>MU826856.1:34302-745522 GCA_029204205.1 Desmophyllum pertusum
TTGTAACCCCAGTAACTACTGGATTGTAATAGAAAAGTTTGTAACCCAGTAACTACTGGATTGTAATAGAAAGTTTGTAACCCAGTAACTACTGGATTGTAATAGAAAGTTTGTAACCCAGTAAACTACTGGATTGTAATAGAAAGTTTGTAACCCAGTAACTACTGGATTGTAATAGAAAGTTTGTAACCCAGTAACTACTGGATTGTAATAGAAAGTTTGTAACCCAGTAACTACTGGATTGTAATAGAAAGTTTGTAACCCAGTAACTACTGGATTGTAATAGAAAGTTTGTAACCCAGTAACTACTGGATTGTAATAGAAAGTTTGTAACCCAGTAACTACTGGATTGTAATAGAAAGTTTGTAAACCCAGTAACTACTGGATTGTAATAGAAAGTTTGTAACCCAGTAACTACTGGATTGTAATAGAAAGTTTGTAACCCAGTAACTACTGGATTGTAATAGAAAGTTTGTAACCCAGTAACTACTGGATTGTAATAGAAAGTTTGTAACCCAGTAACTACTGGATTGTAATAGAAAGTTTGTAACCCAGTAACTACTGGATTGTAATAGAAAGTTTGTAACCCAGTAACTACTGGATTGTAATAGAAAGTTTGTAACCCAGTAACTACTGGATTGTAATAGAAAGTTTGTAACCCAGTAACTACTGGATTGTAATAGAAAGTTTGTAACCCAGTAACTACTGGATTGTAATAGAAAGTTTGTAACCCAGTAACTACTGGATTGTAATAGAAAGTTTGTAACCCAGTAACTACTGGATTGTAATAGAAAGTTTGTAACCCAGTAACTACTGGATTGTAATAGAAAGTTTGTAACCCAGTAAACTACTGGATTGTAATAGAAAGTTTGTAACCCAGTAACTACTGGATTGTAATAGAAAGTTTGTAACCCAGTAACTACTGGATTGTAATAGAAAGTTTGTAACCCAGTAACTACTGGATTGTAATAGAAAGTTTGTAACCCAGTAACTACTGGATTGTAATAGAAAGTTTGTAACCCAGTAACTACTGGATTGTAATAGAAAGTTTGTAACCCAGTAAACTACTGGATTGTAATAGAAAGTTTGTAACCCAGTAACTACTGGATTGTAATAGAAAGTTTGTAACCCAGTAACTACTGGATTGTAATAGAAAGTTTGTAACCCAGTAACTACTGGATTGTAATAGAAAGTTTGTAACCCAGTAACTACTGGATTGTAATAGAAAGTTTGTAACCCAGTAACTACTGGATTGTAATAGAAAGTTTTGTAAACCAGTAACTACTGGATTGTAATAGAAAGTTTGTAACCCAGTAACTACTGGATTGTAATAGAAAGTTTGTAACCCAGTAACTACTGGATTGTAATAGAAAGTTTGTAACCCAGTAACTACTGGATTGTAATAGAAAGTTTGTAACCTAGTAACTACTGGATTGTAATAGAAAGTTTTGTAACCCAGTAACTACTGGATTGTAATAGAAAGTTTGTAACCCAGTAACTACTGGATTGTAATAGAAAGTTTGTAACCCAGTAACTACTGGATTGTAATAGAACGTTTGTAACCCAGTAACTACTGGATTGTATTAGAAAGTTTGTAAGCCAGTAACTACTGGATTGTTAATAGAAAGTTTGTAACCAGTAACTACTTGGATTGTAATAGAAAGTTTGTAACCCAGTAACTACTGGATTGTAATAGAAAGTTTGTAACCCAGTAACTACTGGATTGTAATAACAAAGTTTGTAACCCAGTAACTACTGGATTGTAATAGAAAGTTTGTAACCCAGTAACTACTGGATTGTAATAGAACGTTTGTAACCCAGTAACTACTGGATTGTAATAGAAAGTTTGTAACCCAGTAACTACTGGGTAGTTATAATTATGACGTTTGTAACCCAGTAACTACTGGACTGTATTCTAATAGAAAGTTTGTAACCCCAGTAACTACTGGATTGTAATAGAAAGTTTGTAAACCCAGTAACTACTGGATTGTAATAGAAAGTTTTGTAACCCAGTAACTACTGGATTGTAATAGAAATTTTGTAACCCAGTAACTACTGGATTGTAATAGAAAGTTTGTAACCCAGTAACCTACTGGATTGTAATAGAAAGTTTGTAACTCAGTAACTACTGGATTGTAATAGAAAGTTTGTAACCCAGTAACTACTGGATTGTAATAGAAAGTTTGTAACCCAGTAACTACTGGATTGTAATAGAACGTTTTATAACCCAGTAAACTACTGGATTGTAATAGAAAGTTTGTAACCCAGTAACTACTGGATTGTAATCAAGTTTGTAACCCCAGTAACTACTGGATTGTAACAGAAAGTTTGTAGTCATACTACTGGATTGTAATAGAAAGTTTGTAACCCAGTAACTACTGGGATTGTAATAGAAAGTTTGTAACGCAGTAACTACTGGATTGTAATAGTAGCGTTTGTAACCCAGTAACTACTGGATTGTAATAGAAAGTTTGTAACCCAGTAAACTACTGGATTGTAATAGAAAGTTTGTAACCCAGTAACTACTGGATCGTAATAGAAAGTTTGTAACCCAGTAACTACTGGATTGTAATAGAAAGTTTGTAACCCAGTAACTACTGGATTGTAATAGAAAGTTTGTAACCCAGTAACTACTGGATTGTAATAGAAAGTTTGTAACCCAGTAACTACTGGATTGTAATAGAAAGTTTGTAACCCAGTAACTACTGGATTGTAATAGAAAGTTTGTAACCCAGTAACTACTGGATTGTAATAGAAAGTTTGTAACAGTAACTACTGGATTGTACCATGACGTTTGTAACCCAGTAACTACTGGATTGTAATAGAAAGTTTGTAAACCCAGTAACTACTGGATTGTAATAGAAAGTTTGTAACCCAGTAACTACTGGATTGTAATAGAAAGTTTGTAACGCAGTAACTACTGGATTGTAATAGAACGTTTGTAACCCAGTAACTACTGGATTGTAATAGAAAGTTTGTAACCCAGTAACTATTGGATTGTAATAGAAAGTTTGTAACCCAGTAACTACTGGATTGTAATAGAACGTTTGTAACCCAGTAACTACTGGATTGTAATAGAAAGTTTGTACCCCAGTAACTACTGGATTGTAATAGAAAGTTTATAACCCAGTAACTACTGGATTGTAATAGAAAGTTTGTAACCCAGTAACTACTGGATTGTAATAGAAAGTTTGTAACCCAGTAACTACTGGATTGTAATAGAAAGTTTGTAACGCAGTAACTACTGGATTGTAATAGAACGTTTGTAACCCAGTAACTACTGGATTGTAATAGAAAGTTTGTAACCCGGGTAACTACTGGATTGTAATGGAGCGTTTGTAACCCAGTAACTACTGGATCGTAATAGAAAAGTTTGTGAGCCAGTTAACTACTGGATTGTAATAGAAAGTTTGTAAGCCAGTAACTACTGGATTTTTAATAGAAAGTTTGTAACCCAGTAACTACTGGATTGTAATAGAAAGTTTGTAACCCAGTAACTACTGGATTGTAATAGAAAGTTTGTAACCCAGTAACTACTGGATTGTAATAGAAAGTTTTGTAACCCAGTAACTTCTGGATTGTAATAGAAAGTTTGTAACCCAGTAACTACTGGATTGTAATAGAAAGTTTGTAACCCAGTAACTACTGGATCGTAATAGAAAGTTTGTAACCCAGTAACTACTGGATTGTAATAGAAAGTTTGTAACCCAGTAACTACTGGATTGTAATAGAAAGTTTGTAACCCAGTAACTACTGGATTGTAATAGAAAGTTTGTAACCCAGTAACTACTGGATTGTAATAGAAAGTTTGTAACCCAGTAACTACTGGATTGTAATAGAAAGTTTGTAACCCAGTAACTACTGGATTGTAATAGAAAGTTTGTAACCCAGTAACTACTGGATTGTAATAGAAAGTTTGTAACCCAGTAACTACTGGATCGTAATAGAAAGTTTGTAACCCAGTAACTACTGGATTGTAATAGAAAGTTTGTAAGCCAATAACTACTGGATTGTAATAGAAAGTTTGTAACCCAGTAACTACTGGATTGTAATAGAAAGTTTGTAACCCAGTAACTACTGGATTGTAATAGAAAGTTTGTAACCCAGTAACTACTGGATTGTAATAGAAAGTTTGTAACCCAGTAACTACTGGATTGTAATAGAAAGTTTGTAACCCAGTAACTACTGGATTGTAATAGAAATTTTTGTAACCCAGTAACTACTGGATTGTAATACATGACGTTTGTAGCTCAGTAACTACTGGATTCTAATAGAAAGTTTGTAACCCAGTAACTACTGGATTGTAATAGAAAGTTTGTAACCCAGTAACTACTGGATTGTAATAGAAAGTTTGTAACCCAGTAACTACTGGATTGTAATAGAAATTTTGTAACCCAGTAACTACTGGATTGTAATAGAAAGATTATAACCCAGTAACTACTTGATTGTAATAGAAAGTTTGTAACTCAGTAACTACTGGATTGTAATAGAAAGTTTGTAACGCAGTAACTACTGGATTGTAATAGAAAGTTTGTAACGCAGTAACTACTGGATTGTAATAGAGCGTTTATAACCCAGTAACTACTGGATTGTAATAGAAAGTTTGTAACCCAGTAACTACTGGATTGTAATAGAAAGTTTGTAACCCAGTAAGTACTGGATTGTAATAGAAAGTTTGTAACTCAGTAACTACTGGATTGTAATAGAAAGTTTGTAACCCAGTAACTACTGGATTGTAATAGAAAGTTTGTAACGCAGAAACTACTGGATTGTAATGGAGCGTTTATAACCCAGTAACTACTGGATTGTAATAGAAAGTTTGTAACCAGTAACTACTGGATTGCAATAGAAAGTTTGTAACCCAGTAACTACTGGATCGTATTACAAAGTTTGTAAGCCAGTAACTACTGGATTGTAATAGAAAGTTTGTAAGCCAATAACTACTGGATTGTAATAGAAAGTTTGTAACCCAGTAACTACTGGATTGTAATAGAAAGTTTGTAACCCAGTAACTACTGTATTGTAATACAAAGTTTGTAACCCAGTAACTACTGGATTGTAATAGAAAGTTTGTAACCCAGTAACTACTGGATTGATATAGAAAGTTTGTAACCCAGTAACTACTGGATTGTAATAGAAATTTTGTAACCCAGTAACTACTGGGTAGTACATGACGTTTGTAGCTCAGTAACTACTGGATTGTAATAGAAAGTTTGTAACCCAGTAACTACTGGATTGTAATAGAAAGTTTGTAACCCAGTAACTACTGGATTGTAATAGAAAGTTTGTAACCCAGAAACTACTGGATTGTAATAGAGCGTTTATAACCCAGTAACTACTGGATTGTAATAGAAAGTTTGTAACCCAGTAACTACTGGATTGTAATAGAAAGTTTGTAACCCTGTAACTACTGGATTGTAACAGAACGTTTGTAACCCAGTAACTACTGGATTGTAATAGAAAGTTTGTAACCCAGTAACTACTGTATTGTAATAGAAAGTTTTGTAACCCAGTAACTACTGGATTGTAACAGAACGTTTGTAACCCAGTAACTACTGGATTGTAATAGAAAGTTTGTAACCCAGTAACTACTGGATTGTAATAGAAAGTTTGTAACCCAGTAACTACTGGATTGTAACAGAACGTTTGTAACCCAGTAACTACTGGATTGTAATAGAAAGTTTGTAACCCAGTAACTACTGGATTGTAAGAGAAAGTTTGTAACCCAGTAACTACTGGATTGTAACAGAACGTTTGTAACCCAGTAACTACTGGATTGCAATAGAGCGTTTGTAACCCAGTAACTACTGGATTGTAATACAAAGTTTGTAACCAATAACTACTGGATTGTAACAGAACGTTTATAACCCAGTAACTACTGGATTGTAATAGAAAGTTTGTAACCCAGTAACTACTGTATTGTAATAGAAAGTTTGTAACCCAGTAACTACTGGATTGTAATACAAAGTTTGTAACCCAGTAACTACTGTATTGTAATAGAACGTTTGTAACCCAGTAACTACTGGATTGTAATAGAAAGTTTGTAACCCAGTAACTACTGGATTGTAATAGAAAGATTATAACCCAGTAACTACTGGATTGTAAAAGAAAGTTTGTAACCCAGTAACTACTGGATTGTAATAGAAAGTTTGTAACCCAGTAACTACTGGATTGTAATAGAAAGTTTGTAACCCAGTAACTACTGGATTGTAATAGAAAGTTTATAACCCAGTAACTACTGGATTGTAATAGAAAGTTTGTAACCCGGGTAACTACTGGATTGTAATGGAAGCGTTTGTAACCCAGTAACTACTGGATCGTATTACAAAGTTTGTGAGCCAGTAACTACTGGATTGTAATACAAAGTTTGTAAGCCAATAACTACTGGATTTTAATAGAAAGTTTGTAACCCAGTAACTACTGGATTGTAATAGAAAGTTTGTAACCCAGTAACTACTGTATTGTAATACAAAGTTTGTAACCCAGTAACTACTGGATTGTAATAGAAAGTTTGTAACCCAGTAACTTCTGGATTGATATAGAAAGTTTGTAACCCAGTAAACTACTGGATTGTAATAGAAAGTTTGTAACCCAGTAACTACTGGATCGTAATAGAAAGTTTGTAACGCAGAAACTACTGGATTGTAATGGAGCGTTTATAACCCAGTAACTACTGGATTGTAATAGAAAGTTTGTAACCCAGTAACTACTGGATTGCAATAGAAAGTTTGTAACCCAGTAACTACTGGATTGTAATAGAAAGTTTGTAACCCAGTAACTACTGGATTGCAATGGAGCGTTTGTAACCCAGTAACTACTGGACCGTAATACAAAGTTTGTAAGCCAGTAACTACTGGATTGCAATAGAAAGTTTGTAACCCAGTAACTACTGGATTGTAATAGAAAGTTTGTAACCCAGTAAGTACTGGATTGTAACAGAACGTTTGTAGCCCAGTAACTACTGGATTGTAATAGAAAGTTTGTAACCCAGTAACTACTGTATTGTAATACAAAGTTTGTAGCCCAGTAACTACTGGATTGTAATAGGAAAGTTTGTAACCAGTAACTACTGGATTGATATAGAAAGTTTTGTAACCCAGTAACTACTGGATTGTAATAGAAATTTTGTAACCCAGTAACCTACTCGGTTGTAACATAATGTTTGTAGCCCAGTAACTACTGTATTCTAATAGAAAGTTTGTAACCCAGTAACTACTGGATTGTAATAGAAAGTTTGTAACCCAGTAACTACTGGATTGTAATAGAAAGTTTGTAACCCAGTAACTTCTGGATTGTAATATAAATTTTGTATCCCAGTAACTACTGGATTGTAATAGAAAGATTATAACCCAGTAACTACTTGATTGTAATAGAAAGTTTGTAACTCAGTAACTACTGGATTGTAATAGAAAGTTTGTAACCCGGTAACTACTGGATTGTAATAGAAAGTTTGTAACGCAGAAACTACTGGATCGTATTACAAAGTTTGTAACCCAGTAACTACTGGATTGTAATAGAAAGTTTGTAACCCAGTAACTACTGGATTGCAATAGAAAGTTTGTAACCCAGTAACTACTGGATTGTAATAGAAAGTTTGTAAACCAGTAACTACTGGATTGTAATAGAAAGTTTGTAACCCAGTAACTACTGGATTGCAATGGAGCGTTTGTAACCCAGTAACTACTGGATCGTATTACAAAGTTTGTAAGCCAGTAACTACTGGATTGCAATAGAAATTTGCAACCCAGTAACTACTGGATTGTAATAGAAAGTTTGTAACCCAGTAAGTACTTGATTGTAACAGAACGTTTGTAGCCCAGTAACTGCTGGATTTGTAATAGAAAGTTTGTAACCCAGTAACTACTTGATTGTTATAGAAAGTTTGTAACCCAGTAACTACTAGATTGTAATAGAAAATTTGTAACCTTGTAACTATTGGATTGTAACATAACGTTTGTAGCCCAGTAACTACTGTATTGTATTAGAAAGTTTGTAACCCAGTAACTACTGGATTGTAATAGAAAGTTTGTAGCCCAGTAACTACTGGATTGTAATAGCGTTACAAAACTTTCTATTACAATCCAGTAGTTACTGGGTTACAAACTTTCTATTACAATCCATTAGTTACTGCGTTACAAACGGTCAATTATCATCATCCTCTTCCATTTGATTTGTACATATTGTCAATAAAATAAAACAGCAATGCAGAAATTCTTTTTATGTTTTTTTTAGTTGAATCCGTCAGTATTCCGAACACACAAGAGTTTTGATTGGCTGTTCGCAGAATTTGTTGCCAGACATGTCATACCGCTGCACAAGCTCTGCACAAAAAATCCGCCTTTGACCCCCACCCACTTAGTGTCTGATCCTTACCCGGTCTTACCCACCCCCTAGTGTCTCTGGTGGTAAAGGCCGTTTGATCAATTTTAAAACGCGTTGAAGTCAATGAAACAAAATGTGTAGTTCAAAGGTAACTGGTAACTTTGATACCCGACTGAAATATGTTCAAGGTATAACTGTCTAACCCAGTGAATCAAAGGAGAGATTTCTGGAGTTTACTATACTGAGGCCATGTAGCTTGTCCATTCAAATTGCCTCATGGCCACCACCACCACCGCCGGGGGCTCGCGTTCACGAGTTTAAAATGAGTCCGTTGATAGATTTGTGTCATTCTACGGTCAGCCTCGCGCGTCAACTACTTTTCAATCAAGTTAAATTTATATTACCTTAAGACTTATTATCGACAGGTTTAGACGCATGTTTTGTTATAATAATAATAATAATAATAACAATAATAATAATTTTAAAAGTTCTTATCTGCGCGTTTTAGTCGTTTACTTTCTTAGTTAAGATAACTGCATAGGTCGGGGGTACACGGTCCCCATTTGTTCCCAATAGTTGTTTTTTGGGGTTAAGTGTCCGGCTTTGGTGTGTTTAGATTTATTATAATATTGTAGTGCTTTTTAAATTTAATAAAATGTATCGTGGGCCTGGCTGACCAACGCCCCACGCCTCTTAGCCTTGTGTGTTTGTTCGGCTGTGTAGTGGAGGCAAAATTTATTGTATTGTTACGATATAAGCGGTATTGTGTTACAAAGACTCCATTTATTAGGGTTTGTATAGGAACGCAACGGTCATGTTTTAGAATATATAAAATCGAATGTTCTGTTAATAAAAACGACTTACCCTGTTGCTGTGTTTGTATTCTTTGTAGTTTGCCAGCTTCTCAGGCCGGTTTGATGCGATTTCGGCGAGTTTTATTCCGGGGGGGGGGGGGGGGGGTTAATCCCCAAAACGGCAACTCGCCGAGAGAAGCGGGGCAAACTGCAAATTTTTCTTCGACAAAAATTGCCTAAAACAACGCTCGTTTTGCCAAATTATGCCAAAAAAGTGCTAGCACCCCCCCCCCCCCCCCCCCCCCCCGCCACCCGTTTTCCCGCGAACGACCCCGCGAACTGCGTAAACATTTTCCTGCGTATTTTTACGTGACATGTTCCGTGACGTAAGAGAAACAACTGCGAACGAAATATTTCAAAATGGCGGCGGAAGCGTGAAGGTTTGGTGGAATATATAAACTATTTTGACGCTAAACCGTCGACGAAGAAGCGCTCTTTGGCATTAGTTGCCTTTTGAAGCATATTTTCCCTCATTTGGTGATAGTTAAATACAAGGATAATGGATACAGCGGCCGCAAAACACTGAAGTTTTTGCAAGAGCGACATCCACCCACAGTCTGCAATTCCTATGTATAAAGATCAGGCCAGAGGTAAGCTTTAATCACAAAAATCGCTGCTTATAAACATCGAATTGGTTTTTATTTGTTTTTTATTGGCTAAATAAGCATGTAACTCGGTTATATTAGACTCTACAAAGGTGTTTATGATTTATAATTTATACAGCGGGAAATTCAAATATTTTGGCCGCGCACGTGCGCCGTTGTTTGTTGTTTCCCGGGGTATCCAATCGATGAAATCGATGATCGATGACAATCGATATCAATCGATATCAATTAATCGATTGATATTGATAATCGATGACCAATCGATGAGGAAGATTTGTGTGGTTATCGATTGGTATCGATTTCCACTAACAATCGATGATATTGATTGGTTGCAAATTTTGTTACGTTTGACAGTCTACAAGGTGACGAAATAGGCGCATAATATCACATCTAATGATCTTTGCATGCGTTAATTGTTAACATTTTGTAATGCTTTCAGTTTGAACGTTAACAGGAGAACAAGACTTATTTCCTTCTCTCTCTACTTTCTCTTATGATTTAACAATCATATGGCAAGCTCAAGGTTTCTATTGGCTGATACTTGGTCAGAAAGGATCTACAAGCTCGGACTGTGGGTGGCCGACATGTCCACGATGGTTAACAACTACTTTAAACTCGTTTCCGCGTTCTCCCCTCTTCCGTACTAGCAGTAAAGAGCTTGCCAATGTTTACCTCAAAACGATACACCTTAATATATAGATAGTAGAACTTCTTCCCAGACTTCTTGCATCGACATAATGACACGGGGAATGACAGTGACGGCCAAGTGGTCATTTGAGTGCACGTGCAGCAGGGTATATTTTGGGCGTTGAGAGGACTGGGCTCAACTTGTTTTTCCAACCTCGTCCCCGGCCCCAGGGCCTTCTCAAAATGGCAGCTGATCGGACAAACCTGGTTCGAGGTTGCTGATCGGAGTGTTTTGCCAATCGATAGCAATCGATGAACGGTTTTTGTGTGGTTATCCATTGATCATCAATTGACCGATACCAATCGATACCAATTAAACTAATTTTATTGATTGATACCGATGATCGATTGATTTTCCGATCATCGATTTTCATTGATTGCATACCCCGGGTTGTTTTGAACAACAAAAATCGCTTACTGAGTTTGTTTGAGTGTTTAGCTTTACAAAAGGAAATTCAGACCCATAAGAGATCATCTTAGTCAACCCGGAAGGTGTTAAAATGTTCTAAAAGGTGTTAAAAATGAATTCACTACTCCTATAAGCTTAAGCAATACATCTTTGACACCTTCTATAAATTTTACTTTTGCACATGGCAGCTAAAGGCCCGGTCAAACGGTCACAACATTTGCCACAATATTTTGACCGGCATGGTCACAACATGTCACAACAAATGTTGTGAGAATGTTGTGACAAATGTTGTGACCGTTTGACCGGGCCTTTAGGTTACTGATAACCTTTTCGAGTTCGAATTTTGCAAAATTGCAAAAACTTACCATAAGATAGCCCATTGTGCTAGGTTTCTTCTAAAAACAAAAATTATTTCAAAATGTATTTTTTCTTGCAGAGTTATAGCAAAGTTTGTGTTTCGCGTGACTAAAACGTTATTCCCCAAAGGTGTTTTGAGATGTCAATGCTTTGTGCAGTGTGACATGGGAATACATCTGGGAATACTCAGATTATATAAATAGCATCTTTGCAGAGTTCGCATTATCTCAAGTCCATGCGAGAGGAAAATGCACTTAGTCTAGAAAGACGGCTTTTATGCCATGAAACGAGGAGGGAAACTTGAAAATTCACCCTGGGTAAACTGAGTAAGAGAAAGTCTGAACCTAAGAAAGCCAAGACAGAGTCGCTCGATGAATTTGATGATGGATCATCTCCAACAAGAGTTTCCACTCCACTTGTACTTTCTTCTCCGGTTGGATTGTTTTTCCTTCTTTGCCTCTTACTTGCTGTAGATTTGCACGCACCCGACTTCGCTTTTCCCATTATAAATAAATGCAGATATAACTTCGCTGAGGCGAGCGCCGAATACCTTTTCCCATGAATTCAAGACTGTTTTGTCACAAGCCTCTTTAGGGGGAGATATGTTAATTTTCATTGGTTGGCGGCATGACCGCATTCACATCTGCACTGACGAAGTGTGAAAAATAATAAAATATTTTTGGCCGAAAACCCAGGGTTTATTTTTGCGCAGGTAGCCACTCTTCAAATGAATTAATAGGGTATGTAGATTAGTCACATTTTTACGAAAATTGGCCAAAATGATCGTCAGATATCGGTGAGAAAAAGTATGTTGGGCTTTAAAGGAATTCAAAACATTTTTACTTTTACGACCAAAGAAAATGAATACCGTAAAACTCCATGTACAAGCCGCACCTTTTTACTCAAAATTTGGGTTCAGACTTCTCTCTACTTGTAAATGCTTGGTTACCAAGCTATTGCTTTGTACATTTCATTTGAACGTGTTTTGAAGTAACAATGCAGAAAAAATCAAAACAAAAGAGCATTTTAAGTTCAAGACATGGTGATCTCGAGCATACAAGGTATGGACAAGTAGGATTTGACCGTATAAAGAGACTTTAATAAATGTGAAAGTTTGTAACAACCGCGTCACTTTATAGCGTTCTGAAACTGTACTTGTTTAATGTTTCCCAAACACAACTTGTCTCATCTTTTTTCCCCAAAATTGAGCTTCCAAATTGGGGGTGTGGCTTGTCTACGGGTACGGCTTATACATGGCGTTTTACCGTACTGTATAGCCTTTCAATGTTCATGACCTTTTTAAAGAATGGGCCAATTTCGATTTCGGGGTCATCAAAAATTTTCACAAAATTTCGACAGCTCTGGGGTCATGAACATTTTATCAATAGGTCCGGGGTGATGAAAATTTTCCAAAAATATCAACAGATCCAGGGTAATGAATATTTAAAAAAAATATCGACAGGTCCGCGGTCATGAAAATTTTACAAAAATATCGACAGATCCGGGGTCATGAAAATTTTATCATAGGTCCGGGGTGATGAAAATTTTCCAAAAATATCGACAGGTCCGGGGTCATGAAAATTTTATCGATAGGTCTGCTGTGATGAAAATTTTCCAAAAATATCGACAGATCCAGGGTCAAGAAAATTTTCAAAAATATCGACATATCCGCGGTTATAAAAATTTTACAAAAATATCGACAGATCCGGGGTCATGAAAATTTTATCGATAGGTCCGGGGTGATGAAAATTTTCCAAAAATATCGACAGGTCCGAGGTGATGAAAATTTTCCAAAAATATTGACAGGTACGCGCGGTCATGAAAATTTTTACAAAAATATTGATAGATCCGTGGTCATGAAAATTTCCAAAAATATCGACAGATCCGGGTTCATGAAAATTTTATTGATAGGTCCGGGGTGATGAAAATTTTCCAAAAAACATCAACAGATCCAGGGTCATGAAAATTTTCCAAAAATATCGACATATCCGCGGTTATAAAAATTTTACAAAAATATCGACAGATCCGGGGTCATGAAAATTTTATCGATAGGTCCGGGGTGATGAAAATTTTCCAAAAATATCGACTGGTCCGCGGTCATGAAAATTTTACAAAAATATCGACAGATCTGGGGTCATGAAAATTTTATCGATAGGTCTGCTGTGATGAAAATTTTCCAAAAATATCGACAGATCCAGGGTCATGAAAATTTTCCAAAAATATCGACATATCCGCGGTTATAAAAATTTTACAAAAAATATCGACAGATCCGGGGTCATGAAAATTTTATCGATAGGTCCGGGGTGATAAAAATTTTCCAAAAATATCGACTGGTCCGCGGTCATGAAAATTTTACAAAAATATCGACAGATCTGGGGTCATGAAAATTTTATCGATAGGTCTGCTGTGATGAAAATTTTCCAAAAAAATATCGACAGATCCATATAGTAATGAAAATTTTCCAAAAATATCGACAGATCAGCGGTTATGAAAAATTTACAAATTTTATCGATAGGTCCGGGGTCATGAAAATTTTATTGATAGGTCCGGGTGATGAAAATTTTCCAAAAATATCGACAGGTCCGGGGTCGTGAAAATTTTCCAAAAATATTGACAGGTCCGCAGTCATGAAAATTTTACAAAAATATTGATAGATCCGCGGTCATGAAAATTTTATCGATAGGTCCGGGGTGATGAAAATTTTCCAAAAATATCGACAGATCCAGGGTCATGAATATTTCCAAAAAATATCAACAGGTCCGCGGTCATGAAAATTTTCCAAAAATATCGACATGTCCTTGGTCATGAAAATTTTCCGAAAATATCGACAGGTCCGTGGTGATGAAAATTTTCCAAAAACATCGACAGGTCCGCGGTCATGAAAATTTTACAAAAATATTGACAGATCCGGGGTCATGAAAATTTTATCGATAGGTCCGGGGTGATGAAAATTTTCCAAAAATATCGACAGGTCCGGGGTGATGAAAATTTTCCACAAACATCGACAGGTCCGCGGTCATGAAAATTTTACAAAAATATTGACAGATCCGGGTCATGAAAATTTTATCGATAGGTCCGGGGTGATGAAAATTTTTCAAAAATATCGACAGATCCGGGGTCATGAAAATGTTATCGATAGGTCTGCTGTGATGAAAATATTCCAAAAATATCGACAGATCCAGGGTCAAGAAAATTTTCCAAAAATATCGACATATCCGCGGTTATAAAAATTTTACAAAAATATCGACAGATCCGGGGTCATGAAAATTTTATCGATAGGTCCGGGGTGATGAAAATTTTCCAAAAATATCGACAGGTCCGAGGTGATGAAAATTTTCCAAAAATATTAACAGGTACGCGGTCATGAAAATTTTACAAAAATATTGATAGATCCGCGGTCATGAAAATTTTCCAAAAATATCGACAGATCCGGGTTCATGAAAATTTTATCGATAGGTCCGGGGTGATGAAAATTTTCCAAAAATATCGACTGGTCCGCGGTCATGAAAATTTTACAAAAAATATCGACAGATCTGGGGTCATGAAAATTTTATCGATAGGTCTGCTGTGATGAAAATTTTCCAAAAATATCGACAGATCCAGGGTCATGAAAATTTTCCAAAAATATCGACATATCCGCGGTTATAAAAATTTTACAAAAATATCGACAGATCCGGGGTCATGAAAATTTATCGATAGGTCCGGGGTGATAAAAATTTTCCAAAAATATCGACTGGTCCGCGGTCATGAAAATTTTACAAAAATATCGACAGATCTGGGGTCATGAAAATTTTATCGATAGGTCTGCTGTGATGAAAATTTTCCAAAAATATCGACAGATCCATATAGTAATGAAAATTTTCCAAAAATATCGACAGATCAGCGGTTATGAAAAATTTACAAATTTTATCGATAGGTCCGGGGTCATGAAAATTTTATTGATAGGTCCGGGTGATGAAAAATTTTCCAAAAATATCGACAGGTCCGGGGTCGTGAAAATTTTCCAAAAAAATTGACAGGTCCGCAGTCATGAAAATTTTACAAAAATATTGATAGATCCGCGGTCATGAAAATTTTATCGATAGGTCCGGGGTGATGAAAATTTTCCAAAAATATCGACAGATCCAGGGTCATGAATATTTCCAAAAAATATCAACAGGTCCGCGGTCATGAAAATTTTCCAAAAATATCGACATGTCCTTGGTCATGAAAATTTTCCGAAAATATCGACAGGTCCGTGGTGATGAAAATTTTCCAAAAACATCGACAGGTCCGCGGTCATGAAAATTTTACAAAAATATTGACAGATCCGGGGTCATGAAAATTTTATCGATAGGTCCGGGGTGATGAAAATTTTCCAAAAAATATCGACAGGTCCGGGGTGATGAAAATTTTCCACAAACATCGACAGGTCCGCGGTCATGAAAATTTTACAAAAATATTGACAGATCCGGGGTCATGAAAATTTTATCGATAGGTCCGGGGTGATGAAAATTTTTCAAAAATATCGACAGATCCGGGGTCATGAAAATGTTATCGATAGGTCTGCTGTGATGAAAATATTCCAAAAATATCGACAGATCCAGGGTCAAGAAAATTTTCCAAAAATATCGACATATCCGCGGTTATAAAAATTTTACAAAAATATCGACAGATCCGGGGTCATGAAAATTTTATCGATAGGTCCGGGGTGATGAAAATTTTCCAAAAATATCGACAGGTCCGAGGTGATGAAAATTTTCCAAAAATATTAACAGGTACGCGGTCATGAAAATTTTACAAAAATATTGATAGATCCGCGGTCATGAAAATTTTCCAAAAATATCGACAGATCCGGGTTCATGAAAATTTTATCGATAGGTCCGGGGTGATGAAAATTTTCCAAAAATATCGACTGGTCCGCGGTCATGAAAATTTTACAAAAATATCGACAGATCTGGGGTCATGAAAATTTTATCGATAGGTCTGCTGTGATGAAAATTTTCCAAAATATCGACAGATCCAGGGTCATGAAAATTTTCCAAAAATATCGACATATCCGCGGTTATAAAAATTTTACAAAAATATCGACAGATCCGGGGTCATGAAAATTTTATCGATAGGTCCGGGGTGATAAAAATTTTCCAAAAATATCGACTGGTCCGCGGTCATGAAAATTTTACAAAAAATATCGACAGATCTGGGGTCATGAAAATTTTATCGATTAGGTCTGCTGTGATGAAAATTTTCCAAAAATATCGACAGATCCATATAGTAATGAAAATTTTCCAAAAATATCGACAGATCAGCGGTTATGAAAAAATTTACAAATTTTATCGATAGGTCCGGGGTCATGAAAATTTTATTGATAGGTCCGGGTGATGAAAAATTTTCCAAAAATATCGGACAGGTCCGGGGTCGTGAAAATTTTCCAAAAAATATTGACAGGTCCGCAGTCATGAAAATTTTACAAAAATATTGATAGATCCGCGGTCATGAAAATTTTATCGATAGGTCCGGGGTGATGAAAATTTTCCAAAAATATCGACAGATCCAGGGTCATGAATATTTCCAAAAAATATCAACAGGTCCGCGGTCATGAAAATTTTCCAAAAATATCGACATGTCCTTGGTCATGAAAATTTTCCGAAAATATCGACAGGTCCGTGGTGATGAAAATTTTCCAAAAACATCGACAGGTCCGCGGTCATGAAAATTTTACAAAAATATTGACAGATCCGGGGTCATGAAAAATTTTATCGATAGGTCCGGGGTGATGAAAATTTTCCAAAAATATCGACAGGTCCGGGGTGATGAAAATTTTCCACAAACATCGACAGGTCCGCGGTCATGAAAATTTTACAAAAATATTGACAGATCCGGGGTCATGAAAATTTTATCGATAGGTCCGGGGTGATGAAAATTTTTCAAAAATATCGACAGATCCGGGGTCATGAAAATGTTATCGATAGGTCTGCTGTGATGAAAAATATTCCAAAAATATCGACAGATCCAGGGTCAAGAAAATTTTCCAAAAATATCGACATATCCGCGGTTATAAAAATTTTACAAAAATATCGACAGATCCGGGGTCATGAAAATTTTTATCGATAGGTCCGGGGTGATGAAAATTTTCCAAAAATATCGACAGGTCGAGGTGATGAAAATTTTCCAAAAATATTAACAGGTACGCGGTCATGAAAATTTTACAAAAATATTGATAGATCCGCGGTCATGAAAATTTTCCAAAAATATCGACAGATCCGGGTTCATGAAAATTTTATCGATAGGTCCGGGGTGATGAAAATTTTCCAAAAAACATCGACAGATCCAGGGTCATGAAAATTTTCCAAAAATATCGACATATCCGCGGTTGTAAAAATTTTACAAAAATATCGACAGATCCGGGGTCATGAAAATTTTATCGATAGGTCCGGGGTGATGAAAATTTTCCAAAAATATCGACTGGTCCGCGGTCATGAAAATTTTACAAAAATATCGACAGATCTGGGGTCATGAAAATTTTATCGATAGGTCTGCTGTGATGAAAATTTTCCAAAAATATCGACAGATCCAGGGTCATGAAAATTTTCCAAAAATATCGACATATCCGCAAGTTATAAAAATTTTACAAAAATATCGACAGATCCGGGTCATGAAAATTTTATCGATAGGTCCGGGGTCATGAAAATTTTATTGATAGGTCCGGGTGATGAAAATTTTCCAAAAATATCGACAGGTCCGGGGTCGTGAAAATTTTCCAAAAATATTGACAGTTCCGCAGTCATGAAAATTTTACAAAAATATTGATAGATCCGCGGTCATGAAAATTTTATCGATAGGTCCGGGGTGATGAAAATTTTCCAAAAATATCGACAGATCCAGGGTCATGAATATTTCCAAAAATATCAACAGGTCCGCGGTCATGAAAATTTTCCAAAAATATCGACATGTCCTTGGTCATGAAAATTTTCCGAAAATATCGATAGGTCCGGGGTGATGAAAATTTTCAAAAAATATCGACAGATCCGCGGTCATGAAAATTTACAAAAATATCGACAGATCCGGGATCATGAAAATTTTATCGATAGGTCCGGGGTGATGAAAATTTTCCAAAAATATCGACAGATCCAGGGGTCATGAATATTTTACAAAATATTGACAGGTCCGGGGTGATGAAAATTTTCCAGAAATATTGACAGGTCCACGGTCATGAAAATTTTAAATGTTGACAGGTTCCGTGTCAGGGAAATTTTCAGAATATTTTGAGGAAAATTTCACCAAATTTCTACAGGTCCGGGGTCATGAAACATTTTCATTAAATTTTTACAGATCCGGCATCAGGGAAATTTTCATTAAATTTCGATAGGACCGGCATCAGGAAAATTTTCACTAAATTTCGACAGGTCCGGCATCAGGAAAATTTTCACTAAATTTCGACAGTTCCGGGGTGAGGGAAATTTTCATTTAATTTTGAGAGGTCCAGCATGAGGAAAATTTTCATTTAATTTCGACAGGTCCGTGGTCAGGGAAATTTTTCAGAAAAATTTTGACAGGTCCGGCAATCAGGGAAATTTTCACTAATATTCGACAGTGCTAAGCTCAATTAGGCCCGAGTTGCACTTGAAGTTGGCAAAGACTGTGGTTCATCCCCTTGTAGTCCCCAACATATCCCTTGGTTGGCCGGGGGGGGGGGGGGGGGGGGGTCACCTCCAGGGGTAAGCCAGTGACATGTGCATAGTGGGCAGCTAAGGTTTAAATTACATAGTTCAGTTAGAAAAATGAAAACAAAGCATTTAACTGTGAGTGAGTGGACCTAGATATATTTTTCATTTAATACAGGAAAGGAACATTGTTGCCCAATGCCCCATATCTCTGGATTCACTTGTGGACTTAACTGAGGAAGCCTGACCTACAAAGTATACCAAGGATTTATCTCAGCTCCAGATTATTGGAAGGAGGCCGGATCTGTGAAATAATCCGAGGTCATGGTGGCCTGACAGAATGCTGTTAATCCAAACAAAGAGTTGCACCCATCAGGTCATCCAAGTTGCAGACTACAACACAATGACAGCTGGAGCTGACTGCTGTGTCGTGTACTTGTTATGAGTACTTTGATTTGACAGCAAATTAGACAAATATGGTCCATGTAAAAGGAGCAATTTTGGTGAGTACAAACTGATATTTATTCCAGACTTAGTTTTAAAATCTTATGATTGTGTAATTAATACATTGCTCATTCTCTGGGTCAATGTCGGTCCTGTGATCATATCTGTTAGTCATTGCCACAAACCAAACAAAGTGACGCACCCATGAGGTCATCCGAGGTGCTGGCTAACACAACATGGGAATCCCTTTAGACAGCTGGAGCTGACTGTGGTGTCCTGTAAGGTCATTCAAGTACTTTGATTTGACCTTTAAATGCTGTGTTACTTGGTTGAGGCATATTATAACCTGCTCTTGTGTGTTTCTGTGTTGCGAGCTCTCATTGGAGATTCTATCCCATGGGTGACCTAAATGGCCCATGTAATAGGAGCAAGTTAGGTGCACGAGTACGACAATAATTTTGTAATTCTTTATTATACAAAATTGTATTAACACTATGACGCATACATACTTAGCCTGCTCCAGGGTGTTCCTCTGTTGCGAGTCCTTTCAGGAGATTCTGCCCCGTGGGTCCTAAATGGCCCATGCATGTAAAAGGAGCAGTTTAGGAGAATACAACAATAATTATTTTTTTCATTTTCTTTATTAAGCACGTTACAAACACTTATGTCAAGCATTCCACGGTCATGAAAATTTTCCCAAAATATCGACAGGTCCGGGGTAATGAAAATTTTCCAAAAATATCGACAGGTCCGCGATCATGAAAATTTTCCCAAAATATCGACAGGTCCGTGGTAATGAAAATTTTCCAAAATATTGACAGGTCCGGGGTCATGAAAATTTTCAAAAAAAAACGACAGGTCCGGGGTCATGAAAATTTTCCCAAAATATCGACAGGTCCGTGGTAATGAAAATTTTCCAAAATATTGACAGGTCCGGGGTCATGGAAAATTTTCAAAAAATAACGACAGGTCCGGGGTCATGAAAATTTTCCAAAAATATCGACAGGTCCGGGGTTATGAAAATTTTCCAAAAATATCGACAGGTCCGGGGTCATGAAAATTTTCCAAAAATATCGATAGGTCTGGGGTCATGAATGTTTTCACTAAATTTTTTACAGGCCCGGCATCAGGGAAATTTTCATTTAATTTCGATAGGACCAGCATCAGGAAATTTTTCACTAAATTTCGACAGGTCCAGCATCAGGAATATTTTCACTAAATTTCGACAGTTTCCGGGGTGAGGGAAATTTTCATTAATTTTGACAGGTACAGCATGAGGAAAATATTCATTTAATTTTGACAGGTCCGTGGTCATGGAAATTTTCAGAAAAATTTTGACAGGTCCGGCATCAGGGTAATTTTCACTAAATTTTGACAGGTCCGGTATCAGGAAAATTGTCCCTAATATTCAACAGTGCTAAGCTCAATTAGGCCCCGAGTTGCACTTGAAGTTGGCTAAGACTGTGGTTCATCCCCTTGTAGTCCCAACATATCCCTTGGTTGGCCTGGGGGTCACCCCCAGGGGTAAGCCAGTGACATGTGCATAGTGGTAGCTAAGGTTTAAATTACATAGTTCAGTTAGAAAAATGAAAACATAGCATTTAACTGTGAGTGAGTGACCTAGATATATTTTTTCATTTAATACAGGAAAGGAACATTGTTGCCCAATGTCCCATATCTCTGATTCACTTGTGGACTTAACTGAGGAAGCCTGACCTGCAAAGTGTACCAAGGAATTATCTCAGCTCCAGATTATTGGAAGGAGGCCGGATCTGTGAAATAATTCTGAGGTCATGGTGGCCTGACAGAATGCTGTTAATCCAAACAAAGAGTTGCACCCATCAGGTCATCCAAGTTGCAGACTACAACACAATGACAGCTGGAGCGGACTGCTGTGTCATGTACTTGTTTATGAGTACTTTGATTTGACAGCAAATTAGACAAATATGGTCCATGTAAAAGGAGCAATTTTTGGTGAGTACAACTGATATTTATTCCAGACTTTAGTTTTAAAATCTTATGATTGTGTAATTAATACATTGCTCATTCTCTGGATCAATGTCGGCCCTGTGATCATATCTGTTTAGTCATTGCCACAAACCAAAACAAAGTGCCGCACCCATGAGGTCATCCGAGGTGCTGGCTAACACAACATGGGAATCACTTCAGACAGCTGGAGATGACTGTGGTGTCCTGTAGGTCATTCACGTACTTTGATTTGACCTTTAAATGCTGTGTTACTTGGTTGAGGCATATTATAACCTGCTCTTGTGTGTTTTCTGTGTTTGCGAGCTCTCATTGGAGATTCTATCCCATGGGTGACCTAAATGGCCCATGTAATAGGGAGCAAGTTAGGTGCACGAGTACGACAATAATTTTGTAATTCTTATTATACAAAATTGTATTAACACTATGACGCATACATACTTAGCCTGCTCCAGGGTGTTCCTCTGTTGCGAGTCCTTTCAGGAGATTCTGCCCCGTGGGTCCTAAATGGCCCATGCATGTAAAAGGAGCAGTTTAGGAGAGTACAACAATAATGATTTTTTTCATTTTCTTTATTAAGCACATTACAAAACACTTATGTCAAGCATTGCATTGACATTGCATTATTCAAAAATTGTATTCTCCCCATGGGTCATCAATGGTCCATGAAAAAAATAATAAGGGAGAAAATACATGTTGATTTCCTTTTTTTGACAGGGTAAAACTGAATATCTGTACACAGGCTGATTATCAAATATCTTAACTGATGTGAATAGGTAAGTTCCTGTTTGTAATATTTATTTATTTGCTGCATAAATGTACAAGTTTGATCCAAGCACTTAGATTATGGTAGCAGGCAAATAAACCGAGTGCCATACTGTGTATATTTTCTGTATAATGCCTCGTTAATTCATGATAGGCTGCCATGATGGTTTTCATATTATTATGCAAATTTGCCATGTGGTCTGACAGTGGGCAATCACTGGGAAGAAGGCAATTGTTGAAATATTGGCTCATCCTAAGCATCTGTGCCAACATCATATTTGATTGTCAGATAACACATTTGTATTTACAATACATGTTTCGATCATTTGTTGATCATCTTCAGTTGAATTTAATGTTTGACCATATATAGCTAAGTATTGTAACTGCATGGGTATGTGATTGTGCAGCTACAGAAAATATCCATACCCACACCACGGACGGTCATTGGAAATTCTGAGGGGGAGGGGGAGGGGGGTCTTAAAAGAGGAACGTATGAAGCTAAACTGGAAATTCCAACATTTCGTTGGAGGAGGGGGGGGGGGGGGGGGGGGGGGTGGGGTGTATGGATATTTTCTGCAACCACACATTGCATCTTTACGTTAATTCCCATAATTTTTATGCACATTTTGCAGCAGCAATCATTGCAAGCCAGCATGGCAAGTGCACACAAATCAAAAAATATGAAAAAGACCTTCAGCAATGAAGATTTAGTGGACAAATGAAAAGTTACATGTATTTGTAGTGTTAATTTTCACCAGAAAGGATTCAATATGTTCTTTAGAATTACTAGCCAGCATAGCACGGCAGGCGCTGGAGTAAAATACAGAGCGCACGCTAGAGGGGCGCACGCACGCGTGGAAGGAAAACGCGCGAGGCGGGAAAAAGCCTCGCGCGTCTTTTTCCTTGTACGCGCTCCTGCAACTCGCGTTCAAAGTTATTTGTTTCAAAAAGGTAAATATTTGGGGTTTTGATGTTGCCATGGCACCAGATTGGGATTCTTTGATAAATACTAATTATGTTTAATTAACAACGTTTACTTTCGACTGGCCCTACAACGAGACGGTACAAGACAGAAACTTGTTTAGGAATTAGAACTATCTGCATGCATGCGCTGAATGGATCTTGAACTTTGTACAAGAGATTTAATGCATAAGAGCTGACCCTCAAAGGAGTCGGTTGCAATTCTCTTCATGAGTTTGTTGATCTGTGAAGCAAAGACTGACCCAACAACGAGACGGTACAAGACAGAAACTTGTTTAGGAAACTAGGACTATCTGCATGCGCTGAATGGATCTTGAACTTTATAAACTTAATATAAATAGCAAAGTTATACTTATCGAATTGTTTTCTTCGAAAAAACTGCGTTTCCAAGGCGACATTTATGTTTGTAATAGAGATTAGAAAAGTAATGTAAAATGATTTCATTTTCTTTTAGGTAACATCCCAGATATGCAGAGTATGAGAAGGATATGTGTTTTCGACCTCATCATGTAAGTTGTTGTAAAGTTTCTCTGACTCTCAGTCGGGGGAACAAGTATCAGTTTTAGCAAATCTTCGTTGACGCTCTAGAAGAGTTTCCGAACCATTTTATCCAATCAGAAACTAGCGCGAGTACTCACGAGTATTCCGAAGCAATCACGCTAGCAAATACGACATGTTGCTTAGCAACTTCGGAAAGGAAAAACCGCAGGCTCAGTCCCGTCACGTCTCGGAGGCGGGATTTCACCATCACTGGTACTTGTTGCCCGACTTCTTTATCTTGAAATAGTTGGGTAAATGTATTTGAGGATCTGTAAGACGGAGACAGAGTTCACAGGAAATATTAACGTCCATATTGAATGGTTTTAGTGTCTGTAGACAGTCGTAATTAAGGAATAACGTCAATGGTTGTTCGATCAAAACAGTTATAAATATAGGAACTACCTGGAAAATCTACGCTTTCCAGCATAGCTAGTACATCCCTGAGAGGGCTCTACGTTTTGAAGAATTGAGCTCAAAAACTGACCCTCACCGGAGTCCAAAAAATTGCGATGAGAATTTTCTTGATGCCGGACCTGTCAAAGTTAGTGAAAATTTCCCCACTGCCGCGTATTACATAAATTAGCATAACCCAGCGGCTGACTATTGGCAAACTCGAAATCTGATTGGCTACACAGGCACCTACCATCGATCGATAGACGGCTCTCGGAGCGCGCGCACAGATTTTCGTGCATTACAGCCAAAAAATATTAAACAATTAGACGGCTCGCTCTCGGTTTCTATCGACTTTGATAGTGGGTTAGAGTTCACCATTTAAATGTTCTTTGATTCTGATTGGCTTAAATCGATCATGTGACGTGATAGTGTTCATCCGCGGAGGGACACTGTCAGGCGATAGTGCCCGTCGAGCAAAAAACCTCGGATCGATATTGCCCGCGTGAACGAAAAAACACCTGTTTTGTGTAGTTTTGAGCTAACAGTTGAGCTAACACCTCAAAAGTAACGAGAATTTACTCTCCTGTGTGGATTTCAGTTAAAAGAAAACGCGAAAAAGAAGTGTTTATAAAGGAATAGTTTTGTGAACCGCCGCACGGAAAATTTAGCGGTGAACAATAGAGTGTTTTTGTCTCGGAACTATCGGTCTGATAGTTGCCCTTGGAAATTTTGTTCTAAAAAACTAGCATATAAGCCCTCGAACTTCGTTCTCGGGCTAATATTTGTTTTTTAGAACATAACATTTCCGCGGGCAACTATCAGCCGATAGTTCCTCGACTGGCTCGACAGAAGCACTCTATTGTTTAAATAGAAACCTCGAGCTTGCCGTCTAATTGTTTTAGTATCCACCATAAAATTACAACTTTTTGAAATGAAGTAGTTGATATAAAAAATACAGCTAAATTTGTAGCAAATTTATCCCCGCTTGCAGTGTTACCTGCATAGTGTCTATCTTTAGTTTGTCTGAACAGTGAAATCAGTGAAGCGGCCCCTGATTCTGGTTTATTCGTTTCCGATATCGTCTTTCTGCGTTTAAATTATCAAATATTTACGCTGTTAACAGCGGGTTTTTTTTACGATAACCCAATCACTGAGGTAAACAAAGCTTCAAATCGCTTCAATTTTTTCTTCTCAAATAACCCTCATAAGCTTCTTAGAAATTGCTAAACAGTGATTAAATAATTTTAAAATAAGACCAAAAACATTTTTCGTTATTTTGTTCTTATTTTTAAGTATTGATTGTTTAGTTTTAAAAGACAAGAGGTTCTGCTATGAATTAGTCTCCTACGCAGCCGTTATTTGTGTCGTCACGCAACGCTTCTCCCCAGTAGGAGAAGCGTTGCGTGACGACACAAATAACGGCTGCGTAGTAGACTAGCTATGAATGGGATGTCACCTTACATTTCACACCTTTCGAGTGCAAAATGCGAATTCAGAGCTCTTTCTGGACACATTGTGCACTTCAACGTTCTGTTATAACAACCACGCTTGAAGCAAAAATTAATATCTCATCAGCAAAGTTAGATATAAATTTGTAATGTTTTAATTACTAAAGAAACTTAAAGCAATTTTATCTGTCGCCCCGTTTATAGCAGAACTTGTCTGTGCATGGTTTGAGGTAGTAAACTAGAACTTTAGTTCATGTATAATAATTACTTCATTGGTAATACAGTCGAAGCTCTCCAAGCGTACTCTCTCGTAAGCTGACAGTTCTACTTACGGCCACCTCGACAAAACCTTAACCCCATAGCTCATACCATACCACCCCGTAAGCGGCCAGCTCCAGTTGTGGATACTTTTTCTTCTTCCCGGGGGTGTCCGCTTACGAGAGCTTCGACTGAAACGCAACGTTTAGGTTTATTGCAACTCTTAATATAGCTGTTCACAGCAAGTATTTATGAGATGCTTTCGGCAAAATGTTATGCTTGTCTTTTGTAAATATACTGTTAAATTAATAAGAATAAAGTCCTTGTTGTCTTGCTTTGCGATTCCGTTGTCTTTGTTTATATGTCTGCAGCAACATGGCCTCCACCAAGAAGGAGTGGTCACAACGGTCCAAAAAGTGGTAAATTCAGGGATTTATTTTCACCCGTCCTCCCTCCCTCCCTCCCTACCAGTTCAACTTCCCTTGGTAGATACTTTGTATATTATCCTTGTGGTACATCATTAAAAGTACGAATGCGTATTACATATTGTTTTAAACGTATTTTAAAAAAAATGCAGAAAAACGTCCTATTGAAGGAAAGCGTCCTTATCCCTATCCAAAAACGTCCCCATCCAAAAACGTCCTTATCCAAAAACGTCCCTATCCTAAAACGTCCTTATCCCTATCCAAAAACGTCCTTATCCAAAAAACGTCCTTATCCAGAAAACGTCCTTATCCAAAAACGTCCTTATCCAAAAACGTCCCTATCCTAAAAACGTCCTTATCCAAAAACGTCCCTATCCTAAAACGTCCTTATCCAAAAAACGTCCCTATCCTAAAACGTCCTTATCCAAAAACGTCCTTATCCAAAAAACGTCCCTATCCTAAAACGTCCTTATCCCTATCCTTAACCGGAGCCTTAACCGGAGCCTTAACCGGAGCCTTAACCGGAGCCTTAACCGGAGCCTTAACCAGAGTCTTAACCGGAGCCTTAACCGGATAAGGCTCCGGTTAAGGCTCCGGTTAAGGCTCCGGTTAAGGCTCCGGTTAAGGCTCCGGTTAAGGCTCCGGTTAAGGCTCCGGTTAAGGCTCCGGCTAAGGCTCCGGCTAAGGCTCCGGCTAAGGCTCCGGATAAGGCTCCGGATAAGGCTCCGGCTAAGGCTTTGGATAAGGCTTTGGCTAAGGCTTTTGGCTAAGGCTTTGGATAAGGCTTTAGCTAAGGCTTTGGATAAGGCTTTGGATAAGGCTTTGGCTAAGGCTCTGGCTAAGGCTTTGGCTAATGCTTTGGCTAAGGCTTCGGATAAGGCTTTGGCTAAGGCTTTGGCTAAGGCTCTGGCTAAGGCTTCGGATAAGGCTTTGGCTAAGGCTCTGGCTAAGGCTCTGGCTAAGGCTCTGGCTAAGGCTCTGGATAAGGCTCTGGCTAAGGCTTCGGATAAGGCTTTGGCTAAGGCTTTGGCTAAGGCTTTGGATAAGGCTTTGGCTAAGGCTTTGGCTAAGGCTTCGGATAAGGCTTTGGCTAATATCCGAAGCCTAAGCCAGAGCCTTAGCCAGAGCCTTAGCCAAAGCCTTAGCCAAAGCCTTATCCAAAGCCTTAGCCAAAGCCTTAAGAATATCAACACCAGACAAGTTTTACATTGTTTTCACAACTTTATTTTGTGCTTTATTAAAATGTTATTAACATTACAAATCAAATTAATTCTAACGTTACAGGCCTTGTGCTTTGATTGATCGCTACTGCCATCCTATATCAGTTGATGGTAAAATAATGGTATCAAACGAATGCCCAATTATTGGTGAACAAGTTATTATCATCTGCTTGACATAAAAAGGTTACCATAGCAACAGTATAACCCATATAAACCACCCTTAATTGTAGGGCTTATAACTTTAAAACGAGCATGGTGACCCCCATTTTTTATTTTTGAAAAATAATCAGTACACTAAGATACAACTTTTTGCAAAGTTTAAGACAATTCCATCGGCTGGGATCAGAGCCACTTTAACGTTTTGAAAATTTAAGGTGGCTCTGAACCTACCCGACAAATTTTTTTTAAACTTTCCAAAAAGTTGTATCAAAGCATGCTGATTATTTTTCAAACATTAAAAAAAAATGGGGGTCACCGTGTTCGTTTTTTAGTTATAAGCACTTAAAGCTAAAATTAAGGGTGGTTTATACGGGTTATACTGTTGCTATGGTAACCTTTAATGTGAAGCAGATGATTATAACTTGTTCACCAATAATTGGGCATTCATTTGATACCACTATTTTAACATCAACATTATAGGATGGCAGTAGCAATCAATCAAAGCACAAGTGCTATAAACAGTTTTCAGCAACCTTAAGGGGGAGAACCTAAACTATGAGGAACCACAAGGCTGTTGCTAAGGAAATCTTCAAACCTCCATTACTTTGGTTCCTGGACTTTAAAAGCTTTAAGAGTTTTAAAGCTTTATAAGTTCCGAAATATTGTACATTTCATCAAGCACATGCTACAAGTTGTCAATATTGAAGTTATTTGGCAAAGTAATGGAGGTTTGGAGATTTCCTTAGCAACAGCCTTGTGGTTCCTTGTAGTTTAGGTTCTCCCCTTTAAGCCTGTAGAAGTAAGCTTCTTTTAGCCAAACTAACTTTAAGCAGAATCACACAACAACAGCGGGTGAAAAAACATAGACAATTCAGCACAAAGTTATGTAATACGGCTAGGAATTTTTACAAGTCAATTTTTATTTTTTCAAGCCTTTAGGTGAGAAAAAATAAACATTGACAAGTAAAAAATGCTCAGCCATACTAATTAATCATTTCTAAAATATAGGCTTCCAACAGTGTTTTCCGTAGCGCACGGTCAGGGCCGGGCTAAGACGAGTGTAATAAAGTGTAATTTGCACTCTAAAATGCTGTGTCATATATTATAATAAAGTGCCAATATAACATGCGCTCTGATTGGTTTAAACAGCGTGCGCACACATGCTTTATGAGAGTACAAAGCACGGAAGCTCATGAATGCTCACAACATCCACCGAGTTTGTTTTGAAAATAAAGCCACATTTGTGAGGAAAATCATAGATTTTTATCATAAAACAAATAAAAAAGCCTCAACTGTGCTTTGTTCTGTTATAATTAAGCACTCAGGAAGCGCCAAAGCACTCAAGAAGTAGGGAGAAACACTCGCCTATCGGCTCGTGTTTTCCCCTACACTTCTTTCGTGCTTTATAACAGAACAAAGCACAGTTGAGGCTTTTTTATTTGTTAAATAATTACACATAAGTTAGAATAACGTGCATTCAACTTTCAACATACAGTTGGCTTCCGATCTTCACTGCTATCTCGAACGTTCTTTAATTTCCCTTAGCTGTTGAGGGTTCGAGTTATCGGGAATCAATGCCATGCCATATCCGCCTCCATAATTTCAACCATTCCATATTACAGTCAGTTTTCTTTGGCCGGTAGGTGTCCGTATTAACGGTGTTCCACTGTATATCATCTCATTCGCTATTGGTTGACATGAGTCCTGGTCTTCCCTTTTTAGCCCCCTTCGTATTTACACCAGTTATCCCAAGAAGTGTTCTTTCTC
The DNA here is from genome assembly GCA_029204205.1 of Desmophyllum pertusum. Classification (NCBI taxonomy): domain Eukaryota; kingdom Metazoa; phylum Cnidaria; class Anthozoa; order Scleractinia; family Caryophylliidae; genus Desmophyllum; species Desmophyllum pertusum. The sequence goes on from MU826856.1 coordinate 63,566, forward strand.
AAGCTGCTAATAAATGGTAGTGTAGTATTTGGACTTGTTGACGAGGTAGTGAAGTATTTGCACTTGTTGACACACAATAGAGATAGACATCAGGTCCACATCTCACAAGTACAGATTGGCAGCAAAGACAAGTGATGGATGACGTCATTCACATCATTTTTTGTTCACAGAAGACCACACCCGCAATCCTTGGAATTTGGCCAGCGTGTCTTGCACGGTTGGGTAACGTGAGCAACTGGATTGCAATTCCACCAGATACGTTGTGCATGCGTCGTACAATGATATTGTAATTGAAGGTCTGAGAATGAAATTGAGAAAACAGCATAAGGAAACTTGTATATAAATGAAGTTGACGGAAGCTATTTAACAATTATCCTGCAAAATCGTGCGGAATATCGCCTGATACTTAGCCTACCAGGCCGTAGGCTGACGTAGGTCGAGTTGGCTAAAATCAGGCGATATTCCGCAAGATTGATAACGCAACTAAAAAAAAATACGGCTTCCACTTTTATTTCAAGAACTGACTTGAACATTTTCCCGCACGCATACACAATTACATACATCGCAGGATATCTGTTGAGTACGGTCAACAGATATCGAGAGCATCATCATTCATGACCATATTTGGACAGTGTTACATTTTGTTGAATAATAATAATTGGTAGTATTTTCATGTGGCACTGTTTATTATGCTGCACAAGGTGGTTCTAACTTTTAAGTCTGTGGATGAAACCACATGTGTGTGACCATTCAAATGAAAGCTATTGAGCAGTACTTTCATGTGGGTCCATTAGTATTTCCACATTTCACAAAATAAAAAGAAAACAATCTTACCTCTCGTGTGGCAGAGAAAGATAGGGCGTGTTAACAAACTTCGTTAACAAGTGATATCAAGGATATGAAGAGGTTTGTTAAGCATTCAACACAGGTCCTAAAAACAATGCACACATGTTAGTGGACATCAATGTGACAACAAAGAAAAACATCAAAATTTGTCAGTTTTGGTTCAATCAAGGCACGTCTTTCTTTACCTTTGTTTAACAGTCTGTCGTAAATGCTGTGCAACACAGGGAATGGAATACCAATCTCTAACAACGCCATGAAAACTCAGGATGGGTCCCAGACAAGCTCGGAGCTCTTCTTTTCCAGCATCAGAATAATAGCGCCTGCATAAAAAGGAAAACAAATATGACTGTGATATGTGTTAGAACAGTGTCACACAACACAACAACACTGTCACGCAAATCGCGTTACAGAACAGTCATGTATTAACTTGTACTCACCCAATGGAAAGTATCGTTCAGAGTGGACATAAACCTTTCCCAGGTAAGCGATCTTTTTACTAACGACTGCCATTCGATCACTGGGAGAACTCTGCAGTGAATCACGGAGCTCTGAGAAAAAAAACAAATGAATACACTTAAAGAAGTATTACAGAATTTGGCAAAATCTCCATACAGCTAAATGGACACAGAAATTGCATAGTGTTGACTGCGCAAGCGCAGTACACACAATGATGAAGCTCATTCAAAGAACACTCAAGTAAATCCTGGATGTGAAGGGCCTGTAGTATAATAATGTGCATTTCATAATGAAGTTTAGATTGAAAAACCTCAAAATAACAGTTCATGAAAGTAGAAATATATTAGGAGAATAAAACTAACTATACAGTGTTTATTATCAACTCAAATTGATAAAAGTAAATTAACCACCGCAGCTTTTGCTCCTACGAAGGCCTAACGCTCGAAACGTCAGCTTCTAGAAATTCGCTACGGTGGTTAATTTACCTTTATCAACTTCGAGTTGATAATAAACAGTGTATAACACTTCCTTTCAACTAGCCCTCCTGCCAATCGCCGGCTCATTTTCGCGGCTATTGCCGCTCGCGGGCGCATTATTTTGCGAGCCTGCTTGCAGGCTAGAGTTTGCTGACAAGGTGTTGTCGATGGCCTATGCTCCTTCTGGAGCAACAGGCCTAAATAAGCATAATGACAGGGCTATATTACATATGTAGGAAGACTGCAAACAGTCCTTGCAGTCTAGGTTACATGACTTGTAAGCATAAAGAACTAGCTCGTACCGTTCTAACATCGATTAGTCATGAATTCAATCCAGCTAGCGCCCGATCAATGCGCCTGGATGGATTAGCAGCATTTATTTTCACAAGAGCTTGATAAACTTGCATTTGGATGCATGCAACTTCCAGCTTCTCTTCTAACTCCTGTAAGAATTCTCCTTCACCGCTGCCGACAGTCCTCAGGTGGAAGCTTTTGGCACTCACTATTGCACGAGCCAGGTACTCCAATCTCAGTTCTAGAGTTACTTCAGGGATAAATATAAACAAATGATCAGAGTGAATGATTTAACTCTGGGATTAATGCAATCACCAAAACCCTAAACGGTGATCAGACAAATTTTTCCGTGTTCTCGCGCGAAAAATTAGCCTGATTGCAGGTAGCCCATGAATAGGCTCCATGGTGGGGATGGGGTAAAAAGAAAATGGCGAGCCGAGCGCGGACTAGGAGGAGAACGAAGGCGGATCCGCCGCCTTTGTTCTCTACCCTAGTCCGCGCTCGGCTCGCAGATTTTTTTCCCGATTTCCTCTTCGCCCTATACCCCACTCGGGAGCCTGTTCAAAGGCGAGATTGCATGTTACCAAAACCCTCAATACTTTGCCCCACTCCTTCCATAGTAGCCTGCGTGTGCAGACAAATTTTCGCAAATGCAGACGGAGAAACAACAGGCATAAATCCATCTTCATTTGCAGGCTACTTCCACAGGACAAATATCAGCAGTTAATATCACATTCACCTTTCTTTCTCGGACAGTCTAGAGAGAACTCTAGCAGCCGCAGAGTAGTTCTTAGTCTTCTCGTAGTACCTCCACAGCAAGTCCAAGATATTTAAGTCACTTGGCTGCTGTTGTGAGGATGATCTCTTGAGAAATGCTTCCAGGTGCGGAGATTTGATCTAATGAGCTAGGAAATAAGCAGTCATGAGAAGATAATAGCTAATGGTTATAGTCTGTTCAATCCAATGGATTGAAGGAGCCAAGCGGCAGCCAGTGCTGGCGCTTAATTCCATTTTCCATAGCACAAAGCAACTGGGAGTATTGCTACTCCGTCACAGGTTACCCGCCAGTCAGGTTGCCCTAACAGTTTCGCCGGTACCCATTTATACTCCTAGGTGGAGAGAGTCACTGTGAGAGTAACATGTCCCAAGGACACAGCACAATGATCCCAGCCAGGGCTCAAACTCAGGCCTCTGGATCCAGAGTCCAGTGCACTAATCATCAGGCCATCGCACCTCTGACATGTATAGCCAACGGTTAACTCAGAAAGTAACATTTGGCAATATGTGAGGATAATTAATATGTCGAGCTTGAAGGGCTTAATAAAACAACAGATATCTTACCTCTAATAGCCTGTCAGTGAGTGCATTGTCAATTAACCACTGATACAACACAACATGCCACAATTCATCTCCAAACGACAATGAAAATGGTAACACATCCTCCATCTAGTAAAACAAGCAAAAACAATTCAGTTTCTAAATCACATTTCAAATAACACAAACTCTGAAGTTCAAAACCCAACTATTTCATTTTCACTGCTGTCAATCATAAATACAATGGAAATCAATGGACCCTGAGAAAAGAAAACAAACAAGGTGGATCGAGATTTACCAATCACAACCCATAGAATGGATGTAGTGGTGGTGGATGATGTGGATGTGGATGTAGTGGTGGTGGACGATGATGTCGACAGGAATGGCAGTGAACGTTGCGTGGATGTGGATGATGAACCAATTCTCTTCCTTTTTGCTGAAGTTGGCAGAGAAGAATGTGTTAACTTCTCATATCTTCCCTTCATGGATTGCCACGTATGAGAAGTAACTTCCGTCTCTTCTGCCAACCTCCATAGCCTGTTGCCTTTGGGTTGGAGGCCAGGCGTCTCTTGAACAAATTTAAGGATGGCCTGGTCCTCCTGGTAGCTGTATGATCGGCGCTGTTTGCTCATGATGCTATAGAGATGTACATAATAAAAACAAATTACCATAAACAAAATCCGGTCAGAAGAAATCTTTTTTATGACGCCTTTTCAGTTGGCTTGCAACAGCAGTTAGCCCTTAGATGCAAGAACATATCCTCCAAATTTCAGGTCAGGGCGTTGCATCCTTTAAAAGTTATTAACGGTTAAAGTTTAGCCTCGTTTTGGCGTAAAAACCCGTGCCGCAAAGACTCTATGGGTAATTTTGTGGCGAAACTTTAACCGCTAATAACTCTGCAAGGATTTTATCGATTTCTTTCAAATTTGCGAGGTGTCTGCCCTATGTTCAGGCCTACCGACGGCCACAAACTGCTCGAGATGAGCTCAAATGCGTGCAAAGTTATTAGCCGTTGAAGTTTCAACATAAATTACGTCATAACTATTATCTACATGGAGCGATTTTCACAAAACTTGTTCCAATGTCTTCCTTGCGATGTTGTCTAGCCGTACATTAGCTTATAAACTGTTCAAGTGTTGTGAAAACTACTGTTGTGAACTTCTGTTTCATCAGACATCCACTATGATGATTGATGGCTTAAACACACAGCCATTGAATAGAGTTTGCATGTTATTAAAAGGGGCAGTAACAGAAATCAACTTTGCTTTCTCATTACAGACACACTAGGTTTTGTTGGTGCCGTATTAGAATGGATTTTAGTTAGAAAAACTACTCCCTCCTCCCCCCCCCCCCCCCCCCCCCCCCCAAAAAAAAAAAAAAAAAAAAAAACAGGCTGATAACCATGGTCACATGTCTATACATCATTAAATTCTCACAACTAGCATTGAAAGAAATATAACATAAATTTATCTGGTAAAGGAAATTTGATGTGAAAAGGTTTCATTCAAAGCTTACCTGCTTCTCAGCATCATGAGAGGTCAGAGCATTGGAATCTGGGGCGGGTGGAGGCCCTGGCCGTGTTGGTTGACTAGGAGTCTGGGAAGGAGCTGTTTTCATTATCAGCAGGCGCTGTAGACTTGTAGCATTGTTGTCTGAAAAATGACAATAGTTCTTGTTAGATCATCAACGCACAACTAAGACAGAGATTGAATCACAAAATAAAATATTTTCCTGTGGAATTTGAACCCCCCCACCCCCACCCCGCACAAAGACGAGAGCAAATATGAGACCGTGTTACATGGGTCTTAGTCCCCCTGACCGCGCGCTACGGAAAACATTGTTGGAAGCCTATATTTTAGGAAAGATATTTTGTTGTATAATAAACAATTTATTCAGCGGAAAGTTGTGTAATGCGGCTGGGCATTTTTATGAGTCAGTGTTTATTTTTTCTCACCTGAAGGCTCGAAAAAATAAAAAATGACTCGTAAAAATACCCAGCTGTATTACACAACTTTCCGCTGAATAACCTCTTTTTATCACACTCGCTAATTATTAACGATACAACAGCTTCAATTTTGTTGGTAAACGACAACAGCAGCAACAAAAGCAAGATTTCCTTTGCCAAAAAAACTTATCCAATGTAAACCATGACTTATCACCTCTTTGATGTAATTTTTTATTTTAAATGTAAGATTTCCTTCGATTTGAAGACAGTTTTCTACATTGACAAAAAAGGCTGCAAAATCAAGATAGTACCTGGCAATAAGGGCTTCCTCTCCTTGGACGTCTCCACGTGGTTCACCATTCCTGTAGAAGTGCAAAGCCAGCCCTTGGGGATCCCGCTTGAGTGCAGCGTATAAACACAACTCCACCACACCCTCATAGAATCTCACTTAAAAATAAACAGTTAAATTACGGGTTAGTGAAGAAAAGACTAAAATATTAATGTACTTGTTGCCTGAAGATATAAACAAAACATATGGTAAGGAATAAGGTACAACAAGTGTGGCATAGCCTGAGAAAGCAAATGTCACTTGTCGCATGCTTCTTCAAGCCTTTGAAAGAAACATCTGAGATGCGACCATGGCTAGTTTCTACTACAGTCGAACCCCTATTAAGCGGCCACCCTCGGGGAAATGGCCAGTGGCTGCTTAATAGGGGTTAGGGGTTTTATTTACAGTATTTTATTATATAGACACAAGTGTTTTACTGGAAAACAGACCACTCGTAAAATTCATACGAAACTACATCCGGGACCCAAGTGGCATATTTTCCATATCCTCACTAGTGAGGATATCAATGACGTCATTTCCCACTTTTGCATGGCTTTTTATGCGAAGCTGCCAAACTCCGGTTGAAAAATGGCGAGTGATAGATTCGTGAAATTCACTGAAGCTGACATGAAATCGTTCACTGAGGAGTAGGAAAATGTTCACACGAAGAAGAAAACTTCATATGACTTAAAATTATTCAATGAGTTCCTTGTAAGTGAAGACGAAAGGAGAGAAATTCAAGAAAGTCCAGCCACCGATCGACACCGAGCTGCAAGAGTTTGTGCTTTTGTCTTTTGTCTATATAATAAAAAGAAAATTACACGGTGCAGGGTTGGAAATTAGCACTCACCCGCTCGCCCATGCGAGTGTCAGTTGTGTCGGGCGAGTACAAATCAGCGATCACTCGCCCGTTTGGCGAGTACGATTTTTATCTCTGAAGTAATTAATTATTCAATTATTTGCAAATAAACACTGTTTTTTACTTTCAAGTTTGGCAAGAAAATCTCTAAACATAAACTTAACAGTTCTAGTTTACATATTTTTATATATATGTCCAACAAATTGGCGTTGAGATACGACTTTGTGCTTCATAGACAAACATGGCTTCCTTTTAGTGATAATTACATAACGCATGGATGTGTACAAAATGATACCACTGGTTACCGCGATCAGGTAAACAAGATGGCATCCGCGAAGAAGACACGTTTGCTCGCAAAGTAAAGGATCTAACAAGGATTTCTCAATAAAAGCTGTATTGAAATATAAAGTAACTGCCTACATTGTGTACTTTTCTTGGGGTTTAAAGTATTTTAGTAAAATTTTTCATTCAAGAAGAAACTCTCAGTTTACAACGTGCTCGACAATGTTGCCAGCGATTTGTTTTGCCATGTGTGAATTCACTGCAAGGACGTTGCTCCCCAGTAAGTTTTAAAATGAAGTGAGTTCACTGAGTTGATAGTGTGTTAAAAAATGTGTAAGTATCTTCCTGGAGTTTCCAAAGTATCTGACGAGAAAAAGATTGACCAATCTGTCCCGAAAACAGTCCATGATTCTAGGGGGAGGGGGTGTATATCACTGGGCGAGTGGAAAAAAATCCGGGCGAGTGCATCCTGGTAGTCACTCGCCCAAATGGTGAGTGCTCTATAAATTAAGTCTCCAACCCTGACGGTGGCTTGAAGATATGAATTTTATTTTCTTGTGGTAAAAACAATATTTTACTCACTAGCTGCGCTCGTTCGTAACATATTGTTTTTACCACTCGAAAATAAAATCCATATATTCACGCCACCGTGTAATATCCTCTATATACTGATATAAAATTTTCATGACCCCGGACCTGTCAACATTTTTGTGAAAATTTTCATGACCCCGGACCTGTAACTATTTTTGGAAAATTTTCATGATCCCGGATTTGTCAATATTTTTGGAAAATTACCATCACCCCGGACCTTTCAATATTTTTGGAAAATTTCATGACCCCTGGACCTGTCAATATTTTTGGAAAATTTTTCATGACCCCGGACCTGTCAATATTTTTGGAAAATTTTCATGACCCCGGACCTGTCAATATTTTTGGAAAATTTTCATGACCCCAGAACCGGTAGATATTTTTGGAAAATTTTCATGACACCCGGACCTGTCAATATTTTTGGAAAATTTTTCATGACCCCGGACCTGTCAATATTTTTGGAAAATTTTCATGACCCCAGAACCGGTAGATATTTTTGGAAAATTTTCATGACACCCGGACCTGTCGATATTTTGGAATATTGTCATGATTCCGGATCTGTTGAAATTTTGTGAAAATTTTCATGACCCCGGATTTGTCAATATTTTTGGAAAATTACCATCACCCCGGACCTTTCAACATTTTTGGAAAATTTCATGACCCCTAGACCTGTCGATATTTTTGGAAAATGTTCACAGGGATGTAGATAATAGCCGGGAGCCGGTAAAAATACCGGCTGTCACGCTGATTTTCCCGGCTGAAAAACCATGTACAGTCTTTAAAATGGATACCTCTTTCTCCTGAATGTTTTTAGCCAAATATGTTGTAACTTTTCTGACCGTTTGTACCTCTGTTATTGTCTTACCGTAAATAACACGACTGTAAACACGGCATTAGCACGCCATTTTGAATGACGATCGTGTGTTTGCTCAAGGCTCATTGACCAGCGGTGTCTCTACTTCATGTATGCGAAATAATGTACGCCTATTTGCGTTAACGCTTTGCTTATTAACTGAATGGTGGTATTTATTCTTGTATGTATTGTAAGGAACATAAAAGACACATCACAAAGTTTTTCAGCTTTATTAACAGAAAAAAACATTGATTCTTGCTTACTGAGAACAGTCCAAAATGGCAATGAATTAACCCTGAAAATTGAGGAAAACGCATTTGCGAGAGTCTAGATTTCAAAATTTTCTGGGGGGGCATGCCCCCATACCCCCCTAGTAGGATTGTGCCTTCGGCACCATCGGCCTCCGGCAGCATCGGCCTCCGGCCAAGTATTTCCGCCTATTAGCTATATAATCCCGTCTGTCAAAAAATGAATCTACATCCCTGTGTTCATGATTCCGGACCTGTTGAAATTTTGTGAAAATTTTCATCACCCTGGACCTGTCGATATTTTTGGAAAATTTTCATGACCCCAGGACCTGTAGATATTTTTGAAAAATTTTCATGACCCCAGGACCTGTAGATATTTTTGAAAAATTTTCATCACCCTGGACCTGTCGAAATTTTGTGAAAATTTTCATGACCCCAGATCTGTCGATATTTTTGGAAAATTTTTATGACCCCGGACCTGTCGATATTTTGGAAAAATTATCATGACCCCGGACCTCTCGAAATATTGTGAAAATTTTCATGACCCCGGACCTGTCAATATTTTGGGAAAATTTTCATGACCCCAGATCTGTCGATATTTTTGGAAAATTTTCACGATTCCGGAGCTGTCGATATTTTTGGAAAATTTTCATTACCCCGAACATGTCGATATTTTTGGAAAATTACCATCACCCCGGACCTGTCGATATTTTGGAAAAATTATCATGACCCCGGACCTGTTGAAATATTGTGAAAATTTTCATGACCCCGGACCTGTCAATATTTTGGGAAAATTTTCATGACCCCAGATATGTCCATATTTTTGGAAAATTTTCATGACCCCCGGACCTGTCGATCTTTTTCGAAAATTTTAAGGATTCCGGATCTGTCGATATTTTGTGGAAAATTTTCATCACCCTGGACCTGTCGATATATTTGGAAAATTTTCATGACCCCAGGACCTGTAGATATTTTTGGAAAATTTTCATCACCCTGGACCTGTCGAAATTTTGTGAAAATTTTCATGACCCCAGATGTCGATATTTTTGGAAAATTTTTATGACCCCGGACCTGTCGATATTTTGGAAAAATTATCATGACCCCGGACCTGTTGAAATATTGTGAAAATTTTCATGACCCGGATCTGTCGATATTTTTGGAAAATTTTCACGACCCCGGACCTGTCGATATTTTGGGAAAATTTTCATGACCCTGGACCTGTCGATATTTGTGGAAAATTTTCATCACCCCGGACCTGTCTCAGATTGTCTCATATGCATTAGTAAAACTCTACTGGTATACTAATGCAAATGAGACAATTTGATTGGCTGAGCTACTCGTACACTATCAGCCATTAGTGCACAGGTAACCCAAGCGCTCTATATGAGTAATAGTAACGTAATATAAGCTAACAGTTTAAAAAACAGTTGTCAAAACAATGAATGGAAATTAAAGTTTTATTTACTTCACCCTTACACTGTCACTGTTTGTTCACTGCCTTTGTAGTTGAAATGATTTTGGAGTGATTTGGAGCGGTTTGGAGCGATTTTGAGGGAGTTTTTGTTTTTCGATGTATATCTATATATATAATAGGACAAGGTTGGAATCAAGCCGAACGAACAGGCTGACAATACGATCGATTTTCTCCTACAAAAACCTCTCGAACTCATTTTACTCTACCGTATACAATAAGAGATTCCTATCCCACCTTTTTTGCCAGTCATTACACAGTTACATCGATTCTTTAGCCATAAAGAACCACGAAAAAAGTCCATTCACAATGACTTCGTCGCCATTTATGCGTGGCACAACAAATCGTCCACGCTATGCGCGGGAAGGCCTGGGAAAGAGACCCCACCGGGTAGTAGACGGGAATTTTAGCAGACTGGCTGAAAAAGCTAACGAAGAAGCAAATTTTCAGCCTTCTCAGTACAGCTAGTTGAAGAGGACTTACAGAAACTTGAGGAAGAATCCATACACGGCAGCGAATTGAATGTAAGTTTGTCTTCTTCGATCGAAACCCGCTCAGTTCAGGCAAAATATTTTATGCCAAATTCAGTAAGTGCATGATTAAGTTCCAACACTTCTAGATGACTATTTATTTGCTGTTGATGGAATTCTGCAATTTTTCCTTTCAAGGGAACTTTAAAGCACAGATTGTTTCGACGAATTTTGCGTACGGTTTTCTGCCAAGTTTTACAATCATATGAAATAAACGTCGACCCGACGCCGGCAGTGTTCATGATCACTTACTGTCTTTGATTCCTTTTCTAAATGCCCTCTGAAATTATTATAATAGTAATAGAGTTGATGTTCTTGGGCGTAAATATGTTTTTGGCCCTTCTCAGTCTCATTTTAGCCCTCGCCGAAGCGGCTCGGCTAAAATGAGCCTGAGTCGGGCCAAAAACATATTTACACCCGCGAACATCAACTCTATTGTTATATTATTGTTATGACTTTTACTAAAACAATTAGATTATTCACTCCCAATTACTATGATGTTATAGTTGATTCGTCCTACGGCCTCATCAACTATCACATCATAGAAATCTCGAGCTCATAATCTAATTGTTAATATAGTATTAGTATACTAGTAGATTGTTATGGCTGTTAGTGCACATGCTGCGTTGATGTAAATACAGTTGATGCTCTCTTATGGGAAGCACTCTCTGCGTTATGTAGGACCCAAACTATGGGGCAAACTGTCTACGGCTGACAGATCAGCCAAGACACTGCAGGCTTTTACAAACTGTATTCGCAAAAGGGATATAACTCGCTTAATGGACACCGGCTGTAAGGGCTGCATCCTATGCTGCACATAATGCCCGTCAAGTCATATTTTTTTAGTCATAATTTTACAATTAGTTAAAGATTTTAACACTTTTTATATCACTGAGACTACAATAACATTTTTATATCACTTATATATATTCTTACTGTATTAATATTAGTATTAGTGTAGTTTTTTTTAGCAGTGTCCCCTAATTAGTATGGTATATTATTACCAGGCTACAAGGTTCTTGACACTTTAATAAAGTTCTCATCTCATCTCATCATCATCATCATCTGAGCGGACACTCTCGTAAGCGGACAGATCTACTTGAACTCTAGCTCATACAAACTCTGTATTTACACATTCCCGTAAGGGACCAACTCAAGTTGCAGACACTTTTCTGCTTCTCTAGGGTGTCCACTTACAGGAGCTTCGACTGTATCTAGTTCATAAGCTTAGTTGTATAAAAATTAATTATCTTACCTTCTTCATGTTCATCGACTCATGCACGCGTACGAGGTAAACAAAAGCTTTCTGTAATTCCTCCATATTGTGTCTGGCTTCGAGTTGCAAACAAAAGTAAAGCAAGTTAGCTTATATTTCAATTAAAGTATAATATAACCGGTTCAAGCGGTTTTAAATAAAGAACAAACCTTTAAAACTCCAGTATAAAATTTCAGACGCCATTAATGTTTTCACACGGCACCAACGATCGCAAAGATCAGTGGGAAATATTGTGATAAGAAGGGAGGGGAGGGGAGACAAGGGAGGGAGCGGGAAAAAAATTAAAATAGGTCCGCAATGCGAACTTGTATGGCTTTCTGCATGCTGTGAAAACAATTGTGAAAACTATATAGGCTATATTAGCTGGCGGTCTTGTTGGCGCGCGAAGGCAAAATTCGTAAGCGGCGAAGCCAATAAAAGAGAAATCGGGCCGACAACGCTACGATCTGTCGGCACACTCGTAAGGCTAATTTACACGCTACGATTTGTCGGCCGATTTCTTTTTTATCGATATAGCGCGAGGATGAAAATCTTGCGCAGCAATAAATCGGGCCGATTTTCGTCCGCTCAGTCACTTTCTTACAAATCAGGCCAAATCGGGCCGACAAATCGCAGCGTGTAAAAAAAAAAATCCTGCAAGCACACTTGTACAAAAAAAAATTCGTGCACACGACCACTGGCGAAAAAACATTTCCTGCAAGACACTACCTGATGGGCTGACACATGCAACTTCAGAAAAAATATCATGCACACACATGCCCCGAGAAAAAAATTATTGCGCATAAAAGTGTTTTTGAAAAAAAAAATTCGCCTATACCAAATCACCCAATCCCCCCTCAGAAGTTAAATGATCCACCTCTAATTAAGTTAGTGGTATGTGTTTCATATTTAGCTCAAATTTTTTCTAGGGCTTCTGTCAAAAAATTAATTTAACCTGTCATACCAATGGTCATATCGCCGCATATAATTTTTAATTCCACTATGTTTAACACCTTCACCTCCTACACCTTCTCATATAAATTAGTATATAGGAGACGTAATTGATAAAATAACCCACATCCTGTTCGAAAAGAGCAGGGAACGTAGTCCCCGGTGTTGTGGTCCAGCCTATTCACATTATTGTTTCATCTCATATCTCATGGCCATGGGAAGGGTGGGTGGGGATCATAAATGAACCGATAGCGGCTGCCAGAGGCGCCCTTGGAAGCCGAAGTCCGAACTCTTCCTTCACTGATGTAAAACAGACGTGTATGTTTGTCTGTTGTTTCACGACATTACATTACATTACAAAGGATCATTCCATCTTTTCCACATACATTTCACCATTTTGTACGTAAAATACACTCTGCATGTACTGATGCTGGGTCTCCATGATATTATTACATGTGCATGCATGTATTGTTTGGGTTTGAAACTACGGAAACATCACAAATGAACAAACGGGCTAACCGTCTTATTGAATCTTAACTGATAACCATTTTTGACGTTTGGTATCTTTGCTTTACCCCCATTATAGTTATGAAGTGTTTGTTTTTTTCGTGGCTCAGTAGGTTCTGCTTATTAAACTTGTCAAAACAGGTGTATCTCTTTTAAACAGTAAAATTATATTTTTGCCAAACATGACATTACATAAAAACTAATCGAGTCAATTGTCCAGAATCTCATTCAGAAATACAATACTATATGCAAACTGAATAAGGAGTCTGACGAGAAAGGTGAATTAAGAGGGAAAAAGGCCCAGTAAAATAATTTTACTTGGTAGTTTTTTTTTTTCAACACAAAATTATTTTATTGATTTTAGTTGGTAGTTTGGACATGAAGTCTTTGTGAACTTTGGTTGCATATATAATTGATATTTGTCTTAGTCACAGTAATATTCATCTATCAATCCCTTCAATTGACATTTTGGGTTAGTTCTATGTAAACAAATTAATTACACACCTAAAAATGTCCACCACATGCAAAGTTATTAATTGTGAAAAAGGTTTGTGTATTTTTACTTGAGCGGGATCAGTCAGTTGGTCGCTATCATTCTGTTCAAGGGAACGTTCATAATTGATCTGACCACAACTGAATTTCCAGCAAACCAAAGGTGAGAATTAATTTTCAGAAATCGTTTTTTGAGTGAAAGTGTTTTAAATCCGTCCCAGTTCTGAGTTCCTGTGTTCTTTAAAAATGTACCCAGATAATTAAATTCAAATCGATAAAAGAAAAGTCTTATTCAATTTAAACGTCCCAAGCCTTGTTTTCAAAATTTCTTTTTGGTTTATTTCAGGTAAGACTGAGGTGCACAATAGTTTCGTTTTATTGTTTTTAAACTGAATTTGTTTAAGCAACACGTCTTTTAAAAGTATAACAATTCATTGCTAGCCCCGTCTGTCACGGAAAAAGGTATTCCCATATTCAAGTTATTAAACAGGTTGACTACAGGCAATATACAGTTCTTTTATTTATTATATTTAGTTTTTGTTACAGTATCTCTTTTGTTACAGTATCTCTGAAACTTTCATCTCTCATTTCGGGATTTTTCCGAGGTTAAAACTCTTAAAAGTCCTACGTTTCGGCAGTTTCACTGTCCTTCTATCGCGGGACGCTGCAAGCGTCGCGCGATGGAAGTCGGCCGTATTCGCAGGCTACTGTCCTTCTTCACGAAATAAAGTGGGTTTTTTTTTCAGGAAATAAAACATTAAGTTTGTGTTAGTCTAAGTTGTTATTTACGACATGCGCTAAAAAAAACATGTAGGTTTGACAAACTGGATACAATTTTACCATTTTCAAGAGACTATGTTAGGAAATGTTAAGAGAAAATTGAAATGGCCACAACTCTTTATTTGGCAGTTTATTCTCCCTAATAGTAACACTTCGAACATCAGCCACGTTTTAAAATGGAGAACTGAACATACTGTAAACGATCGGACTGTATATTCACCTAGAGTTTCGGAGAGTAACTGCGTGCGAAGCGGTACATTTGTTTTTTACACATGCGCGCCATGAGACGTGATATGACGTGCAGGAATAGTTTTTTCATTTATTAAAATCAAAATTTACTGCCGGGCAAAACATTTTGTAGTTGCATCTTGTTAAGTACTGAGTTGAAGGCGAGGGGAATACAGTTGGTGCTGCAGTTATTTTAAATCAAGGTGAACTGCCTATCACTGCAAGCTACTAAGGGCCTATTTATGGTAGGAGGGTTACCCTACATACCAAGCCACCCTGGGCGAGAGAAAGTTTCATGCATTTCTTTATAAATAGCAGCGAACCGTTTACATGAGAAATCGTATGGGCAGGGTGACCATGGGTGGAGGGTCACTCGCTTTGAAGGAAGGGTGACTTTGGGGGGGGCGAGCCAAATTATTTCCATATACACACTTTGGCTGTTTGTGCTTCGCCTAACAGCGACAAGTCGGGACATATAGAGCATGCGGGCCAAAGGGGCCAAGTTTTGGCTCGGTCAGCAGGGACAACCTTTTTTCATATAAACGCTCTGTAAAAGATGGCTTGGGGAGGAGGGTAACCCTCCTACCAGGGACAAACGTTTCTCCATGTAAATAGGCCCTAAAACTGCTCAAAATATCGATCGCCTTATTAAATTGGCAACCTCGTGAGGCTGTCGTGATTATTGATTGTAATATCACTATTTACAGATTTTGAAGCAATGGCAAAGATAACAGTTCTGCAAATCGCCATGTGTTTGTTGGCTCTGTATTTGCGGTGCGACCGCGCCTGTGGCTACACCTGGAAAGAATGCACATGGAGGCATGAAGATCCCAAAGATGAAGGCATTATATGGGTAAGTCAATTTAGAGTCATCGTATTTCGGTAGTTAGCCCCTAAGAGATGTACTTTCTTTACTGCTCATCGGATTGGATAGGTTTTGGCATATATAAATTTTCCCAAAAGAAGACCCTTATTTTTATTTTTCAAAAATATATTTGACAAAGATTTTTCATTGCAACTAAAAACTTTGCAATCTAGTTTTACGTTGACTTATATTTTGGGGGGTTCCTTATGCGTTTTTTTGTTTGTCTCTTCGGCTAAACCTAGCCAATAAAATATTTTATATTTTCTCCTCAAAATAAAATACTCCATCCCTAAGCTAATTAACTACGCCAAATGCGTAGCTATTTATATTTTCCTCCAAAATAAAACCACCCCTGAACCCAATTGAAAAATGATAACTACATTTAGCATCGTGCGCCTTATGCCTCATTAGGGGCGTAGATGATGAATGAATTACATGTAGCATCGTACTTGAGAAGCTTCATGATCCTGCCTGCTCCCAGTAAGTAAAATGTTTAACAATTATTCGCCGAAGGCGAAGTGAATATTCACCAATATTCTTGGCCTGAGGCTAATAATTGTTTCATAATATACAAAGCACTGGGAAAATGTCGAATTTCTCCGAGGAAAATAGAAAAAGACGAAAATGTTCCTCCATTTTTTTCCGAGACAAAAGAATTGAACTTCGCGGTATTTCCAAAAAAGGTAGAGAGGGTGTACTGCATCTGAGACCATGAGTAGGGAACCAATCAAAATGCTTGAAAATGCATTATCCTATGGTTAGTATATTATAATTTTGTATACTACTTACTTATTGTACTTATATTTCACACCCTGGCTTGTTTCCATCCGTCTACCCGCAACATCTAGTTCCCCCGTATTGGTTTCCGTTAAATGTTTTACTTGACAGCGCCGCTAGCCCCATACATAACCCTCCTTCTTTCTCATCCTGAGCTTGGACCAGGCAACGGCGGAGTCAACAGCTTAACCCCCAAGAGTACTAAGTTCAAAACTGAGTGAAAAATCTGGAATTTCATTTTGAAAAATTGTAAAAAAACAAACAGAACCAATTGAAAGTACTGCTCAATAGCTTCATTTGAATGGTCACACACTAGGGTTTCATCCACAGACTAAAAAGTTACAACCATTAAGCGTGTTTCATTAAAATTGTCTTAACAGGCTTGTGAGTTCCAAAAGTATTCCAGTCACACACCCCTTCATGTTTACTACGCTGGGAATATCAGGATCTCTGGATGTCACGACTGTTGCAATCGTTGGTATTTCACATTCAACGATGTCGAGTGCAGCGCACCTGGGCATATCGAAGGTGCGCTATATCAGGCTCATGCTGGAAACCTCAACAGCCACATACACGGTCATATTGAAGGTTATTGCAAGAACATCCCAGCAGGAAAAGTTAAAGTGGAAGTTAGGGTTGGTCGGTGCGTTGGTACTGGTAAGCCGCTGGGAAATGCTCATACAGGGTTTGCTACCTTATCAAGGATCTTCATTCAAGAGGTGTCATCATATTCAACCGACCAGTAACCAGGTGTCCTTATGGAACGAAACGAGCTGTGCTTTACAAATATATAGTTTAGCAGCAAAAATCTTAGAGAAGAATATTAAGAGAATTGTACCACTCTCTGTACTATTAACGTAATAAAAGCCAAGGAAAAAAGGTATATATTGCTATCTTGTTCGACCTGTGACCACATGGAGTATGGTAACATAGTAAATGATTTACACGCACTAGTCCGTCTAGTGCGATCGTCCGAGTGAGGGTAGTCCTGAAAAGGAGTGAGTTACGTTTCGACAACCTTAAATTATTATGATTACTGTGCGGAAGTCATCCCCTTACGTATAATCGCCTCGAATAATAATTCAGAGTGGGGCAAAGATAACCCTGAACATTTGAAACCAAACAAAGAGAGTTTTCCCGAACTCTGAAACCAGTGATCAAGCAGCAACAAAAATGCCTTTGTTCAAAGATAATATAAAAGCCATGATGAACAACATGAGGAAAAATAATTCTGAACACAGCAACAACAGCAACTCTAAACCCAGAAGAAAAAACAACAACAACAACAACAACAGTCTAACCTCCCCTGATTGCAACCTCTCTACAACAGCCATGATTTGTAATTTTGTCCCAGCCATTCACTGATGCATGATGGACCAACACGTTACAGTACCACTCGCATGGATTGCAGTAAGTGTGTGTACTTCACACGCAACTGTGTGCAGCAAATTGCACGCAATCAATTTGAAAAATTTGTGTAATATTACACACATTTCAATGGGAACTAAGTGTGTGTTGTTTATGTTCTACGAAGTGAACACGCCATTTTTAGAGAAGCATTGCATGGTATCGAAGCATCATTCTCTGGAGTCAGCATGTTGCGCACAGACTGTGGTTTTTAATTAAAAATGAATTGATGTTTCCATTAAGGGGCGAATTATTTTGCAAATCACGGCATTTCTTTTCATTATATTACATTCAACAGGGAATTTTCCTCATTTTCCTGCATTCCCCTTGGTGGTGGCAGGACATCCCTGGAGCATTTTTACATTTTGAAAAGCAGCTGTCAAAGTCCCACCCTTGTGGCCTATGAATAGGCTCCGCGGTGGGGATGGGGTAAAAAGAAAATGGCGTGTTAGCCGGGCGAAGCCTGGGGAGAAATGGAGTACCTTACCGCGGAGTCTATTCATAGGCTACACCCTTGGGCCATCTCAGGCGGTCAAAAGCCCGCCCTTGGGGTATATTTATATCTATGTAACAGGCCACTGAAATAATATCAATAAATAAAAAATATATTTAGAAAGGTACAACAAATTAAATAAATATAGTTGCTTGAGTCAATGAAACTGTTTAGTGCAGTAGACTCCGTATCATATAATTTCAACTTAACCTCTTGCATCTCTTTTATCACATTAAGTTTCCGTGTGAGTCAGTGCCAGGGGGGGGGGGGGGGGGGGGGGGGGGGTACTCCCAAAAAAATTGGGTTGGGGTGTACCGCTGGCCTATAAAAACCCTTACCCTGTACCAGAGCACAAAACGCTAATTTTGCGACCCTGTTCCAGACTAAATGTTGAAAAAAGATACCCTGTTCCAGAGGATTTTTAACGATTTTTTTTCTAATCCAAAAGGCTAAAACTGTAAAGCAGCACTGCGAACGTGTAGCTGTATTAAAAGCTTTTTTAATACTCCTACGCATTTCGTTTTGTCTGACTAGTCCACCCTATTCCAGAGTATAAATTACCGATCTTCGTGCCAGCTTCTGGGAAACTGATACCCTAGACTGCGAGCAGTCTCTTTCTTTTCCTAATGTTTTTAGGGCACGCGGAGGCACGCGCGCGATCGAGCGGTGAGCGGCGAAGCCGCGAGCCGCGAGAATCGCGGTCCATTCCCTCCCTCTCCCCAATCTCTCCTCGTTTTTTCACCTAATTTGCATAATTATAACATTTCCGCTCGCGCCAAAGATCTGAGGAGAAAAGACCGACTGCTCGCAGTCTACTGATACCCTGTTCCAGACCAAAAAATAAAAATAAAAAAAGGAAAACAAAATGATTGATTTCATAAAGCGCGTCTCGAATACCTGAAGTAGGGTACAGATTTTAGTGGTCAGGTACTCTGAAAAACGGATGGAAAATCTTCAATTCTGGTCTAAAATGGGATAAAGGTTCCAAGAACGGGTAACACACAACCACTAAGTTCCTAGAAGTAACATAAAACTTACAGGAGTGACCCGGATGTCCGACTCGAGTCTCATTCGATCTTTCTAAGAAAAATCGACTTCCTCTGTCCAGACAGAGTTTCTTCATCAAGGCTTCTCATATCTGAAGCTACTAGTTATCTGTTAAAAGACCGAGCTGTGGTTAAAGACCGAGTAGCCATCAAATCTAAGGTAAGTATATGCGAGAAAGATCTATAGTCTGAATTATCTCTGATGTCAGATGATAGGATAAGTTTGGTAGAACGGTTATACCCGAGCCAAACAAGGATGAGAGTTGCTGAGAGTTGGCTCGATCTCGTGACAGTTTTCTTCAACTCTCCATCGACTATCATTACCTCGAGCCAAACGAGAGCGAGAGTCGTCGACGACTCTAAAAAAAATCGAGCATGTTCCATGAGATTAGAGTCGGTGAGACGCGCTGAGATGCAGTTTCAGGCCAAAGTTAACTGGAGTGAGACGTTTCAACTCTCAAAAGTAAACTAGATGTCGTGCCTACTAGGTGTAACAAATGAGTATTTTGGTACTCCTTATGTTGTTCAGTATCAATGTCTAACCGACGTTGTAGTTATTGCGGTGCAAACGAACGTGTACGAATAGAAGTATAATTGATCATTTGTTCAGTCTTTTATCTCCCAATCAAACCGTTTTTCGTATTTTTTTTGTGTGTGATTTGCTTGTAGTTGTCTCTTTATTTACTTTTTCACTTGTTATATTTGTCCCCTTTTTACCGTGCGAAAAGTGAGAGAAGAAAACTATACACGTATACGTCGTTCTCAAAGCTCGAGAAGAGTAATGCACGATAATAAACCAAAATATATTCGCTCCACTAGAAAGGTTGAAGCGAGTCATTCATATTGCGGTACCCGACTAAAATAATTTTGTTTATTTTTGAAAATGATCTTATGGCTCCAGAGACCCGTAAATTTCAGTCAAATCACTCGCAATTTCAACATATTTGCATGTTTCAAGTCGTAACATTTTGTTTTGGAAAACTCAGCAATAATAATAATAATAATAATAACAACTTTATTAATGTGTCGAAGTCTTCTAGCGTGCCAAAAGGCCCACTAATCGGGGACACCTAAACTTAAATATCACAAAATACTATAAAAATTACATTACATTACAATACAAAATACTATAAAAATTACATTACTTTACAAGTCATATATATAATAACTATATCTATAAAATCTATAAAAACTATCTTAGTCTATTTACATTAAATTAATATCAATTACTGACAAAACTTCGGGCAATTGCCCTTACAGGCGTCATCTTCGGTCATGGTAAGATCTCTCTTGCGTATTTTTGTAACAAAGGCCGTTAGTGTTGCGCTGTCTATGTCACGGGGGCTGAGCTTGGACCATAAACGCGGTCCAAAGTATCTTAAGGAATGTTTTCCATATCTGACGGTGTTAAATCTAAAAATATGGAAGTCCGAGTTTCTTAAATTATAGCAAGATGGCGTGCCGCTAAATAATTCTAGTATGTTCGTTGGTAGCAGCCTGTGCTTGACTTTGTACATAAAGATAGCGATATCTTGCAGTCGCTTATTGAGCAGAGTTGTGAGGTTAGCACGTTTTAGTAAATCATCATATGTCAAATTCCAGTCACAAAAAACCGCTCGAAGCCCTCTTTCGTTGACACGTTCCAGTTTCTTTTTGTCCGTTGCTTTACAAAAATGCCAGACTAGGCTACAATATGTCAGGTGTGGTAGTATCGCAATAATAAGAAGTGTCTTTTTCCTCAACATGTCCTGAGTTTTGATTAGTGGATTCGAATGTGGGCTTTACACGCATGCGTCTTTTGCACAAGGAGCTTGTTGTACCACAAGGAAACCCGCGGTTCAAGTGAAAGAAATATATATCTTGCGCCGTTTACGTAGGAAATGAATGGTTGTTAAAGGCGAAATCTCGTAATTCAATTTTCCATTCGTTTCTTTAAAATTTCAAGTTGTTTACTACCCTTCACGTTGTGGCTTGTTGTCGCGGCTTCGCCGCTTACAGTTCGCGCAATTGAAAAAGGAAAAAAAAATCCCTCTGACACCCAGGGTAGTTGTTTACATCATAGAGTCCACAAACACCCATACCAATATGTTATGTAAAGCAATATGCGTTACCCAACATAAAAACGCCACCATGAACGTCTCCCAAACTAAATAAACGCCCTCTGGGCATTTAATAGAGAGAGGCCTTTATTTGGAACATTCTGGTACAGCGTACAATGCGGTAAAATTGACTTTTTGTACTTCAAGGTGAAGTCAATGAACTTGTGGTGTTCTGTACATTTAGTATTGGACTTTTTGTTGTAGGTTTTGTGACTTTTGTGCACGTGGTTGATTTCCAGACTTTGTACTGTACTTGTTATACTAACACCAGTTACAGTAATGAACATATAGCTTTTTCAATTTCAAAATTAAGATCCGAAAAATAAACGCCCCGTCACGCCTCCTTTGAATAAACGCCCCCTCTAAGGTACCGAGTTTGTAACAAACGGCACGGGCGTTTATTCGAGTAAATACGACATTATCGTGTGGATTATGCTTAGCTTGAAAAAATTCCGTGTCCATTAGCAAACTATCGAGCTAGAGACCCGCGAGATTTGTACTGGTGAAACATATACCCCACTGAAGAGCATGTTCACAGGCTAGGTAAAGAGGAATGTTTTATGCTCAAGAAACTCAAGAGGAGTTTGTGTATGACAATATAATTTATACTAAGTTGTATAAGAACTTGGTGTTCGATGACAGTTAATCATTGTTACATAGAGACAGTTAGATTTGTAAGGAGCCATGTCACGATAATTTAAGTCATTTGTTTCGAAGTGCAAAATCATCATCAAATTGAAGTTTACTAAGGTAGAAAAACACCAAAGAGGTAATAAGAAACCATACAGGAGGAATGATGATTGAGGATGGAGAAGATTGCAAACGACGAACTTGAACAAATTGGCTAATTTTTTTCAAGATGCGCCATCCGTCACGCAGTATAACTTACGGATGCTGCATGGGGTGCTGAGATAGTGTCAATTGAGGTTCATTACCCAGCTGAGAGCCTTAACGGACATAGCCTGCTTTCGCCCCCTCTCCCCAATCCCCACGCCTACTATTCACTCGCCACTCTTCGCGCGTCTTTTCGCGTCGCTCCTCCACTCTCCGAACGCCTGGAATAGGCTATAACGGATACTAATAAAACGAGACATTATTTTGCAATATTTGAAATGTAATACGAGTAGAATGGGTTCAAAGACTTATTTTCAGCTCTTTCCCATTTCGATTGATAGTACTATGTTTTGATTAGACAATTGCCCCAACGGCTTATTTGCATTGGAAGATTACGTGCTCGCCACTCTCATTTGTTTGTTTTCTAATATGAAGCTGGATAATATGTTTCGCTCTATAACACGTCCACTGCTCTCCCACCAAAAAAACGAAAAAAAAAACCCCAAGCTGACTGATTAAAATCAACATTGATTGATTGGTTGATTGAAAGGGGCAATATATTTGAGGCAACTAATAGGCCATTTTTAAGTTCCTTTTACTTTTTTTTAAAACGAGTCCCGGTGCAAAATCTTTGTTATGAAAATAAGTTTTACTCACAAGTTCATTTTCGTGCAAATCAAACACATTTTCATTTTCGATCATTTGAATGGTTTCCCATCTGGACTCGTTTTGAAACGAGAGGCAAAAGGCAACTCGGTAATGGCCTATTGTATAAGTACCACCTTTATGCCATTCTGTAATAGTCAGTGTGGATGTCAACCAGAGCTTATTGTTATATTGTCTTCTTCTTACCTTATAACACAGGAAGTTTTAAACCCGTTGGAACATCAAACGATCTCCAATATGTCTGACAACAACGAAACGTTTGCCTCTTTCTATTCGGCGCTTTACGTTTTTTCTCATTCAACGGAAAACAAACCAGATTTCCAGAAGAGCATCGACGAAATAAAGGGTTGGGTGAATGAGCAGAGGACGAAGGGAGACGAAGAAGCGATCAATAAAGTTGGTGGAGCGTTGAAGACCACAGTGAATGCACTGCATGAGTTCAAAAGTGGCGACCCTTATGATTTAACGTGTGGTACATTGGATATCATTTCAAGCGTTGCAGTAGTTGCTGGTGGGCCTCATGGAGTGGCATTTTCAGCATTGTGTAGCATCGCTGGAGCAATCGTTTCGGCAAATAAGCCAGCCAAGCCAAGCGTAGTGGAACAGCTAGCTAAAGTAGTCCACAGTGCCTTGAACGACTTCCACAACAAACTACAGGGTGCACAGCTTAGTGGTTTGAAAGGTCGTGTCCAGCGCCAGCAAAATCAGCTGCGGGAGATGAAGCAGAAACAAGAACTCGACGATCCAAATGTGTGGAACGATTACGATCAATTTCTGGGCGAGCTGTTACTCAGAGTCGCCTCATCACTACCATTCAAGTACGAGAAAAATCTTGAGAAAGATGCTGACATGGCAGATTTTGTGAGGGCCGTAGCCACCTACTGTAATGCTTACACCTGCTTTATGGCACTTCTAACAGCGGCGAAAGGAAAATTTCAAGAGTTTGACAAGAGTAGCGATGAGGTCCGCACTATCGATCAATTTATCAACCATCAAAAAATGATTGTCAAGGAAACGTTGGCTTTCTTGTCAGATAAGAAGTACCTAAAGTTCAATGGACGGCTTCCATCAGAGCGAGGAAAGTTAACAAAAATACTCCTCTTGACCCGAAACCCAAAGGCAAAACAACTCGTAGAATCGGTCAGAGGTAGCCTGGGTCTTACCAAAATGGCTGACTCTGATGAAGTGGAAGAAGCAGTAGAAAAAGTGTCGCGCCAGTCAGTGAAATCAAAGCTACATGCAATTCCCGAAACTATATTTTCCCGTGCCACCGCAGCCATATTTATCAATGAGACCGATTTTCCCATGAGGATTGTATCAGGGACGGTTGGTTGGCCTACAGGGAATCTGGAGTTTCGGAAAGACGTCAAGCCTCATTCGTACCACGACCTGGATATTTGGAGCGTCACTGGTACTTTCTCTACAGGTGGATATATCAAGATCGTATACGGAGGAGAGCTGAGCTCTGACCCTGCTACAGATGACCCCAATGAAGGAGACGTTGGAGTAATTGAGTTTGCTTTGTCTTGTCCATATGCAGGTTCTGTTAAAATTAATATCGAGGACAAGAGTGACACTGGACGAACCCAAGGAAAGGACGCCTACGACAACATGACCAAGAATGAGGAGAAAAGACTGTACTGGAAAAGGGGTAAAGTACACTATATGGCCAGAGCAGACATTATACGAATTCATCAGCTACCTGATATCAAGCGAAACTTAATTCCCCTGCCTTATGTTTCCAGAGGAGAAGGCACCTGGTTTTTTACTGTTCAAGATTTTGATCCTGACCAGGATCTGATAGAAAAAGAAAAATGAATCACAGAATTGAAAAGAACTAGAAATGTAGAGCCAGAGAGGATGATGCAGTGATTAGTTTTTTCTATTGACTCTACAGATCAACATTCTGTATAACTTAAGATTTTTGTAATCCAAAGGCAGGATAATTAGTCGTTGTATTATACAACACTAGAATGATAGTTGACCGTAGCATTAGTAAGTTTGAAAGTGTTAAAACTGTCACTGTTTGTTATTTTATGTTTATAGGTATTTGATGGAAACCATAAGCTAATTTCAAAAGGCGTAGGTATCCTGATGCCTAAAAATGTTACCCGAACCGACAGTAGTATTTTTCAAGCATTTCATTATTCCATAAGTCGAATGGGTCTTCAACAGAAGCTTTTCACCTAAGCTTCGGATTCTCAATCGATCGTGTGTTTATATTTATAGCCTTTCTTTATATTTACTCACAAAACAGGAATTTTGAAAATTGATTAATTTAGTCCAGGAATCGAAATAACAACAGTTATTTCCTTTAGCCTGCATAATGTATTTTTTTAAGAGGGTATGTAAGTGAATTTTTTTTATGTACGTAGTAAAAATATTCTTTAAAAGTTCATGTATTGTTACAGCGAATATCAATTGTAGCTTCTGATTTTCAATCAATCGTGTGTTTATTTTTACCTTTCTTTATACATTTACTCACAGGAATTTTAAAATTGATTAATTTAGACCAGAAAACGAAATAACAACAGCTATTTTCTTAAGCCTGCTTTGTCTCTCTGTTTTTTTTAAAGAGGGTATGCAAGCTCAATTTTTTTATATCTATTTTGTCAAAAAAATTTATTGTGACAGCGAATATCAATAATTTGTAGCGGATAGAGTGGTTTTTAATTGAGTGTCGCAAAACCAAAACAATTGCAATGGCAAATCATAACAAACAAACCAGCGAAAACTCGAAGCACGTAACCGGCGCTAAGCACGGGAAAACGCGTGAGTGACTAAGTCGCGAGTGGTTTTGTTTTTGCATCTGATTGGTTGACTAGGAAGCGCAAGTTTCCTAAACCAATCACAGAGCGTAGTAGAGCAAAACCAAAGCAATTCCGGATTACTTTCGACACTCAATTGAATACCGCTCTAAGGTATGTTGCAATACCTGATTACTTTGAATTTTCTGAGGTCTTAGGATTGGGGGGGGGGGGGGGGGGGGGGGAGGGGACAAGATTAAGAACTGTGGCTATTATATATTTTAGCCAAAAGAACTGTGATACTATGAGATCTCAACTGTCTTGAAAGAACGATGAAACTTTAGTGGTTTAACCACTAATTGTACAAATATGTATTCTCGCGTGTATTAAGAGTGTCCTCGTATAAACATCAGTATTCTCGTGTGTATTGAGGGTGTCCTTGTACTGTATGTGATACTCCCATATAACTGAATGGTCCACTGTATGTACGGAGGGGAGGGGGGGGGGGGGGGGGGGGGAAGAGGGTAATATACAAGGTACCAGAATATTCAAATTCATCTTTACCCCTGATAGGTACCACAGATTGCATCAAACACGTAAATTATAACCATCACAGAGGCTTGCCTAGAACCACTGAAAGATCAGTCTGGATAGTGTATCCACTGTGGCGTCCCTGTCTCGTCGAGTCGATATGATATGATGGCTGTATCCATTATTAGCAAGTTTTTTTTAAAATAGTTTTTATTGATTTTCTAAAACATTACAATATTTTTAATAATTATTATTATCAACTTGAAGAAAGCGAAACAATGTTAATCTTCACTCAATCTCTTCTAAAGTTTCGTATATTCTGGAAAATTGTGCAAACGCTTTAATTAAAATGGGAAGATCCGAAATAATTGTGGAGCTGAACATTATATTCATTTTATAAGTTGAACGGACAGCTGACGTTTTCACTTGTTTACAGCGGGAAAATCTTGCTCTTAGAGCAAATGTTGAGCTTCGAGAAAAAATATTGTTAAAAGAAAAAAAGTAAAAAAAAAGATTGATTTGATAAAGCGCGTCCCGGGAGCCCGTCTCGAATACCTGAAGTAGGGGACAGATTTTAGTGGTCAGGTACTCTGAAAAACGGATGGAAAATCTTCAATTCTGGTCTAAAATAGGATAAAGGGTTCCAAGAACGTGTAGCACACAACCACTAAAGATTCCGAGAAGTAACATGAAACTTACAGGAGTGACCCGGATGTCCGACTCGAGTCTCATTCGATCTTACTAAGAAAAATCGACTTCCTCTGTCCAGACAGAGTTTCTTCATTAGAGCTTCTCATATCTGAAGCTACTAGTTATCTGTTAAAAGACCGAGCTGTAGTTAAAGACCGAGTAGCCATCAAATCTAAGGTAAGTATATGCGAGAAAGATCTATAGTCTGAATTATCTCTGATGTCAGATGATAGGATAAGTTTGGTAGAACGGTTATGCCCGAGCCAAACAAGGATGAGAGTTGCTGAGAGTTGGCTCGATCTCGTGAGAGTTTTCTTCAACTCTCATCGATTATCATTACCTCGAGCCAAACGAGAGCGAGAGTCGCCGACGACTCTAAAAAAAAATCGAGCATGTTCCATGAGATTAGAGTCGGTGAGACGCGCTGAGATGCAGTGTCAGGCCAAACTTTAGTGAGACGTTTCAACTCTCAACAACTCTCAAAAGTAAACTAGATGTCGTGCCTACTAGGTGTAACAAATGAGTGTTTTGGTACTCCTTATGTTGTTCAGTATCAATGTCTAACCGACGTTGTAGTTATTGCGGTGCAAACGAACGTGTACGAATAGAAGTATAATTGATCATTTGTTCAGTCTTTTATCTCCCAATCAAACCGTTTTTCGTTTTTGTGTGTGTGTGATTTGCTTGTAGCTGTCTTTTCATTTCCTTTGTCACTTGTTATATTTGTCCCTTTTTACCGTGCGAAAAGTGAGAGAAGAAAACTATATACGTATACGTCGTTCTCAAAGCTCGAGAAGAGTATAATGCACGCTATAATCAAACAAAATATATTCGCTCCACTAAATGCGAGAAGCGAGTGCGAGCTGCGAGTCAAGAAAACTATACATGTATATACCTCGTTCTAAAAGCTCTGACAAGAGAAATGGCACGCTATAAAATTGAAAGCTCGACGCGAATAACTGACACGCCAAAGATATATGATCAAAGCGCCGTAAAGGAAACATGTATACATTACTCTTCTGGAGCTTTTAGAACGAGGTACGCTAATCCAAAATATATTCAGCGTGTTCAAAATAATCGAAAAGCGCCGCTGCACGCAAAATTCCAAAATCAGTCCGCGAGCTCTCAGTCCCCGTACGCCATTTTGAATAAGTAAGCGCTTATTTATTCGTGTCGAATCGTGTCGAGTTGTCACGACTCGACGACATTTTCTACCCCCCTTCATCCTCGACCAAACGCCCGGAAGATGGCGGTATAGGTATAGAATAGTACCGAAATATAGCCACAGAAAGTTTCTAGTTGTATTTTGTTGTCCATATTTAATTGGCACATCATGCAGTTACTCGGATTAACCTTTATTCTTTATGTCCTGAAATTATCAGCGGGTAATGGGTTTTGGAATAACATCCGAACAACATACGGCTCTCTCGATGAGCATCTCATGCTCTTAGAGCAAATGTTGAGAACAGATATTGTTAAAAGAAAAAAATGAAAAAAAAATTGATTTGATAAAGCGCGTCTCGAATACCTGAAGTATGGTACAGATTTTAGTGGTCAGGTACTCTGAAAAACGGATGAAAAATCTTCAATTCTGGTCTAAAATAGGATAAAGGGTTCCAAGAACGTGTAGCACACAACCACTAAAGATTCCGAGAAGTAACATGAAACTTACAGGAGTGACCCGGATGTCCGACTCGAGTCTCATTCGATCTTTTTAAGACAAATCGACTTCCTCTGTCCAGACAGAGTTTCTTCATCAGGGCTTCTCATATCTGAAGCTACTAGTTATCTGTTAAAAGACCGAGTTGTGGTTAAAGACCGAGTAGCCATCAAATCTAAGGTAAGTATATGCGAGAAAGATCTATAGTCTGAATTATCTCTGATGTCAGATGATAGGATAAGTTTGGTAGAACGGTTATGCCCGAGCCAAACAAGGATGAGAGTTGCTGAGAGTTGGCTCGATCTCGTGAGAGTTTTCTTCAACTCTCATCGATTATCATTACCTCGAGCCAAACGAGAGCGAGAGTCGTCGACTACTCTAAAAAAAATCGAGCATGTTCTATGAGATTAGAGTCGGTGAGACGCGCTGAGATGCAGTTTTCAGGCCAAACTGTAGTGAGACGTTTCAACTCTCAACAACTCTCAAAAGTAAACTAGATGTCGTGCCTACTAGGTGTAACAAATGAGTGTTTTGGTACTCCTTATGTTGTTCAGTATCAATGTCTAACCGACGTTGTAGTTATTGCGGTGAAAACGAACGTGTGTACGAATAGAAGAATAATTGATTTGTTCAGTCTTTTATTTCCCAATCAAACCGGTTTTTTGTGTGATTTGCTTGTAGCTGTCTTTTTATTTCCTTTTTCACTTGTTATATTTGTCCCTTTTTACTGTGCGAAAAGTGAGAGAAGAAAAACTATATACGTATACGTCGTTCTCAAAGCTCGAGAAGAGTATAATGCACGCTAATCAATCAAAATATATTCGCTCCAATAAATGCGAGAAGCGGCGAGTGCGAACTGCGAGTCAAGAAAACTATACATGTATATACCTCGTTCTGAAAGCTCTGACAAGAGAAATGGCACGCTATAAAATTGAAAGCTCGACGCAAATAACTGACACGCCAAAGATTATGATCAAAGCGCCGTAAAGGAAACATGTATACCTCGTTCTAAAATCTCCAGAAGAGTAATGTACGCTAATCCAAAATATATTCAGCGTGTTCAAAATAATCGATAAGCGCCGCTGCACGCAAAATTCCAAAATCAGTCTGCGAGCTCTCAGTCCCCGTGCGCCATTTTGAATAAGTAAGCGCTTATTTATTCCGTGTCGAATCGTGTCGAGCTGTCAAGACTCGACGACATTTTCTACTCCCCTTCATCCTCGACCAAACGTCCGGAAGATGGTATAGAATAGTACCGAAATATAGCCCACAGAAAGTTTCTAGTTGTATTTTGTTGTCCATATTTAATTGGCACATCATGCAGTTACTCGGATTAACCTTTATTCTTTATGTCCTGAAATTATCAGCGGGTAATGGGTTTTGGAATAACATCCGAACAACATACGGCTCTCTCGATGAGCATATCTCATGCTCTTAGAGCAAATGTTGAGAACAGATATTGTTAAAAGAAAAAAAGAAAAAGAAATGATTGATTTGATAAAGCGCGTCTCGAATACCTGAAGTAGGGGACAGATTTTAGTGGTCAGGTACTCTGAAAAACGGATGGAAAATCTTCAATTCTGGTCTAAAATAGGATAAAGGGTTCCAAGAACGTGTAGCACACAACCACTAAAGATTCCGAAAGTAACATGAAACTTACAGGAGTGACCCGGATGTCCGACTCGAGTCTCATTCGATCTTTTTAAGAAAAATCGACTTCCTCTGTCCAGACAGAGTTTCTTCATCAGGGCTTCTCATATCTGAAGCTACTAGTTATCTGTTAAAAGACCGAGTTGTGGTTAAAGACCGAGTAGCCATCAAATCTAAGGTAAGTATATGCGAGAAAGATCTATAGTCTGAATTATCTCTGATGTCAGATGATAGGATAAGTTTGGTAGAACGGTTATGCCCGAGCCAAACAAGGATGAGAGTTGCTGAGAGTTGGCTCGATCTCGTGAGAGTTTTCTTCAACTGTCATCGATTATCATTACCTCGAGCCAAACGAGAGCGAGAGTCGTCGACGACTCTAAAAAAAATCGAGCATGTTCTATGAGATTAGAGTCGGTGAGACGCGCTGAGATGCAGTTTCAGGCCAAACTGTAGTGAGACGTTTCAACTCTCAACAACTCTCAAAAGTAAACTAGATGTCGTGCTACTAGGTGTAACAAATGAGTGTTTTGGTACTCCTTATGTTATTCAGTATCAATATCTAACCGACGTTGTAGTTATTGCGGTGCAAACGAACGTGTACGAATAGAAGTATAATTGATCATTTGTTCAGTCTTTTATCTCCCAATCAAACCGTTTTTCGTTTTTGTGTGTGTGTATGATTTGCTTGTAGCTGTCTTTTCATTTCCTTTGTCACTTGTTATATTTGTCCCTTTTTACCGTGCGAAAAGTGAGAGAAAAAAACTAAATACGTATACGTCGTTTCTCAAAGCTCGAGAAGAGTATAATGCACGCTAAAGGCAACCAAAATATATTCGCTCCACTAAATGCGAGAAGCGAGTGCCAACTGCGAGTCAAGAAAACTATACATGTATATACCTCGTTCTAAAAGCTCTGACAAGAGAAATGGCACGCTATAAAATTGAAAGCTCGACGCGAATATTGACACGCCAAAGATTATGATCAAAGCGCCGTAAAGGAAACATGTATACATTACTCTTCTGGAGCTTTTAGAACGAGGTACGCTAATCCAAAATATATTCAGCGTGTTCAAAATAATCGAAAAGCGCCGCTGCACGCAAAATTCCAAAATCAGTCCGCGAGCTCTCAGTCCCCGTACGCCATTTTGAATAAGTAAGCGCTTATTTATTCGTGTCGAATCGTGTCGAGTTGTCACGACTCGACGACATTTTCTACCCCCTTCATCCTCGACCACACGTCCGGAAGATGGTATAGGTATAGAATAGTACCGAAATATAGCCACAGAAAGTTTCTAGTTGTATTTTGTTGTCCATATTTAATTGGCACATCATGCAGTTACTCGGATTAACCTTTATTCTTTATGTCCAGAAATTATCAGCGGGTAATGGGTTTTGGAATAACATCCGAACAACATACGGCTCTCTCGATGAGCATCTCATGCTCTTAGAGCAAATGTTGAGAACAGATATTGTTAAAAGAAAAAAATGAAAAAAAAAATTGATTTGAGAAAGCGCGTCTCGAATACCTGAAGTATGGTACAGATTTTAGTGGTCAGGTACTCTGAAAAACGGATGGAAAATCTTCAATTCTGGTCTAAAATAGGATAAAGAGTTCTAAGAACGTGTAGCACAGAACCACTAAAGATTCCGAGAAGTAACATGAAACTTACAGGAGTGACCCGGATGTCCGACTCGAGTCTCATTCGATCTTTTTAAGAAAAATCGACTTCCTCTGTCCAGACAGAGTTTCTTCATCAGGGCTTCTCATATCTGAAGCTACTAGTTATCTGTTAAAAGACCGAGTTGTGGTTAAAGACCGAGTAGCCATCAAATCTAAGGTAAGTATATGCGAGAAAGATCTATAGTCTGAATTATCTCTGATGTCAGATGATAGGATAAGTTTGGTAGAACGGTTATGCCCAAACAAGGATGAGAGTTGCTGAGAGTTGGCTCGATCTCGTGAGAGTTTTCTTCAACTCTCATCGATTATCATTACCTCGAGCCAAACGAGAGCGAGAGTCGTCGACGACTCTAAAAAAAAATAGAGCATGTTCTATGAGATTAGAGTCGGTGAGACGCGCTGAGATGCAGTTTCAGGCCAAACTGTAGTGAGACGTTTCAACTCTCAAAAGTGAACTAGATGTCGTGCCTACTAGGTGTAACAAATGCATGGCAAAGAATGAGGGACACGCACGCGCGGGCTCTGGGAACTAGATTGTAAATAAACGGTAAAAAACATGTCGGACTGAATAGAGAAGCTTGTATGAAATTAAATAAATATTTTGACTTACCGCTTTATGTTCCCTTCTTTTCCACCTGTATCAATCGGATTCTGGCATTTGACACCGATGACCGTTTTCTGACACAAAAATCACCATTTTTGAAGGCTTATTCTCCACGGTAAAATGCGTTTTGAAGTTATGGATCTTTTCCTGACTACCAACAGTATGAAAGAATAGCAATTCCGGTCAAATCACTGAAATCATCTTCGCAAAATGGATCGCAGTAATCCACAGCGCTTGAAAATTCACCCGTATCAATCGAAAGTATTACTAGTAAACAATGTCATCCACGTTGATTAAAACGATTTTCCATGAAATGTTGGATCCACCACGGTAAATTGCTTTGAAGTTTGGCTTTTTTCCAGTTCCATGTCCTAAGAAACAAGCGCGGAGAAAGGCGTTTTTGCCACCTTAAGTGTAAGTCTTTTCTCTCACATCTGTAGGTTTCGTGAAAAACATTTCGCCATATTGATCTTATTTCACTTGGTAACCTCCCTTCTTTTCCCCAGGACTTTTTTGAATAAAGTTTTCCGAGTAAGACTGAGAATGAAAGGAAAAATTCCTGCGGGAAATACAAAATTCATAATTTCGGGATGGTCCGTACGATCGAGTTAACGGAGTTCATGTAGTCATTTTCACTATAAATAACAAATTATAACAGTCAAATGATATTGTAAACGACAGACGAAAAATAATTAAGCTGTGAATAGCTTCCGGCCTGAGAGAATCACGCTTTTGGCCGCCATAGTACTCATATTTGCCGCGCGCCATATTGGTTTCTTTGTTATTATGGAGGAAGCCGCGTACCGCTGCGCGGGCTCAAAATGTCCCTCATTCTTTGCCATGGAGTGTTTTTGGTACTCCTTATGTTGTTCAGTATCAATGTCTAACCGACGTTGTAGTTATTGCGGTGCAAACGAACGTGTACGAATAGAAGTATAATTGATCATTTGTTCAGTCTTTTATCTCCCAATCAAACCGTTTTTCGTTTTGTGTGTGTGTATGATTTGCTTGTAGCTGTCTTTTCATTTCCTTTGTCACTTGTTATATTGTCCCATTTTACCGTGAGAAAAGTGAGAGAAGAAAACTATATACGTATACGTCGTTCTCAAAGCTCGAGAAGAGTATAATGCACGCCTATAATCAAACAAAATATATTCGCCTCCACTAAATGCGAGAAGCGAGTGCGAACTGCGAGTCAAGAAAACTATACATGTATATACCTCGTTCTAAAAGCTCTGACAAGAGAAATGGCACGCTATAAAAATTGAAAGCTCGACGCGAATAACTGACACGCCAAAGATATATGATCAAAGCGACGTAAAGGAAACATGTATACATTACTCTTCTGGAGCTTTTAGAACGAGGTACGCTAATCCAAAATATATTCAGCGTGTTCAAAATAATCGAAAAGCGCCGCTGCACGTAAAATTCCAAAATCAGTCCGCGAGCTCTCAGTCCCCGTACGCCATTTTGAATAAGTAAGCGCTTATTTATTCGTGTCGAGTTGTCACGACTCGACGACATTTTCTACCCCCATTCATCCTCGACCAAACGTCCGGAAGATGGCGGTATAAGGTATAGAATAGTACCGAAATATAGCCACAGAAAGTTTCTAGTTGTATTTTGTTGTCCATATTTAATTGGCACATCATGCAGTTACTCGGATTAACCTTTATTCTTTATGTCCTGAAATTATCAGCGGGTAATGGGTTTTGGAATAACATCCGAACAACATACGGCTCTCTCGATGAGCATCTCATGCTCTTAGAGCAAATGTTGAGAACAGATATTGTTAAAAGAAAAAAATGAAAAAAAAATTGATTTGAGAAAGCGCGTCTCGAATACCTGAAGTATGGTACAGATTTTTAGTGGTCAGGTACTCTGAAAAACGGATGGAAAATCTTCAATTCTGGTCTAAAATAGGATAAAGAGTTCTAAGAACGTGTAGCACAGAACCACTAAAGATTCCGAGAAGTAACATGAAACTTACAGGAGTGACCCGGATGTCCGGACTCGAGTCTCATTCGATCTTTTTGAGAAAAATCGACTTCCTCTGTCCAGACAGAGTTTCTTCATCAGGGCTTCTCATATCTGAAGCTACTAGTTATCTGTTAAAAGACCGAGTTGTGGTTAAAGACCGAGTAGCCATCAAATCTAAGGTAAGTATATGCGAGAAAGATCTATAGTCTGAATTATCTCTGATGTCAGATGATAGGATAAGTTTGGTAGAACGGTTATACCCGAGCCAAACAAGGATGAGAGTTGCTGAGAGTTGGCTCGATCTCGTGAGAGTTTTCTTCAACTCTCATCGATTATCATTACCTCGAGCCAAACGAGAGCGAGAGTCGTCGACGACTCTAAAAAAAAATCGATCATGTTCTATGAGATTAGAGTCGGTGAGACGCGCTGAGATGCAGTTTCAGGCCAAACTTTAGTGAGACGTTTCAGCTCTCAACAACTCTCAAAAGTAAACTAGATGTCGTGCCTACTAGGTGTAACAAATGAGTGTTTTGGTACTCCTTATGTTGTTCAGTATCAATGTCTAACCGACGTTGTAGTTATTGCGGTGCAAACGAACGTGTACGAATAGAAGTATAATTGATCATTTGTTCAGTCTTTTATCTCCCAATCAAACCGTTTTTCGTTTTTGTGTGTGTGTGTGTGTGTGATTTGCTTGTAGCTGTCTTTTTATTTCCTTTGTCACTTGTTATATTTGTCCCTTTTTACCGTGCGAAAAGTGAGAGAAGAAAACTATATACGTATACGTCGTTCTCAAAGCTCGAGAAGAGTATAATGCACGCTATAATCAACCAAAATATATTCGCTCCACTAAATGCGAGAAGCGAGTGCGAACTGCGAGTCAAGAAAACTATACATGTATATACCTCGTTCTAAAAGCCCTGACAAGAGAAATGGCACGCTATAAAACTGAAAGCTCGACGCGAATAACTGACACGCCAAAGATTATGATCAAAGCGCCGTAAAGGAATCATGTATACCTCGTTCTAAAAGCTCCAGAAGAGTAATGTACGCTAATCCACAATACATTGAGCGTGTTCAAAATAATCGAAAAGCGCCGCTGCACGCAAAATTCCAAAATCAGTCCGCGAGCCGCTCTCAGTCCCCGTGCGCCATTTTGGATAAGTAAGCGCTTATTTATTCGTGTCTACCCGTGTCGAGTTGTCACGACTCGACGACATTTTCGACTATACCTCCCTTCATCCTCGACCACATGTAGCTCATAGATGCCACACACAGTGATTTAAGCAAACAAAGCTCATTTCAACGGTTTACAACAACGGCCTGTAGTGCCCAAATGTGGGCTTTAAAGGCTTTAAGTCACATATAAGCGCTGTATACAAGATCGGGCTGACAGAGTGCTTTTTAAGATTCTATATTTTTTAGATAAGCATGCAGGCTCACATGCGAAATTAAAGGTCAGTATCGATCAGTACAAAGAATAGTTTTTATACCTCAAAACATGTCACTTAAATTACCTTCTCTTTAAACAAACATGTCAAACATCTATCAAATTCAGACCTTTCAAAAGCACCTTCTGGTGAATGGCGACATATGAAGAATCATAGAAGTGTTTGAAATGTATTTTGAATCTGCTGTCAATGCATTTCAACGCATTCAGGTAACTACAGTCGGTGTTATTTGGGGATATATCTAACCTGGTGTTGACATCTACACTACACCCCTTAAAAACATAGGCACGCAATGCGTGCAGAAGCGATGACGTTAGATAACTAGTCAGAGTGATATTGAATTTGTCAGTCACAAATAGGGTCCTTTCGATATATTAAAATTCAGCTTGATAACGAGGCTGAGAGGACACAAACAATGGAAATTGAACAAGCATGGTTTACAGTTTCTTTTGTTTGTGTCCTCTCAGCCTCGTTATCAAGCTAAAAAATGTTGGGAGTGGAAGCGAGGTCTGAAGAAAGAGGAAGGACAGGGGGAGAGGGAATTTAGCGATCGCTTGTAATGGCTGAAGTGCAGGCTGTTTAATATGATATGAAAATGACTATGTCACTTTTTGTAGAAAGTTGCAGTCAATCTCATGGAAATATTTGTTTTCCAATTTTCGAATTGAAGAGGGGTTGAACAACAGAAAGCCAAGGGGTACATGTATGTCGTTGATCAGATATGTTTACAGGAGTGTGCCTCTATGACCTCTAATCCTGTGACAGTCATAAGAACGTCAACCTACAGATGATGCATTTATATACAATATACAGTACACGGTGCAGTGTAAACTCGTTAATCTGACCACCAATGGGCACCAAAATCTGGTTGAATAAATGGGTGGTCATATTAATACTACAATGTAACTTTGCTGTTATTCAGACAAAAGTGACCGTAATAACGAGGTGGTCGTATTAATAAAGTGGTCAAAATAACAAGGTGGTTGTAATCAGGTTCTACTGTACATGTACATTCAAAAAACTGTTGTTACTCAAAAATGAGCTGCAAACAAGTTTGTTGTAAAGCAAATATAATAAATACTTATACCTCAAGCTAGGCAATACATCACAAGATATTGATATTTTGTAGAACAAGTTGTTCTGTGGATATAATGTACATGCACACAAGTTTGTGGCACATGTATCCAGTTCTCTGCTAGGTTACAATACAGTGATTCTGTAACATTTGCAAAGATCGATGTCCAGCCTGTATGAAACTGCACGATTGTAAGCTGTCATTCTAGACCAGTCCAACTGTCTGGGTACAGATGTTCTGATGTACTGTTTTCAATGTAGCACTGTCATGCAAAATATAAAGCCAAGTGCCGAAATTTGTGAGACTGTCTGAACAACAACAGCAAGTATGCTTCCTTCAT
The DNA here is from genome assembly GCA_029204205.1 of Desmophyllum pertusum. Taxonomy (NCBI): domain Eukaryota; kingdom Metazoa; phylum Cnidaria; class Anthozoa; order Scleractinia; family Caryophylliidae; genus Desmophyllum; species Desmophyllum pertusum. Next base: position 100,864 of record MU826856.1, read on the forward strand.
ATACATCTACAGATGTAATGGTTTGTTATGAAGGTTGGGTCCAGTTCTGAATATGTTTTGATGGTTTCAAGGCAGCTTTCTTGACAGTTTTCTTTGTGCAAATTCCCTTCCTTTTCAATTCAAGATTGTTTGCATCAGGTGATCTCTTGAATGCTGTCACAGCAAGGCAGTCTTCAAGTACTTGCATGAAATTAGTGAAGATTATACAGCAGGCACTTTTATCTTCATCACCATCTTAAGTTGATATCATCACTGATTTATGGAACTGTATACAGGCTGTGTACAATGTAGTATGGGTAGTTCACTACCTTGATGTATAAAAAAAGAAAAAAGTTAAAATAGAAGGCTTGGCACACTGCTTTTTCTTACTGTGTGAATTTTGTACTACTTATATCTTTGTAAGGTCATTAAAAAAATGAGCCCTTGTGTATCTCAAATTCTAACTATCTGATAAATTGCTAACTTTAATACCCAACAGTTCAAATGAGAAGACACTCTTTTCACTATAAACGTTTTGAAGATATTGCACTATTTTCTCTATACTGTTCAATTCCAACATAATGGGCTTTTCCATTTACAGTGAGATCTCCATACATATCTTGTGAATGAGAATCAAAAATTCTGTAATGACCTTTATTGTCAAAGATAATGGCAACTGTGTTGCTTTCAATAGTCAACAGAAAGGCATTATTGTCTTGTATTAACATATTAAGCACATTTTGCAATCAGGTAGAAAAACAGTCTCTAATATCAGACATATGTAAGTCCCCACTGCAATTATCATTGATTGACAAAGCAGAAGGAATCTCAGACAGCAAATTTCTTGCTAAATTACTAATATGAGAATAAAGTTTTATTACCTAGCATCAGTATTTCATTTAGGTTATCTCTACACCCAAGTAGATGCATTGGTTTTACAATTAAGCTTATAAACAACTGCAGTTGAGCACATCGCCACGAACTGTTTATCAGCATTTCATATCACCTTGATGATAGTCAGCTGTAATTGTTTTAGACGAATCCACAAAGTAGAAAGGGCCAGGATTTCATTTCCACATCATTATCAAGTCGAATCAGCAAGGGAATGTAAAAACGATACAACTATATTTGAGTGAACCAAAGCCTGGCATGATAAGTCATTTGCCACGAGCGGATTACTCTTTTCAACGTTGGAAGATATATTATCGGCATTAACAAACGTACATAGACCAGAATTTCCCTCTCACGCGATTTGAGTATCCTTTGGCTTCGATATGAATAATTTTTATGTAACCCCACTGCGGCTCTATTATTATGCATTAAAGACATGAACGCACTTACCTTTTCAATCTTTTCAAGGACTTGTCTCTAGTCCCCCATTGCGTTTGCGTGTAAACTTGTGTCGTACGGTATGTGTGCACGAGTTTAAAGCTTATATGTGTTTTGTAATTAGTTACCACAAATATATCCGATACGTGATGAAGTACCAGAGGCACCTTTGTTTACTGGCTGAGTCCGGCTCTGGAGGTACTTTGCCGATAAACCTCCAAGAAACCAGGATGGCGGATCGCAAAGAAAATCAACCAAAACATCACGTGACTTTAGCTCGCTTCCAGTGCTTTTCGGTTCAATAGTAATCCATATGCACCGTACCAAAATCGATAACGGTGTGCTGACATATAGGCGATGACGTAATGACGTCATCGCTTAAAAATGGTAGGAATTTAGTAATCGGCCTTAGTTCAAGTTCATTTTATTTGCACTTATTTTTTAAAGAATTACAATAATATATATATAAGTTTATAAAAAAGAAAGAAAAAAAAAGAGGAATAAATATATACAATTTATGTAAAAGAGTGCGTAGTGGTCAAAGTAGCCAAAGGCTTTCGTGTTGACCACTACCACAGAAAAACTAATCGAGGAAAAAAAATAAGTTATGGAAGATGGAAAAAATATATATAAAAAAGAAAATAGACTAAGAAAAAAAGAGAAAAATATTCATATAAATACAGAATTTTTTACTTTCACCTTTTGACATCACATATTAAGTATCCACTTCATTTTAGTACAAATGTATAAACAACATGAAATGAAGATATTGTAGCGAGACTGCTGTATCATTCACGACAGAAAAGTATTACTATTGTATTTCGAATTTAGCTCATATAAAGAAGGCACAGAAATGCCACAATCTGGCCAGCGGAACAAATGTTGCTGAAACAGAACACATATAGCAGTTACCCGACTAAAATAATTTTGTTTATTTTTGAAAATGATCTTATGGCTCCAGACACACGTAAATGTCAGTCAAATTACTCGCTATTTCAACATATCTGCATGTTTTCAAGTCGTAACATTTTGTTTTGGAAAATTCAGCAATAATAATAAGTTTCTTTTTCCTCAAAATGTCCTGATTTTAGACAATTGTTTTGATTAGTGGACTCGAATGTGGCCGCGCTACACGCATCTTTTGCGTCTTTTGCACAAGGAGCTTGTTGTACCACAAGGAAACCCGCGGCTCAAGTGAAAGAGATATATATCTTGCGCCGTTTACGTAGTAAATGAATGGTCGTTAAAGGAAAATCTCGTTATTCAATTTTCCATACGTTTCTTTAAAATTTCAAGTTGTTTACATCATAGGCAAAAAAAAAAGTCCACAAACACCCTATACCAATATATTATGTAACGCAATATGCGTTAACCAACATAAAAATGCCCCATGAACGTCTCCCAAAATAAATAAACGCCCTGTGGGCATTTAATAGAGAGAGGCCTTTATTTGGAACATTCTGGTACAGCGTACAATGCGGTAAAATTGACTTTTTGTACTTCAAGGTGAAGTCAATGAACTTGTGGTGTTCTGTACATTTAGTATTGGACTTTTTGTTGTAGGTTTTGTGACTTTTGTGCACGTGGTTGATTTCCAGACTTTGTACTGTACTTGTTATACTAACACCAGTTACAGTAATGAACATATAGCTTTTTCAATTTCAAAATTAAGATCCGAAAATAAACGCCCCGTCACGCCTCCTTTGAATAAACGCCCCCTCTAAGGTACCGAGTTTGTAACAAACGCGCCGGGCGTTTATTCGAGTAAATACGACATTATCGTGTGGATTATGCTTAGCTTGAAAAAATTCTGTGTCCATTAGCAAACTATCGAGCTAGAGACCCGCGAGATTTGCACTGGTGAAACATATACCCCACTGAAGAGCATGTTCACAGGCTAGGTAAAGAGGAATATTTTTATGCTCAAGAAACTCAAGAGGGAACAAACTAAAAAAAGAGTTTTTGTATGACAATATAATTTATACTAAGTTGTATAAGAACTTGGTGTTCGATGACAGTTAATCATTGTTACATAGAGACAGTTAGATTTGTAAGGAGCCATGTCACGATAATTTAAGTCATTTGTTTCGAAGTGCAAAATCACCATCAAATTGAAGTTTACTAAGGTAGAAAAACACCAAAGAGGTAATAAGAAACCATACAGGAACAATGATGGTTGAGGATGGAGAAGATTGCAAACGACGAACTTGAAAAAATTGGCTAATTTTTTTCAAGATGCGCCATCCGTCACGCAGTATAACTTACGGATGCTGCAAGGGGCGCTGAGATAGTGTCAATTGAGGTTCAGTGCCAAGCTGAGAGCCTTAATGCCCCCTCTCCCCAATCCCCACGTCTATTATTCACTCGCCACTCTTCGCGTCTCTTTTCGCGTCGCTCCCCCACTATCCGAACGCCTGGAATAGACTATAACGGACACTAATAAAACGAGACATTATTTTGCAATATTTGAAATATAATACGAGTAGAATGGGTTCAAAGACTTATTTTCAGCTCTTTCCCATTTCGATTGATATGTTTTAATTAGACAATTGCCCCAACGGCTTATTTGCATTGGAAGATTACGTGTTCGCCACTCTCATTTGTTTGTTTTCTAACATGAAGCTGGATAATATGTTTCGCTCTATAACACGTCCACTGCTCTTCCACCAAACAATGGCGGTAACGAAAAAAAACAAAAAACAAACAAACAAGCTAACTGATTAAAATCAACATTGATTGATTGATTGATTGATTGATTGATTGATTGATTGATTGATTGATTGATTGATTGATTGATTGAAGGGGGCAATATATTTGAGGCAACTGATTCGAACTGTTTTTTGACGAAAAACTAGAGAAGTTTACAAATTTCTTCGGGCCTTAATGGGCCATTTTTCAAGTTCCTTTTACTTTTTTTTTTAAACGAGCCCCGGTGCAAAATCTTTGTTATGAAAATAAGTTTTACTCACAAGTTCATTTTCGTGCAAATCAAACACATTTTCATTTTCGATCATTTGAATGGTTTCCCATCTGGACTCGTTTTGAAACGAGAGGCAAAAGGCAACTCGGTAATGGCCTATTGTATAAGTACCACCTCTATGCCATTCTGTAATAGTCAGTGTGGATGTCAACCAGAGCTTATTGTTATATTTTCTTCTTCTTACCTTATAACACAGGAAGTTTTTAAACCAGTTGGAACATCAAACGATCTCCAATATGTCTGACAACAACGAAACGTTTGCCTCTTTCTATTCGGGCGCTTTCCGATTTTTCTCATTCAACGGAAAACAAACCAGATTTCCAGAAGAGCATCTACGAAATAAAGGGTTGGGTGAATGAGCAGAGGACGAAGGGAGACGAAGAAGCGATCAATAAAGTTGGTGGAGCGTTGAAGACCACAGTGAATGCACTGCATAAGTTCAAAAGTGGTGACCCTTATGATTTAACGTGTGGTACATTGGATATCATTTCAAGCCTTGCAGTAGTTGCTGGTGGGCCTCATGGAGTGGCATTTTCAGCATTGTGTAGCATCGCTGGAGCAATCGTTTCGGCAAAAAAGAAAGCCAAGCCAAGCGTGGTGGAACAGCTAGCTAAAGTAGTCCACAGTGCCTTGAACGATTTCCACAACAAACTACCGGGTGCAGAGCTTAATGGTTTGAAAGGTCGTGTCCAGCGCCAGCAAAATCAGCTGCGGGAGATGAAGCAGAAAACAAAAACTCGACGATCCAAATCTGTGGAACGATTACGATCAATTTATGGGCGAGCTGTTAGCCAGAGTCGTCTCACCACTACCATTCAAGTACGAGAAAAATCTTGAGAATGATGCTGACATGGCAGATTTTGTCAGGGCCGTAGTGACTTACTGCAATGCTTACACTTGCTTTATGGCGCTTCTAACAATGGCGAAAGGAAAATTTCAAGAGTTTGACAAGAGTACCGATGAGGTCCACGCTATCAGTCGATTTGTCAATCCTCAAGAAAAGATTGTCAAGGAAACGTTGACTTTCTTGTCAGATAAGAAGTACCTAAAGTTCATTGGACGGCTTCCATCAGAGGGCGGAAAGTTAACAAAAATACTCCTCTTGACACGAAACCCAAAGGCAAAACAACTCGTAGAATCGGTCAGAGGTAGCCTGGGTCTTACCAAAATGGCTGACTCTGATGAAGTGGAAGAAGCAGTAGAAAAAGTGTCGCGCCAGTCAGTGAAATCAAAGCTACCAATTCCAGTCAGCGAAATCAAAACTATATTTTCCCGTGCCACCGCAGCCATATTTATCAATGAGACCGATTTTCCCATGAGGATTGTATCAGGGACGGTTGGTTGGCCTACAGGGAATCTGGATTTTCGGAAAGACGTCAAGCCTCGTTCGTACCATTACCTGGATATTTGGAGCGTCACTGGTACTTTCTCCACAGGTGGATATATCAAGATCGCATACGGAGGAGAGCTGAGCTCTGACCTTGCTGACGATGACCCCAATGAAGGAGACGTTGGAGTAATTGAGTTTGCTTTGTCTTGTCCATATGCAGGTTCTGTTAAAATTAATATCGAGGACAAGAGTGACACTGGACGAACCCAAGGAAAGGACGCCTACGACAACATGACCAAGAATGAGGAGAAAAGACTGTACTGGAAAAGGGGTGAAGTACACTATATGGCGAGAGCAGACATTATACGAATTCATCAGCTACCCGATGTCAGGCGAAACTTAATTCCCCTGCCTTATGTTTCCAGAGGAGAAGGCTCCTGGTTTTTTACTGTTCAAGATTTTGATCTTGGTCAGGATCTGATAGAAAAAGAAAAAATGAATCACAGAATTGAAAAGAACTAGAAATGTAGAGCCAGAGGGGATGATGCAGTGATTAGTTTTTTCTATTGACTCTACAGATCAACATTCTGTATAACTTAAGATTTTTGTAATCCAAAGGCAGGATAATTAGTCGTTGTATTGTACAACACTAGAATGATAGTTGACCGTAGCATTAGTAACTTTGAAAGTGTTAAAACTGTCACTGTTTGCTATTTTATGTTTATAGGTATTTGATGGAAATGATAAGCTAATTTCAAAAGGCGTAGGTATCCTGATGCCTAAAAATGTTACCCGAACCGACAGTAGTATTTTTCAAGCATTTCATTATTCCATAAGTCGAATGGGTCTTCAACAGAAGCTTTTCACCTAAGCTTCGGGTTCTCAATCGATCGTGTGTTTATATTTATAGCCTTTCTTTCGTTTACTCACAAAACAGGAATTTTGAAATTGATTAATTTAGTCCAGGAATCGAAATAACAACAGTTATTTCCTTTAGCCTGCATAATGTCTTTTTTTAAGAGGGTATGTAAGTGAATTTTTTTTATGTACGTAGTAAAAATATTCTTTAAAAGTTCATGTATTGTTACAGCGAATATCAATTGTAGCTTCTGATTTTCAATCAATCGTGTGTTTATTTTTACCTTTCTTTATACATTTACTCACAGGAATTTTAAAATTGATTAATTTAGACCAGAAAACGAAATAACAACAGCTATTTTCTTTAGCCTGCTTTGTCTCTCTGTTTTTTTAAAGAGGGTATGCAAGCTCAATTTTTTTATATCTATTTTGTCAAAAAAATTTATTGTGACAGCGAATATCAATAATTTGTAGCGGATAGAGTGGTTTTTAATTGAGTATCGCAAAACCAAAACCAAAACAATTGCAATGGCAAATCATAACAAAACAAACCAGCGAAAACTCGAAGCAATACATGTAACCGGCGCTAAGCACGGGAAAACGCGTGAGTGACTAAGTCGCGAGTGGTTTTGTTTTTGCATCTGATTGGTTGACTAGGAAGCGCAAGTTCCCTAAACCAATCACAGAGCGTAGTAGAGCAAAACCAAAGCAATTCCGGATTACTTTCGACACTCAATTGAATACCGCTCTAAGGTATGTTGCAATACCTGATTACTTTGAATTTTCTGAGGTCTTAAGATTTGGGGGGGGGGGGGGGGGGGGGGGGGGGTGGGGGACAAGATTAAGAACTGTGGCTATTATATATTTTAGCCAAAAGAACTGTGATACTATGAGATCTCAACTGTCTTGAAAGAACGATGAAACTTTAGTGGTTTAACCACTAATTGTACAAATATGTATTCTCGCGTGTATTAAGAGTGTCCTCGTATAAACATCAGTATTCTCGTGTGTATTGAGAGTGTCCTTGTACTGTATGTGATACTCCCATATAACTGAATGGTCCACTGTATGTACGGAGGGGAGGGGGGGAGGGTAATATACAAGGTACCAGAATATTCAAATTCATCTTTACCCCTGATAGGTACCACAGATTGCATCAAACACGTAAATTATAACCATCACAGAGGCTTGCCTAGAACCACTGAAAGATCAGTTTGGACAGTGTATCCACTGTGGCGTCCCTGTCTCGTCGAGTCGATATGATATGATGGCTGTATCCATTATTAGCAAGTTTAAAAAAATTAGTTTTATTGATTTTCTAAAACATTACAATATTTTTAATAATTATTATTAGCAACTTGAAGAAAGCGAAACAATGTTAATCTTCACTCAATCTCTTCTAAAGTTTCGTATATTCTGGAAAATTGTGGCAAACGCTTTACCTTAAAATGGGAAGATCCGAAATAATTGTGGAGCTGAACATTATATTCATTTTATAAGTTGAACGGACAGCTGACGTTTTCACTTGTTTACGGCGGGAAAATCTTGCTCTTAGAGCAAATGTTGAGCTTCGAGAAAAAATATTGTTAAAAGAAAAAAAGAAAAAAAAATGATTGATTTGATAAAGCGCGTCCCGGGAGCCCGTCTCGAATACCTGAAGTAGGGGACAGATTTTAGTGGTCAGGTACTCTGAAAAACGGACGAAAAATTTCAATTCTGGTCTAAAATAAGATAAAGGGTTCCAAGAACGTGTAGCACACAACCACTAAAGATTCCGAAAGTAACATGAAACTTACAGGAGTGACCCGGATGTCCGACTCGAGTCTCATTCGATCTTTCTAAGAAAAATCGACTTCCTCTGTCCAGACAGAGTTTCTTCATTAGGGCTTCTCATATCTGAAGCTACTAGTTATCTGTTAAAAGACCGAGTTGTGGTTAAAGACCGAGTAGCCATCAAATCTAAGGTAAGTATATGCGAGAAAGATCTATAGTCTGAATTATCTCTGATGTCAGATGATAGGATAAGTTTGGTAGAACGGTTATGCCCGAGCCAAACAAGGATGAGAGTTGCTGAGAGTTGGCTCGATCTCGTGAGAGTTTTCTTCAACTCTCATCGATTATCATTACCTCGAGCCAAACGAGAGCCAGAGTCGTCGACGACTCTAAAAAAATCGAGCATGTTCTATGAGATTAGAGTCGGTGAGACGCGCTGAGATGCAGTTTCAGGCCAAACTTTAGTGAGACGTTTCAACTCTCAACAACTCTCAAAAGTAAACTAGATGTCGTGCCTACTAGGTGTAACAAATGAGTGTTTTGGTACTCCTTATGTTGTTCAGTATCAATGTCTAACCGACGTTGTAGTTATTGCGGTGAAACGAAGGTGTGTACGAATAGAAGTATAATTGATTTGTTCAGTCTTTTATTTCCCAATCAAACCGTTTGTCGTTTTTTTGTGTGATTTGCTTGTAGCTGTCTTTATATTTCCTTTTTCACTTGTTATATTTGTCCCTTTTTACCGTGCGAAAAGTGAGAGAAGAAAACTATATACGTATACGTCGTTCTCAAAGCTCGAGAAGAGTATAATGCACGCTAATCAATCAAAATATATTCGCTACACTAAATGCGAGAAGCGAGTGCGAACTGCGAGTCAAGAAAACTATACATGTATATACCTCGTTCTAAAAGCTCTGACAAGAGAAATGGCACGCTATAAAATTGAAAGCTCGACGCGAATAACTGACACGCCAAAGATTATGATCAAAGCGCCGTAAAGGAAACATGTATACCTCGTTCTAAAATCTCCAGAAGAGTAATGTACGCTAATCCAAAATATATTCAGCGTGTTTCAAAATAATCGAAAAGCGGCGCTGCACGCAAAATTCCAAAATCAGTCCGCGAGCTCTCAGTCCCCGTGTAAGCTCTTATTTATTCGTGTCGAATCGTGTCGAGTTGTCACGACTCGACGACATTTTCTACCCCCCTTCATCCTCGACCAAACGTCCGGAAGATGGCGGTATAGGTATAGAATAGTACCGAAATATAGCCACAGAAAGTTTCTAGTTGTATTTCGTTGTCCATATTTAATTGGCACATCATGCAGTTACTCGGATTAACCTTTATTCTTTATGTCCTGAAATTATCAGCGGGTAATGGGTTTTGGAATAACATCCGAACAACATACGGCTCTCTCGATGAGCATCTCATGCTCTTAGAGCAAATGTTGAGAACAGATATTGTTAAAATAAAAAAATAAAAACAAATGATTGATTTGATAAAGCGCGTCTCGAATACCTGAAGTAGGGGACAGATTTTAGTGGTCAGGTACTCTGAAAAAACGGATGGAAAATCTTCAATTCTGGTCTAAAATAGGATAAAGGGTTTCAAGAACGTGTAGCACACAACCACTAAAGATTCCGAGAAGTAACATGAAACTTACAGGAGTGACCCGGATGTCCGACTCGAGTCTCATTCGATCTTTCTAAGAAAAATCGACTTCCTCTGTCCAGACAGAGTTTCTTCATTAGGGCTTCTCATATCTGAAGCTACTAGTTATCTGTTAAAAGACCGAGTTGTGGTTAAAGACCGAGTAGCCATCAAATCTAAGGTAAGTATATGCGAGAAAGATCTATAGTCTGAATTATCTCTGATGTCAGATGAATAGGATAAGTTTGGTAGAACGGTTATGCCCGAGCCAAACAAGGATGAGAGTTGCTGAGAGTTGGCTCGATCTCGTGAGAGTTTTCTTCAACTCTCATCGACTATCATTACCTCGAGCCAAACGAGAGCGAGAGTCGTCGACGACTCTAAAAAAAAATCGAGCATGTTCTATGAGATTAGAGTCGGTGAGACGCGCTGAGATGCAGTTTCAGGCCAAACTGTAGTGAGACGTTTCAACTCTCAACAACTCTCAAAAGTAAACTAGATGTCGTGCCTACTAGATGTAACAAATGAGTGTTTTGGTACTCCTTATGTTGTTCAGTATCAATGTCTAACCGACGTTGTAGTTATTGCGGTGCAAACGAACGTGTACGAATAGAAGTATAATTGATCATTTGTTCAGTCTTTTATCTCCCAATCAAACCGTTTTTTGTATTTTTTTTTGTGTGATTTGCTTGTAGCTGTCTTTTTATTTCCTTTGTCAATTGTTATATTTGTCCCTTTTTACCGTGAGAAAAGTGAGGAGAAGAAAACTATATACGTATACGTCGTTCTCAAAGCTCGAGAAGAGTATAATGCATGCTATAATGAACCAAAATATATTCGCTCCACTAAATGCGAGAAGCGAGTGCGAACTGCGAGTCAAGAAAACTATACATGTATATACCTCGTTCTAAAAGCTCTGACAAAGAGAAATGGCACGCTATAAAACTGAAAGCTCGACGCGTAATAACTGACACGCCAAAGATTATGATCAAAGCGCCGTAAAGGAAACATGTATACCTCGTTCTAAAAGCTCCAGGGCCCAGTTGTTCGAAAGCCGATCAACGCTAATCCAGGATTAACAAATAATCGAGGTTCCAATTTCTCCTATATAAATGTGGTTTTCCATGACAATATTTTGTGGAGTTTGACATTAGTCAAAGTCAAAAACTAAAGAGCAAAAAATATAAACAGAAAATTTCACTGAAAAGTTACAAAAACTGAAATCAAAATTCACGCTAATCCAGGATTAGCTTAGTCGTGCTTTGGAACAACCGGGCCCAGAAGAGTAATGTACGCTAATCCACAATACATTCAGCGTGTTCAAAATAATCGAAAAGCGCCGCTGCACGCAAAATTCCAAAATCAGTCCGCGAGCCGCTCTCAGTCCCGTGCGCCATTTTGAATAAGTAAGCGCTTATTTATTCGTGTCGACTCGTGTCGAGTTGTCACGACTCGACGACATTTTCGACTATACCTCCCTTCATCCTCGACCACATGTAGCTCATAGATGCCACACACAGTGATTTAAGGAAACAAAGGCTCATTTCAACGGTTTACAAACAACGGCCTGTAGTGCCCAAATGTGGGCTCTAAAGGCCTTTAAGTCACATATAAGCGCTGTATACAAGATCGGGCTGACAGAGTGCTTTTTAAGATTCTATATTTTTTAGATAAGCATGCAGGCTCACATGCGAAATTAAAGGTCAGTATCGATCAGTACAAAGAATAGTTTTTATACCTCAAAACATGTCACTTAAATTACGTTCTCTTTAAACAAACATGTCAAACATCTATCAAATTAGACCTTTCAAAAGCACCTTACTGGTGAATGGCGACATATGAAGAATCATAGAAGTGTTTGAAATGTATTTTGAATCTGCTGTCTATGCATTTCAACGCATTCAGGTAACTACAGTCGGTGTTATTTGGGGATATATCTAGCCTGGTGTTGGACATCTACACTACACCCCTTAAAAAAATGGTAGGAATTTAGTAATCAGCCTTAGTTCAAGTTCATTTTATTTGCACTTATTTTTTAAAGAATTACAATAATATATATATAAGTTATAAAAAAGAAAGAAAAAAAAAAAAGCAAAAGGCTTTCGTGTTGAACACTACCACAGAAAAACTAATCGAGGAAAAAAATAAGTTATGGAAGATGGAAAAAATATATATAAAAAAGAAAATAGACTAAGAAAAAAAGAAAAATAATCATATAAATACCGAATTTTCTTACTTTCACCTTTTGACATCACATATTAAGTATCCACTTCATTTTAGTACAAATGTATAAACAACATGAAATGAAGATATTAGCGAGACTGCTGTATCATTCACGACAGAAAAGTATTACTATTGTATTTCGAATTTAGCTCATATAAAGAAGGCACAGAAATGCCACAATCCGCCCAGCGGAACAAATGTTGCTGAAACAGAACACATATAGCAGTACCCGACTAAAATAATTTTGTTTATTTTTGAAAATGATCTTATGGCTCCAGATACCCGTAAATGTCAGTCAAATTACTCGCTATTTCAACATATCTGCATGTTTTCAAGTCGTAACATTTTGTTTTGGAAAATTCAGCAATAATAATAAGTGTCTTTTTCCTCAAAATGTCCTGATTTTAGACAATTGTTTTGATTAGTGGACTCGAATGTGGGCGCTACACGCATCTTTTGCGTCTTTTAATTTGCACAAGGAGCTTGTTGTACCACAAGGAAACCCGCGGCTCAAGTGAAAGAAATATATATCTTGCGCCGTTTACGTAGTAAATGAATGGTCGTTAAAGGAAAAATCTCGTTATTCAATTTTCCATACGTTTCTTTAAAATTTCAAGGGCAAAAAAAAAAAGTCCACAAACACCCATACCAATATGTTATGTAACGCAATATGCGTTACCCAACATAAAACGCCCCATGAACGTCTCCCAAAATAAATAAACGCCCTGTGGGCATTTAATAGAGAGAGGCCTTTATTTGGAACATTCTGGTACAGCATACAATGCGGTAAAATTGACTTTTTGAACTTCAAGGTGAAGTCAATGAACTTGTGGTGTTCTGTATATTTAGTATTGGACTTTTTGTTGTAGTTTTGTGACTTCTGTGCACGTGGTTGATTTCCAGACTTTGTACTGTACTTGTTATACTAACACCAGTTACATTAATGAACATATAGTTTTTTCAATTTCAAAATTAAGATCCTAAAAATAAACGCCCCGTCACGCCTCTTTTGAATAAACGCCCCATCTAGGTACCGAGTTTATAATAAACGCCCCGGGCGTTTATTCGAGTAAATACGACATTATCGTGTGGATTATGCTTAGCTTGAAAAAACTCCGTGTCCATTAGCAAACTATCGAGCTAGAGACCCGCGAGATTTGTACTGGTGAAATATATACTCCACTGAAGAGCATGTTCACAGGCTAGGTAAAGAGGAATGTTAACTCAAGAGGGAACAACTAAAAAAAGAGTTTTTGTATGACAATATAATTGATACTAAGTTGTATAAGAACTTGGTGTTCGATGACAGTTAATCATTGTTACATAGAGACAGTTAGATTTGTAAGGAGCCATGTCACGATAATTTAAGTAATTTGTTTCGAAGTGCAAAATCATCATCAAATTGAAGTTTCCTAAGGTAGAAAAACACCAAAGAGGTAATAAGAAACCATACAGGAACAATGATGGTTGAGGATGGAGAAGATTGCAATTGCAAACGACGAACTTGAACAAATTGGCTAACTTTTTCAAGATGCGCCATCCGTCACGCAGTATAACTTACGGATGCTGCATGGGGCGCTGAGATAGTGTCAATTGAGGTTCAGTACCAAGCTGAGAGCCTTAACGGACATAGCCTGCTTTCGCCCCCTATCCCAATCCCAACGCCTATTATTCACTCGCCACTCTTCGCGCGTCTTTTCGCGTCGCTCCTCCACTATCCGAACGCCTGGAATAGACTATAACGGATACTAATAAAAACGAGACATTATTTTGCAATATTTGAAATATAATACGAGTAGAATGGGTTCAAAGACTTACTTTCAGCTCTTTCCCATTTCGATTGATATGTTTTAATTAGACAATTGCCCCAACGGCTTATTTGCATTGGAAGATTACGTGCTCGCCACTCTCATTTGTTTGTTTTCTAATATGAAGCTGGATAATATGTTTCGCTCTATAACACGTCCAATGCTCTCCCACCAAAAAACCCAAAAAAAAACCAAGCTGACTGATTAAAATCAACATTGATTGATTGGTTGATTGAAAGGGGCAATATATTTGAGGCAACTAATAGGCCATTTTAAGTTCCTTTACTTTTTTTTTAAAACGAGCCCCGGTACAAAATCTTTGTTATGAAAATATGTTTTACTCACAAGTTCATTTTCGTGCAAATCAAACACATTTTCATTTTCGATCATTTGAATGGTTTCCCATCTGGACTCGTTTTGAAACGAGAGGCAAAAGGCAACTCGGTAATGGCCTATTGTATAAGTACCACCTCTATGCCATTCTGTAATAGTCAGTGTGGATGTCAACCAGAGCTTATTGTTATATTTTCTTCTTCTTACTTATAACACAGGAAGTTTTAAACCCGTTGGAACATCAAACGATCTCCAATATGTCTGACAACAACGAAACGTTTTGCCTCTTTCTATTCGGCGCTTTCCGATTTTTCTCATTCAACGGAAAACAAACCAGATTTCCAGAAGAGCATCGACGAAATAAAGGGTTGGGTGAATGAGCAGAGGACGAAGGGAGACGAAGAAGCGATCAATAAAGTTGGTGGAGCGTTGAAGACCACAGTGAATGTACTGCATAACTTCAAAAGTGGCGACCCTTATGATTTAACGTGTGGTACATTGGATATCATTTCAAGCGTTGCAGTAGTTGCTGGTGTGCCTCATGGAGTGGCATTCTCAGCATTGTGTAGCATCGCTGGAGCAATCGTTTCGGCAAATAAGCCAGCCAAGCCAAGCGTAGTGGAAACAGCTAGCTAATGTAGTCCACAGTGCCTTGAACGACTTCCACAACAAAACTACAGGGTGCACAGCTTAGTGGTTTGAAAGGTCGTGTCCAGCGCCAGCAAAATCAGCTGCGGGAGATGAAGCAGAAACAAGAACTCGACGATCCAAATGTGTGGAACGATTACGATCAATTTCTGGGCGAGCTGTTACTCAGAGTCGCCTCATCACTACCATTCAAGTACGAGAAAAATCTTGAGAAAGATGCTGACATGGCAGATTTTTGTGAGGGCCGTAGCCACCTACTGTAATGCTTACACCTGCTTTATGGCACTTCTAACATCGGCGAAAGCAAAATTTCAAGAGTTTGACAAGAGTAGCGATGAGGTCCGCACTATCGATCAATTTATCAACCATCAAAAAATGATTGTCAAGGAAACGTTGACTTTCTTGTCAGATAAGAAGTACCTAAAGTTCAATGGACGGCTTCCATCAGAGGGCGGAAAGTTAACAAAAATACTCCTCTTGACCCGAACCCAAAGGAAAAACAACTCGTAGAATCTGTCAGAGGTAGCCTGGGTCTTACCAAAATGGCTGACTCTGATGAAGTGGAAGAAGCAGTAGAAAAAGTGTCGCGCCAGTCAGTGAAATCAAAGCTACCAATTCCAGTCAGTGAAATCAAAACTATATTTTCCCGTGCCACCGCAGCCATATTTATCAATGAGACCGATTTTCCCATGAGGATTGTATCAGGGACGGTTGGTTGGCCTAAAGGGAATCTGGAGTTTCGGAAAGACGTCAAACCTCATTCGTACCACGACCTGGATATTTGGAGCGTCACTGGTACTTTCTCTACAGGTGGATATATCAAGATCGCATACGGAGGAGAGCTGAGCTCTGACCTTGATGACGATGACCCCAATGAAGGAGACGTTGGAGTAATTGAGTTTGCTTTGTCTTGTCCATATGCAGGTTCTGTTAAAATTAATATCGAGGACAAGAGTGACACTGGACGAACCCAAGGAAAGGACGCCTACGACAAGATGACCAATAAGAAAGAGAAAACACTGTACTGGAAAAGGGGTAAAGTACACTATATGGCCAGAGCAGACATTCCTGGACGACGGGAAACTTATATCAAACGATACTTAATTCCCCTGCCTTATTATTCCAGAGGAAAAGGCACCTGGTTTTTTGCTGTTCAAGATTTTGATCCTGACCAGGATCTGCAAGAAGACAAAAAATGAATCACAGAATTGAAAAGAACTAGAAATGTAGAGCCAGAGAGGATGATGCAGTGATTAGTTTTTCTTTGAACAGTGCAAGCACTGTTGATACATTTTTTGCATTTTCCCATGAATTTCTTGCATTGTGTCAGAGGCGATTACACATAAAAATTCCGCAAATAATCTATAGTAGTTTTTCTAACGTTTCATCGCGTATACGCATTCAGACTAAATTCATCATGTTTAACGAAATAGTTTTACTCATTCGTGAGAACTACAGGTCAGGAAGTGCGTTCCCATTAAATTTATGCAATGCAAAAAATTGCAAGGAAATTGCAAAAAATAATACATTCACAGTGCTTGCGCTGTACAAAGACTAGTTTTTCTATCAGTTGACTCTATATATCTCCATTCTGATAACTTAAGATTTTTGTAATCCAAAGGCAGGAAAATTAGTCGTTGTATTATACCATTACTAGAATGATAGTTGACCGTAGCATTAGTAAGTTTGAAAGTGTTTAAAACTGTCACTGTTTGTTATTTTATGTTTATAGGTATTTGATGGAAATCATAAGCTAATTTCAAAAGGCGTAGGTATCCTGATGCCTAAAAATGTTACCGGAACCGACAGTAGTATTTTTCAAGCATTTCATTATTCCATAAGTCGAATGGGTCTTCAACAGAAGCTTTTCACCTAAGCTTCGGGTTCTCAATCGATCGTGTGTTTATATTTATAGCCTTTCTTTATATTTACTCACAAAACAGGAATTTTGAAAATTGATTATTTAGTCCAGGAATCGAAATAACAACAGTTATTTCCTTTGGCCTAATGTCTTTTTTTAAGAGGGTATGTAAGTGAATTTTTTTTATGTACGTAGTAAAAATATTCTTTAAAAGTTCATGTATTGTTACAGCGAATATCAATTGTAGCTTCTGATTTTCAATCAATCGTGTGTTTATTTTTACCTTTCTTTATACATTTACTCACAGGAATTCGAATTTTAAAATTGATTAATTTTGTCCAGAAAACGAAATAACAACAGCTATTTTCTTTAGCCTGCTTTGTCTCTCTTTTTTTTTAAGAGGGTATGTAAGCTCAATTTTTTTATATCTATTTTGTCAAAATAATTTTCATGTATTGTGACAGCGAATATCAATAATTTGTAGCGGATAGAGTGGTTTTTAATTGAGTATCGCAAAACCAAAACAATTGCAAATCATAACAAACAAACCAGCGAAAACTCGAAGCAAATACACGTAACCGGCGCTAAGCACGGGAAAACGCGTGAGTGACTAAGTCGCGAGCGGTTTTGTTTTTGCATCTGATTGGTTGACTAGGAAGCGCAAGTTTCCTAAACCAATCACAGAGCGTAGTAGAGCAAAACCAAAGCAATTCCGGATTACTTTCGACACTCAATTGAATACCGCTCTAAAGTATGTTGCAATACCTGATTACTTTGAATTTTCTGAGGTCTTAGGATTAGGGGGGGGGGGGGGGGGACAAGATTAAGAACTGTGGCTATTATATATTTTAGCCAAAAGAACTGTGATACTTCTCAACTGGCTTGAAAGAACGATGAAACGTTAGTGGTTTAACCACTAATTGTAAAAATATTTATCCTCGCGTGTATTAAGAGTCGTCCTACAAACATGTATCCTCGCGTGTATAAAGTGTGTGTCCTTGTACAAACATTTATCCTCGCGTGTATTGAGAGTGTCCTTGTACTGTATGTGATACTCCCATATAACTAACTAACTTTAGCTTAAAATGGGAAGATCCGAAATAATTGTGGAGCTCATATTCATTTTACAAGTTGAACGGACAGCTTAACGGAACTGAAGTTTTCATTTGTTTACGGTGGGAAAATCTTAGGCCCAGTCCAGACGACGTTCTTCACATGAGCCGATTCGAATTCGATGAATAAAGTTCATGTGAGGTACGGCGTCTGAATCAATTCAGAACGGCTGAATGAATTCGGATCGGCTCAGCCGTTCTTCCCGCCTGGCTCAGCCGAGAATAACGGCTGTGGACCGGCTTTGATTCAGACGCCGAACTTCACATGAGCCGAAACAAATGCATGAATTATTATAATGTATTTTTCAGTATAACAGCAATTTTCCCCAATTAATTTAAGTTCGGCTGAATTAAGCTCGGCGTCTGAATCAATTCAGCCGGTCTAAATTAATTTGGGTTGGCCTAAATTCGAATTCGATTCGGCTCATGTGAAGTACGGCGTCTGAACTGGGCCTTAGTTCCATTATTATTTAAAAATTCAGACCGTATGTTGAAGAAAAAGTCATGTTTAATTAAATTAAAGTCCAAAATTTTCTTCTTTTGGTATCAGGTTATACTGAGGTACTCAATAGTTTCGTTTTATTGTTTTGAAAAAAAATTAAACTGAGCAAGACAACATTTGGACTTGTTATAAATGTCAGTAACAGTTCATTGATAATCCCATCTATCATTGAAATAAAAACTGAGGTATTCCCATATTCCATTTAAGATTTTGATTGCAATATACAGTTGTTATTTATTATATTTAGGGCCTCCACAGACTAGAGAGATAGTTGTCGACAACTATTTAGTTGTCGATCATAAAAAGTTGTCGATAACAAAAAAGCCAGTGTGTGAAGCTAGTTATCGATAACTGAGGCCCTTAGTTATCGATAACTAGCTTCACACACACACACTGGCTTTTTGGTCATCGAGAACGTTTTATGATCGAAAACTAAATAGTTGTCGACAACTATCTCTCTAGTCTGTGGAGGCCCTTAGTTTCTGTTAGTCTAAAACGACATGCGATAAAAATATAAGCTTTGACTAAGCTTACGAGTGTCCGCTCAAAGAGCTTCGACTGTAGTTAGATTCACGCAGCTTACCAAAAATACCCTCGTTGACGTTTTGCATCTCAAATTGAATCGTTCCTCCTTCATAATTAGATCGCCAATACTCGTCGGTGGTGCCGCGTTTTCGCAAGCTTAAGAGATTTATGACTGGATCGAGAAGGGACAGAATACTTTGTTTGATTTGTCTATTAGCGAAGCAATAAACCCATGGGTTGAAACTGGAGTTTGACATGGCCAGCACTGTAGTAAAATAATGAAAAGGTGTTTCTAAAGTAGTAATGTTATAAGCGGACAAGGCATAATACAACTGATTAGGGAGCCAACACAACGTTAACATAATAACCACAATGCTACACATGCGTAATAGTTGTTTCTTCGTTCTTGAATTTCTAGTTCCTATTTGTCGAAGTCGGGATCTTTTTAACACAAAATAAATGTGTAAAAGCGTTAAACAAGCTATTGCCGATGGAGCAAAGAAAGTTAAGAAAGGATATAAAGTAATTAGTAGTTCCCGATGAAAGGATATAAAGTAATTAGTAGTTCCCGATGAAAGGATATAAAGTAATTAGTAGTTCCCGATGAAAGGATATAAAGTAATTAGTAGTTCCCGATGAAAGGATATAAAGTAATTAGTAGTTCCCGATGAAAGGGCGCCCAACTCCAAACGCACTGATTTGAAGACGAGATATAAACCCTTCCGACAGGAATGAAGGCCACACTGCCAAACCCAAGAAGCCAAACGAACACCAGGTACGTGTAAATGCGCTTCCTCTTGAATTTTAACCTGTAGTGGAGCGGTCTTACGATAGAGTACCATCGCTCTAAGGACATCGCTGTTACTGTGAAGACAGACACTTTGCTCAGAGCATACACGAAGTACTGGGAGAAAACCAAGCGACAAAATAACTCTCCTGCGACACCGGTGAGAACTGGGAAGGAGTCACCGTCTATGACGAGTGTTGGAGTGGCCAGGATGCAAATTCCTGTTAACATGTCAGTTATGGCCAAACTAAACAAAAACGTGTTGTAAGTGGATCTTAAGATTTCTCTGTTTCGCATGATAGCCAAACAAACCAGTCCGTTGCCTAGTAACGCCAGCACAGAAGTTACACCAAGAAAGACTTGAACGACAAGGAGAGAAGACTGCGATGGGACTGCAGCTGTTCTTGTCCAGTTCGTAGTAGAGTTTGTCTCATGGACGCCTTCAATATACATTATATATTCTGACCGGAGACGCCTTTAAATTGACGAGCAAAGAAGAAGGAAAAAAGTATATTACAACACGAATGCTGGTTGTGGTTTAAGTAAAAATCAATACAATAAATATCATTTTCTTTTCTGTATTAGCGTCTTCTTCATGGGCTGATTGCAATAGGCCAGCTCCATGGACAGTAAATGCGCATTGCGGTCAAACATAGAATAGTTATAAGTGTTGCTGATGAGCTAAACTTTAAATCTTCTGTTAACATTATCACTGATGGAAAAAAGAATTGTTTCTACAAGACTTTTTTTAGCGCTAGCTTAAACTTAAACGTAAACACAAACGCAAAACACCTGACGAAGTACAATTATTATGAGTCTACTCACAAGCTTGACCGATGGTTTTTGCTGCCTTTCTGAAGTAGTCTCTCTTTGTGGTATTGCTTTCTTTTTTAACCCAGTCTCTGAGAAACCTTGTTTTACAAAACAAAATCGAATGATCAGAACGGCCAGTGCAACTTTTTTTTATCTTTTCATGAACAAGTTAAGTTTGCAATTAAGCAATACAAATACTTCCTGCTGCGTTTTTCTTTAAAGAGAAAGTGATATTTGGAATTAACATAAGGCTTTTCTTTGTGTTTTTTTTTGGTTGCCAGAATTTCCGTAAGAACATAGAATAGATGATACAAACCGATTTCCGACTGTGGTTTTTAATTAAAACTGAAATTGATTTTTCAATTAAGGGGTGAAACATTTGGCAAATCATTTCTTTTCAGTATTACACTGAACAGGGAATTTTCTGCATAGAAAAAATTCCCCTGCTGCATTCCCCTTAATAATATTTTAATAATATTTAATATTTATATTGCGCGTGTTACATAGAGAGATGCTCACACGCGCATTACAAGATATTACATCCTTGGTGGCGGGAGGAAATCCTTGGAGCATTTTTACATTTTGAAAAGCAGCTGTCAAAGACTCACCCTTGGGCCATCTGAGGCGGTCAAAATCCCGCCCTTGGGGTATATTTATATCTTTGTAACAGGCCACTGAAATAATATCAATAAATAAAAACGTTGTCATTCATTCAAAATGTGCAAAAAAACTAAACAAATCTTTTTGATGCATTGTTGTTTGAGATAACAGCCACCCCCCGTTCAAAAATTCTGGATCCGCACCTGAGATCAGCTTTACTTGACGCTTAGATATATTTCATCCTTTTATTTGAAAGCAAAATTGAATTCTATTTTTTTTAGTAATCTCGAGTAAAATAACGGGAAAAGACGATAAGTTGTAACTCCAAGTATTAACAGCCGATATTTAAATGAATATATCCATTCAAAGATCATCAAACCAGATGTTTAAATTACTTTTGTAAATGGATAAC
The DNA here is from genome assembly GCA_029204205.1 of Desmophyllum pertusum. Classification (NCBI taxonomy): domain Eukaryota; kingdom Metazoa; phylum Cnidaria; class Anthozoa; order Scleractinia; family Caryophylliidae; genus Desmophyllum; species Desmophyllum pertusum. The sequence continues at coordinate 122,387 of MU826856.1, forward strand.
AAGCGATGGTAGTATTGTAAGTATTGTACTAGTCGTTCCCTTCTTTTGCAGAAAAACTGAAATGCTTTTCTTTAAAAGAATGTTGTTTTCATTCCGTGATTCTTTATATATTCAATCATGTTTTTAGTAAACGGGATCTCCTCGTTTTAATTAAAACTGAAAAAATGAAGGCCGGATGATTAGAAAACGCTCGTTTGGTTTATTCAACTTGGAGGGCATAAGTTTTCAATTTTCAATTTTCAATTAGTTTTCTACTTCCTACAGCTTTTTAATTAGAAGTTGGTATTTAGAATTACTGTGCAAATCAGAAAATCGTGAACACTTTCATTTAAGCTTGGATTAAAATTGGTCTACTTTTTTCTGTATTTATTTTATTGCTATTTTCGCAAAGCTTTTCTGCAAAAAAACAAAGTGTAAATTTGAGTTTCCTGACTACTCTTCTTGCGGTTTTATCCCATGTCAAAGTTAAATAAAAGTGTTCACGCTTTTTGATTCGCACAATAACATGTACGTGTTTTCTGTTGACTGTAAATTGGTAAGAACGTAAAGAGCTACAATTTTAAACCGTGGTTACAATATTAATACTAATGAAGCAATGGGAATTCGAGACAAACTATAATATGGATCCTTGTTGACGTTTTTATTGTATATTTTGACTGATGTTGGTGCAGTATGCTTTCAGTAATCTGAAAGAAAATTAATGAAGCAAAGAGCTATATTGTAACTACTAGTTCTAAACGTTTCAGCTTGAAACAAAAATCGTGAAAGCAGATGTTTAAACAATGGCTACTGTAAATGTAATTGTACTTATCTTTTCTATTTTTCCAAAATGAATTTTACCCTTTGAACAATAAAGTGGCAGTCATTTTCCATAGACTTATATTTTTAACTTGCCCCCAATGTTCTTACATGTAATTCAAAAGGAACAACAACCTATTTATATCCTTAGAGGATAACGAGAACAAAATAAAAGCCTTTCAATAATGGCAGATTTGTCATTTTTTATCAAGACTAACACTTCATATCACGCAAGCCATTCACAATGGTTCACAGATCTAGAATGTCATGATATAACATGCTGCTGATAAAATTCATCCATTTTTTGTGTTAATTACAAGTAAACTCGTTACTAAGATATAACAACACTTTGCATTTTCGTGTTCCAGGAAAATGCACATGTAAAAATGAACAATGACCATAAATTTGTAACAGACGATATTTTCGAAAATTAATAGCTCACTGACCAGCACATTTTTCATTTTTTTTAAATTATTTTCAGTTCGATTCTCGATTCATATTACTTCATTATTCATCTAGATCTTGCCACGTACGTATTCCTTACAAAAAAGGACAACTTTTATTCTAAGGGTAAAGAGTAAAACGTAGGTAAACTTTGCATGATATGTAGTCACAATTTCAAAATAAATGACAAATAATAATCATTGAAATCATTACAATGATGACATAAGTGTTTGTCCACTTGACATAATTTGAATCATGAAATTTAAAATGTCATTTTTTTATTTTAACGTTTTCAAAAATGTCGTATATAATTGTATAAATATACGACGGCTTAGTTTATTTAAAAAAATGTTGTATATAATTGTATAAATACTAGATATGATGAGACTTCATGAGAACCAATATGTCCTTGTGTGATATAAATGATGGTGAATTTTAAGCTTGGAAGAAATATGACATATTAGAGATATGACATATGTCCTTATTTGTAATTTGTAAAATAAAACAACTGCAAAATCCTAGATAAAGAGATAAAATAAAGATAAAATAAAGTGATAAGACTTTTGGAGTTGTATATGAGACTAAGGATGATGAGTGCGATTATATGACACTACAACAGTTTTCCATCCGTCCCAAATATTTACTCAACACAATACTTAAGACTAAACTTCTATTTTTACTTTGTTTCGTTCGTTAAGAATACAAGGATGCCCTTTTGCAGTTCGCATTTCGTTCTATATTGAATTCACCAGAAGATCAGAATTGTGTACAATGAGATAAAGAAAACGTGCATAAAGATCGAAGTAAAAAAACACTGAATACTTTTAACAAAAAATTAAATCGTTATTGGTGTTTCGTCGATTGATAGGCTGTCGTCAAAAATCAAAGCCTTCATTTTAAAATTAAGACACAGCAGCCGGATACCAACAGGACCAAGAACTAATGGTAGTTCTCTTCAACGAGCCAACCGATATTATGACTTCACCTGATGATAAACTACATATTGGGAACATAGAAGCTGTTTCATTTCATAGTAACTTTCTTCTCTGTGCAGCAATCTGCATTCGCCTAGAACGTTATTAAAATATTTGCAATATTCTTATTTTGAATCTGGCCATAAGTGTGTAAAATTTGTATTTGCATGAATTCGATTTAAGTATTCATGTTCATTTTCTTTTCCAGATAAAAATCTGACCCACTGATAACATACCAAATATCTTATTGTCATATCTGAGTTTTGGGTTTAATTTTTCCTTCTGTACTGAAATAAAAATAAAAATAAAATAAATAAATCGACTTTGTTTAACTGAGTGTGACACTTATAAATTACAGTCTTACAACTAACAAACCTCTGGCTCTTGGATTTTTGATAAAATTGGAATTTAGAAATACTGCATGCACTATTTTTTCTTTGTTTCGTTCTTTTAATCAAGAATAAAATTAAATGCTAAAAATAACATTTAAGGATGATTTACTTTTTTTTATTCATAAACGTAAAATAAAAATACAAACTGTTAACATGCAATGATACATATCAAGACATAACAACTTAACACTAATGACGGTAAATGTACGTTTTAATCGGCATTCGTCACGTCTTTAAAAGTGGTGTTATAAAAATGCCTTCCGTTGAAAATAAAAGTAACCATTATAACAATAGAGAAACCTTAATTACGAAGCCTCATTAAAAGTGATTTTGAGGTTCTCGCCTTTTCAAAACCGATTAACATATTTTATCCTGAAGAAATACTTATTACAAAAGATACTGTGCAATAAGATGCTCGGCTAAAGAGCTAAATATATGTTATGTTGTTCTAATCCGAATAGGTATTACTACTAACAATAACAGTGAACAAGGGATGCCAAATTACCCCAAACTACAGAACGTGAAATGGTCACCTGATAACAAACAGTCTATAGGCAGGTGCATAGGAAAGAAGTTAAATCCGTCATTAAACAATCAACACCTTTATGTCAGGACCATGTTTATAAGAGTCGTTCTTTGCTTTTAGCATCACTGTAGAAGAGATCGAGCACAGTGATTAACACATCGTTTGTAAAATGAACGTAACACCCACATTGGATACAAATTCATCTTCTAACGACAGTTCTATTTCTCCAACCCGACCCTACCACGACAGCGTTGATGATAATGTCAGAAATTTTTACAAATCCATCTTTGGTGGCATTGCTGTTGCTTCGTTCCTGGGCAACTTCCTTCTCTGTGTGGTAATAGGAAGACGGCGATCACTGCTCTCAAAGACTTATAACAAGCTTCTGTTAAGTCTTGCCATTACAGACATGTTAACAGGTTAGTAAAGAGAGCTTTAAAGTTACAAAGTCTATTACATGTAAACCTATTTACAACTAACAATGAAAATCGGCAATTTTGAATTCGCCAAACAGTTATTTTGTTTGCTATAACGTGTAAATTTTCATGTTAAGCCATGGCGCAGAATAACGTCTTTAAAGGGACACTGTCCCGACTTATTTGCTCAAAACTGTTATAAATGCACGAAATGGTCCCTAAATCTATGAAATAAGGACTTAATAAACTATAACTAAATGATAAAAAGCAATTTCTTCAAGAAATTCCATACTGCAACAAAATGTTTGCAAAATTTCAAAGATTTCCGAGCCAAATTTGAAACTTTGAAAAACTGACATCCTGACGTTTTTTCAAAAATCCATATTGCAATCCATTTCCATCCTCGCTGTCGTTCGTCATCCTCACTTCCTAATGGGTTCCTGTCATTTGTCGAGTGCTATTCTAAAGAATCAAACCATTATTGTTCAACTTCCTATGATCTAGATATGTTTCTGAGCTTCCCAAAATCATGCTAAAATCAGGACAGTGTCCCTTTAATCTCGAAATGTATATATCCGAATGAACCTTAGCGACGCGAAAACAATGCCACATGCAGTCCGGACTGATGAAGTTTACCGAGAAAAACGTTTACAGATCGAGCACTCCTCGTAATTGGGATTTTAACACCTGAGATGGTTTTAACTTGTCCCCAGTTTTTTTAACTTGTTCACTGTGTTTAATTTTTCCTTCTGTACTAAAATTAAAATAAAATAAAATAAATAAATCGACTTTGTTTAACGAGGGTGACACGTATAAATTACCGTCTTACAAGTGAAAAACCCATGGCCCTTGGATTATAGATAAAATTGGAATTTAGCATGTACTTCTATTTTTTTCTGATTTACTTTTTTTTATTAATAAACGTAAAATAAAAAAACAGAATCACAGTCGTTACTAAGATATAACAAAACTTTGCTTTTTCAAGTTACAGGAAAATGCAAATTAAAAAATTCCCATGAATTCATAACAACCGACATCTGTGAAAAGTAATAGCTCACTGATCAGCTCTTTTTAAAACATTTTTTTTAGTAGTTTAACTTATTTTCAGTTTTGCTAAAAAAAGATTCTCGATTCATATTACCTCATTCTTGATCTAGAGGTTAAAATTTCAAATGGCCTTGCAGAGAAAAAAATGTACGTATTCTTTGAAAAAACTGACAAATTTTAATGAAAGGGTGAAGAGTAAAAAGTAGGTAAACTTGGCATGATATGTAGTCAAAATTTCAAAATAAATGACAAATAATGACCATTGAAATCATTACAGTGATGACGTAAGTGTTCTTCAACTTGACACAATTTGAATGTAGGATAATTTTCCAAAATGGCCAGGTATAGTTTTAGAAAAGCACACATTGATGGGAACCAGTCTCCGCTCATTTGTAATTTGTAAAATAAAACAACTGCAAAACCCTAGATAGGCAGGCACTTTGATTTTAAAAATCAAAAGAAAGTGATAAGACTTTTGGAGTTGTATATGAGAAGTATAATAAGAGTGATTACATGATCATTTCGTTCTATATAAATACAATAATATAGTAATTCTATATTGAATTCACCAGAAGATCAGAATTTTGTACAATGAGATAAAGAAAATTTGCATAAAGATCGAAGTAAAAAGCAAATACAAGTTATTTAAGAAACGAAAAACACTGAATACTTTTAACAAAAAATTAAATCGTTGTTGGTGTTTCGTCGATTGACAGGCTGTCGTCAAAAATCGAAGCCTTCATTTTCAAATTAAGATACAGCCGGATACCAACAGGACCAAGAATTAATGGTAGCTCTCTTCAACGAGCCAACCAATATTATGACTTCACCTGATGATAAACTACATATTGGGAACATAGAAGCTGTTTCATTCCATAGTAACGTTCTTCTCTGTGTAGCAATCTGCATTCGCCCAGAAAGTTATTAAAATACTTGTGATATTCTTATGTTGAATCTGGCCATCTCGGATATGATAAGTGTGTAAAATTTGTATTTGCATTAATTCGATTTAAGTATTCAGTATCATTTAAGCCATTTTCATTTTCTTTTCCAGATAAACATCTGACTCATTGATAACGTGCCAAATGATCTGATTGTCTGATTGTCGTATCTGTGTTTTGGGTTTAATTTTTCCTTCTGTACTGAAATAAAATAAATAAATCAACTTTGTTTAACGAGGGTGACACGTATAAATTAGTCTTACAACTGAAAAACCCATGGCCCTTGGATTATAGATAAAATTAGAATTTAGAAAGACTGCATGCACTTCTATTGTTTTATTTGTTTCGTTCTTTAACTAAGAACAAAATGTTAAAAATAACATTTAAGGATGATTTACTTTTTTTATATTCATAAACGTAAAATAAAACTACAAACTGTTAACACGCAATGATACATATCAAGACATAACAACTTAACACTAATGACGGTAAATGTACGTTTTAATCGACATTTGCACTTCTTTAAAAGTGGTGTCATAAAAACGCCTTCCGTTGAAAATAAGATAACCATTATAAGAATAGAGAAACCTTAATTACGAAGCCTCATTAAAATTTATTTTGAGGTTCTCGCCTTTTCAAAACCGATTGACATATTTTATCCTGAAGGAATACTTATTACAAAAGATAACGGGCAATAAGATGCTGCTGAAAAACTAAATATATTTTATATTGTTCTCAGCTAATTCCGAATAGGTATTACTACTAACAATAACAGTGAACAAGGGATGCCAAATTACCCCAAACTACAGAACGTGAAATGGTCACCTGATAACAAAGAGTCCAGGCAGGTGCATAAGAAAGAATCAACAATCAACGCCTTTATGTCAAGACCATCTTTATAAGAGTCGTTCTCTGCTTTCAGTATCACAGAATAGATCGAGAACAGTGATTAACGCATCGTTTGTAAAATGAACGTAACAACCATTTTGAATACAAATTCATCTTCCAACGACAGTTCTATTTCTCCAACCCGACCGTACCACGACAGCGTTGATGATAATGTCAGAAATTTTTACAAATCCATCTTTGGTGGCATTGCAGTTGCTTCGTTCCTGGGCAACTTCCTTCTCTGTGTGGTAATAGGCAGACGGCGATCACTGCTCACAAAGACGTACAACAAGCTTTTGTTAAGTCTTGCCATTACAGACATGTTAACAGGTTAGTAAAGAGAGCTTTATAGAGTCTCTTAATCCTGTTTATAATTAGAATTCGCCAAACTATTATTTTGTTTGCTATTACGAGTAAATTTTCATGTTAAGCTTGTTTCATGGCGCAGAATACCGCCTTTATAATCTTGAAATGTAGATATCCGAATGAACCTTAGGCCCGGTTTAGACGTCGCATTTCACATGTGCCGAATTTAATACCTATTTGGATCGACTCAAATTATTAATTCGACATTTGATTTAGACGTCGAATTTATAGAGTCGCGCGAGTTTTTTTAAAGTTTCATTCCCAGGCCTCGTTTTCATTTCGAGTCTTTTCCCGCGCTATTTCAAACATGGCGGATAATGGAAGCTTTTCACCTTCCCTTCGTTTATACATTTCGAAGAAGAAGACTCGTTATGCAAGTGGCGCTAAACTACGTTCTAGCAAGGAGAAGACAGCTTCTGTGACTACTTTCGAACTTCTGTCGAATATTCGACTGGCCCAGTCTAAGATGCGACAGAAGCCGCATTTAATTCAAACCTGTCGAATTTAATTGATTTAAACGTCAAACTTCACATGCATTTAATTCCTGAATTAGATTCGGCACATGTGAAATGTGACGTTTAAACCGGGCCTTAGTTTTTTCACTAAATTCTGCATAAAATAGCGAAAATGTTCGTTACTTTGGACCGCTTTTGCACCTTCTACTATGCGATCTACCAACGGGTTTGAATTCAGTTGATGCCGGATAATTTTTAAAATATATTTAAAGCTATAAACTTATATTTTGAAAATAACTTTTATGCATATAAAAATAAATATACAGAATCATAATGACTTATTTTAGCACAATAAAGACTTCATTTGAAGATTAATATATATATTACCCTGTTTCTTAACTACATTCGGAAATTCAGCTGGCCAAAAACTAAAATCAAACATGAACATCCTTTCAAACACATTATTTTGCAAGTATTTTTGGTCATGAGTTGTGATCAAAAGAGAAAATGTACTTGATAAAAGATTCCCGTTCATCATGATATGTAATGAAAATTTCGACAACATAATGTATATAGAAAGTTGAAAATTTGTATTTAATTCTTGTTGTGATGGTATAAATAATTTTAGAATTGCAACTTAAAAGAATATAAGTTAATATACGACGACTCAGTTTGAAAGCGTTTTGATAAATATAGCATTAGTGATTTACCCTTCAAGACATTGATTTTCTTGCAATAGCCTGACGAATTAACTAAATGTGATATATTTTTTTGGCATATCCTCTCTTGAGGTAATGTCTTTTATTATAGTCAGGTTTGGAAAACGCGATAAGTACGAAAAATGGTCCTTAATTATTTTGCAGGAAATATTTTATTGATTACATGAGTCGCGCAAGTAATATCTACCTTTTCTTTTAAGAGTAAATTTTCGGAGGGTTATTTTAAAATTAAAAAATTAAAAAAATGACAACGAGGGATAATTTTTTTATGAATGATTATGATTCCCGAGATTAGTGAAAACAAAATCCCTCGCCAAAATAATGGTATCAGGGTACAAGATAAAAGATTGTGGTTTCTCAAGATTACATGCAGCGTAAACTATTACAACACCAGAACATTAAACATTCAACTTCTTACTAATTGATGAATGTTTGTCAAATTGAATATTATTTTAAAATTCTAATGGAATATATCATATTTCAGTTGTGTATAAGGGCGTTACCTTTGACTAAACCCAATAAGTCCTTATCTATAGCTATATATAATTCATTTACACTTCAAGTGAAACAGCTGAAAAATTCTAGCAAAAAGAGGTTTCGAATAAATCAATACACAAAACAACGTTCAGAGGTGTATATGAGAAAGATATAATGGATAAAGAGTACTTGCTAAAAGGACAATAGCCCTTTTCATACATTATACTTGGTAGTCGAACATTCAGAAATGATCGTAAAACAATCTATCTGTTGCAGAGACCTGTTTTTATATTCAGTATATTAGCAACAAAGATTTGCAGTATTTTCTCAAACATCCTAAATAAAAGAGTTGTAGTTCTTAAAAAAAAAGGCTATATTAATTAGAACTGTTTATATACTAAAACAAATTGCCTTGCTTCAAACCCAAGCTAAAACAGTTAGAAATGTAATTGTTTTTCATGTTAAAACTGTTTGTATAGTACAAAAATTGACAAACTCATGAAAATCAAGATGTTTTTCAGCTTGTGTTCTAAATAGCCTCGCTTCTATTTTCAACGGTATTGTTATGCAAATATGAATAGTTATCTATGAACAGCGCAGTGAACAGCGCTATTTCCCGTCCTACTCAGTCTTGACTAACGTAAGCCTCTGTTAAAGGCCATCAGGGCTTTATCAATGGCATAATAACAAATACTAATTCCACGCAGCTCAGTTTGTTATAGGCGTCTTACTTTGTGAAAATAACTCAAGGTGGAATTGTATGACTCTTATTTTCCAAGTAATGGAGATATGCTGCTGTTCCTTTATTCAGAAAACTACTTCTGCACTTCTTTCTTTGTATCTTTTGTTAAGAGGGAAATGATTTTCTTTTTACAGTTGGCATTCTGTTTTATCTTGAATTCGCCAAAACAGCCGGCATACAAAGTCGAAAAATTTGCATATAGATCGAACAAAAAAATAACAAAAGCCAATTACAAGAACTTAAGAAACGAAAAGCACTTGCTTAAATTATATTGGCGCGTCGTTTATTGTCTGGCTTCAGTCAAATATCTAGAACGAAACAAGAACAATCAGTTTTTTTAAGTAAAGAAACGGCGATAAAACCATGACAAGAACGAACTGGAACACGAGTAATTCGTTCTTACTCAATAGAAGTTATCTGCAACATGTCAACCATACTCAGGACAGTATTGTCTTCAACCTGAAGTTGACGATGAATTTCATATTTGGAAGCATAGCAGCTCTTTCAATTCTTGGCAATGTTTTTCTCTGTCTTGTAATCTGCAGACGTCGAAAGCTTCTTTCAAAGACTTACAATATTCTTATGTTGAATCTTGCCATCACAGATATGCTGACAGGTTTGAAAAATTGTCTCTTATAACCATGATGTTCGTATCGAGTAAAACATTATCGATAAATACTCTTTAATTTAGATGTTCCCTTTTAATGCCAATAAACTTAGAAAATAATATTCATGATGCACCAATTGACTTTTTATAGCATAAACGCTAGAAAAACCGAACGTTTTCGACTAAATTAAGTCATCTTCAGGGATAAAATTTTTATCCCTGACATTCGTTTTTTAAAAACTATTTTAACTTTTTAGCCTTGTAAATAGCTATTTTAAACCTCAAGTGTATATCATGAAAATCGTTCTTGCTGTTGTAGAACTAACAATCAAATAAGCTTTCTATCTCACGCAGCAACTAGTTAATATTCTCTAACACTTCCGTTTACTCAAGAAAGTTACTAGCAATCGTGAAAAAGGGAATTACGCGACGTAACTAAGCAAGTTACTGATGGTTTTTGGTAACCGGTATTTGCTAAAAAAACTACAGTTCTTGCATAATAATAATAATAATAAAAGCTTTATTTAACCTGGAAAAAAATCTATCAGCATTTATAAAAAATGCTGGTCTCAACAAGATGTCCAGTAATAAAATCTAAGATTAAAATTACAATATATATAATTTACTTTAAAATTTACTTTTAAAATATATCAACATGCATAGGTATAAAAATTCGACTGAGCATTTATGGTTCTTAATGTCAGTTTCTTTCAGATGTTTAAAGAGTTGTAATTGCATGGACGTATACCCATTTAAAATGGAAATGTAACTTAGTACAATGTTACAAAAACGGTGTCTCATAATTTTTACAGTTTTGCAAGCGTGTTTCAAAAAATATTGACAAATTTTGAAGTGTAAAACAAAAAATGTATTTCTTTCTGTCACAAAATTCTGAAACAATTTTGTTTGTCCCAAAGTCGCTGCTATTAGGAAATCCTAAGGGAGACTCTAAACAACAACATTTTACTGACTGATAAAAAAAAACATTTTACTGACTGAGGCAAAATCAACTCAATTTAAAGTTGCCAGAGTATAAATTGTAATTGCCAAATATAGTCAGACAGTTATTTGCACGAACATTTTGATTATTATTGTAAAAAACACCTGCCTGAAAACGAAATATTTCATTAATCAGAACTAAGATAGGAGACAAATAATTCAATGAATATTGCAAAAATTGCATTACGTGTGATTGACAGCTCGGTTAGGATTCATTTTTATCAATACAGGAATACCTAACTACTTTTGAATGAAGAAATAATCACGTATTAGAAAGCGTGGAGTATCTCTTTCCACAAATGGACAAATTTAATTTTACAAATAAAATCGCCCATTTTAGCAAGGATTGTTATTAGATATTGTGCCTTATATGCAAGGTTTGCTTTCTTCTTCATCAAATTTCATTTCCACAGTTGTAATATTTGTTTTGCGCTCTTTATTATTATTCTGCTTATTATAATTACTTTTTATTATTATATTATATTATAAGACAGATTGAATACTGCGCGCGCGTTATTGGCACGAAAAGTTCTGTAAGTGTACAAAACACAAACAAATTATGTTTATCATTGTTTTGCGCGTTCTATTATATACCACTGAAAGTAGCGCGCGCTCTGATTGGTTAAAAACCATGTTTTATCAGACTGAGTATAAAACACAGAAAAAGCGTGTTTTATCGGTTTCGCACGTTTTAAATCTATATTTTAAAGCAAACAAAGAAGCCAAAACCATGTATCATACTGTCATAAAACACCCCGGGAATTTGAGAACACTTGAGAAATATAGAAAACACTCGCGCCTCAAATTCCCGTCGTGTTTTATGACAGTATAATACATGGCTTTGGCTTCTTTATTTGTTAAATAAAGCACTGAGAACAGTGTGAAATGCAGAAAACACTCGGCTCGGCTATTTATACATAAACTTTCAAACTCTTCCAAACGTTCTTGAGTGTTAGCATCAGGCTATGTAAATATGTGCGTCATTTTCTATTTCTTAAATGTTACATGGCTTTACCTCAATGATGTGCTAAATGTAAAGTTTTCGTCGCCTTCTTGATTTTTGTCGCAATGGAGTCATAGAGTTTGTAATCACGAGGCAAAGAGTCAGATAAACCAATTTAATTTGATAACGGATCAACCATATGCATTTCCGATGCCAATAAATGAAAATTATGATTTGTAAATTTAATAAAAGTTCAAACTCATACCGTGTAGTAGGTTTGCCCCATGTAAAAATACATTTTCAAAACTGGAAGTTATTGCCACAGTTCTTAAGCCAGTGTTAACGAAAAAAGATAAAGTTGGGATCTTGATATTAATAAAACCTGATTTACAAGGAGAAAGAATACCACTTAAATTATTGTCGTGTAACTTGATTAAATCATCTTACTATCTTACTGCGATAGCCCCTAGCAATAACCCTAACTAAAACATATAATTCTCACATCTTTTGTCAGGAATACGGAAAAAGCTTTGATAATAACAATAATTAAAAACAAAATATTACCAAAATGATTGAAATAAATAGAACTGCGATATCAGATGAAAGTCTTTTCTCAGTCCAGGATAAAATCACATAAATGTGATGAAAAATTAGAGTAATTTGTATGAAATGTATTCAGCATAAGAAAAAAACGTTAAAGAATACCCCGTTTAAATTTGAACAACAGATGACAAATTAAACAAAAACACAAAATTTGACAAGGTCACTTGACAACAAAATATAAAAGACGTCCAAGGCAGGTGTATAAGCAATAAATAAAACCAGGTTACTGGACTCGTGTTTGCTGGAGCCGTTCTCTGTTTTTGAGACTTACAGACCTGATGAGACAGCTATTTAATACATGGTTTGATGAAGAATGAATGCGACAACCACTTGGAATGCAAACTCATCCTCAAACGATAGTTATATTTCTCCAACTCGACCCTACCACGACAAGGTTGACTATAACGTCAGTGATGTTTACAAATTTATGTTTGGTGGCATTGCAATTGTATCGTTCCTTGGCAATTTTCTTCTTTGTGCGGCAATTTTCAGACGTCGATCACTGCTCTCGAAGACGTACAACATGCTTGTGTTGAGTCTTGCTATTACAGACATGATGACAGGTTAGTAAAGAGAGTTCAGTTAAAAGATGTGTTTCAAGGTTGTTCCGATTTCCTTGAAGAATTTTATACAATATAAAGCTTACAAGCGACATGAAAAATAAAATAAAACGGTGTATCGAAACAATCGATACAATATACCACAACAACAAAACAAATGAATGTAGCCTTGAACCTATATATGTTACTTGCAAACACGTACCGATAAATCCAATAGATACTTTATATGGGACAAAATTAATGTGTATGGCTATGGCAAGAATTTTGAATTACTTTTGTATCATGGAATAGGAGACATATGTGATGATGGCGAGAGAAAGAAAATTTGCATATATGTAATCCAAGGAAAACCAAACCCAACATTGCAAGTAATCATAAAGGTAAACACTAGTTTTTCACACAAAAAAAGAAATGCTTTATAGTTGGTGCTTTTTCGATTGTCTGGCTTTAATAGGAAGTCAGCAAGTCATTTCTGAGTAAGAGACAGCAATACCAGCATATAACAAGCGTGCACTGGAAACTGAATGTTTTTCATCGACATATCATAGAAGTGTTGATTTAAAACATGACATGAAGAAGGTCATGAATTACATATTTGGAAATATCGCATCTCTTTCTTTTCTTCGCCACTTTAATTTTTATTGTCTTGCAATCTTCAGAGAAACCAATCTTCTTTCTCAAAGACTTATACAATTTATGTTAAGTTTATTTAATCTTGCCATCACGAAATATACTGACGGGTTGTCCTTTGCAGGGAACTTTATGACGGTATCTTTTATGCAAAATATATTTCTTATCCAGTAAAACATCACTGAGAATTAACCTGTCAAAAATCTTAATGTCGTTTGTCATATTTGTGTTTGCGTCCGTGTAATACAGCCGCGTTGGTTTAAATATTTCCTTAAGTCGTTTCTAAAAATTAAAAAACATCACTTTTTGATGTAAAATTAATAAAAGATGAGATTGCAATCTTAAATAATTTATTGAGAGTTTCGCGTGCAGGAGAAGGACTGGATAGTCGCGTAGCATAAAAGGTAAAGAACGAATGGCAACAAGACTGTAATCTACGCTCCGTTATTTTAAAAATAATTGCTTAAAAAAATTGAGACTCATTTTTATTTTAACGTTTTAAACATGTTATTCAATTTTTTAAATCAACGAAGCAAGATTGTGGTTTGCTTAATGACATCTTGCTGTTTACCTTTTGTTGTTTCTCTTGTGATTTGAGCAAACAAATGGATATTGAAAATGGATTTAAAAAGATATACATCATTTAGACCCGCACGCATATATACACATAGCCTGATGTATTAAACACGAAAGCGATTCCGAGCCGTAGCCGCAGCTCTACACTTCATCGAAAAAAGGTCAGAAACATAAAAATTCGTAAAATTTGACGCAAATGGCAGTGAGCTCTTAGAGAAATTCTTACACTTTATTTATCTCATCGAATTTTTATCGCGTTTTTATATTCTTCTGAAAGGAAAAAAAATCCTGTGATGCATTTTTTTATACTTAGGATCACAATATTTTGTTTCGAAGTGACCAGTTGAGTTATTTAATTATCATAACAAAAGCACTGAGAACTAATTTTACTATATAGCTACTGGACAAAACGTCAGATTACTGGAAACTTCAAACCAATTAGCTCTGCCTGACTAATTTACTTACTGTACTTACTTTCGTATTTAGTTTCTACTTACACGTGCGCAACAGACACAAAATTAGATTAAGTAAAGCAATTATTGCTTGATTGACACAAAACTTATTTACTTAAAAAAAAATACAATTATTACTTCTGTCACGAAAATGGGAAATTATTGCATAACATGCATCACTATTCGTACAAATTATGGATTTCTATTTATGAAAGGGTAAAAATAAGATCCAAGCAAATTGCAAACATAATATGTTATACATCACGCCATCAGTCCTAAAAGACCGGGCTGGTTACTTGTAAGCAGGTGGAAGCTGTCACACGCCTGTCAATCAAAAGCATCCCGACCTTTGATCTTCATCTACTTTAACTCATTAAACCGAGACAAAACGTAATACATCCCCATAATTTCTAAATACAAGAGGATGAATCGCGGGATCTTCAGCTCACAGGCAAATTTTCCTTCAAACTGCTCGGGTAACGAAAGTTCTCTTCATCCAACGCAACAACTTCGAGACAAAGTTGACATCTTTAATGTTATGTTTGGGAATATTGCAGTTTTTTCTTTCGTGGGCAATTTACTTCTATGTGTGGCAATCTGCAGGCGTCGTCATTTATTGTTTAAGACGTACAATGTTCTTGTTTTGAACCTTGCAATCACAGATATGTTATCAGGTTTGTGACACGAATGTACAGTATGTATGCTTTTTAACGATATAGATTAATTGCGTTTTTTTGTATTTTGCATCACTTCGGTCCATGTATCTAAAGCCTATCGAGTTATGGTTCCAAACCTGCAACTTATTCAAGAATAATATGATTGCCAACATGACTTTTAATTTCTATAAAACATCAGTAATAACAAAATTATAGTTGATTTAATTATTTTGTGTTTTAATATTGTACAAAATACTTCGCCAAAAGGAATATTACATCCATACTAAGAGAATCGACAAGCCATATACAGATATTGCGAAACTGTGCAATTAATTCTTGGGCATCTACTTTCGATGAAGAAATAATCACATTTCAATTATCTCAGTTTACTATTACTTTTCAGAAAAAGAAGTTCGAGCCTGAAAATTACCATAAGTTATTCATATTGGTATTCTGTAAAGTGAATTCACCGCCTTTTTGATATCAATCTCGATGACGTCAGTAAACATGGAGCAGGATCGAAAATAAAATTTTAATCATTGTAAAGTATAAATTCTGAAATCCCGTATTTTGGGCTTTTGGAAAAATATCATAGCTTCAGCTCTGACAAAATAAATGCTTCTAACTGGGAAGTCCCTAATTCCAAATTCATACCGTCCTAGTCTCTAGCACTGGTTCCAATATCTACTCATGATCCCGTTCATGATATTCTAAACTATGTAGATACTTCACGAAGCTGTCACTATAACGAAAGTTTTTCGCATAATGGATGACATGTTTACTTTTGAACGACATCGATGTCACTCCAACACACGAATTTTAGGCCATACAATTGTAATTGGTAGGTTTTTTCGATTCCTTTTTCATTTGTTTTTTCTTCCACTTATGATGAGTAACCAAGTTTGGAATCATTCCTATTGCATTTTGTATTGTTGTTTTTTTAACATAAAATAACATAAAAGTTTATTATGACAAAACACATCATTATAAAAGGAAAACGGTCACAGGCTACCACCATCTAGAACAAATTAAAAGATAAAATAACTATGAAATGTATAGAATATTTACAATAGGCCATTTACGAGATGGACAAAGTGATTAGTTTCTAATGAAACTGTGGTGCTGCGTCGAAACAATGTGTTGATTACCAACTCGGAGTTGATAAAGGTAAATTAACCGCCGTAGCGAATTTCTAAAAGCTGACGTTTTGAGCGTTAGCCCTTCGTCGGAGCAAAGTGAGAGATGCCTTTTGCCTCTGTATCAAAACGAGTCCAAGTGCGAAACCTTTCATATGAGAAATGAGTTTGATTTACATTTGAATGAACTTGTGATTAATACTCATTATTTTTCATATGGAAGGTTTCACACTTGGACTCGTTTTGAAACAGAGGTAAAAGGAACTCGAAAATGGCCTATTCAAATTTAATAGAACACTAAAAACTAACTAATAACTACTAGTTATCCCAAACAGGTTCCCATAAGTCAAGTTACGACAATTCTTAACGAAATGCGAAATATATAAGTTGATAATTTGAGTGTTTTGACGTGATAAGTATATATCAGATTTAATCCTTAACTTGTAGCAACAGTTTATATATTGAAAGGCACATTAGATCAGTCCATGAAAAAATACGGCGATTTCTTTTCCTGACAAAATTACAATTTTAAAACACCTTGCTCAAGGCCGGGCAAGTGCTCAGACATATTACATGTATTCATGCTATTTACGTATATACAAAAGAGCATGTTTAGTTCATTTCGACATGTAGAAATTTGATGACCGCCACAAGTTTATTTTTCCTCTAGCTCTTCCATTCGTATTTGAATAATCATTTTTTCGAGAAGCCCCGAGACTGACTGAGTAGCTTTTGCCAGCTGCTATTCCAGCATTTCTGATATTACACACAAATAAAGCTTTTATACTAAAGCAATTAGCTTTTCTATAAAAAGCTTTTTTTCATTTTTGACTAAGGGCCCAAGGGAAACAGCGTAGACAGATTTCTGCCATTTATTCAATTTTATGCTGACAAAAGGACACACTTTTTTCATTTTGACATGTGTCAAACCAAATTTCTCTTGAACGAATCAACGTAAAGCTTATAACATAGTTAGCACCTTTGTAAACAGAAGATATTGAAGACATATTTGCCTACCAACTCTAAAACGACATTTGTTACGAAATATCCTCGAGACAAATTGAATTACGTTTTGCTGAGACGAAATTGAGAAAATGAACAACTCGACAAATGCACTTCATGACTGTGCAGATAACTTTACCGTTCATAACGGTGGAAGTAACATTTCTGTTGAAGCTAAAGACTACGGGGCTGTGATGAAAACGTCGTTCGGAATGATCGCAAGTCTTTCATTTTTTGGCAACTTGCTTCTTTGTCTGGTCATTTTTATGAAGCGCTCGATGTTAAAAAAGCCATACAACATTCTTATTTGCAGCCTGGCCGTTACTGATATGCTCACAGGTATGCTATAGCCGGATTATACGATAGCCACTTAATCCTCTGTTTCATACCACATCGAAACTTCGCATCAATATTTATGACGGTTCAATCTGGAAATTGTAATAATATAATTGCGAAAATCGTAATCAAAAGATATATAATAATGGGATAATTATTGCCTTTGTTCACGCCTTTGTAGAAAACAAGGGTTTTAAATTTTGGAAATTTTGCCATACAAACATCGTTTTACGTGTCCTTTGTTTTCTATTTTATTTTATGACATATATCTGTCACCTTTGTCGACCTGAGAATTTGTTCAGCACAGCATCTTTGCAGGTGAATAAACTGTGCACCGCCGTATGTGAATACTAAACGCTAGAAAATGTTGGAAATCCTCTCTTGGTGACTGTGCACTTTTAGTTTTTAATTTACTATCAGATTTTTCTCATAAAATTCACTGGATCATTAATATTTTAAGTAGCATTGCATTACTATTGATATTTCAATAAATCTCAAGCTCTAGAATGTAATAGACCACTTTGGACTATTGAAAATCTCAATCAAGTTTAAAAGCTTATTTTGATTTCAAGTTTTCAACGATTAGTGTTTAGTTGTGTCTGTTGTTTTATGGCTTAAGCTGAGGAATAAATTACCTTAAGTATACGACCGGATTCTAAGAAAGATAAAAAAGAGAAATCAAGGATCGATTTAAAAGTTACATTGGCGGGGGTTGCTTTCATTCACCACACCGGAATATGGCGCGGTAACAAAGGTCTTTGATTCGCAATAAAATTGTAAGCCTAAAATGTTGGCTGTTGAAAGCAATTTTTCAACATCCTTATCAACAAGGATTTACTGATACAAAGACAGGCAAAAAATTAGCGATAAAAAGGAACGACGATTCGGTGTCGTCATGACACCATTATCAAGTTGTGTAGAATAAACTTACGATGAAATAGCCAGAGATGATCTTTGGCTAAAAAATTTCAATATCATTGAAAATGGCAATAAAATAACCATTCTTTTTTCTTTCTTAAATTTAAACAGGAATCTTTCTTGTTGTTACACCGGACTACTTAATCGACAGAAAAACCTTTCCTTATCCTCCCGGAGTGGCAGGCGAGATTTACTGTCGTTTGATTGGTTCAACCTACATCCTGTATATTTTTGGCAAAGCCTCCACGTCCACCATAATGTGCCTGGCTATAGATCGTTGGTACTCTATTGTTAAGCCGATACGCTACAAAACTGCTTTCAGCAAGCGGCGATTGTATCTCTATATCACTTTGATCTGGGCTTCTGCCGCCATAACTCAGATCAATGAGCTTTTTATCACCGCAGTGGAAGATGGTCTTTGCACATTCACCACGCCATTCTATGGAGAAAAGGCTGAACGGATCCTTATTCTGTTTCACGTGATCATCACGTTCTACATACCAAGCATTGTCACGTGGGTGACCTTTGGACATATCTGGATGCACATGCGCCAACCTAACATTCGCCGTCATTTGGACAACAACAAAGCCACCAAACGGCTGTTGCGCATGTGTGCATTGGCAGCCTTCTTTTTAACATTATCTTGGCTTCCGGCAGAAACCTTTTTTATT
The DNA here is from genome assembly GCA_029204205.1 of Desmophyllum pertusum. Lineage (NCBI taxonomy): Eukaryota > Metazoa > Cnidaria > Anthozoa > Scleractinia > Caryophylliidae > Desmophyllum > Desmophyllum pertusum. Next base: position 141,661 of record MU826856.1, read on the forward strand.
CTGTACAAGTTTGAAATTTTGAGACTTCCGTTTGAATTCTACTTATTCACAAGTATTTTAGCCATGTCTAACTCCTGCTTTAATCCGTGGATATATTGCCTCAGTAACAGGGAATACAGAAGAGAATTTGTCCGACTTCTATGCTGCATGAGACTTAACAGGGGAAGTCCCAGCATCAGTGGTATGTGCTTTGGTTTGGTACCAAGACGCAGATCACAATATTCGTTCACAGCTGATCCTGGCCAAGCAAGTTCAAATGGCAATAGAGCTGATGGTCCGTACGTTCTTAGACTTCGTAGGATGACACACGACTCAAGTTTGAGCTTGTCGCCCGTGACTTCTTACAGCAACATAGCTTGCTCTGAAGCCAATCTAACAGAAAACGTACCGTGCTGTCCTGTCGTGCCAAGGCTGACTGATATTGCGAGCACCGTGACATTACATGAATCACTTGCCCCCGACAGCAGCTCTTCCAAAAGTGATACTCAGATAGCCCCCGCTGATGGCAAATGAATGAGGGATGGACCAGAGAAATCGTGGAGAAAAACTCCGCAGAGAACCTTAAATAACAATCAGCAATGACGATCTCCAATAGTGGCAATAGCACCGTGGGAAGATAAATCAAAATAAACAAGAACCACCTGAACATGTCATTACAAGTCTTCATTTGTGAGGCGCAATGAAAGCAACATGTTCGGAGTTGCTTTTTAGTTTGAAGATTTGAAGTCAATACAAAAACGCTTGACGAAGTGATTTGCCAAGACAACCTATTTTCGAGATCATGACTCTGGTAATCTGTGTATCATGCATGCGCAAAACACCCAAGGAGAGTTCATCTCTGACTCTTGGACTCGCCCATCGTATCCGTGATTGAGTTATTTATAGACAAAGCTCCATATTTGGGTCTTGATCCATCAAATTCCTGAGTAGGTTATCATAGAACACAATTTCGCGGAGAATGGGCAAGTTTCATTTTTTATTCTTTATTATTTATCGTTTTATCATTGACACTCAAGTTTAATACGGGCTTGTACTCAACAAGTTAGAATGTACATTACTTTGTTACATGAAATTTGGTGGCAAATTTACTGTGCATGTGGTCACGTGACTATTATATACTCTCGGATGTATTACAATATCTACATGTATATATATACAAGTAGTAGCTAGTAGTAGATATATAGACTTTTATTTTGGTGCTTTAAACAAATAGAGAATACCAACTAATATAGTATACATACACCTGGCCGTTTAGCGCTAGCTGCATGCAGTTTCTTTTTAGATGTACTGTAGTTGCATCAGTTAAAGGTATAACAATTTTCTGTTGAAATAATATAGTCTCTAGGACAGGGTTTAGCAAGGGTTTTTTTACGGTAGAGCTCAAAACGCGACACACGAGGCTACGCAAAGCGCATTACAGTTTTTTCTGCTAGACCGCTAACGTAATACGCCGCCAATTGATTTAAATTTCAAATAGAATTGCATTGACACCTGTAATAGAATAGCGTTGAAGTCAGCTATAGTGTGTGGCCATTCAAATGAAGCTGTTGAGCTTTCTTTTTCACGTATTGGCATATACAACGTTTCCTGTTTATTCTCTGGTGCTGATAGTGAAACTGTTTTTTTTTTCAGTACCGTTTTGGAAACTGAAATTTGTGGCTTTTTTTTTTCCAGTTTTGAACTTCAGTACTTTTGGGAGTGAAGAGGTTGAATTCTCTAATACTTGAGCTTAAAATGTAGCCCATATGTATAATTCAATATGTACTCGATTTGTTCTATCAAAAACAAAACAAAACAGTTAGAGGTCCTTAATGGCTTAATTTAGTTGACGTTATGAAAAAATTAATGTTTCGCATGTAAGCGTAAAATAAGTGTCGTTGTCTTTCTTAAAATATTTACATGCTTATTGCTCTTTCGCAATTTTGAAAAATAAGCCTTGTTTTGACTATTGAATGTATTATGCTTTTGCCATAAATTCCAAATCGTGATAAACATTTTACTGATCATAACAAGAACCATCAATGTTCGTGGAGAATAATTTGCGTTCGAATAATGTGAAAAATCCCTCCTCAAAGACAAAATGTTAGAGTGAACATATTACCAGGCATAGTATCCCAATGGTTAAACATAATTGTAATTTTGGGAAAAACACCTTTCAGATTGACCTTTATTTACTGTAATTAGCATAGTATTTTAACATTTTGAACTTCTTAAATTTTAATGTAATGTATTTTTTTAGATGCAGCGCCCCGCTGGTTACCAGTCTTTGAGCTGAATGGGCGACCCTGTGAAAATAAAGTTTCACTTACTAACAGGCTCGGGGTTAAACTGTAACAAATTTAGCTCCCTGTAGATTTTATCTTATACATTGTGCAATATCAGATATATTAACCTAATAAAAGTGTGCGTTACGTGCGTCATTAGACTCTTACGTCTTACAGTGAATTATTGTATCAGCAAGAGGTCTTTAGTTCCTGTTTACTAAACTTCAAACCCAACCTTTGTACCGGGGGGGGGGGGGGGGGGGGTACTCGCCAAAAGTTTTGGTGGGGGTGTGCGGCCCGCTTCTTGAAACCCTTACCCTATTTCAGACCAAAATATGTGATTTTTGATACCCTATTTCAGACCTGACCCAAAAATCGATACCCTATTTCAGACATATAATACATGGCTTCAGCTACCCAGGAATGGGTTCCATTTGCGCAAACATTTGAAAAGGGCTTCAAATTCCCCGATGTTAATGGAAAAAAACAGTTTCGTCTAAAAGCCAAACCAAATTCCAGACCTGAGTGCACAAAACATACCCTATTTCAGACCAAAATGGTCAAAATCTATACCCTATTTCAGACCAAAACGGCTCAAAAACCATACCCTTTGGGGCGGCACATACCTATATAGCTTATATAAAGGAGTACCCCCCCCCCCCTCCCCCCGGGTAACCCAACCTTTGTATCAGGATTTTGTCGTGTTGTACATCTAATATAAAACACGTCACTACTCCTTGAATGTGCTTGCCTTTCACTGTACGACTTTACTGTAATACATCGAGTGACAAAGGAAGGATCTGAGTGGAAAAGCAAAATACAGCAAAATGCCAAACTATACACTCACTGTTCAAGACAACAACCATACTGGTAGAGATTGTATTTTAAGCAAGGATATTGAGATCGCCAAGAGAGGAATAGTTGTTAACGTGGTTTACGGAATAATTGCGGTCCTCGCTTTCACCAGTAATTTGGTGTTCTGTTTGGCAATGAAAAGGAAACGAAATATTCTGAAGACGCCTCATGACGTACTGATATGTAGTCTAGCGATGGCTGATACGCTCACGGGTAAGAACAAATATTTGTGTCGCGTTGTTGTTGACGCAAGTCAGTATTGATCAAACAATCTTTATGTAGGATGTAAATTCACATTGATATACGTGCGTGGATGTTCTTTATCGCACTGGACGAACTATTGATGTTTTAATATCAAACGGTTTGAGTCTAAAAATAGTAACCATTCTAAACTGGCCTATGAATACGACTCCATCTCTTTTGTGTAATATACAGCTGTTTCGAGAAAGGTTGTCGGAAAAAAGCGCACGCGACAATCCCGAAAGGTAATCTGGGATATGATCAGCAAGGTGGGATCTGACAAAAATAATTATTCTAGTTGTTTCATACTGCAGAAAATGGCTCTTTTTGATTTGAAAAAATGTAGCAGGAATGTTTGTCTCAATCTTCCCCTATCCTCTTTCTTTTTGCTTTATTATTTCCTTTTTGTGTTTGTCTATCTCAGTGAGATATGTTTTAGATCTTCTTCTAGTTAAAGGTTATTTTGTAAATCGCTCAAAAATAACTTAATATATAGTGATTGAATAAGCCACTAAGGGCCTCCACAGACTAGAGAGATAGTTGTCGACAACTATTTTAAGTTGTGAAGCTACTGTAGTTATCGATAACTAAGGGCCTTAGTTATCGATAACTATATAGCTTCACACACACTGGCTTTTTTGTTATCGACAACATTTTATGATCGACAACTAAATAGTTGTCGACAACATCTCTCTAGTCTGTGGAGGCCCTAAGTTCAGAAACAGACTTCACTGTTTCCTAATTTTTGCCGTTATTGTACTTTATGGCCAAATTGACCAAAGTTATAAGCATACCCGACTAGCTAGACTAGACTAGAAGTTGAAATGTAAGGTTAACATATGAGTCGACATTGTAACAATTTCTATATATATTACACTGAAAGGTCATGCACACCTGTATATTCATGCCTTACGATATTTTGCTCAATTTTTCAGGTCTATTTATAATTATTACCCCGAACTACGTCATAAACATGTCCTCGTACCCAGTACCTGGCGGTATCGCTGGCGAGATCTTCTGTCGGGTAATATTTTCTAAGTTCTTCATTTTCATATTTGGGAAAGGTTCTGTCCTCACCATCGCATGTCTGGCTGTTGAGCGGTGGTTTGTTCTAATAAAACCTTGGAGTTATCAAAAGACCTTCTCTGACCGGAAGCTCTACAAGTACATTGGATTTATTTGGCTCAGTTGCGTTTGCCTACAAAGTTACAAACTATTTTATGTGAGATATTTTCAGAATTCATGCTCCTTCATTCCTTTACCTTTCGAGAAAAGTAAGGAGACCGCTGTGATTATCGTTTACGTTTCGTTTACATATTTCCTTCCGACTCTCATCACTTGGGCCGCCTTCCTTCACATATTTGTTGAAATAAACAAGTCAAGCGCTCTAAGAGTAAACCGAGGCAAAATAGAAAAACGTATGTTACTGAGAATGTGTGCAATTACGTCCATGATGCTGACTGTGTGCTGGTTTCCCACGGAAGTCTCCTATGTGATAAATCAGTATGGCTTCCCCATTCTCAACTTTGGCACTCCTTTTCGCGAGTTCACCGTGGCGCTCGCGCTGGCAAATTCCTTTGTAAATCCTTGGATTTATGTTGTATCGAACAGAAAGTACAGACGAGTATTAATGGAATTCTTCTGCTGCGCTTAACGTAACCAGCAAGCCAATCAGAGTCTATCAAGAGAGAGACGACTCGAAAAAAGAAAGATATTAAAATGATTTTTTTCCCGCTCTCTCAACAACAACAACAATAAGCTTGATTTGCATGACCATAAATCATTACAGTATTGCAAAAGCGTAAAATAATACAGATAGAAAACGAACTGAAATTAAAATAGAAATAGAAATAAAATAAAAATACAATACAATACAATGGAAAAGAGAATTATACGTAAATCTTAACTATCAAACTAGACTGATATCAATTTGTTTCGCAGATCAATACAGGAGGAAATGAACTTTACCAACTGTATGTTAATAAAATAATCAGAGGAGTTCAATAACTCTATAATTAATTCTGTGAGTGGTAACTGATTGAAATTTGAGAATTTGTTATCTATTTTATTATAAAAGCCATCTCTAATTGATGAATCGGGGGAAAATGACATCCCATTAGCCCGCGAATTTCGTCCCAAAGTTCAAGCGACATGACGTATCCTCTTTGCGCTATGCTGGCGTAGCAATTTTCGGGGTACTCGTGAGCGCTCGCGCTGTTTCTTGATTGGATAACAACAATCGGAAACTGTTCGAGTGCTTCAACGAACATTTGCCAAAAACGGCACTTGTTCCCCCGACTGCTCTGTGGTGATCGTATAATAATCGGCTATGATAAGAAGGGATCCTGCGTACGATAAGATGCTAAATATTATTATAATATACTAACCATGGGATAATGCATTTTCAAGCAATTTGATTGGTTCCCTACTCATGGTCTCAGAGGCATTATACCCTCTCTACCTTATTTGGAAATGCCGCGAAGTTCAAATGTTTTTGTCTCGGGGAAAAAAATGGCGGAATATTTTCGTATTTTTCCAGTTTCTTCGGAGAAATTCGACATTTTCCCTGCAATTTGTATATTATAAAACAATTATTCGCCTCAGGCTCGTGAATATTGGTGAATATTCCCCTCGACTTCGTCTCGGGGAATATTCCCCAATATTCACTTCGCCTTCGGCGAATAATTGTTAAATATCATGCTCTGAATGATCAATGAAATCTGCGGGGAAGATTTCGCAATATGGAGGAAACGACGACAGCATGATAATGATCATAATCATGCATCTTCCCTGAAGAGGACGGGCTTGATCTGCCTGATGTCAGTGATTAGTATAGGAGGCGTTTTAATAGCAGTTATTACAGACGGTCAGCGGTTTGACATGCAAACGAGGCGAAAGGGTCAATCTGGTATTGTTAGCCGTTTTACATGCAAACGAGGCGAAAGGGGTCAATCTGGCATCGTATTGGCCCATTGGCCCCATTAGTAGGCTCGATTACCAGCCGCTGTTCGGGAAAATGAGCCAGAACGAAGACCGAACTCGAGAGAGCGGCGGAAATCGAGCCTAACTCGTTTGCATTATTTTTAAAAACAAAAGAATATTTGACTGCGGGCTCAACTGTAATAACAGCTATTGACGATTCTAAACTTGCACATGGTGAACAGGATCATCATTGTTTTGTGAAAAATATTTACTGATCATACCCAACATTTGTGCCAAACACCACCAACTGCAATGACTGTAATCGGTGATTTGAGCTTCAACACCTACTGTCCTTTAAAGGAATCCCCGACTGTTGGAACAAGTTGCCGTTAAAGTGATAGAAAAATAATCTGAACCTAAAATTTGTTGAAAACCGCGCAATATTATTTCAGTGTTAACGAAAAAACTGGCTACAAATCTCTGCCATTTTAGGTTTCAAATTACCCGTGCGCCACCATCTTGGATTTTATGACGTTTCATGGTTGCCCCTTTTGTTATACAACAAAAGAGCTACTGTTTACTGACAATATGACAATAGCGGCAACCACAATACGTCATATAATACAAAATGGCGGCGCGCTGGAAATTCAACCCCCAAAATGGCTGATATGTGTATCCAATTATCCCGTACAATTGAACGTTTTTCCAATCTATTTCAACAAATTTTCAGTTTAGACAATATTTCCAACAATTTAACAGCAATTTGTTCCAACAGTAGAGGTTTCCTTTAATAGTTAAACTTTTCCCAGATAAATCGTATTGAGCTACTTTGTAAATAATCCCTTATTTAAAATTGTCTTCCAGTAGAAAGCTGCCTATACGATCGAAACTAAAAAAAGTACATTGAACTATATAAACTTTTCAGTATATCGAGCCTGAGAAGGAGTAGCCTGCGAGAGCAGCCGGTTTTTTCGGCTCTTATCATTGGTTGGTAGTGACAGCCAATCAGAGACACTGTACGTATATCTCTGTTGCTATGAAATTTTTCGAGTCGAATTTCAGACATTTCTCTCGTTGAGGATATTTATTATAAATTGAGCGTGTGAAAAGAGACCCCCAGACGTGATCATGTCTGTTTATTTCAACCACATTTCAAGTCCACGGATCTGAAATGCGGTCCCAAAAAAAAACAGCCGAGAGTACGTACAGAGACTGACCGGGGTCTCTAAATACAACACGTGACCTGATTGGTGTATTTCCACCTGACTAATTATTAATGAATATCGCTCTTCAACTTTTAAAATTATTCCAAAACACAAAAACTCGGCTGCATCCAAATATAATGACTGAACATTGGATACAACGAACATGTTCGTTATGTTAGGGTACGTTACACTGTAGAACAGTTCGTAGACAACACAAAGGTCGTTGTTTTGAATGATACTTTCATGACCCGCTGTTTCTTTACGTTATACCATTTGTGGGTCAACAAATATTAATTATCAACTTAGTGTATAACAGAATAATTCTTCTGTGACGGCGACAAAAGATAATTGGTTGTGTTTAACAATGGATTTCAATAACTGGAGCCACACTTTGTCACCAATACGATTTCCCATTGTTCTTAATAAAATAAAATGGTATGATCTAAATAAAAGAAGTAAAACAAATTCACATTGCTCAATATCAAAGTAATCTAGGTAATATTTCATACAAAAAACACGGGTCAACTGATGATACTTGTGAAGAATAAAAAACCCGACAAAGACCAAATACGCAGCTGCCAGCCAAGCATAGGTTGAAAGCAATAGCAGTTTTCTTTTAGACGCTATCTGTGATCACCCCCTGTAATTATTCTTGTCAACAAAATATAATCTTTTGGTCAACTAGTTGATATTCACCAAAGAAAACCGAATAGGTTCCGGTGATAGTTACCAACTTAGAAAGTAACACCGACTGTTGAAATTACCTTTCTAATTTCGGTTTCAACGAAAGGTTCATTATGGTTGCTTTCCAAAAAATTAGCATAACAAAGTGTGAAATGAACGCCAGCTTCCTTTTTTAAAGTTTGTGTAAACAGAAAAAAATACATTAGTCGAGGAAACGCAATTTGGCCAGCGACAGTGTTTGCTGTGTATCCGTTGCTCGGAGTTAAAAACCATTTTCTTCAAAGGGCGGAATTCTAAACAAGTTATTAATGAAAAGCACTTGAGACAGATGAACACGTCTTCGCTTGTAAATCATCTTTGAAGAAGCGGTAAATTTTCTTGAACTGGAACAATAGAGTCATCGGTACCTAAAGAGTTAATTACGGTAAGTCGGACTGCCTTGCATGCATTGAGACCATATAGTTTCGAAAGTAATGTTTTGTTCTGTTCTTGTCAAAACCCTGTGACAAGTTAAGGGTATTACTCTTTCTAACGCGAGCTATTTTTAGTGCGACATCAAAACGGAAACTTATCGAGAGAAACGACGTGTATCTAGTGTTCCTTGCTCTTGTAAACAATCTAAAGCTAATTGCTTTCTGCGAGTCCAAATCTCTTGAGTACCAAATATCAATTTGAATGAATATTTGTTAAATATTTCATGTTCAACTAAGGTTAAAACAAAGTCAAACTTGACAAAGCGCTTTTTTGACATTTCACGGAAATCAAACGATATACAAGTAATTATAAAACGGAAAGGCACTACTGTCTTCGAAGACAGCTGGTTTCATAGTACAAAAAATATTTTAAAATACAGTTTGGTTTCACTGGTAGAATGCATGCGACGTCCTGATAATTCGAAAACTTCATGTACTGATACGGCGCCGTGCATGATGGTGTAAAAAAGTTGTACACTCTTTTTTTTTATTTTTATTTTTTTATAAGAACCTTTTTTTATAAGAACGTTGAGGCTGAGATTGACCAAAATTTTAAGAACATGCCAAGATCATAGCCAGGTTGAGACTTTTTATTAACTTGTTTCTTGCATCGATCGCGAACTCTAAATTCAATATTCCAGTATCCTTTCAAAACATTAACAAAGAACAGGCTAATACGCAATTCAAATGAGCTCTCGTCAAAATATTTGAATGCACATTTTTTATAGTAATAACATGATATGGCAAACATGTATAAAAACCACGTCGTGTTTTGGTCTTTTATACAGGTTTCCTGCAGAGTTTCCTGGATTTCACGTTCGAATCTTTTTTTGTGTGAAATTCTGTCTATACTATGTAACTTAAGAACATGTTAAGAACGTTTTCAGGTTGAAATCGCAAAAAAAAAATAATAATAATAATAAATAAGAACATTCGGTTTTGGTTCGGCCTTAGCTCGAAAATTAGACGTTCTTACATAAAAAAAATAGTGTACCCCAATGAACGCTATATAACTTTAGGTACTTTTTGGGGAAAATACCTTACCTAATTTATAATCTCTTCATTTGCTAATTTTATCCAGTCATACAAAGCAGGGCGTCTCCAAAAAAGCTAAAACACGTGGGGTTTTTTGTGTCATAGGCCCGACATTTGCAAGATATTGACCTATTAATTTTGACTTGTTATTTTAGATGTTCATACAGGAACATGTCTGCTAATTCTACCAGTATATTGTATATACATGACAGTTGTACAGTCATGCAAAAGCCAAAACACATGGTTTTTTTTTATAGGCTCGACATTTGTGAGATATTAACCTATTAATTTTGACTTGTTATTTTAGATGTTATACAGGAACATGTCAGCTAATGCTACCAATAACTCGGTGTCGAGCCTTCCTACCGCGCCCTCTTCACATCTTGCCTATTCCTATCTTCTACGAGTAGCCTTTGGTATAATCGCGCTGATGGCTTTCCTTAGCAACGGTCTTCTATGTGTTGTGATACTCAGAAACCGTAAGATGCTCAAGTCGGCGTATAACCTGCTGATATTTAGCCTGGCTGTTACAGATATGCTGACAGGTACGAATACGATATGGAATATTGATGTTATCGTTTTTAACTCGTGAATGCGAAAGCAATAAACGAGTTATAGTATTTGGTGGACAAATTTCACTCGCGCGATGGGCTGTAAACCCTCATCGCGCTATTAATTTATGCATTATTAATTTATTCATTCACGAATCAGCTCATAGGAGCCTTTGTTCCTATGAGCCATTGCTTTATAACAAAAGGACTTGAAAAGTTGCTTAATAATTAATTTGCTGTTTATTTTTTTTCGTGTTCAAAGGAATATTACTTGTAGTGACACCTAATTACCTCATCGCCCTTGACTCGTACCAGGCTCCTGGTGGCATGCTCGGGGTGGTCTTTTGCAAACTCATTGGTTCCCAGTACTTCGTGTTTTTGTTAGGTAAAGTGTCTGTCTTCTCAGTCACGAGCCTCGCTTTGGAACGGTGGTACTCTGTGGTTAAACCTGTTGAATACAAGTTTAAGTTCAAAAGACGACGAATTTTCATTTATCTTGGTATCATATGGCTCATCAGCCTGGTGTCACATGGTACTATGCCGTTTGAAATGACGCTCAACAAAGACAACCTTCGATGCATGTGGATTGCATTGGATTATCCAAGAGAATTAGTAATAATACTGTACACGGTTGTGACATTTTTCATCCCAACTGTAGTCATGTGGTTGACATATTTACATACTTCCCTGTCATTAAAGACTAATTTCCCTGGAAGACACAACGGCAACGGCAAGCGTGTTAGTCGTACGCGATTCAAGCTTCTCCGCATGTGCATTATAGTAGCGTTACTGTTAACAGTATGCTGGTTTCCAAACCAGCTTTATTATGCTTTGTCCGCGTATGGACTCGTTAAACTCGAGTCACCTTTTCATCACTTCACTATAGTTCTCGCCATGTTTAATTCATGTACCAATCCAATAATCTATTGCTACAGTAATCAGGAATACAGAAGAGGATTTCTCTCCATATTGTGTCCTGTTCTTGATTGTTGCCACTGCCACTGGAGAAGGCGACGAATGGTAACTCTGGCTCAAGAATCACGATCGGAAGGAAGAAGCAGAAATTTTGAAGCGGAGAAATTTGACGGTGGAGTGCTACTGCAGTTTCGTTATATTAACTACGGTTGTGAATCTCACTTGAACTCTGCACTTGAACAATGTCAAATGAACACCAGTATTTAAGATTACCTTTGGGCGATTTGGGCAAGTTTATTCAAGAAATATATGCCTGTTTATCTTATATTGTGACATGAACTGACTACGAACTCATTGGAGGAATAGCCTATAACCTTCATTGAAATGTTGTGTGTCTTTGTTTGCTGATCGCATGAACAAGTGACAGTCAATCGTACGTTTTTGTTAACACGTTTGAAAGAAAGGATGTCATGGATGCAGCACATTAAGATGTTTTCCTGGTCACATGTATAATAACAACGACAAATCCGATTCAACCGGTCACGTGTGTCGCAACAACATCAACTCAATTCGAGAGAGAGGGAGAACTCGGACATTTTTTTTTAGTAGCTTGTATCACTGATTGCATAAACATATTTTTCATATCTCTACCAAGCTTAAAATTCGCCATCATTTCTTATCAACATCAGTAACTTTAGAAAAGTGAACCACAAAGTTCAATCAGTTAATATCGTTACCCTTCTTGGAGCCAGCTGCCTCGGTTCAAGAATTTGTTGAATAACACAGCTAGACTATCTATCATGTCAATTTTCTTCTTGAGTTGTGGACTTCAAAACAATAAAATTACAAGGACAAACGGATCGAAAAAAATAATGTACTTTTTTTTCAAAATTGAAAAGGGGCTAAGAATTGAATGTTTGTTAATTAACGGACACTTCGTTAAGCTTGCGTGCATGGAGTTCGCCATGATAATTTACAAATAATCTTACAGTTAACTAAAAGTCAAATAAATTTAAAATAGTAGCAGGGAGAGAGGAACAGAACTTTCGTTCCACTTGACACCTGACTCCCTTTATGAAAATACGTATAAATATAAAATTTACATATAGAAAATACTACTAAATACTAGAAAAATACTAGAAAAATACTAATTACAACATTGCTGATTATGAAATTAAATTAGGTGAGGGTGAAGCCAGGGGGATGGTAAGTAGGTAATTTTGATGAATAATAATAATGATGTAACATTATTCAATAACCGGATTTAATCACTCTCTTGATTATGCTAGATCAATCAAGAAAGTGTTCCCCCGACTAAGTTAAACAGAACGAGAAAGTATAATTCCCGGTATCAGGTTGCTTAATCTCCCTCAAATATTCAAGAGGAGGAACACTTTAATTAGTTCCAAAGAACAGTCGGACCTGATACCGAGTGCTTGAGTAAATTGACAGTTCTGTTCGTCAGAAGTAACACTTGACAGCAAATTTCCTTAAAGTTGTAAGGTATGCGTGGTTGTTTAGCGGTTGTTGTAGACAGTGGCTGATTTTTTCTCGATATTGAGGCATACTTTTATTGGTTTATGTTTATTAACCGAAACTGAGCTAGAGTCTGCACTACTTAGTCTATAAAAACCTTATTGATGGAAGCGATGGCATTTAACCCCATGCAAGGAGTACTAAGGACTAAGTCTTTTTCAAGTGTCATACTGTCTTGTCAGTTGAATTGCAACAAAGCTTCGATTAACGTCCCAACGAAAAGTAGTAATTCTCAAACAAATTACTCGAGTAAATACTAGATTTTGAAAATTTGTAGGGTTCATAAAACTCGAAATGTCTCATTTTTATCAATAAAACTTTGCGTATAAACAACGTCTTTATGTTACAACGGAGAATATAAAGGGTGATTAAGAAAATCTTTTTCCTTACGAGAGCAATAAACTAAAAATGTCTTAATAAGTTTCGTTACTGTAAAAGGCTTGTAAACAGGAGCCCATTGGTGATATAAACACGCAATATGAATTATGAAATGGTTGCAAACTTCAGAAGATAAAGCATGTACAGTTTATAGTGTTATCTGCTAATTAAAAATTTCCATGATAAATTGCTGTAATTATTTAACATGACCAAGTGCGATACGCCAAAGCAAAGTTTTAGAGGAAGATGAGGCATATTTCATTGTATATACATCGGAAATAGTGACATGGATGCTGACTTTGCGAATGACCCCCCATCAGCAAAAAACACAAGCGCTTTCTTTTCCTTTTTTTAATTGTTTTACTTGCGAATCCCGTTGGAGCCTGATTTTTTTTTTCAGGCCTTCTTTTCAACTGCTTAAGTTGATATATAACTGCGAAGGTCTCATTCTCTTTCATAGTAAAAAAATAAACATTTTGTTTTATTATTGTGCAGAATATTGTGGTTGTAATCCTCCCAAATGTACGTATTCACGAGGTCCCTTTTGTGTACGTTTGGTCATTTTATCTTCAATTGCGATCACCGTCTTTTAAAATCGGAAATCTTTCCGTGTCATACGTACGTACGTAATTTTTACAAAATTACCGTGCATTAACAACAACAAACATTTCCTATTTTTGAATGCTTTTCGCTATGATCATTTTTTTCTCAAAAACAGCTGGAAACCACTGATATACTGGACAAGGCGCAGTCCTATCACATGCAAGTTATATGTGTGAAGGTAAGGCTCTAGTTTTGTTTTAGTTTTTTTTTAGTCTTTGGCTGTTGCCTTCCCAACTCTGAACTCGGTTGCGCAGTTTCTTTTAATCAACAAAAGAAATAGAACCAATGAACCTTTTTATTTGAATCCGAAAAAGATAATTGACAGTAAAACGTTCTATCATCTTGGTCTCAGATGACGGGTTTTTTTTTCACGCTTTTTTACTGTAATTGGATTAAAGAAAACTCTGATCCAGAATGGTAATGGAATCAGTTTAGATCTCAGTGCCTGAAACCACTGAAACACGATAACTTTAAAACAAACTAATTTCAAATGTAATTATTAAATTGAAACTTAAAATGAACATATACACACGGTGTACATTCTCAGACCAATAGCCTCCCAGTATTTTTTTTATTTTCGACCGACATTACATAGAAAAAGTCAACAAACGGAAAAAATTTGATTAAAAACTCTTAGTTATTGGATCCGAAGTTAATGTAGCCTAAATATTATTTCTGGTCCATGTAAAACTTATTTTTTTTTAAAATCAAAATAAAAAAGAGGCCATATGTTTCTACTTGAACTGATTCATCAGGGGAAAAATCTAAATCGGGGCTAGGACTTGAAACGATGTCTGAAAATTAGAACACGTGTCAAAAGCTGTTATTTCATTTGAATACATCATTTCGTGTTTAACTATTCAGTATTGTTTTGGGTAATCATGATTCTGTTTTAATGAAACTTTATTAAACATGGACGACATCCTTACTTACACATCGCCCTTGTCCGAGCCTAAAGTCAAATACAAAACAAAAAACTGATTGCGCGATAGCTTGTTGTACTATGTCGTATAATAAACAATTGTACTGACGTTATATCCGTCATTTTTGACAGTTTGTTGAAACAAGAAAATATATGATCAAACAAACCAGACCAGTGATATATTGCTCTTCGGGCAAAAACCATTGACACATGCAAACTAAAACTACAGGGTTAGGGTTAGACCATATGAATTTTTTAACAATTGTATATTCCATTTATCGGTACCGAGAAAAATTCAGGAATTTTAGACTTGAACGGGAGGAAAACCTTTTATAGAATATTTACAGAGTTAAATGGAATCGTCAAACAATCTACGATAACTCCGTCTATTAAAGCAGGTGGATTTAACCAATCAGAAGACAAAAACGATATATTTGTGCCACAAAAATTATTTTAACTCACAAAGGTTGTGTCGACCAAACCTAGCTAATTCTTTACATGATCAAAGAAAAGTTCCATCTATAGTCTCTAGACTGCAGTGCAAGTTGGCAAAATGAACTTGAGTTCAAATTTCTCGATGGTCTCCGTGGAAGTAAGGTCAAATGACATGGAAGAAGATTTTGGAGGAATAATGGCAAATGAACATAGCATAGTCATGACGGCAGTTTGTGGGATCATTGCTTTGTTTTCTTTCATTGGTAATCTTCTGCTGTGTATCGTTATCTTGAAAAGAAGATCAATGCTAACCAAGCCTTACAATGTTCTGATATTCAACTTGGCGGTTACAGACATGTTAACAGGTGAGACATATTACCACCTTGTAGACTATAATTTTACTTTTAAAGTAATCTTCCGCCCTTTATCCAGAATTAATATCAAACTAAGATCGTACATACACAACAAAGCCGTGAATCACTGCTCACCCGCTTCATGCACACATTGGTCGATGGAAAGCTTTTGATGACAAGTTCTTTTATTCGAATGTCGTCTTTTTGGACATTTTCTACAACATGCATATTTGATAAATTTCATTTAATCTTAAATTGCCTTAAGAAAAGGCAATACTGAACTTTTTTAATATGAAAGCTCATCACGCTATGAGCTTTGATTATACCATGACAATAAAAAAGACTAAATGGAGGTTTTCAAAGTATCACAAAAAATGATCAAAGAAAAAGAAAAAGTAGCATATTCAATGAAATTATTAGATTAGATTGAATCTCAGTTTCCAAGTAATATTAACATAAAATTCTTAGTTTGGCTTTGTCCAACTGATCATGCTTTCATGTCAACGAGTTATCTTCCCTCGCAATTTTATTGCGGAACTTACGTCGCATACAATACAAACACTGAGCCAACGATTTACACATCTGTGTAAATCACAGTGAGATTGAAAGGCTCCTTACGTAAAGGGCTGATTTAGATGGTATGATTTGTATGTTCTTACACGGGCATAGTCGACAGATATATAGCACTATCTTACTGATAATAAGGCCTAATAGCATTTCTATTTTTGATATTATCGTACATGTTTTGTGTTGGCAGGGGTTTTTATAACAGTGACACCAAACTATGTTCTTGGGTCTGAGTATATTTCTGTTGATGACAACATTGCTGGTGAGTTGTTTTGCCGCCTGATTGGTTCCACGTATTTTCTGTTCTTGTTTGGAAAAGGTTCTACCTTGACAGTCATGTGCCTCGCTATTGAACGGTGGTTTTCAGTTGTGAAGCCATTAAAGTACAAATATGCATTCAAGAGAGGAAGATTGCTGCTATATATAGCGATTATATGGGCCTTCAGCTGCTTCACACAGGTCAACGAGCTCTTTATCATGAAAACCTCACACGGAATCTGCGTAAAAGGCTTTCCTCCTTACGACGAGAAAACAGAAAAGATCCTGACATTGCTGCACATCTTAGCAACTTTCTTTGTTCCAAGTATTGTTACTTGGGTTACCTTTGCGCATGTGTGGCTTCATGTCCGTACAGCCATTCATCATCGTGCACGCTTGAGTAATTACGAGCGCGCCAAACGGAAGCTAATACGCATGTGCGCATTGACGGCATTTCTGCTAACAGTTTGTTGGTTTCCCGCGGAAATGTTTTTCATTTTGAAAGAATTCAAAGTTGTTTCGCTATCTTTAACCTTCTATCAATCCACAGACATGCTCGCAATGTCTAACTCTTGTTTCAATCCTTGGGTTTACTTTCTATATAACCAAGAATATAGGAGAGCTTTTCTCAGCCTTGTTACAGTGAAAAAGAGAAAGAAAGACAATCGAACGACCACCTTATACAAAGGAATGTCTAAAATGAAATCCCCTTCAGTGGTTCTCACACGACAAGTCAACATTCAATCCCAACGCAGATCAAAGGAGATGAATGCTTTTGACGTGTTAAATACAATACGATAACTAAGTCATACAGTCGGAGAGCAACTGCCGTTCTTCGGAAATCCTCGTAGATGTAAGAGTAGTCAGTCGCCATCAGGACTCTGACATGTTCGTTCCCCGCCGATAGCTGTGGACTTATACTTCGTTGCCATCAGCTTAACATGTTAAAGGAGCTATGTCACAGATGGCGCATCTTGAAAAAATTGGCCAATTTTTTCAAGTTCGCCATTCGAATTCCGTCTTAATCTCCTCCATCCTCAACCATCCTTGTTCCTGTTTGGTTTATTGTTACCTCTGTGGTGTTTTCTACCTTGGTAAACTATTATTTTGAGGCTTTCTTCAATTTGAAGGTTATTTTGCACTTCGCAAAAAATGACTGAAAATATCGTGACCGTGATAGCTCCTTTAAGGAACCTGTCAAGTCAATAAACCTCAGTAAGCAACATTTATGCACAAAACAATTTTTCAAACCATGTTTAACTGAACACCCAGGATATAGTTTCTTATATTAATT
Source organism: Desmophyllum pertusum (assembly GCA_029204205.1). Taxonomy (NCBI): domain Eukaryota; kingdom Metazoa; phylum Cnidaria; class Anthozoa; order Scleractinia; family Caryophylliidae; genus Desmophyllum; species Desmophyllum pertusum. The sequence continues at coordinate 159,151 of MU826856.1, forward strand.
TAGCATTATTAGTTTAGTCTAGCATTAGTTTAGTTTAGCATTATTAGTTTTAATTAGTACTTTTCAAACCTTTGTAAGCATGTATATATTCTTAACTATCATTATTTGTAAATTGGCCTGAAAAACCCTATGGGGAGTGTCCAATAAAATGTATGTATGTATGTATCAGTTAATTCTCCAAGACGGATTCCGAAGAAAAGAGCTGGAGGATTTGCTCCCTCATCTGTATACGAACTACCCCTCGAGCATTAATTTAAATACAAAAATTATTCCACTGTATTGGAAAAAAGTATTGAAATTTATTTTCGCTAATCGCAGTTCAGTCCGTACTGTCTAGCTATAATATACCGTCAACAGTCAATAACTGTGTATATTTACTCCTCACGCACGTCACAAAAGGCAGTTAAGGTTTTCGTATTAGCCATTTAAAAGTAAGTTTTTAGTCTAAATTAAAAAATATATATATTGTTGAATAACAAATTATATCCCAAGAAAAGAGTTATAGCGATGCTGAATATATGAAATAATTCATATATGTTGATTCCAATCGAAGTTCAGTCAGTACTGTCTAGCCTAATATACCGCCAACAGTCAATTTAGGTATAATTGATTGTATTTGTATTTCGATAAAACCCGGTCCCAAAAACATAACAGTTTTTCTTAACACAATTCCACGGCATATATGTGATTCACAATTTATTTTCGCGTTGAGCGAAAACACATCTTTACTCTCGTTGAACATGATGCAATTGACATTGGCTAAAATTAACCACAAGATAATTTCTCCGGCGTCTATCAATATACCACAGCAGGCAGCAAAGGCGTGAAGTGCGGCCATGATATTTCTTGTGTTCTTCAATTTAGTTCAAGCAAGTGTGGTGAAATGTATCGGTTTTGTGATACACACATAAGAACGATTTCGCATAAGCCGATTTTTATATGCTAATGAGTACCATTAAATGCTAATGTAGAGGAACAATAGAGAATTAGGTGTGCGGAAATAAACTATTGTTTAAAATTCGAATTTGTGTACATACCACACGCACCAAACGTATATTGCACGCTGGTATCTACAGAAATTCGAATTTTACAAATAGTTTATTTCAGCGCACGGAGTTTTCTATTGTTCCTCTACATTAGCATGTAATGGTACTCATTAACATATAAAAATCGGCTTATGCGAAATCGTTCTTATTGAGGTTTTTGTTTTTGTAATTCATGTTTGAAACCGGATGAGTTTCGTAAAAAGAGCTGTCATTGATGGCGCATCATGAGCTTATTTATCTTTTTGTCTGATGTTTTGTTTACAATTTTTGTTTAGAATGGTGATTATGACTAAAATTGCCGTAGAACGAAACGATGTCTATGGCATTTATTGTCTCTAATACTCGCTTTGTATTGAAAATTATGAGTGATAAGAACATTGAACTTTTATTTTTGTCATAAACGAACAAAACGAGTCGTAGAACGACAAAACTGGTCACGGATTTTAAGCAAACCACTTTTGAAATTAAATAATTTCAGTAAGCAATAATTGAAGTACAGTGTAACCTCGATATAACGATGTGCCAAGGGACTGACCAAATTAGATCGTTTATATCGGGAAATCGTAATAACGAATTCCCGATATAACGATTTTTCGGTAAAAGAGCCAAAAATATCGTTATATCGGGGTATTGTTAATCATTGATTTTTCATGTACTGTATAAATCCCTATCGTAACAAGCTGTTGACAGACACGTTAAAGAAAAAAGTATTGCCCGGGAGTATTGTCATATCGCGATGATTGATTTTATCGTTATATCAGGGTAAATTTTACGTTTGGGCTGCCAGATTGTGATCGTTATATCGGGAATATCGTTATATCGAGTATCGTTATATCGGGAGTTTTCTCCATACATTTACTGTAACATTTGCCGGGCTGTCAAATGTTGATCGTTATACCGGGAACATCGTTATATCGAGGTTCCACTTTATATAATAGACAAGTGTTAATAATATGTTCAGCTGTTTGTAACAATTTATTAAGACGAAATAATAGATAAAAAAGCTCCAAGACATCAAATTTGTGGTTAACTGAGATAAATAGCTCATGCAAACAGCGGACAAAATTAAGGTATTAACTTTGGTTGAGAAAAACTGGTACGTTGTGGACATGACGCGTCTCGTCGTGGAAAATATCAAAACATTGCCTTCATGGTTTAAAAAAAGATTTATTTATGTTAAAAGTCTGTGTTATCATCATGTTGTAGTAAATTTGATAGCAAACCTTGCATAGTTTTTTACGATATTAGGGAAATAAAAACATATTCCAATTTCCATATCTTGAGTGACCGAGCAAGTGTCACCACGCCTTGATTGAAACCGTCTCAGTCGGCCAATCCCTTTTGACATGTCATTTTTAAGCACCAGTTAGAACCCAACATTTTATTGCATCCAATCACACTCTCGTGAGGTCATCACCAACCAATAGTGGCACAACGACATGTCAGTTTCATCCACACCCTAATTCTTTACAAACACCAATTCCCAATTCAAGTTGGGGACATTGCGTTTAGGGAACTTACAGAGTCAACTGGACCAAGACGAGTAAGTTGTCATTTTTAAAAATGTGATATAAGCTAATTTACCAACTATAATGTTCGTATTTTATTTTGTGGTAGAAATTTTGGGAATATTGATCGATTGAAGATAGCACTGGTGCAGCCAACATTTCCAAGGTAGGTACAAATTTGCCTGTATAAAGATCGTATTACAATTTACCTTTTACTGTCAACATGAAAGTGGATCAGGGGCACCCAACGGATCGTTTCGGTGGAATATCTGTTCGGAAGGCCTATAATCGCCTCAGATATTCGGTTAGGGAAATGTCATCTCAAACTTTCTAAATATGGGAAAAATTAATGCCTTTTGTTTTCGGAGAGATAAAAATGTCGTTCTGGGTACAAAAACAGGCCAGCTAGGATTTTCGGAAAGGCAAAAGCAGCTCATAAATTCGGGTAATAAGATTTCAATCCCTAAAATTTTCTGAAGTTTGAAACTTCAGCTAACGTATCCGAACAGATTCACTTTTCTTAGCGTTTAAAATAAGTCATTAAACTGCACAAAAAGCACAGTTATAACGTAAAAACGACGTTCCGACACCTACAGGAAAATTTTGTCGTTGGGTGCCCCTGGTGGATACATGTACGTGTTATTCTTTTCATTTTCTGCAACATTTCTCCAGGATTTCTCCAGGATTTCTCCAGGATTTCTCCGAGTGAAACGACTATAAATTGGTAAGTTCAAATGCCCTTGTATCCAATTTTGTTGTTAGCACATGAGCGTGGGCGCTTTTGTACCATTCATCGAATGTTACTTTAATATACTTCACGAATGAGGACTCGTTCACCATTTTAGCCGTCTTTTAAACCGCTAATGTAATCACTCGGTTAATATCAGCGCAATTTTGTCAACTGGTAGTGCTTGATAAGTCTAGATTCATACGTTAACAGGCCCAGCGCGCGCATCCAAAGTTTACCGAAATTTCATATTTCAGTCAAAATTGTAATTTTAATGGAAGGATCATATAGTACATTACTTCTTCCCGTGTTGTTATTTTCCGGGTGCCGATAAATCTATGTATAGTTCCGTTCCTCGTAAGTTTCACCAAAAATTCCACACAAACGGATCGCAGACGCTGGAACAACGTTTGATCCAGAGTGCATTAGGTTACACTTTTTTCTGATCAAAGTACTGCTTATCGTAAGCTGGCATGCCGATTTTAGAATTTTTCGTAGAATTTTGAAACCTTGGCGTATTTTTAACGTATTTTTAACAATAAGACAATTTAGACAGCACCTTAGGGAATCAATATTCATGTTTTATTTTTTACTTGTCCAGCATTTTTAACGTAATAACTAATATAATATTCATTATCATGTCCTGAAGAAAACCCTCAGAGGTTGAAAGTTCTAGACAAGCCAGCGAACTTTTTCATGCTCCGAACTGTTGTAATACATAAATCTAGAAGAAAATGGTACATGGAATGCGCCTTGGCGTCAAGTACTACTGCCATATCTCCTCGCAGCGATGCTTTGAGTTGCCGCTTTGGTTAAAAATTAATTTGGACCGCAAGCTCCCCTATTTCAATATTTAAATCTAACTTAATTGGAATAAATTTAATGACAGCACTCAGTGGGAATCCATCTTGAAAGGAGTTATATTTTTATGAAATAACATTTTTGTAAGCTGTAGAGTTACACCTTGGAAACCTCAATAAATATTATTTTGGTACTGGTCAGTGAAGGAGGTGGCAGTCTTGGGCAATTTACTTGTTATTTGAAACTTTACTGCGAAGAAATGTTTGGATTTGGTTGAATCCTCGATTTTCTGTGCCCCGGCAAAGTCACCAAAAACACCGCCATTTTTGTTCACGGCCAAGTTTTTGAGGGGAATAGGTCCAGCGGCTAGTGACGTCAACCCAGGAGCCTTGGATCCTTCGCGTCTACTCATTTCCTTCAGGAAGATGCGATACAAGTTCGAAAAGTGTGTGGAAACGCCTTCCTTCTAAAAAATCGTTTTGTTTTACAAAAGTGTGGCCCATCTGAAAAGCTGGTATAATAAAAACACCATAAAACAATTGATGTGAAGTTTCGCCACACTACTATAGACCTTATTCATAAATGGCGGCCGATTAATTATTCTTTTATATTCATGCTAATCAGCCCCTCTAGCCTCGTTAGTATGTGCAAAATTCAAAAGAATTTTTACTCTAAAATGAGGCTAGGGAGGCTGATTAGCATAAATATTAATAATTAATAAATTTAATGACAGCACTCAGTGGGAATCCATCTGGAAAGGAGTTTTATTTTTATGAAATAACATTTTTGTAAGCTGTAGAGTTACACCTTGGAAACCTCAATAAATATTATTTTGGTACTGGTCAGTGAAGGAGGTGGTAGTCTTGGGCAATTTACTTGTTATTTGAAACTTTACTGCAAAAAAATGTTTGGATTTGGTTGAATCCTCGATTTTCTGTGCCCCGGCAAAGTCACCAAAAACACCGCCATTTTTGTTCACGGCCAGGTTTTGAGGGGAATAGGTCCAGCGGCTAGTGACGTCAACCCAGGAGCCTTGGATCCTTCGCGTCTACTCATTTCCTTCAGGAAGATGCGATACACATTCGAAAAGTGTGTAGAAACGCCTTCCTTTTGAAAAATCGTTTTGTTTTACAAAAGTGTGGTTACGCCATCTGAAAAGCTGGTATAATAAAAAACACCATAAAACAATTGATGTGAATTTTCGCCACACTACTATAGACCTTATTCATAAATGGCGGCCGATTAATTATTCTTTTATATTCATGCTAATCAGCTCCCCTAGCCTCGTTAGTATGTGCAAAATTCAAAATAATTTTTTCTCTAAAATGAGGCTAGGGAGGCTGATTAGCATGAATATTAAAGAATAATTAATAAATTTAATGACAGCACTCAGTGGGAATCCATCTTGAAAGGAGTTTTATTTTTATGAAATAACATTTTTGTAAGCTGTAGAGTTACACCTTGGAAACCTCAATAAATATTATTTTGGTACTGGTCAGTGAAGGAGGTGGTAGTCTTGGGCAATTTACTTGTTATTTGAAACTTTACTGCGAAGAAATGTTTGGATTTGGTTGAATCCTCGATTTTCTGTGCCCCGGCAAAGCATAAAAAATATATATTGTTGAATAACAAATTATATCCCAAGAAAAGAGTTATAGCGATGATGAATATATGAAATAATTCATATATGTTGATTCGAAGAGGTATGCCGGCGGGGGTTTTGTCCCTGGTAGGTTCAATCATGCCGGATTGGTCAAGGGTGAGAGGCTTGACAAGGACAGTTCCTTTTAATCACCCCATACACCCTGTAAAAAAATCTGCTGATTACGGAAACGGGAAATTACCTCCTACAGAGAGAAGGATCTGGTGATATTCATATAATGTTATGCGAATTGCGGTGGAAAGAACGAGAGTTATAGCTGCCAAAGCAAATAAAATATTGTAAATTGTCTAACTCATGTCATATCAAATAAAAGTAAATTTTATTTAACAATAAAGGCTCAGTTGCTAAATAATATTTTTTTTTATTTCATGATGTTATTAACCGGACATCATTAAATATTAAAAGAATCAACTCATTTCATAACCAATTATAGTATTTTAAAATTATAATTTATAATAAGAACTGACAAATAAATAACAAAACAACGACCACAACGTACACCAAACAACTAAAGGTTTAAACAAATTAATGCTACAAAACGCCTTTATCCTCGGTATTTCAAGAAAAGGTAAGTCTATGTAGAGAATGTCACAAAAAGGGTAAACGCAGTTTATATAAACAATAACCTTCAGTTGACACATTTATCTATTTAATATTTATTTTTTCTTTCTTTTTATACACGATCACGAGCGGCACCGCTTTAAATGTCATCGTGTTTAAATAAAGATTATTACTATTACTATTGCGGGTGGCGAAAAAGGATAAAAGGAAAAAACAATGCTAGCCAAACGAGCTTTAGCTATAGGCTTGAGTTTTATCCTTATGGTGAGCTGTTTTCACTTTAATTTAGAACAAAAATATAATTATAAATTGAGCATGAGAGGACATGAAATGCAAAAAGGAAAAAAGAAGACAATGCAGGCTCAATGAACTTTAGGTTCTTGAGTTTTATCCTTGTGGTGAGCTGTTTTAGCTTCAATTTAGATCGACAATAAATAAATCAAGTACGAAAGGATATGAAAGTCTTTAAGACGATTACACCAAGTCTTTGTAATACATGTACAAAAAGCTAGGAAGAAAGAAACAATTCAGGCCCAACGAGCTTTTGGTTCTTGAGTTTCATCCTTGTTCCAAAGCTGTTTTAAGCGAAAATATATATCAATTGAGCGCAAGAGGATATGAAAGTACACGCTCAACGAGTTTTGGTTCTTGAGTTTTATCCTTGTAGTAAGCTGTTTTAACTTTAATTTAGAGCAAAATATATATATATAAATCGAGCACAAGAGCATATGAAAGCATTTAACACGATTACACATAATTTTTATAATGCAAAAAGGAAAAGAAATTGTTTCCAATCATATCTTATGCATTCATGCTCTTTTATGAGTGATCATTATTATTCTCTGGGTATTTTTCTACATTACTAAAGGCCGATCAAACGGTCACTAATCTCGTACCTAGATCACCCTCTGCCACGCGAAAGGGAGATCTGGTAAAGTTCGATTTCAAGGCCCGATATACGGGCTTTCCCGTGGTTCTTAGTGGTCCTTCGGTCTGTTGTGATCGAATAAACATGGATGAATTCATGGAATTCGACGGAGTTATTCAGAGAATTCTTCGAGACAGAGGTCTGGAAAACTTTGTTATAAAATCAAAACAAAAGGAAGCTTTGCGGGAGATCGTTTTAAAGAAAAGGGACTGTTGACACTGTTTAGTTTTTCTTCCGACAGGCTACGGAAAATCTCTAGTGTTCCCGCGAATATGCAAAAATGTTTCAGTAGCGAGAGCCAATCACAGCACACATTAGAATAAGACGATATTTTAAGTAGTATCCAATGAGAATTGGCGTTATTTCGAACTTTACCAGATCTCACTTTTCAGTGTCAGACAGAGTGGAATCTGGGTACGAGATTAAACGGTCACAACATTTGTCACAACATTCTCACAACATTTGTTGTGACATGTTGTGACCATGCCCGGTCAAACGGCCACAACAACATCTCAACATTTCAAGAACAAAGTTACGGTGTTGTTCAGTTTGCTGTCAACCTTCATTTCAGTATGGTCAGTTTTTTTAAAGAAGATTTCAAAATATCTAGCCAGAAACGGCTTCTTTCATAATGGAGCTAGAGGTTAAAGTTGATAAGTTTGCACTGAATTACGAAAGCGATAGAATATACAAGGAGGAATTTTGCTGTAGAAGTACGGCAGTGTAAGCCCGTTTCTATAGACGTTTACTAAACTCCACACGTATATAACGAATTTTTGCTGATTTAATTCCCCGGATATAATTACCGAATATTGAAATTATTTTCAAAGTTACTGTAGAGCTTGTATTTATTACTCTAGGGCAGATATTTCTTGCTGTTTGGCATGGAAATTAGTGTTTAATTTCAAAGTAAAAGTGATTTAAAAATTGTTACTTCTGCCAGGTAATATTTTGAGAAAGAAAGGTCGACGTATCCGAGTTACAGTTTGTGACACTGAGTATGCTCGTTTAATATCGGGGTGTAGTTATCTTTTCATGATTGTCTATTTATCGTGGCACGTTTTCATGTTCAAACGACAGACCATTTTGAAGTTAGACAATTCGTTCCAACGAGTTCTCTTCTGTGTTTTTCCCTGAATCTTTCACCATTAAAAGCGTGTGAAAAATACTGATAACTATTACATGAGTTGAGTTTAACGCAAAATATTAGCAGCTTTTTGAGATTCAGACAGTGATAAATCGCCCTTATACTGTGAAATGATTTATTATAATAACTTCATCGGGCATTGTGGCGTATTTTGCGGGCTAAAATGGAGAATTCAGCGGGCTAAAATATATTTTAGCCCGCTGAACTGAGCCAATCAGAAACAAGAAAATAACGTAGCAGCCAATTAGAACTGGAAACCATTCAACTGTTCGCGCCGTTTTCTTGGAATTCAAAGCGCCGTTGACTCGAAGTGTTGCCATCTGCAGCTGCAAAGCTATTGTTTTTTAGCTTTATATTATCAGACTGGCTGAAAAAGCTAACGAAGAAGCAAATTTTCAGCCTTCTCAGTACAGCTAGTTGAAGAGGACTTACAGAAACTCGAGGAAGAATCCATACACGGCGGCGAATTGAATGTAAGTTTGTCTTCTTCGATCGAAACCCGGTCAGTTTCAGGCAAAATATTTCATGCCAAATTGCCAGTTCAGTAATTGCATGATTTTAAGTTCCAACACTTCTAGATGACTATTTATTTGCTGTTGATGGAATTCTGTAAATTTTCCTTTCAAAAGAACTTTAGAGCACAGATTGTTTCGACGAATTTTGCGTACGGTTTTCTGCCAAGTTTTACAATCATATGAAATAAACGTCGACCCGACGCCGGCAGTGTTCAAGATATCGCTTACTGTCTTTGATTCCTTTTGTAATATGCCCTCAGAAATTATTATAGCGGCTTGGGCTAAAATGAGCCTGAGTCGGGCCAAAAACATATTTACGCCCGCGAACATCAACTCTATTGTTATAATACACGTCGTCAGGCTCCCCCCATTAAGTGGCTTATACCTTTTAGTGCAACCTTCTAATAGTGAATCAAATCGTATAAATTCTTTTTTCGGGTGACATTTCACATGGCCTTTCGCAAATCAATTTTGAGGTTCAAGGTAACTAATATATTGACGCAACTTTCACATGGCAAAACACCGTGTGGCCGATCTACAAAGCTTAATTTTAGTTTTCAAAAACGGAAAAAGGAAGCGATGAGTTTAAATTGGTTTAAATAGGGTTTTTTCCTATTTAAACTGATTTTGCGAGAGAAATCGGACATATATTCATAATGCTTTTGGCTATGTACACCTAATTGCAATAACGTTGTCATAGAAAAAAGCAAAATGAAAAAAGCAAATAGGAATTAATTAGGCATACAAACTACATTCATGTCGAAGAAACGGCCTCAAAATACAAGTAAGTCTTCCATTTATCTTAATTACACGATTAATATACAGCTATAAACGTGTGAGTTCTCTGAGAATGCTGCAAGCTTTAATTCCTATTTGGCTTTTTCATTTTTCTTTTTATTTGACAACGTTATTGCAATTAGGTGTAGATGGAACTTTGCAAAAAGTCAGTGTACTCATGGATCTGATCATTTTTCAAAAATAAAAAATGGGTGTCACCGTGCTCGTTTTTGAGTTATAAGCACTTAAACCTAAAATTAAGGGTGGTTTATACAGGTTATACTGTTGCTATGGTAACCTTTTATGTCGAGCAGATGATAATAACTTGTTCACCAATAATTGAGCTTTCGTTTGATACCATTATTTTACCATCAACTGATATAGGATGGCAGTAGCGATCAATCAAAGCACAAGGCCTGTAAACAGTTAGAAGCCACCTTAAAGTGTCACTATTGGTCTACTATTGGTCTTCTGCTTCTCGGCCAACTTTTTACTTTGATGCACCGCGTTTTTATTTATCAATCAATATCCTCAGTTGCATGTAAATGTAAAAAAATCAACTTAAAATTCACTTTTTGCGTGTGTTCTCTCGCCTTCATAGTGAATGAATGAATAACTTTATTTATGTGTCTAATCATCTAATTGGGGACATAGTATTCATAGGCTTTCAATGGAAAGTTAGCTTCAGCAAACCATTAGAATAATCCTGGAAAATATTATTCATTGTGGGTGCATGTATGGAAAGTTGAAAAGCTAAAAAGGCAAATGCAGTTTTTATGTAGAGGTTTCAAGTCCAATAAATATCTAAGTTAATGATTTGTTGTAAAATTCACTTTTGCGTGTGCTCTCTCGCTGTTATAGTATTCGTAGGCGGCTTTCAATGGAAAATTAGCTTCAGGCAAACCATTAGAATAATCCTGAAAATATTATTCATTGTGGGTGCATGTATGGAAAGTTGAAAAGCTAAAAGGCAAATGCAGTTTTGTATGTAGGTTTCAAGTCCAGTAAATATGGAATTTAATTTAGCTGTGTTGTAAAATATATTATTTTAATGACATGTACTTTTAAGGCCACGAAATGGAATAAAATTGAAAACGTAATAGCTTGGCATGCATTAAGATCCAGCAAAGCATTACTTTGAATAAATGCGTCACATTTTTCAATTAGCAGGCAATTAGATTCGAGGTGCGGCCCAAACCGCAGCCTTTCACTTGAAACTCCTAAAGGTAAAAGCAATAAAAAATGAGTTTATTTAAATATAAATAGCTTATAGATATATATGGATTATATTCAAGCATTATTGTTAATATGTTAGACAGGTGAAGGAAATCTTCCATTGCATGCTCGCTGAACACGTCCACCATGAACAACACAAGCACAAATACGACGAGCTGGTCAACGAACACACAAGGAGGAGACAACAAGCCACATGTGATGCTTCAAATTCTTTTTGGATTTATTGCACTGCTGGCGTTTTGTGGAAATGGTTTGCTATGTGTTGTAATACTGCGACGCCGCCGATTCCTCAGGTCATCGTATAACCTCGTAATCTTCAGTTTGGCTGTTACTGACATGTTAACTGGTAAGTGCAAACTGTTTTTACTGAGTAATGGCCCTGAGTTGTCACGGTGCCAGGAATTACACCACTAAATTATTGTAAACTTTACATTTGGACGCGGTCACCTTTTATAAATTCTCGCGCGGCTAGCTGTAGCTTATTTTATTGTTCATGACCTGTATTCAACGCTCACTTAAAATAATACACATGTGTTTGAGGAAACCGAAAACACTTCAGCAAACCGCCTGTAATTTGATTTCACTAAAAATGTCTACACAGAAGTCTATACGTTCCGCGGATGATCTAACGATACGCGACCTGTTGTAGTTCAAAATCCTCCTGAATTGGCTGCCCCTGTTTTTCTTTGGTGCGTGAGCCTGCATTCCCACTCCCTAAGGTTTACAGCCTAATACAGGTTTGACTGTATTATTCGAGGGCCACTAGTTTATCAGTGTTTAACTGTTATGTGTTTACCCTCGTAAAATAAAGTTGCTTACTTACTTACTTACTGTATTACGAACGATTAACATTGGCCTGTTATGTTTTTCTTACACTAAAACACGCATTCGACCAAGGAAGTAATGTTACCACAGTAAATCATACAGTGGATGTTTTAGGAGAAAAACTGATCACCACTGCCGCGTCAAGCTGAATTATGAATGCACAGACGAACGTTCTAAAATATTAATTGCCTGTCTGAATATTTAATTAAAAATAAGGAAGCAAAAAGATAAAAATCAAAAGTAAGTCAGAAAAATATGAAATTTTAAAATGCAGCAGGAATAAATACTTTTTAAATGACCAATTATGTAAAACTGAATTATCGTATGTTGCTTGAGACATGCTTATTGTGGTAATTAGTCGTGGAGCGACAGAGCATGCGCATACTGAATTTATTTACAAGTGTCATGGTGTCTTTTATTTGTTAGTCTCTTGGCAAAACTAGCGATAGTCTACAGATAATATGAGTGATATCGCAAAATATATTTGATTGTGTAGTTTAAGGACAAGAAAAGAAAGCCATTTGACATAAATTGACAAGTAGGACATGTGATTAGTTTCTAATGAAACTGTGGTGCTGCGTCGGCGGGAAAGTGAAACACTATGTTGATTATCAACTCGGAGTTGATAAAGGTAAATTAACCGCCGTAGCGAATTTCTAAAAGCTGACGTTTCGAGCGTTAGGTTTGGATCTTAATGAAATCACCGCGGAGGGCAACTTAAACAAAGTAAACGGAAAATTCAAATTACCGATTTAAGGGCTTCAGGAAATTTAAGGAAAATTAATGGCAAACGCAAAGTGACTTTTGGTGACGTAAGGCGATTTTAACAAATTAAATGGGAAATAAAAACGACTTTGAATGATTATAGGAGATAACAACATCTTAACTTGTGGTGTACGTGCAAGTACAATGCCAATCCCGACGAGTATATTTTTGTTATTTGGAATAAAATATAAGCAAAAACGTTTTGAAATTTATATCATTCTTTTGCACCATATAGACGATTAGGCGAGTTCGTATTGTATTATATTATAAATGAATGAAAACTAACGAAAGTGTCGCAAACTAAAGTGTATATATATTTTTATTATATTCTTTGTTTTCATCTGACGTCATCAAAATTCTAAAATCTAAACTGTTAATCCTACAAAGCTATTCCTTTTATATCATCTAGACATGGAAATCCTTAATCTCTATGCAAAGTTTGGTATCGATCCAGTGATTCCTTTTGGAAATAAAGCTATTTGAAATTTGTGATGTCCCGGATGAACGTGTTAATGAACTGTCACAAAAAACGGATATTTCATATCATTTTTAAATTTTCAGACGTGATAATAATTTAGAAGTGGCGTCTAAACAGATTTGAAATGGAAGCTAATGATATTGACGGTAGAATCTACTCTACTTCTTGTGCAATTTTATGGCGGCCATGTTGGTGTCCCAGAGAAGGGCACCAAGATGGCGGCGGCATACTAAACACTGTAATTTTCTGAAAATTAGTTTGGCAATAACTCGGTTGTGAAAAACGCTACAAAGCTATAATTTGGACAAAACGTTTCATTCTACCAGTTCTTTTACCTGTTAATTTTCTGATATTGTTCATGCAAGCAGACAGTTTTTGTAATGTTGATGAAAACCACCAATTGACGGTAGAATATACTCTACTTCTTGTGCAATTTTATGGCGGCCATGTTGGTGTCCCAGAGAAGGGCACCAAGATGGCGGCGGCATACTAAACACTGTAATTTTCTGAAAATTAGTTTGGCAATAACTCGGTTATGAAAAACGTTACAAAGCTATAATTTGGTAAAAACGTTTCTTTCTGCCTGCTCTTTTACCTGTTAATTTTCTGATGTTTTTCATGCAAGCAAACAGTTTTTGTAATGCTGATGAAAACCAACAATAGTCGAACCCTCGAAGCCTGCGGCCACCCTCGGGGAAATGGCAAGTGGCTGCTTTAATAATAGGGGTTGGCCGCTTAATAGGGGTTTTATTTACAATATTATACTGATATTGGGACTTTGATAGCTGGCCGCTTAATCGGGTTGGCCGCTTAATAGGGGTTTGACTGTATATTTTAATACTTTAAAGCGGCAAAATCCTGTCTAGACATTCATTAGATAGTGTATCTCATAACAGTTATGCAGCTATTTACAAATGGATGAAATAGTTTTAAGTTATACCTTTGATATTCGCTTCACTATAATCCATTATGAAAATCAATTGTAATTTGTTATTCTTTTTTTAGGTCTGTTCATCGCTGGAACACCTGGTTACATCATCGGATTAAGTTCCTACCCAGTTCCCAGCGGTATCGGCGGGGAGATGTTCTGTCGCTTAATTAGTACCCAGTACTTCGTGTTTGTTTTTGGTAAAGTGTCGGTACTGACAATAGTGGCCTTAGCCTTAGAGAGATGGTACTCGGTTGTTAAGCCAATCGAATATAAAATTAAATTTACGAGGAAGCGTATTTACATATATGTTGCCATTATCTGGCTTATAAGTGTTATTGCTAATGGTTCAAAGCCTATTAAAGCCAAATTAAGCGAATCGTCTTTGCGATGCACATGGAGTAAGATGCCATACCCGAAGAACATATTTATACCGAGTTATACAACAGTGACATTCTTCATACCAACAGCAATAACTTGGTTGTCGTTTCTTCATGTCGGTAGAGTCCTCAAACGATCACCAGCAGAACAGAATGTACGATTCCGTAACACTCGGAAAAAGCTCACACGCATGTGTGCTATAGTAGCATTCTTACTAACGATGAACTGGCTTCCAAATCAGGTCTTCTACACCCTCTCCGCGTTTGACATAACCAAAGCAGAAACTCCACTACATCACTTCACCATAGTCCTCGCTATGTTTAACTCCTGTGTAAATCCCTGGATTTGCTACTTTACCAATCGAGAATACCAGAAGGGATTCAGACAACTGCTGTGCTTTGGTTGCAAAAAAGTGCATTTTCGAGCTCGGCAGAGTCATTTCTATTCCATTGCTGGTGGATCCGAGCTTAGCGACGTTACTAGTGGAACCGATCTTAGCGACGGAGTGCTCCACGTGTTAAGCTTTAAATACATAAACTCTGGTTTTACAACTGACAATAAGGTCAATAACGTAGAAATGAAACTAAATTCTTATTCCACCAGTTAAAGGGACACTGTCCTGATATTAGCATGATTTTGGGAAGCTCAGAAACATATCTAGATCATAGGAAGCTGAACAATAATGGTTTGATTCTGTAGAATAGCACTCGACAAATGACAGGAACCCATTAGGAAGTGAGGATGACAAACGCAGCGAGGATGGAAATGGATTGCAAAGTTTCAAATTTGGCTCGGAAATCTTTGAAATTTTGCAAACATTTTGTTGCAGTATGGAATTTCTTGAAGAAATAGCTTTTTATCATTTCGTTAGAGTTTATTAAGTCCTTATTTCATAGATTTAGGGACCATTTCGTGCATTTATAACAGTTTTGAGCAAATACGCCGGGACAGTGTCCCTTTAAGCCAATTTATAAGTATTATAAATTTAAGTTAATGAGACATCCATGGAAAAGGAGATTACAGAAGTTATACAAGCTAATACTAAAACAAACAGATCTGTCACACAATATGATAGCAGGGCAAATGCTCTCTTTTGTTACGGCCAAAGGTCAAATTCATCCCATGCGCCGGGCATGTCACATTATTTCTAAGCCAATCACATTGCAGCTTTTCCGATGTGTCAATCAAGACCATGCGGTTTCGTCTACATGTCGTTGCTTACGCCATAACTCTCTGAACTGTGTAAGCGTTCATCGCAAAATTAACTGTAGAAAGCTGCGTTTGGAGGACGAAGAATCTCGACTGCATTGCATTCAGATAGTTATCTTCGCTTTGTTCAGTCATTTACCTCGATTAGCTTATTTTTCCGAGGACTATGCCGCCGACTCGTGGCCGACGGTCCCGCGTTCAGAACACGAACTATGCAAGCATTGGTCCTGCGTTGTTCATAATAACAATTTATTCAGAAACTGAATTGTTCAACGCACTTTCAGTTCCAGAACTCAGAACCTTATGCCGAAACAACAAAATTTCCTCAACTGGGAACAGGGCCACTCTCCTAGCCCGGTTGCCAGGCTCTGGTCTCGTCGCCCCGGCTTCAAACGACAGTGCGAGAGAACAGAATTTGCAAGAACAGAATTTGCAAAACAACACACCGCCACTCCGCCAGGACCATGCGGTCAACGCAAATGCCAGCGACAGTAACATCACGGAGGAGCAGTTAAATACCATTCGACGAATTGTGTAGGAGTCCATCGGCGCTGCCTCCAGGGAAATCGCTAATGAAGCAGCTCTGGCCGAAGTTCAGGTTCTACAGCCAAATTCCTCTACTTCATATATAACTCGCGATCGTACGCCGCCAGCCATTTCTCCCGTCACACAACAACAACAAGTCCCTCGGATGTGGGTCAATATGCCGCACCATTTCAGGATATTCCTGCTCAATATGTCAAGGACATACACTCCGGTGAGTTCTTTGAATTATCAAAGCTCCTGCCCAAAAATCTGTCAACTTTGGATGAGGAAGATAATTTGGTGCTCACCCTTGACAACTCGGTTGTCCGAGTCTCAAAGAAAGCCAAAAATGCCTCTTCCATCACGGATATCGAACAGTGGGCAACATCCTTTACCACATATATGAGTGTTTTTACACACAAGTTTCCCCAGCGTTCACAGGAGTTATTACAGTATTTAAGCTTGATTAGGTACGCTGCACGCGTACATAGGGGTCTAGGCTGGGCAGTTTATGATTATAAATTTCGCCAAAAGGCTGGCCAAAACAAGACCCGTGTTTGGTCGGAAGTTGATCAGCAATTATGGCTTACCATATTTACGGTGGCACCTTCTGTGCTGAAAGAGGAGTACCCTCTTTTTTACAAAGGACCCCCAACTAAAAGTGTCTCGTCCGGGGCCGAACGCCGAGGCATGTGTCACGCCTTCAACCGTTATGGGCAGTGTAACAGGGATCCCTGTAGCTTCCAACATATGTGCAACCGGTGCTCAGGGGCCCACCCGGGATGCCACTGTCCTACAATGCCATGGAACCCACGAGACCTCAGGGATAGGGATGGAGACAAAGGGAGCTCTAAGTCCAGCCTCCCGCGAAGAAAGTAAGGATTGCTCTGGGCCCCTCCCCACTCCGATAAATGTAAATAACCTAGAGAGGGTGCTTTTTGACCACCCTGATTGTTTATTTGTCTCCCGTTTATGCAACAGTCTTAAGTCTGGTGCTAACGTAGGATACACTGGGCCCCGGGTTCCCAGGTTTTCCCGGAACTTACCAACTGCATTTGAGCAGCCGAATGTACTTACTGCTAATTTAACGAAGGAAGTTGCCTTGGGTCGTGTTGCGGGTCCTTTTCTTAACCCCCCCCCCAATTCCCTAACTTTCAAGTATCCCCAATTGGCTTAGTTCCTAAGAAGCATTGAAACAAATTCCGGACCATTTTCCATCTGTCTTTCCCCAAGTCGGGCGTAACCAGCATTAATTATTCCATTTCGAAAGAGGACCACAGTTTGCAGTATATCACCATTGATAATGCAATTGAAGGGATCTTAAGCTTGGGTCAAGGGTCATATTTGGCCAAGAGAGATATCGAGTCTGCCTTTCGCCTTATCCCGCTTCGCCCTTCGGACTACGAGCTTTTTGGTATGTACTGGGAAGGCTCTTATTACTATTACAAAGTTCTCCCATTCGGATTTCGAAGTGCACCCTTTCTCTTTAACCTGCTTTCAGAGGCTATTGAATGGATTCTCCTCAATAAGTGCTCTATTTCGTTTGTTTGTCACATTCTTGATGATTTTTTTAATTATCGAGCCTGCCTCAGCCTCATCTACCCCCAGCCAGGGCTGCAAGCAGAGCTTGTCTAGCATGTTGCTTGCCTTAGGAGTTTCGGCATTCCGATTGCTGTGGACAAGACTCAAGGGCCCTGTACTTCTCTAGAATTTATGGGGATTATTCTGGATTCTTTTCGGATGGAGGCCCGCCTTCCTTATGATAAGGTGGAGCGCATACAGACATCCCTGACGGCTTTCAAGTCTAGAAAGTCGTGTACTTTGAGGGAATTACAGGCTCTTATTGGTACGCTAAACTTTGCTTGTAGGGTTGTTCCCCCTGGACGGCCTTTCCTGCAACGCATGATCGAGTTGACCCGCAATGTTTCTCAACCTCATCACCATATCAAGTTAAGCTCCGGCTTTTTTTAAGGATCTTTGTATGTGGCAAGAGTTCATTTCGGGGTGGAATGGAGCTAGCTTTTTCTTATCAACTTCTTGGGTCAACTCGGACTCTATGCATCTGCATACTGATGCCTCCGGCTCCTTGGGTTTCGGGGGTATCTTTGGCTCTAAGTGGTTTCAAGATCACTGGAGAGCCCACCAGCAACTTGGGCAACCTGGTCTTAGCATTGCTTGGCAAGAGCTTTTCGCTCTGGTTGTCGCCTGCCATTTGTGGGGCTCAATTTTCTCCAATGAGCGTATCCTGTTTTTCTGTGACAACAAGTCTGTTGTCGACATTGTGAATTCTAAGCGGTCTCGCATCCCCAGGGTAATGGACTTGGTCCGCCACCTTACCCTTTTGACACTCAGGTACAACCTTTACCTGAAAGTCCAACATATCGAAGGCAAAAGGAATGTAATTGCTGATTCAATTTCTCGCTTTCAGATGGAAAGGTTTCGCATGCTGGCTCCACATGCCGATCCGGCTCCCACTCCAGTACCACAGGAGCTCTGGGAGATTTAGACGCAGATATCAACCACTACTTCAATCTCTCCATCGCTGCCTCCACTGCGCAGACTTACACCTGTGCTGAAAAAAGATTCTTGGATTTCTGTTCCCTACCTCCGGGAGATGTTTACCAGCGGATGAAGATGCCCTTATCCAGTATGCGGCCTTCCTGGCCAAGTCGATCAAATACTCATCTATCAAGGGCTATCTTGCCGCTGTTCGCCATTTCCATATTCGCCGTGGCTTTGCACTTGATCTTAACAAATGTCTTCGTTTACAGCTTGTCTGCAGAGGCATCAAACGTTCACAGGGTACTAGCTTAACTAGAGTTCGGTTACCAATTACAATCAAACACCTAAGGCTCTTCTACTGTCTGTTGGCAATCTCTTATACCCCTAATTATGATTCTGTCATGCTGTGGGCAGCGATGACTCTCGCCTTCTTTGGTTTTCTGCGCCTTCGGGAATTAACTTCCAATAATTAACTTCCGAAACACATTTGTCCCCAGGCGATGTCACATTTCTCCCCTCCTGGGACAATCCTGATCACATGTCAATCCGCATAAAAATTTCAAAGACCGATCCATTTAGATCTGGCCAGACTATTCTCAAGGAAAAACACACCAGCCAGTTTGTCCAGTCCAGGCAATGAAGGCCTATATATCTATAAGGCACCCTACACCTGGGCCCCTTTTTATATATGCATCCGGGATATGTTTTGATCTCGGAAACAAGGCAGCTTCTTTCTCAGTCTGGCTTTAAGCCATCTCAATATGCAGGCCATAGTTATAGGATAGGGGTAGCTACAACTGCTGCATCTGTAGGACTTCCCCCGTGGCTTATCAAAACACTGGGTCGTTGGTCTTCTGATTGCTATGAGCGTTATATCAGATGCCCTCAACCCCTTATTTTCGAAGTTTCACAGAAATTAGTAAGGGATTCATGCCACTAAGCATTCTATCTTTGGGAGTTGTTTTTTAATTTTTATTGTTCGTCAATGGGGAATACACTTTGTGTATTTGTGGGGATGAAATGCTCCATACAGGTCGCCCTTTGCCCCATAGACTCACATGGTCAGCTATCTTGGTAGAGGATAGGATAGCCTTGTTACCATGGTAACAATGGGTGCAAACTCTGTTGATGATCGGACCCGGTACCCCTGGAAAGGATTATGACCTCTCAGGGCCTGGGGATTAGGACCCCATGGAAAGGAGGGAGAGGATTAGGACCTCTCAGTAGCCTGGGGATTAGGACCCCATGGAAAGGAGTGACAGGATTAGGACCTCTCAGTGGCCTGGGGATTAGGACCCCATGGAAAGGAGTGAGAGGATTAGTTCCTCTCGTTGCCAAGCACCTGACATGTGTGATCCTATATGATTTTTATCAGCAACTCGAGCACTTCATCCCCTACCCCTTTCTCCCACATAATTTGTTGTTGTCCTGTTTGATTTCATGGGGTGGGAGCATTAAAGCCAATTTATTGCCAACGAGGCAGCTGAGCCAGAGCGAAGCTGCCGAGTTGGAAGATCATAATCTTGAATTTGGGAGAAAAAACTCAAATTCTGCGTGAACTTCGTTTTCCATATTTGGGTGTAAGTTAATATTTAATAACAGTGTCGTTTCGGTCTTTGGTGAGGGCCGAGGGTACAGGTGAGTAAGGTTAATATTTCTTCATTGAAAGGGCTTTTAGTCACTTTAATTCACTTTGTAAATTGTAAGCAACAGGTGATCAAGGAATAGGGTTATACGCACAAATTTTGGTCAGTTAGCTCCTCGATTTAGAACCAGCGTGTTCGCTTCTCGATTCCGAAAATATGTGTGTTCGCTTCTCAATTCCGGCTTGGGGTTCATGTACCGGTTCATGTACCAGTGTGTTCTTTCGTCGATTGACACGTTCTTAAAGACTTACGAT
Organism: Desmophyllum pertusum; assembly: GCA_029204205.1. NCBI lineage: Eukaryota > Metazoa > Cnidaria > Anthozoa > Scleractinia > Caryophylliidae > Desmophyllum > Desmophyllum pertusum. The sequence continues at coordinate 179,573 of MU826856.1, forward strand.
CAAAGAAACGAACAGAATACTGTACACATCTTATAGCACAAAAATTGTCCTTGAACGCCAGCGTTCAGTACATTTATTATCTGGTTAATCGCCGTTACAAGCCAAAGCCAAAAAATCCTTAGTTTTCGGCGGGGAAACTCGAGCCGGGAATTACGTCTGCTCTCGCAGGCTACAGAGATTCCTTTTCAGGGTTCATTCACGCGCTTGTTTTATATGTAAACATTCATTCGTCTTCAGTTCTGTCATACACGAAACTCTTGGAAATAAAAATACTTCAGTTATTTATGAAGTTGAAATTCTTGGACTAAAATTATCTACAGTTAAATTATCAAAATAGCTATGAAAATAAAAGGTAAATCTTAATTTTTTGGAATGAGTCATTACAAAATATAAACATCTCCCAGTCTGGCCCCGTCACGCAACGCTTCCTTGCTCCGATAATAATTTTAAAATTCTTTCAACTTTCATGCAACTAAAATGACAAAACATTTCAGCAAACGAAGACACATCTTCGATTTCTAAGCAACTTTAGGATGGGGTATTAATTTTGTTATCTTGTCATCAAATAAACTGGGACTTTCATGTTGTCTGTAATATTTACAATGTAATGCCGGTCATTTAATAATTAAGAACGTATATGTTTCATGATCATATATTTTGAAGCTTTCTATCAATTATTCGCTCCTCTATGTCGTTGGCACTTTAGTGGTAACTATAACTAGTAAGTATTATAAATTTAAGTTAATGAGACATCCATGGAAAAGGAGATTACAGAAGTTATACAAGCTAATACTAAAACAAACAGATCTGTCACACAATATGCTATCAGGGCAAATGCTCTCTTTTGTTACGGCCAAAGGTCAAATTCACCCCATGAGCCGGGCATGTCACATTATTTCTAAGCCAATCACATTGCAGCTTTTCCGATGTGTCAATCAAGACCATGCGGTTTCGTCTACATGTCGTTGCTTACGCCATAACTCTCTGAACTGTGTAAGCGTTCATCGCAAAATTACCACCCACCCACCCACCCCCTTGTTTTGTTAGCATGATTGTAATAGACTGTTTACAGATTCTGTTCAAGTATAAGTCAAAATTTTTGTTAATTCCAACATAGTATTATTAATTTTAACCGTTCATAGAGTGATTTTACTAAACCCGTGAAATAGTTACTACTCTCTTAGATACTATTAGACACTAATTGCATTATTTTCTTTTTTAGTTTTTACTTTTTAGCACTAACTGTTCAATGTTGTTTCGCGGGTTGGATAAAATCACTCTATACTGTACATGTAACTATACTGTGCTTTCTTCTCTATGGACTTGTAGTCCTATAAACTGTAGTTTATATTTTACATTTTATTTGTACTGCATTTATCCCCGATGTAGAGGGACTTTGTTACAAAGGTTATAGTTGTCCAGCCTAGCGCTTGGACTTGTGCAGCATGTCTGCTTATTGAGACATTATTATAATAATTGTTACCGTTAGTATTCAGCCCAGTGCTGTTTTGGACTGGTGCAGCATGTCTGCCCATTGAGACATTATTATATTGTTATACATTTGCAAACATTTTGTTGCAGTATGGAATTTCTTGAAGAAATTGCTTTTTATCATTTCGTTAGAGTTTATTAAGTCCTTATTTCATAGATTTAGGGACCATTTCGTGCATTTATAACAGGTTTAAGCAAATACGCCGGGACAGTGTCCCTTTTAAAGACGTAAACTCAAACACATTCGTGGTTCCCGTGGGAAAAATCATGAGCCCTCTCTATTATTTGAGCGTCTGCTGCGTATGCGCAGTTGAGAATCTGCTTACAATTACTGCGGCTTGTTTCCATTGGTTTATGTTCTGCAGATTTGGCTTACGGCTAGATTTAAATTACGTTTTGTTTGAAAATAAAAATCTGTATCTGCAGCACAAAGTGTGTTAGACTATTTGTATGACAATTATATGCCTACTTGGTCGTGATAAAACAATACGTACTTCAGATATAGCGTAATTCGATACCACGTTCGATATCTCGAACCCCCGATTTCTCCAACTAATTTTCGTTTCCCGTGGAGGTTCGAGAAATCGAATTTCCACTGTATATCTCTGCAAACTTGTTTTTTATTTTTAAATTTGAGCGAAATAAAGATTGTTCGTGTTGTTGTTGTTAAAATAAAGAGTAAAGATGGAATAAACATTCAGGTAATGTCACGATCATTGAAAAGCTGCTTCCAAATCTGAATTGAAGAACATATATAATTAAATTGTTGTTGATCCATTTTGTTGATCCACTGGATTAACGCATGAGATTAATTCACCATCGTTTCAATGTAATATGCTCTTTTACATTTACGGTTTCAGTGCTGAATGTAATCAAACATAGAGCAATGCAAACTCTACTCGAGGTCGTCACTCATGCTGTGTGCGCTACAATACAATACAATACAAAGCCTTTATTTCAACACGATAAGTATAAAAGCTACAAGCTTATGGGGTCGTGCATCTAAAAGTAATAATTGAAGATTAATTACCACCGATGGTGTACAGTAAGTGCTAGATCAATTAACAACAGCGAACTGATAAAAGGATTTTTCATGTCATGAATGAAAGTTGACATGTCATTTCGCACATTACACTGACATTAATCATTCCATCTAGGTTTTGTCAACGCTTTTACGGTAATCCAACTGCAAATGAACTTAAAGCTATTTTAAATAAAAAAAGAAACAAGTGCTCAAAGCAGAAGATTTCCATATAAGCTTAGCTGAGAAGTAGCACTGTTGACAGCACGGGAGAATTTCAAACCACTGGATAGACAGACGTCCGGGCTTGAAGCTAAACTGACCGCGAATTCTTAAACTTGCTATTATAATTCTTACTCAAAGGTAGGCTGCAATTTATAGAAAAAAATTTCCTAGTCTAGTAAAGCTGAATGAGCTTCTTCAACTTTCATCAGGCGTTATTGCTAGAAATTCATGTTACGGTGTTGTTCAGTTTGCTGTCAACCTTCATTTCAGTATGGTCAGTTTTTTTAAAGAAGATTTCAAAATATCTAGCCAGAAACGGCTTCTTTCATGATGGAGCAAGAGGTTAAAGGGGCTAAGTCACGGATGGCGTATCTTGAAAAAATTGGCAATTTTTTTTCAAGTTCGCCGTTCGCAATCCGTCTTAATCTTGTCCATCCTCAACCATCCTTGTTCCAGTTTGGTTTATTATCACCTCTTTGGTGTTTTTCTACCTCAGTAAACAACTATTTTGAGGTCTTCTTCAATTTAAAGGTGATTTTGCACTTCGCAAAAATGACTTAAAATATCGTGACATAGCTCCTGCTGTTTGGCCGGGAAATTAGTGTTTAATTTCAAAGTAAATAGTGATTTGAAAAATTGTTACTTCTGCCAGGTAATATTTTGAGAAAGAAAAGTCGTCGTATCCGAGTTACAGTTTGTGACACTGAGCATGTTCGTTTAATATCGGGGTGTAGTTATTTTTTTTATTTGTCCATTATATTTCATTTCATGATTATCTTTTCATGATTGTCTATTTATCGTTGCACGTTTTCATGTTCAAACGACAGAGTTAGAAAATTCGTTCCAACGCGGTCTCTTCTGTGTTTTTCCCTGAATCTTTCACCATTAAAAGCGTGTGAAAAATATCTTTTTTTTTACTGATAACTATTACATGAGTTGAGTTTAACGCAAAATATTAGCAGCTTTTTGAGATTCAGACAGTGATAAATCGCCCTTAATTATTCTTATACAGTGAAATGATTTAATACACGTCGTCAGGCTCCCCCCATTAAGTGGTTTATACCTTTTAGTGCAGCCTTCTAATAGTGAATCAAATCGTATAGAGTCTTTTTTCGGGTGACATTTCACATGAAGGTATGACAGTGGAGATGTATACACCTATTTCAATTAACGTTGTCGGATAGAAAGCGTAAAGCCTACAAGACAAGACCGATTGGTAGTCTGGGTATTCATTAGAATTTGCATATCGGTGGAAAATAAATCTTCAAGTTTTTATTTTCGGACGTGATGTATTTGGTTTGCTACGAATTAGATAATTTGTTTTTCCATGTTTTTTTTTCACAAGCTGATTCTGCTAAAATTAAGTTTGGCCAGTAAAAGTAGCTTACTTCTGCAGGTTTAAAACAAAAAGGAAACGTTAGAAATAATGTTTTTCTTGTTACTTCTCATTAGTATTCGGTGCGTGCAGCAGTTTTCTACTTTTAACCATGCTACCTTTCGGTCTTGTCTTGCGGGCTTTGCGGACTTTTAAAATCATTTCTATCCGACAACGTTAATTGAAATAGGTGTATAAGCGTTGGGTAAGTAACCTTTCAGAACTCATAAATAATCAAACAATAAAACAGACAAACAACTCGGAAATGTCTGGCCTTTCGCAAATCAATTTTGAGGTTCAAGGTAACAAATATATTGACGCAACTCTCACATGGCAAAACACCGTGTGGCCGATCTTCAAAGCTTAATCTTTTAGTTTTCAAAAACGTAAAAAGGAAGCGATGAGTTTAAATGCTTTCAATGGAAAGTTAGCTTCAGGCAAACCATTAGAATAATCCTGAAAAATATTATTCAATCATTGTGGGTGCATGTATGGAAAGTTGAAAGGCTAAAAGGCAAGTGCATTTTTGTATGTATATAGGTTTCAAGTCCAGTAAATATGTAATTTAATTTAGCTTTGTTGTAAAATATATTATTTTAATGACATATACTTTTAAGGCCACGAAATTGAATAAAATTGAAAACGTAATAGCTTGGCATGCATTAAGATCCAGCAAAGCATTAGTTTGAATAAATGCGTCACATTTTTCAATTAGCAGGCAATTAGATTCGAGGTGCGGCCTAAACCGCAGCCTTTCACTTGAAACTCCTAAAGGTAAAAGCAATAAAAAATGAGTTTATTTAAATATAAATAGCTTATAGATATATATGGATTATATTCAAGCATTATTGTTAATATGTTAGACAGGTGAAGGAAATCTTCCATTGCTCGCTGAACACGTCCACCATGAACAACACAAGCACAAACACGACAAGCTGGTCAACGAACAAACTTGGAGGAGACAACAAGCCACATGTAATGCTTCAAATTCTTTTTAGTATTATTGCACTGCTGGCGTTTTGTGGAAATGGTTTGCTATGTGTTGTAATACTGCGACACCGCCGATTCCTCAGGTCATCGTATAACCTCCTGATCTTCAGTTTGGCTGTTACTGACATGTTAACTGGTAAGGGCAAACAGTTTTTAAGTAATGGCCCTGAGTTGTCACGGTGCCAGGAATTGCACCACTAAATTATTGTAAACTTTACCTTTGGACGCGGTCACCTTTTATAAATTCTCGCGCGGCTAGCTTATTTTACTGTTCATGACACAGAAGTCTAGACGTTCCGCCGATGATCTAACGATACGTGCCCTGTTGTAGTTCAAAATCCTCTTGAATTGGCTGCCCCTGTTTTTCTTTGGTGTGTGAACCTGCATTCCCACTCCCTAAAGCCTGGTTTCCATATGATCGCAACGATCGCAGTCGCAACGATCGCAAGAGTGGTTTCCATATGATCGCAACGATCGCAAGAGTGGTTTCCACATGATCGCAACGATCGCTGCGACTGCGATCGTTGCGATCATATGGAAAACAGGCTTTAGGTATACCGCCTAATACAGGTTTGACTGTATTACAAACGATTAACCTTGGCCTGTTATGTTTTTCTTACACTACACGCATTCGACCAAGTAAGTAATTTTACCACAGTAAATCATACAGTGGATGTTTTAGGAGAAAAACTGATCACCACTGCCGCGTCAAGCTGAATTATGAATACACAGACGAACGTTCTAAAATATTAATTGCCTGTCTGAATATTTAATTAAAAATAAGGAAGCAAAAAGATAAAAATCAAAAAGTAAGTCATAAAAATATGAAATTTTACAATGCAGCAGAAATAAATACTTTTTAAATGACCAATTATGTAAAACTGAATTATCGTATGTTGCTTGAGACGTGCTTATTGTGGTAATTAGTCGTGGAGCGACAGAGCATGCGCATACTGAATTTATTTACAAGTGTCATGGTGTTTTTTATATGTTAGTCTCTTGGCAAAACTAGCGATAGTCTGCAGATAATATGAGTGATATCGTCAAATATATTTGATTGTGTAGTTAAGGACAAGAAAAGAAGTCCATCCGATGGACTTCTTTTCTTGTCCTTAACTACATCAATTGACAAGTAGGTTTGGATCTTAATGAAATCACCGCGGAGGGCAACTTAAACAAAGTAAATGGAAAATTCAAATTACCTTTAGGCGATTTAAGGAAAATTAATGGCAAACGCAAAGCGAATTTTGGTGACGTAAGGCGATTTTAACAAATTAAATGGGAAATAAAAATGACTTTGAGTGATTATAGGAGATAACATCTTAACTTGTGGTGTACGTACAAGTTCATGTAAGTCATGTAATGCCAATCCCGTCGAGTATATTTTTAACTCGTGAATGCGAAAGCAATGAACGGGTTATAGCATTTGATGGACAAATTTCACTCGCTCGATGGGCTGTAAACTTTAATCGCGCTATTTTAAATTTATGCATGTTAATTCATTCACGAGTTGGCTCAACGAGTCTTTGATTGTTATTTGGAATAAATAAGCAAAAACGTTTTGAAATTTATATCATTCTTTTGCACCATATAGACGATTAGGCGACTTCGTATTGTATTATAAATGAATGAAAAACTAAAGTGTAGCAAACTAAAATTTATATAAATTTTTACTATATAGTCGAATCCCGATTAAGCGGCCACCCTCGGGGAAATGGCAAGTGGCTGCTTAATAGGGGTTGGCCGCTTAATAGGGGTTTTATTTACAGTATTATACTGATATTGGGACTTTGATAGCTGGCCGCTTAAGGTAATTCCATCGAAGTAAAAGTTGCACTAGAAAGTTTCTGAAACTTTCCCTAGTTGAACATTACGATGTAATATTTCAAAATATAGAATAAAAATAATAGGTCACCAGCCCCGCAAAAGAGATATAATCGACTAAAAATACCTAATAATTCCTCACAAAATCAACAAAAAAACACGTATTTTTTCACGTTTCCAGTGATTATTAATTTTCCTGCACAGAGAATTGGTCTATACTCCTTGTATAGAAAGATGATTACTAGACTTAAATATGCGAAAAAAAATTATAGGTCACCACGCCCGTTTACAAGAAAACGATCATTTACCTCTCTGGCTAGCATAGCCATAATGAAAAATCCGCCATTTTTTAATGTGCGCGCGCTAATTACGCGCGAAATTATGCGCAGAAAGCATGCGCAGTGCAATACTAAGGAATGACCTTAATCGGGGTTGGCCGCTTAATAGGTGGCCGCTTAATAGGGGTTTGACTGCATATTTTAATACTTTAAACCGGGAAAATCTGTCTAGACATTCATTACATAGTGTATCTCATAACGTACAGTTATGCGGCTATTTACAAATGGATTAAATAGTTTTAAGTTATACCTTTGATATTCGTTTCACTATAATCCATTATGAAAATCAATTGTAATTTGTTATTCTTTTTTAGGTCTGTTCATCGTTATAACACCTGGTTACATCATCGGATTAAGTTCCTACCCAGCCCCCAGCGGTATCGGCGGGGAGATGTTCTGTCGCTTAATTAGTACCCAGTACTTCGTGTTTGTTTTTGGTAAAGTGTCCGTACTGACAATAGTGGCCTTAGCCCTGGAGCGATGGTACTCGGTTGTTAAACCAATCAAATATAAAATGAAATTTACGAGGAAGCGTATTTACATATATGTTGCCATTATCTGGCTTATAAGTGGTATTGCTAATGGTTCAAAGCCTATTAAAGCCAAATTAAACGAATCGTCTTTGCGATGCACATGGAGTAAGATTTCATACCCGAAGAACATATTTATACCGAGTTATACAACAGTGACATTCTTCATACCAACAGCAATAACTTGGTTGTCGTTTCTTCATGTCGGTAGAGTCCTCAAACGATCACCAGCAGAACAGAATGTACGATTCCGTAACACTCGGAAAAAGCTCACACGCATGTGTGCTATAGTAGCATTCTTGTTAACGATGAGCTGGCTTCCAAATCAGGTCTTCTACACACTCTCCGCGTTTGACATAACCAAGGCAGAAACTCCACTACATCACTTCACCATAGTCCTCGCTTTGTTTAACTCCTGTGTAAATCCCTGGATTTGCTGCTTTACCAATCGAGAATACAAGAAGGGATTCAGACGACTGCTATGCTTTGGTTGTAAGAAACTACATTCTCGACAGAGTTATTTCCACTCAGTTGCTAGTGAAACCGATCTTACCGACGGAGTGCTTCACGTATTACGCTTTCAATACATAAACTCTGGTTTTACCGGGGTTTTTACAAATGACAATACTGTCAATAACGTAGAAATGGAACTAAATTCTTATTCCACCAGTTACAGCGCGGACACTCGAACCATGAACGCTTAGGTTTTATTTTCACTTTATTTTCACTTATTTTGTACTTATTTTGTACTTTTTTCAGAGCTAGCCAATCATAGCCGCTAGAGTTCTGGAAAAATGTAAAAAATAAGTACAAAATAAAAAAAATAAGTGAAAAATAAAGTGAAAATAAAGTAAAAATAAAGCCATGGCGTTCATGGTTCAGCCAATCACAGCCGCTAGTTCTGGAAAAATGTAAAAAATAAGTAAAAACCAAGTGAAAATAAAGTAAAAATAAAGTAAAAATACAGTAAAAATAAGTAAAATAAAGCCATAGTGTTCATGGTTCGAGTGTCTGCGCTGTAAAGACGCCAAGTCATGATATATATAATGTACAGAATTACCAGTATAGATACAATAGACCTTATTCATAAATGGCGGTGGATTATTAATTATTTTATATTCATGCTAATCAGTCTCCCTAACCAGAGTACAAAATCGTTTGAATTTTGCACATACTGACGAGGCTAGGGGGCTGATTAGCATGAATATAACATACTAATTAATTGGCCGCCATTTATGAATAAGGTCTATATGAGCGGCAAATCTGTTTGACTTGTATGGGCATACAATGGCGAGCCACTGTAAATCCCATACAGATCTGACGCGAATATCGAGCTTGTATCGAGCATATGACACGAATGCATTTAAATGTTCATGCAGTTATAGACTATCTTGGCGATACAAATCATTTTAGGCGAGTAAATCGAAGGAAAAGTTTATGTAAATCAGGACGAGATCTGTGTCCGATTTACAGCCGATATTCATTAAACTTTCATTTCTTTTGTATTTTCCTTCCGAATTATTAATGAGTGTTGTAATAAATATTATGTTATATTCAGGACCTCCCTGAAAAACACCCCGGTGAGAGGAGCCTCCTGTAAAATATTGTTACAGTTGAACCCCGCTAATTCGAACTCGGTTATTTCGAATTCCCCGTTATTTCGAACTCAAACCCATTTCCCTTGAATTTGCCCTTGTCTTTTCAGTCATTTACTATCGGCTAATTCGAACTCGGTAATTCGAATTCCCCGCAATTTCGAACAAATTGTGTTTCCCTTGGCGTTAAATCAACCCCATTTTAAAATTCGAACTTTAATTACAAAATCATTTCCGCCTGCTGATCAAACATCAGACGGTGCCAGAACACAGCTGAATTTATTTTTTTATAACATTTTAATTGCACTTTTTTGTAGTGTCTCCATTCCGCACAGTTCCGGTTGTTAATGAATATTAAACAGGACGTTTTCAAACACAAACTGTTCCAAGATAGACTTGTATTTTGCTGTTTTTAGAACTGACACCACTTTGTGATTCTCAGAATGAAATAAAAACTGTATAAGGTACAAGTCATTCTATTGTGTTAATTTGTAATTATTATTTTGTTTTTTAACGATGGCCCGGTTAATTCGAACCCCTGCTAATTCGAACTATTTTCCGTTTCCCTTGAGAGTGCGAATTAGCGGGGTTCAACTGTATTATTATTACCTTCGGCTCGCCATTGTAAATACGCATACAGATCTGCCGCTCGTATTATATCTATCATATAAAGTATGAATTAATGTTTATTTCCCGTTACATGGATTACACAATATTGGAGATTTTTCGAAACATTCGGGAGGAGGGTTAAAGAAACCCTAACGGGCTTTTACAAAGTATTCCCCCTTTAGATTAACTTCAATTTCATGTTATAGTATAAATAATTGGTATCAGATATTTAGCGCATAAGCTTAAATATAGTAAATATTAATTTAAAAAAACATTAACTACCTAATTCTGTATATATGAAATTTAAAAGAACAATGGTTTTAGGTAAAGGAAAGTGAGAGTAATTAACATGCAAATTTGGTATTTCATCGTAATAGGAGAAATCACTTCATCTTACTTTTAAAAGTAAGCAATACGATACGATACGAAACCTTTATTTATACAAGATTTGTTAAAAAGCTAAATAAGCTTGTGGGGTCGTGTATGAAAATCTACTATAAGAATTAAAAATCTAATATATACAATAAGTTATAATTATATGCATTCGCTAAACAGAAAACAAAAGAAAGAAAAGAAAAACAAAACATCATCAATGATATATAAAGCTTAACGGATTCAGGAATACTATTTCAAATGTCAATCATCTTATTTCTAGTCGAGTAAATGCTATAATTTGTTCTGTTAAAACATTTTGTGTAGAAAAACATGAACACATAATTCACCAACGTGGATTAAGGATTATAAAATTTAGAAGTAGATTGAGACGGATTATAATTGACTTGAAATATTTAGGCTACGCCTTCATGATGTAGCTTCAATAATTAAAGTGTAGAGAGTTAATTTGTTAGAGTTAGCCACTCTGCAGTTTTAGCATTTTTCGCTTGATGAGCTACTCAGCAGGTATCGTTGTATATGGATTAATGAGCAAGTAGTGGATTTGGCGCTATATAAATATTATTATTATTATTATTTTATTATTATTATTATTACAGTTGAACCCCGCTAATTCGAGCTCGGTTAATTCGAATTCCCCGCTATTTCGAACAAATCGTGTTTCCCTTGGCGTTAAATCAACCCCATTAATTCGAACTCTAATTACAAAATCATTTCCGCCTGCTGATCAAACATCAGACGGTTCCAGAACACAGCTGAATTAATTTTTTTATTTAACAAATAAAGAAACCAAAACCATGTATTATACTGTCATAAAACACGACGGGAATTTGAGAACACGAGAGAAATTTAGAAAACACGAGCCGCAGGCTGCTGTGTTTTATGACAGTATAATACATGGTTTTGGCTTCTTTATGTGCTTTAAATATAGATTTACGCGCGCGAAACGATAAAACACGCTTTTCTATGTTTTATACTCTGATAAAACATGGTTTTTAACCAATCAGAGCGCGCGAATTTAATTGCACTTTTTTGTAATGTGTCTCCATTCCGCACAGTTCCGGTTGTTAATGAATATTAAACAGGACGTTTTCAAACACAAACTGTTCCAAGATAGACTTGTATGTTGCTGTTTTTAGAACTGACACCACTTTGTGATTCTCAGAATGAAATAAAAACTGTATAAGGTACAAGTCATTCTATTGTGTTAATTTGTAATTATTATTTTGTTTTTTAACGATGACCCGGTTAATTCGAACCCCCGCTAATTCGAATTATTTTCCGTTTCCCTTGAGAGTGCGAATTAGCGGGTTCAACTGTATATTCAAGCATTACTGTTAATATGTTAGACAGGTGAAGGAAATCTTCCATTGCTTGCTGAACACGTCCACCATGAACAACACAAGCACAAACACGACGAGCTGGTCAACGAACACACAAAGAGGAGACAACAAGCCACATGTGATGCTTCAAATTCTTTTTGGATTTATTGCACTGCTGGCGTTTTGTGGAAATGGTTTGCTATGTATTGTAATACTGCGACGCCGCCGGTTCCTCAGGTCATCGTATAACCTCGTAATCTTCAGTTTGGCTGTTACTGACATGTTAACTGGTAAGGGCAAACTGTTTTTAAGTGGCACGGTTTCTGTTTAGTGATCAGTTATCAAGGTCCACTCTGTAAACTTTACCTTTATTCAGCAGTCCGGCCTCTATTAAGCGGACGCGGTCACCTTTTACAAAATCCCGCGCGACTAGCTTACTTTATTGTTCATGACCTGTATTCAATGCTCAAACCGACTGTAATGTGATTTCACTAAAAATTTATACATAGAAGTTAATTAAAGAAGTTCCGCGGATGATCTGACGATACGTGACCTGTTGTAGTTCAAAGTCCTCTTGAATCAACTTTGCCCGGTTTTTCATTGGTGTGTATATTACCTAAGGCCGTTGCCTTCAATCCAAAGTTATCCCAAGGGTTTTCGTTCTAATTTCCATGCGTCTACTTTTTCCAATTGTAATAAACAGTATCTTAAAGAAATTTACAGCGCTCAAGAATCTTTTTCACGTAGAATTATGAAAATTGCTATCAAGTCTATGTGCCAAAAACGCAAAGAACTTGACGACCAAATTTTCACTTGTCGGTCCTAACTTTATAACATTTGTCCAGCCATTTTAGTCAAATCCATTCGTGACAAAATCCAGCAACTCAATTCTAATATTTTTACTCATTTGAACCAAATTAAAACTCAGAAACTTGAACAATTAGTCGGTCCACACCGCCATTAACAATTCATTACTTGATAGCCAAAATACTGTAGTCACCATTCCAGGAAACTTGCCGCTTCCTGATCCCGAGTGATCTGTTCTTAGCAAAGGCCTTAAGTTTGTTCCCATTTCTAAGCAAGTCGACGAATTTTCAGTTAAACAAGATGCAGAAAAACTTTTTTTCATCACAAAGATAATTCTGAAACCACCGAAAAAGATGTTTTTGAAACGCTTAATGTCCGCAAATCGAAATGGACTCCCCCAGAGGGTCAATTTGCTTCCTTAGACTTTTTTGTCAAAAAATGCCACCATGACATTCAAAAACTTCCTGTCTAACTTATCCAAAGAAGAATGGACGGCTCTCAAAAACCTCGGCAAGCGCAAAGACATTGTCATCAAATCGGCCGACAAAGGCGGCGCTTTAGTTGTTTGGCGGACCGATTTATACCAACAAGAAGCTTTTCGGCAACTTTCCGACACCGCTTTCTATGCCAAAATTGACAAAGACCTCACTCCAGTCAACCAAAAAATTGTGAAGGAAACTATTCAGGACCTCATCTCCAAACAAGAATTACCACCTACTGCCGCCCAAAATCTCGTTATTACTACTCCTGAGGACTTCTGTTATTTACTTCAAACCTAAAATTCACAAGACCAACAACCCGGGCTGCCCTATTGTTTCCGCTTATAGCTGCCCTACCGAACTCATTTCCAGTTACCTCGACAAAATTATGGAACCGATTGTTAAATCTTTACCTACGTACATAAAAGACACCAACCACGCGCTGACAATTTTTCGCGATTTCAACTTCGCCAACGAAAACAAGCTTATTTTAACTATGGATATCACATCTTCATACACTGTAATCCCCAACAACGAAGGACTTCAAGCGCTTAAACATTTGTTTGACCAACGTACCACCAAGGAGCCAAGCACTGAAACACTGCTCCGCCTAGCCGAATTAGTTTTAACACTAAATTGTTTTTCATTCTCTGGAAATTTTTACAAACAAGTCAATGGAGTCGCAATGGGAAAAAAAATGGGACCAAGTTATGCCAATCTCTCCGTAGGTCACATTGAAAATCAACTTTTAAATAAATATACCGGACCTAAACCAGAACTTTTCGGCCGTTACATCGACGACTGCTTCGGCGCTGCTTCTTGCACTAAAGACGAACTCAATCAATTTATCACATTTGTTAACTCATTTCATCCAGCCCTTAAATTTACGTGGGAAATTTCTGAATCTTCAATCGCCTTTTTAGACATCAATGTTTCTATTAGTGGCAACGGCCTATCAACTAGTGTTCGCTACAAACCAACGGACTCCCACAGCTATTTACTTCATTCATCTTCTCACCCACCACATGTTAAAAACTCCATCCCTTATTCTAAATTCCTTAGACTTCGACGTTTATGTAGCGATGACTCTGACTTCACAGCCAAGTCAGACGAAATGTGCAAATTTTTCAAAGACCGCAATTATCCCGACTCCGCTGTCATTACAGGACGAGACCGCGCGCTACAAACCGACCAACAAACCGCGCTACAAACGTCACAAAGGTCCAGGGAAGAGAGAATTCCATTTACACTTACCTACCACCCACAAAACCACGCCGTTAAAACATAATTTTAACTAACTTCAAACTACTCCAAGACGACCCGGAAACAGGCAGAATTTTTTCACAACCACCACTTGTTTCCTTCAAACGAGACAAGAATCTCGGCAACTTTTTAGTTAAAAGTTCTCTTAAAACCGACGAACAACCAGATTCTTTCAAATGCTCGCGCGCCCGATGCAACGCTTGTCCCTTCATTCACAACACTGTCAACATCTCAGGTCCAAAACGCTCAATCAAAATCACCGATCGTTTTGACTGCACATACACTAATGTAATCTACTGCATAACTTGCACTCTGTGCAAAATGCTTTACATTGGAGAGACAGGAAGAAGACTAGGAGATCGCTTCCGCGAACATTTGAGAGACGTTAAAAACAACGATAGAGATGCCTCTAAACCTGGGTCTAAACATTTTAATCTTCCCGGTCATTCTTTTGAAAACATGATTGTTTGCGGCCTTTCCCTTCATCAAGGCAACACTGAAAGTCGTAAAACTTCAGAACACAAATTTATCTTTCAAAACGGCACCTTGGCTCCCCATGGGATTAACGAACTCTTCTCGTTTAACTAACTGATTTATTCATGCATTCTCCGTTACCATGCTTCCTCCAATCACGGAACTCCTTATACTCTAGTATATAAACACACACAACCCACAATCCTCCACTTTGCTCCGACGAAGGGCTAACGCTCGAAACGTCAGTTTTTAGAAATTCGCTACGGCGGTTAATTTACCTTTATCAACTCCGAGTTGATAATCAACATAGTGTTTCACTTGCCCGCCGACGCAGCACCACAGTTTCATTAGAAACTAATCACTTTGTATATTACCTAAAGCCTGGTTGCCATATGATCGCAACGATCGCAGTCGCAACGATCGCAGGTTCACAGGTTAGGTTTACTGCCTAAAACAGGTTTGACTGTATTGCAATACAGGTTTGACTGTATTGCAAACGATTGACATTGGCCTGTTATGTTTTTCTAACACGAAACCACGCATTCGACCAAGGAAGTAATGTTACCACAGTAAATCATACAGTGGATGTTTTAGGAGAAAAACTGATCACCACTGCCGCGTCAAGCAGATTAATTATGAATGCACAGACGAACGTTCTAAAATATTAATTGCCTGTTTCCGGAATATTTAATTAAAAATAAGGAAACAAAAAGATAAAAATCAAAAAGTAAGTCAGAAAAATATGAAATTTTACAATGCAGCAGGAATAAATACTTTTTTAAGGACGTTCGCGCCCATTGTTAGTGCGCATCCTTACTGCGCACGCTATTCATGCCGCACGCGCGCGCCACGTCATGCACCCAGCGCGCGCGCGCTGAGAATGGAACTGGACAAATATAGTGCTGGAGGCCGCTTCAATAACTTTGCGAGGATTTTACTTTCTTGGATGCACGGTGACCCCTGCTTTTCTTTTCATAGATCACTTCATTTACTGATTCTCTCCATTTTAACAACAACAACAAAAAAATTCGGAACGTGAGAAGTTTTGATTATTTCGCTTTTTCTAATCATTTGCGATCAAATTGTTCTATGAATGCAGGTGTGCATGACTTACAAGTATCCTTCTGTAAGGCTAATTTTACCTAAAGGAATGCCATCAGCTGCAAAAATTTAATTAATAGCCCTATTTGCGTTGAAATCAACACATCGATCTTATCTAGAGTTCTTCATTTTACTTTTCTTTTTGCTGATAGCATTGAAGCCGATATCGCTTCACATGACCAAAACTTCTAGAAACATTACGGTCTTCGATGCGCTTTATCTCCGAAACGAGCACGGTGACCCCAAAATTTTTTTGCCTTTCTGACATGAGTGGGTCATTGTCTAACTGCAGCAAAAGTTAAAAAAAAATCTAAACGTGGGAAGAATTGAGCGCGAACGTCCAATTATGTAAAACTGAATTATCGTATATGAACGTTAGAGCACGCGCATACTGAATTTATTTAGAAGTGTCATGGTGTCTTTCATTTGTTAGTCTCTTGGCAAAACTAGCGATAGTCTACAGATAATTTGAGTGATAGCGTAAAATATATTTGATTGTGTAGTTTAAGGACAAGAAAAGAAGCCCATCTGACATAAATTGACAAGTAGGACAAGTGATTAGTTTCTAATGAAACTGTGGTGCTGCGTCGGCGGGCAAGTGAAACACTATGTTGATTATCAACTCGGAGTTGATAAAGGTAAATTAACCGCCGTAGCGAGTTTCTAAAAGCTGACGTTTCGAGCGTTAGGTTTGGATCTTAATTAAATCACCGCGGAGGGCAACTTAAACAAAGTAAACGGAAAATTCAAATTATCTTTAGGGTAATGGCAAACGCAAAGCGACTTTTGGTGACAAATTAAATGGGAAATAAAAACGACTTTGAGTGATTATAGGAGATAACATTTTAACTTGTGGTGTATACGTGGAAGTACAATGCCAATCCCGACGAGCATATTTTTGTTATTTGGAATAAAATATATTATAAATGAATGAAAACTAACGAAAGTGTAGCAAACTAAAGTGTATATAACCCTCGAAGCGGCGACCCTCGGGGAAATGGCAAGTGGCTGCTTTAATAATAGGGGTTGGCCGCTTAATAGGGGTTTTATTTACAATATTATACTGATATTGGGACTTTGATAGCTGGCCGCTTAATCGGGGTTGGCCGCTTAATAGGTGGCCGCTTAATAGGGGTTTGACTGTATATTTTAATACTTTAAAGCGACAAAATCTGTCTAGACATTCATTACATAGTGTATCTCATAACAGTTATGCAGCTATTTAAAAATGGATGAAATAGTTTTAAGTTATACCTTTGATATTTGCTTCACTATAATCCATTATGAAAATAAATTGTAATTTGTTATTCTTTTTTAGGTCTGTTCATCGCTGGAACACCTGGTTACATCATCGGATTAAGTTCCTACCCAGTCCCCAGCGGTATCGGCGGGGAGATGTTCTGTCGCTTAATTAGTACCCAGTACTTCGTGTTTGTTTTTGGTAAAGTGTCGGTACTGACAATAGTGGCCTTAGCCCTGGAGCGATGGTACTCGGTTGTTAAGCCAATCGAATATAAAATTAAATTTACGAGGAAGCGTATTTACATATATGTTGCCATTATCTGGCTTATAAGTGGTATTGCTAATGGTTCAAAGCCTATTAAAGCCAAATTAAGCGAATCGTCTTTGCGATGCACATGGAGTAAGATGCCATACCCGAAGAACATATTTATACCGAGTTATACAACAGTGACATTCTTCATACCAACAGCAATAACTTGGTTGTCGTTTCTTCATGTCGGTAGAGTCCTCAAACGATCACCAGCAGAACAGAATGTACGATTCCGTAACACTCGGAAAAAGCTCACACGCATGTGTGCTATAGTAGCATTCTTGTTAACGATGAACTGGCTTCCAAATCAGGTCTTCTACACACTCTCCGCGTTTGACATAACCAAGGCAGAAACTCCACTACATCACTTCACCATAGTCCTCGCTATGTTTAACTCCTGTGTAAATCCCTGGATTTGCTACTTTACCAATCGAGAATACAAGAAGGGATTCAGACAACTGCTGTGCTTTGGTCGCAAAAAAGTGCATTCTCGACAGAGTCATTTCTATTCCGTTGCTGGTGGATCCGAGCGTAGCGACGTTACTGGTAGAACCGATCTTAGCGACGGAGTGCTCCACGTATTAAGCTTTAAATACATAAACTCTGGTTTTACAAATGACAATAAGGTCAATAACGTAGAAATGGAACTAAATTCTTATTCCACCAGTTAAAGACGCTCTATGTCATGATATACATATGAGCCCTCACAACACAAAAGGTGTCTTATTAATTTAGACCCTTTTTATATTAACAGTCCTCATTATGAGAGTAAAGAGCCGTACTTACAGGGGTCTTTTTATAATCATTTCAAGTGTCAGACAGTAGAAATTTAAACAGAGATGTCTTTTCTGCCATCTCAAGCCTAGGAAATTACTTTATCACAGGTTATCACGAGCCCTCACAACACAAAAGGTGTCTTATTAATTTACACCCTTTTTATATTACCAGTCCTCATATATATGTACAGAATTACCAGTTAAATAAATAATAAAGCATGAATAAATGTTCATTTCCCGTGATATTTAACAATTAGATTATGACCTCGAGATTTCTATGATATGATATATAATGGGGCCGCAGGCCGAATCAACTATCACATCATAGTCATTGAGAGCGAATAATCTAATTGTTTTAGTAAAAATCATAACAATTGTCTGGTAATAACTCTAAATCCTCTTCCAAAACTTCGGAGAAACGAGAAGAAACCGCAATTTTGTAGTCGACCTCCAGCCACTGCACACTAATGGCTGATAGTATACGAATAGCTCAGCCAATCAGATTGTCTCATTTGCATTAGTATACCAGTAGTACCTTTACTAAAGGTACATAGATTATACAATATTGGAGATTTTTAGAAACATTAGGGAGGAGGGTTAAAGAAATCATATAATAAATAAATAATTGGTATCAGATATTTGGCGCATAAGCTTTTAAAAATATAGTTAATATTAATAAAAAACAACTACCTAATTCTAGTATATATGAAATTAAGAACAACGGTTTTAGGTAAAGGAAAGTGAGAGTAATTAACATGCAGATTTGGTATTTCATCGTAATAGGAGAAATCACTTCATCTAATAATAATAATAATCTTACTTTTAAAAGTAAGCAATGGGATGATAGAAAGCTTAACGGATTCAGGAATACTATTTCAAATGTCAATCATCTTATTTATACACGATATATTAAAATTACAGCCGAGCTGATGTGATCGTGTACTTAAAGTAAAATAGTAAAAAATTAGTAAAATATTTCTAGTCGAGTAGTTCTGTTAAAAAACTTTGTGTAGAAAAACATGAACACATAATTCACCAACGTGGATTAAGGATTATAAAATTTAGAAGTAGATTGAGACGGATTACGAGTGACTTGAAAAACTTAGGCTACGCCTTCATGATGTCGCTTCAATAATTAAAGTGCAGAGAGTTAATTTGTTAGAGTTGGCCACTCTGCAGTTTTAGCATTTTTCGCTTGATGAGCTACTCAGCATTAAGTATTGTTGTACAGGAAAGCCATTAATAGAATGATAATGATAATGCGTTTATATAGCGCATTATTTTTTCTATATTGTATATTACACTACATGTAACTCAGGTTTATTACTTGATCTAATTAGTGTGCCAAAATAAAAAATAAAAAAATCGATTAAAATACCGTTACTTGTTACTTGGAGCACGCTTATGCTTCCATTCTTCTCTTCAATCAAGATACAGACCTTTACTATACTATATTGACTCAATCATGGTAATCGTGCATTAGGCTCGTACGTTGGTTAAAAATACATAACCGATGGGATGGTAACGGTTTGTGTGTTGGTGGTTTCCCTGACAACTAATAAAAGTCACCAATACAGCTCAGTAATAAGAAATGGATGGATGATTTTATGAAGTGCAAAAAAGAGAAACGTTTGAAGAATTGACTAATATCCATTTCCTATGAAAATCGAATATTATATTTTTTTTCATTATGCATAAACATGAAAATACTTCCGATTTCTCCGACCTTTTAGTTACTCAGGAGACTACATACAGAACCTCGATTGATTATAATTTGGTTACAAATAAGAATAGCCTGCAGTTATCTTTAATTAACTCATTATACGAAAGAGAATGGGATCTTCGTAGCGATATGTCAACGTAAGTACGGGATTCGAACCCATGCCCTTTGCGTTGTCAGTGCATCTCCATGCCATAACGAGATATTTGTTTTATCATTTAGCAAACAATGTGGAATCATCACATACAATCATTACATATCGTTTTAATCTATAACAATTAGACCTTGTATCAATTATTTTGATATCAAAAGGTTATTTAATGGTACCGGCTATAGCCCAGCTAAATTTTGTTAGAACCTGTTTAAATTATAATTTTAAATAATGAGATTTTATAGCACCAACTGAATTAATATAAAACTGCCGCGGCTAACTTTAACTGTAGCGAATTTGTTACAACTTCTATAGTAAGTAACAACTTTATTTTAAGATGGTGACACATAACAGTTTACACTGATGAACCAGTGGCCCCCTGTCCTAGAAAGTTGTTTAAGACTGATTTTTACACAAGAATCAGCTATTATCTTAAGATATTGTGTTGCAAGACAGCTGACTAGAATAGCCTTGGTCGTATATTGCAAAAGTCCTATATCGCTTCCGTTGTTGGCTGTTTTTGTTTCTTTTTTAATTTCTTTTAAAGCAATACAATATATATTTATATGGTCTTACAGGCGTATACAATCTACGCACGGTGCATATGTTGGTAGAATACTAGAAGAGGTTTGGCTGGATTTACAAGCTTTTCAAGTAGCCTTTAACCCACCAATTATAGTATGTATTGCTTATGAGAAAAATTGTGGTTCACAGGCACAATAAAGTCCATAGCTTCTAGGATCTGTCAATCAAAGTACGTTTTGGGTTGAGTCAAGGTCTTAGAAGTTGGACCCAAGCTATATTTATGTTGAACGTTAGCGTGCCTCGAGGTCATTTAGAAACAATATGGTTGACGTCAGGGGTGCTAAATAAAGAGAACTTAATAATTTGGTACAATAAATTACTGTGCGAATCAGAAAAGCGTGAACACGTTGATTTAACTTGGAAGCAATGAAATCACTTCAGGAAAAAAAAATAGACCAATTGTGACTATTCTTCTTGCTGTTTGATCTTGCATGTGATTGGTGGATACACAATTGACATGTCTGATTCGCACAGTAAACATTATTTCCTTGATTTGATTACTTCCAAAGGAATAACTATACATGGTTAGATCAGTTTTAGCAATCGAGACAAGAAAAATAGTCTTCTATGGAAAGAACTCGTTAGATTGATAAGAAACAAAACGCAAATTCTGTAAATAATTACCGTATAAAGATATGGAAAGGTGCATTGACGAAACCTGATTAAATTATTAGCTTGTTTTTCAGCAGTGGATATTATGGCTTTGATTTAGGGTTTAACACATGTTTATGGCGTTACTACCAGGCCATAATCCAGTATTCTTCGTGAATTGTTGTATCTTGTTCTATATTCTTAAGTTAGTGCCGAACAGTAATTTACGACGCTTAATTAAAATATTGTTTTGGTAGGAAAGAAACTGAAATTCGATTTTCTGTATTTCATTTGCATAAAATGCTTGTTGAACTTTGAATATTAAATTAATATGCTGCCAATATTATATAAATACATCTGATATTGAAGTATTACAATTTAAAGTCATTACCGGCCATAAAAAATTTCAACTATTAGTTTTTGTTATTGTCTGTTAGGTTATTAAATATTCGTCTATTGTATTGAATTATTCCTTCTGGATCCTTCCGGTCAGTTGTACAGTAAAGGAAAGGAAATGTAATTTAAGCTGAAGAACGTATTAGTTTATGTTGCTTTTCAAACTACGTTTAAGATAGTTGGCTTATAATAGATAGATAGATAGACTTTTATTTAACGTGGACAATACTCTTAGCTATAGGTAAAAACACAAGCTAATTTACAGGTAATGCCACGATTTAAAAAATTATAAAGTATAAAAATTAATATATATACACAGTAAATTGATTAAAAAGACAAAGATAATGTGGTGTAATTGAAATATTTTGTTAAAAACCTAACCTGCTGGCTCGGTAAAACTGTTCGTTAAGAAAGAGTCACTGAGATTAGGTAGTGCACACAGGAGGCAATATAATGATATTTGATTATTGACCACAATCTCGTGTTTTGGTCATTTGGGGTTATTTTTACAAAGGCGCCTGTGATCATGATTTGGCAGGGTTTGAAGTGCTTGTATATTATGGTCTGTCATTCACATCTATAAAAGAGCTGTCATTATTTTCCAGAATTAGTTACGTGCTTGGCTTTCAGAAACATTTGCGGTTTCCGCTCAAAATAATTTGTAGAAGGAAAGAATACCTGATTGGTAGGTTAAAATAGCAATCTAATATAGGTTTTAAGTCTGCATTTCCGTCGTAAATACGACAAGAAAACCACGACATTTTACAAAATCATAGTGGATTCTTCGTTATCAATCTACAGTCCACAGGTAGGTCGTAAACTACACTAAATTGGAATAGTTTTATTTTCATTGCTAATTGGATTATGTTTTGCTGATATTTAATGACGATCCTTTCGCTTTTATGTTACGTTCAGTGGCTTCAGAGCCGTTTTAGTTAAACGTCATATTTATAAATGACTATTGTGAATATTCCTTAGCCTCGTCGCCAGAGTGCGATATCCTTCGTGTGCGTTACACGCTACATATTGTGCTCTTTAGTCTTTCTGAAGTAGTCATCAAAATAAGTACGAAACTCCATTATACGCATCTCATTCAATCACTCAATCGCAAGACAAGAAGAAACATAAAAGTAAGCATATTTCACTTTTGTGCTATAGCAGATACATAAATAAAGGCTATGACTAACTATCGCAAGAGTGTACAATGTCAGTGTTGTTATTTTGACAGACTATTTTCTATTTCGTTCTTTGTGTAGTTGGTACAACATGGCTTACAACACTACTACCGCCAGCCCTGACATGCACATGCATGACGATTCAGGCGAGCCACACCTGGCCTTACGAGTGTCCATGGGAATCATAGCCGTTCTGTCGATTTGCGGCAATGGTCTGTTGATCGTGGTGTTACTGCGCAACAGAGCTCTTTTACGAAGCTCATACAATGTACTGATCTTAAGCCTGGCCGTTACTGACATGACAACAGGTAAGGTGTCGATCCTACAGAAAATATTCCAGTGCGTTGTTTTGAAGATAACTGTCGCGACTTTAATTTATGATTTATTTTGGTGATTAGGTTTGGTTTGGTTAGTTTGACCACGACATGTCTTAGGGCCTCCACAGACTAGGCCAATTGTAATCGATTACTATTTAGTTTTCGATCATAAAAAGTTGTCGATAACAAAAAAGCCAGTGTGCGAAGCTAGTTATCGATAACTAAGGCCCTTAGCTATCGATAACTACAGTAGCTTCACACACTGGCTTTTTTGTTATGGACAACTTTTTATGATTGACAACTAAATAGTTGTCGACAACTATCTCTTTAGTCTGTGGAGGCCCTTACATAACAATTCATGAACTTGGAGATAACAAGATATATTTGGTGTTTAATATAACCTGTTTTACCTTATACTTCGACTCACCCTGTGTACCTTATAGGGAGTGAATCGATCTCCACTACAACATTTCAACTTTTCATTCACGCTTAATCAAACTTTTATAGGTACTTCAATTTTCGAATTACAGTAGCACATAAGATGAATATTGCAAGCTAGATTAGCGCCACCAAGACTCGTTGAAGCGCTTGCTTGGCTCGCGATTCTGAGAACCGTATTTGATAAGATCTTATATAAAATGCGAAAATAAAAACATGATTGTTGACGCCCTAACTTCAGATTAAAAATTAATCAGTCATGTTTTCTTGCACGTACGAATGAAATATTGAATATTGCTGCTTATAGAGTATCCTTTCATTTGTTCACTTTCATTTCACTGAAGCTAACCGCGGAAGTAATTAACGATTCAGAGCACGGAAAATGCAGACCTTCAACGAAATAAATAGCGAAATATAGGGGAGACATCTGTTTACAAACATTGGTTTTGTTATTTGCCAACAAGTTGAACAAAACAACTCTTTGTTTCACCAGCCAATAGTTCTCTGGTTGGCACATTAATAACAATAGATGACGTCACCGATATATTTGCCATTCTTTGTAGAAATGAAGCAAAGCAGTAAAACAAACATAGCCATAGCCAACTGGCAACTAGCCATAGCCATAGCCAACTCACGTCTGGTATGCCTCCTGCCAGTTGGGATTTTCAACCATGTTATGTTTATTTGAAATATTTGTTTCTTTACACGGCCCCACAAGCTTCTAGCTTTAAACACAAACCGTGTATAAATAAAGTTGATTTATTTTTTATTATTATTATTTTTTTTATCTTTTTGGTTAAAGCCATGTTCATTTGGAACCTACCAACCATGTTGCGCTGGTTGGGTTTATTTTAATGCATTTCCCATGATTTGTTTTGACTCTGTTTTTATTTGGGTTAAAAATGTTTTCCTGATATATATTGGCTCTTTAACTTTTTCATCCCCAAATTAAAGTCTAGTCTGTGGATTTGGAAACAATGAAATCGACGTTCTTGAGGAATATTTCACGTAGTGGTGTTCGTTTTTCGATATTTTTCAACATAGAATTTATTTCAGTTTTGAACTTGGGCACTTTTGGCAGTGAAAGGGTTAAAGGTACACTAAAATCTCTTGTATGACGTCAATAAAATAGTCAGCTAGATCAACTAGATTTTAAAAATAACAATGACTAAAACGTTTGAGCCCACTAGATTGAATATGGAGGAAGTTGAAGTGAGTTGATATGACTGGGTGGCAAATTATGACCCAGCTGCGGATCAGTCTGTCTGCCCTTAGCTCTTGTTTTGTTATACTTCTACCCACTGTTACCCTCTGTTCTCATTTCTGCATTACGTTTTGTTGCAATTTGCCTTAAAATGATGAATAAAGTAAGCTTTCCACATCGAATCGTGCCTTATAACCGAAAAAAAAAAACTGACACGTTTTTTTGTCAAACCAAGTGAAGGAAGTATAACGATATTGATGTTATAGGTGTTTTGTAACACAACACCCACTTCAGCGAGTCACTGAATGTTAAAAATATTGTCTTCATTGCAATAACGAAGACAAATTATTATGATGCAGTGCTGAACACTTTGAAACATACATTGCAATAATAATTCTTGAAAACTAACTGCAAAACACAAGAAATAAATTTCATATTATTAAATGAAAAGTTAAATATATCATGCTTATTTTAGTACTGTTGTATTATTACAATTTTTTAAATTAGTGTTGTGATGCACATGCATTTGAAAAAATTATGGAATTTGTGCAATACAAATGTAACATTATTATTATTAATATTTTTAAAGCAGTGATCTGAGAACACTTCCCACTGACTTCCTATCTTACAATACATGTTCCGGATGTTCCCGCAACTGATGATGGATGCAGCGACACCCGAAACATGTTTTGTAAAACAAGAACTGTTCTTATTATCTCTTTACTGCTAGTCTCTCGAAATTTTGGTAACATTATTGCTATTTTATTTCCAGGTATGGGCCTGATTCTAACACCACAATATATCATAGGAATCCACAACTTTCCAATCCCTTCAGGACTGGCTGGAGAGCTGTTCTGCCGCATAGTAGTGTCATACTACCTCTTGTTCACCCTGGGCATTGTCTCAGTCTATACAATCACATGTTTATCTCTGGAGAGATGGTTCGCAGTCGCAAAACCCGCTAAATACCGAGCAGGTTTCAAAAGTTTTTTTTTAATTTTTTTAATTTTTTAAATTTTTAAAAAAATTTTTTTTTTTTTTTTTAATTTTTTTAATTTTTTTTTTCAGGTTTCAAAAGTTACAGAATCTACGTGATGGTGGTAGCGGTATGGCTGGTGTCGTTTCTATTTAACGCTCCGCACCTTTTCGAAATGAAACTTGCGTCTGACAATCACTGTGTGTGGGTGTCTCTCACAGAAGGGAACATCCGAAAAGGGGTTGCGCTGGTTGAGTTTCTTGGAAAGTTCCTTGTACCACTTATCATCACGACTATGTCGTTCCTGAGCCTGTGGATGAAAGTCAAAGATTCGCCAGCTCTCTTTCAAACAAATAAAGGCAAAGCCGGCGTGCGTCTGTTACGCATGTGTGCAATCATTGCCGTGGTTCTGGCGATTTGTTGGTTTCCTAACCAAATTTATTATCTGTTGTTCAAGTTCGACATCACCCAGATGGATACAGCGGTACATCAAGTCACAGTGGTGATGTGCATGGGAAATTCCACCTTAAACCCATTCATTTACTGTGCAACTAACCCATCTTACAGGAAGAATTTTGTGGAATTTATCTGTCCATGGAAAGTGGGCTATGGTCTTGGAGAGGTCCCATCTGAAGCCGATAAGCGAGCTGATAGGCTAAGTGGCAGTACCATGGTACCGGTTAAATCACAGTGCGCCCCTCACACGGTTACAAGTATGTCTCGGAGTGACGAGTATTTTACACGTAGCGCCTCAGAACTTCGTATATAAGAAAGCCTCTCTCAGAATAGACATTCAAGGAAAAAGCTTAATCCCAAAAACATACATCGGAGAAAAATAGATTCCCAAAAGATCATTTATCAAACATTAAAGTAGAAATTCAACAAAATCAAAAAGGGGATAAATTGTCAGAACATAGAGCTCTAAACATAACATAACAAAAAAAATCAACTTACAGAACATAAATACCGAATAATTTTATGAGCTTAGTTACTAGTACTTACTGCCCATTATGCTCACTGACAAAAAGGGCAGCAACAAAGGTCTAAATTTTGTGAGCAAAATGAACTTAAAACATATTCGCATCTCGTCACGGGTGATTCTACTAGTTTGTTTTCAACAGAATAAAAGTAGTAGTTTCTAGAATTAGTTACAATAGGTAAATAATTGTTATTTAACTAAGAGTTTAGTTAATCAATCAATCAATCAATCAGATCCTTTGATTTTCCTCGCAATCATCTTCAGAATCACTCTGACAAAAAGTAATTCAGTAAAACTTTGCATTGTGTATATATTGTATGACTTGTATAGCTAGTTAGTCTGATAAGTTACACGGCGCACAAAAAGTGCCATGTTTTGTCTAGTTATAAGGCTTACTTTTTATGAACCAGCTTTTAATTAGATTTGGAAAAAAGGTTCAAGTTGATCTTTTTAAATTTATTCAGATGAAATTTTATTAAAAACTGAAATAATTGGTGGGGTAGGTGGCAGTGCAGTGTCAAATTAAAAAAGGAAAATAAAATGAATAAATGGGAATTTCTGTGGTCACAGATCGAATTGAAATACTTACAGTATATGTGATTTGAAAATATGTGTCACTGGGTCTGAAAAGGTTTTTGTTGTTGTTGTTGTTTTTTTGTCTGTCCACTTTTATTTCAACCTTATTGAGTTCAAAACTACTACACCTATCATAACTGTCATTAACAGTTTTACATGTCTTGTTGTTGCAGTGAGTAAAAGGTTTTGATAAAAAGGTTTAATGGAATACTGTATGTGAAATGTCTGCTTAACTTTGACGTTACATATATATTTTAACATTTATTGGAACCTTATATTTACCAAACTTATATTGTACAGAAAATAATATTAATAATAATAATAATGGGGGCATTTGCAAATTCATTTGCAAATTTAAAGTGGCCAAAGGTTTTTTAGAGAAGAGTTGTAGATATATTCATAATAACAAAAACAACGGAGACCCAAGACATCCCTCGGTTTAATAATGCTATAAAAGCCAACTTTTATCTATACATATTTCCCTCTAACAGCTTTTTAGATAATTCGATTATTCATCGAAGAGCATTTTTTCCGCTTCTTCTTCATCGAAAGTTTCCTCGGTCTCAATAGTAGTCTTCTCTTCGTCCATTTCTACAAAAAAAGGAAACAATAAAAGTGAAAAGTTAATCAGTGTATTAAACGACAAATAAAATCCAGTGAAAAGTTAATGTAGACTTATAGCATTTCTTTGAAAGAAATAGTCGATGGATCATTATATAATTCAAGCCAAACAATTATTGGAATGGGGTTGTTATTTTAGTTGCTGGCAAAATGTAGAATATGAGTTGGGTTCCTGCTGTTTATAGAACACAAATTTATGTTTAATTTATCATCTATTCAGTAGAGAACTACTAACAGAAAAAAGTCCAATCAATTGAAATTATTCTCGCAAAAACCTGTGTTTCAGCAACTCTGCTTTGAAGGGGAGGGGAAAAGGGCGGGGGCGATGAATTATAGTGGAGAAAATACACCAAATCTATATTTTAATATACCTATATATATGTATATTTCTTAGATGAAGTAGCATTTTACCTTACTATTCAGTTTGCTTTATTTTAGATTAAGGGTAAAGTGAAAGAGACGATGTCAACATTGATTAGAATATATTGATTAAACTGATATAGCTTTAACAAAAACGCTGGAAATGGTTTTGCCAATATTTCGGTTTTATTACCGAGACAGAAACAGGTCAGAAGAAGGTTTTTGTTAAATTTGAATGTCATTCTGGAAAGAAAATGGTTCTAAGATTAGCACGCGCTATTTTCTGTATTTTAGCTATCAGTTATAACGCGTGCAGATTTCCGTTATCAGTTAACATCTCTAGCTAGCTTGTAAACGTTTACTTCGTTTTTTTTCCTCAGTTGCCCTGAGGAAGGTTTTTGAATAAAACCGAAAATTTGGCATGTCTAAAATCTAGTTCTAAGATTAAAGATATAGAATCGAATAGACTTTATAATTAACGTGTCAATATTGTGTAGCTGAGGGGAAGTCCCATCTACTTATTGTGGATACCTAATTTACAAATGTTAATATTATTATATTGAAGGTACCTAAAATAACACATAAAATTTTATTAATGTTGAATAACCGACAAAAACTGCTTTAAAAACAGTGAAATCTCATTGTAATTTTGCTATATTTGATCAATAAAACATATTAACCTTCAGGCTCGTCGTTCTCACTTGGGTCCATGAATGGTTCCTCTATTTCCTCTTCCTCTTCCTCTTCCTCGTCCCGAACAAAACGCTCTTCCTCTGTATGACCGAACAAAAAACAAACAATAAATATGACGTACAAAAGGGATATTAGAGAGATGAAGCTTCACGTTTGTTTTTCCCGCAAACGGCAAAAATCCAACTTTTGCCGTTTGGCGTTTGCCGTTTGTACGTCAAAGAGAGTAGTTTCGCGTTTATCGTGAACGTGTGAATTATTTTCTATTTTTCTGATGGATTTATTTAACGATTTGAGGAAAAGTAAAGAAAATAGAGTGCAAGCTGACGTTTGCCGTTTGCCGTAGAACGTGGTTAATCTCTCTATTATTCCAGCAGGGGAATTCATGATGTGAAAAAGTCATTATAAATCCTCTGACCTGTTTCTGTCTCGGGTTCATCTGCTGCTTCCCTCTCCAACAATTCTTTCAAAAGCTCTACAGAAAACAAAGGCAAACTTGAAGTTTAGGCTCTGCAGCTAATGCATTTCAAAACTTTGAATTGTCAATCAGAGTGGGAAAGTGTCAACATTCAAAGATAATGAACATTGTCAAAATTGCAATATATAATTATAAAATGACAAACTGTCACACTCAAAGATGTACTTGGCTATAGTATATTCAGAACTGAACGTTTCCTTAAACCTTTTTAAAAGCCCTGACAGTGCCAAATGGTACATTAGTTGTGCATTATTTGATCAATTTGGAATTTAAATTTTGGGGGCTAAAATGGTTTTGAAAATGTCTGCTTTTTGAAAGCACAAAATTGAACAACTACACCTACAATTTTTATAACTGCTTTATTTTTAAGTAGACAATTTTATTTTTTCCTCAGTTCATGTTAACCTTCATTGAATAAAAATGTGATCGTCTCCTCGTGTAAACTGTTACGTTCCTGTAACAGCATGGAAAACAAACCAACCACAAAGCGATTGAATACTACATTGCCGAATTGGCGTAAAAAATATATATTTAGAAATGCACTCTAATAACATTTCAAATGCTCGAATATTTTCATTTTCATTTACTTCGGACTAGAATCCCTATATTTTATTTTAACAGCTGGAATTCAAATAAGATGTCTAAAATGAAAATTAAGTCAAAATTAAGTCGATTTGAACATCCATCACAAATTTGGGTAGTTTTCAAATCTAAAACGGTGGTCAAATTGCCTTATCAGTTTAAATCAACTTCCAGTTGATAAAACGTCCCAACACAATAGCTTGTATCAAAACAATACCATGTAATATTTTTATGGATATTGAAACAGCGAAAATATCTATTCTCCTTTACATCCGATGTATAAAAAATATAAGATTTTACTGATTACTTATTCTGTATATTAATGTAAGTTTGCGTTTTAAAAACACAGAAAATCATGTTAAATAAACTGAAATGCAGCTGAAATGTGAGGCTTGACATGCACATTTAATAGGAAATGAAAAATTGGAACCCAGCAGAGTCGGAAAGCTTTTCGAGCAATGTGATTTTCAAAGTTAAAGCCAAATGTGTTTACTCAAGATAAAAGCTCGGTAAAGGAAAGTAAAATAATTTGAATTACCTTTTAAGAAAAGTTGACCTAGACTTTTAAATTTAAATTACTGTTCGAGTATCTACAAAATTTTTGTTTTAGCAGCTGTCTATTATTCTCGAAGCCTTTTCTCCTTTTTGTCACCTGTTTATACAATTCATTAAATTTGCTCAAACAGTATATCCCTTGGAAGGAGGCATTAACTTTGTTTGGTTGATATGTTTATTTGAGTCTTTACTCACAGCCGTAATTTAAAGACATAAAATAGGGCTAAGAAACCTATAGTTTTAATTGTAGGCATTTACTGAACTCCCTTAGCAGAGAAAAGCACATCATTCATATATTTGACTTTTTCGTTAATTAAAAACGTTTATGCAAATTACCAACTGTGTAAATTTATTATTAAAAAAAAGAAAAGCTTTATTGAAGAAGAGTAGATTAAATCTTAATTAATACTCAGGGCCTTCTGCGACTAGAAAAACTACATGGTTTTGTATCTTATCTCAAATCATACTAACAGATCATTCAAAGCTACTAATTAGTACTGGAATAATGAAAAGAATTGCAAATTGATCTTCCGTTCTACAAGACTTTTATCAACCGAAGTAAAATAATGTTCCTAAACCTACATACATGTATACGTTGGTTCAGTAACAATATATATGTTGTGGTTTAAATTTATTTTTGGTTTAAAAATTTTCAAACCAGTTTGATTTTTTATTTTCCTTTGTTTCAGATTATGGTAATGAATAGACAGAAGAAAATAAAAATCAAACTGGTTTGAAAAATTTTAAACCAAAAAAAAATTGAACCACAACATATATCTAATAGAAATCGGATTTATTAAAAACTTGGTTTGGCAACAAGGGTATATAACATTTTGGGAAAATACAGATTTCAGTTTCATTTTTGGTAAAAATAATATCTGTCAAAAATTGTTGAGGAAAGGAAAGGCAAGACAAAATTTATTTTAAATAGTGGTCAGGAAAACAAATGTGAAACAAAAAATAAACTCACCCGCTTCTTCATCGTCGGTTGCAGCGCTGAAAACGTTGACGGCCAGGAGAGTGAACGTGAGCAAAAACAACAACTTCATCTTGAACTTCAGTTAACTTGAGACAGCTATAGACCTCAAATGCAGCACATCAAACCAGTGCGTTGGGTTAAGTCCAGTCAGCATCCAATCAGACAAAAACTCGTCATTGAAAAAGCAGACGTGTGAACGAAACGCTGTACAAATCTACGCACAAACGTGCAGCCCGCTGATTGGTCGAGTTATGTCCAACTTAATTGATGCTTGAATTGAGGTGTCTTTCAAGCTCATGGAAAGCACTTTGTTAATCACAAGAATAAACACAGATGACTGCTGGGAAAAGCTTAAGAAAAATAATATCTTCCCATCCAACCCAGTACATGATCTATGCTGAGAATATCTTTCCCAAAAGGAATGACTAGTATAGTACAATGTCATTGTATTAGGAACACCGTGAATGATTATTGTAATTTTATTACTTATCTATACCTGTTTATGCAAAATGCGTAGCCATGGTCCATGTTTTTTAAAGTAAACACGCTGCGAAGAAACTCATTATTATTTAAATTGCCCTGACTATACAAGGAATCTGATTGGCTAAATAGCTAAAAACTACAAAGGCAATAAACACAGCTGATTCAATTGGTGTTGCCATCATGTCCTCATTTCAACATGTAATTTAACATTTTGGATTTGTTCGTTTTTCAAAAAAAAAACAGCTCTACAGGAAAATGAAAGTTATTCCAATCCTGATACTATTGATCTGTCTTCCTTCTGTGACCACTGCCACCGAAGAAGGTAAAGGTATAGACATTACTTCATGAATGATTTTTAATCAGCTAAAAACAATAAATATACATGAGAACGGGTAGAAAGATTTTTGTTTGTTCAAGTAAAATAAATGGTTCTAAAATTAGCCGAAGTATTAGATTTCAGATGAGAATTTCTCCCTTTTAAAGAATTTTAATGGGAAAATTACCTCGGAATAAATCCAAGTAAATCAAATATCTTACTCTTTTAGTATTTTAAAATTATATTCACCGAACGTTTGTGTTCTTCGTGTGTTAAATGTCTCGTTATATGTATATTTCTCATCTGCAAGCCAGCTCAATGCCAGCTCAATGCCAGTACTGAATATTAACCAAACAAAACTAAGGTTTTTTTAAAATAAATTATTCTTTTTCACGGCCACATTAACTTTTACTTGTTGTCGATAGGTAGCTAAAATGATATTAGCGCATTAAAATCCTCTGATTTCTCTTATTATTTCCTACGCGCGCATACTCCTTCCACAGTCTAGAGCGTGGATTATGTATTCATATTTGTTGCTCCTTAAGAATTGAATGCTTTCCAAAAAGCTTGTTTGCCGAGCAGTGTGCGTTATTCAAGTTCCTCCGAGCATCTTTAATACAAACGAAATAGAAATAGAAATACGCAATTGATGTTATTTACTTCTTCACAAGATGATCTACACGAGGAAGGAATTCCTCTCACAGAAGAAGATGCACAAGATGAGGATGAGGACCTCAGTGAAATTGAAGTGAACCAAAGTAAGCATATTACTGAGCAGGGCTACAAATAACAGTCGGTCATCGGACAATGACCGACCAAAATTTGCTTATGTCCGATGCAATCCAAACTGTGGTCGGACAATTTTGTTTTGCCTTCCAACGTAAACGCCAACGAATTTTATTCTAAATGCAAACTACATGTAGTTTACTCTGCGATGACAACGCGTTTAATTAGCAGGTTCGCTTATCAAGCAATACTGTAATATGATGTCCAACCTCATTTTTGTTTTGTCCGACCAAAATTTTTCTTAGTCGGACACATGTCCTTTCAAGAAAAAAATTATTCGCAGCCCTGACTGAGTCTCCAACAAGTACGAAAGACTAAAAAACATCTTAAGGGGCCGGTGACCATTATATTCAAACTTATCATCAGGAAACACCTTAAAAAGGTGGCCTTTTTGGTAGGCCTCTCCTTACGAAAAGCTACGAGGACAACGAAGCAAGGAGGTCTCCCCTTTACGTACGAGAGATTTCCAAACGTAGCGGCTCTGGTTGTATTTATGAAAGCTGAATGATCAAACCTTTTCTAAGGCTGCTAGATATCACTAATTTATTCCTGGTAGTGTGAGATAAAGAAAAATTGTCTAGCATCATGGTTTGAACAAAGTCGTGTATTTTTTGTTTTGAACCTTATATTAAGAATTCTATTCAACTCGATCCGTTCTTGTCCTGAGTAAATTAAGAAAATTGTCGAGTAAAGCGGACATTTAGTAGGCAAAACAATTTCCGTTTATATCTTCAACAAATGTGGGCACAGAGCTAGTTCACATTTAATATAAAAATGTTTACATTTGCCCGTAGGAAATGGCGTTGACGCATTTGAAGGTGACATAATGATGACGCCCGAGCAATGGGAGGAACTTAAGAGAGATTTTGAACGAACAGGACAACCACTGCCATAAAACAGAATGGAATAGACCATCAACACTGATTGTCATTATGATAAAACAGAATCTAGCAGATCGTCAACATTGACGCAGTTTAGTCTAGGAAATCGTACTAGCTTGTGAACGTTTAATACGTTTACAATCTATTTAATTTTTACATCAAATAAAGCTTGCAGTGATCATCTACATTGTCGTTTATTTTGTTTTAATTATATTTTAATAATTTATTTTTGTACAGCTTAGAAGCGTGATGTTGTCTATATACATGTATTCAAGCCCCGCTTCATACTAAATACAACAATCTGTAAACAAATTAAATAGGCTTCTTATACTTTCTAATACCATAAGGTTTAGTCAAAATTTTTAGAATGAAAATCAGCGATATTAAAGTCGAACGACGTTTCGATGACTCCATGTCATCATTTTCAAGTTCAAAATACATAACATTAATATTTAAAAACAGGCGCACTCCACGCACAGTTCGATCTCTTGGTTATGTCTATATAATTATAATAAATAAACATATTCCAGAGAGGCAATTTTATTTACAATAATTGACAACAAGTCAACAACCATATATTTGTACCAATAAACGAATTTAAATTCTGTTACTGTGTTTCTCAAACACTTTACTTACAGTTATGTTAGAACTGTGCCCAAAGCCATAAACAATCTATTGCAGGGAACCTGAGCGGCAAATCAATGTTAACCTTTTAACACTGATATCAAGACACAAATTCTCCTTATTGGTCTCAATCATTTCTCATGGTACTGCTTGAGAGAATTTGATCATACATCAAGAGAGTTTTCCCTACTAATCAGTTTAGTTATTTATTTATTTTAGTATACATTTATTTTTATTAATGTTTTTGAGGAGAAATTAAATTAAATGATCAAATGCGCTTAATGTATAGAAGTATTTTACCCGTCTGATCCTAACTAACGGTAGATAAATTAAAACAATTTCAAATCAGCATTTTCAGTTATTAGAGATAATCCTTAATATGATGTAATAAATTTAAGTTGCTTTCAGTTTCATACATACACTTAAACATGTGTAATATCTGTAACGCTTATAACAGCCGGCCCATGCACCTTACGGACTCTTAATTCGTTTGTCACACTACCAACATCACTTCCAGAGGGCTCCATTGCCATGACCCTTTCCCTATACCATGGACACAACAGAAGCAAAAAGTGCCTTCTGTATGTCGTGTTACTGATGCAATAGATTAAAGGATTGACACATGAGTTGAACATGCACAGCACCACTGTGAAATGGTGCAAGGGCGTGTCTAGTTGAGTGATGTCATATTTAAACAACAGATAGTATAACTGGTTAGGAAACCAACACACTCCAAGCACGAACGCTGTTAACGTGCACATGCGCAGTAAACGCAACCCAGCCTTCCCTCTGTTCGATTGAAAGAGAGCTGGTGACGCCTTGACGTGGTTGTTCAGACTTACAATAGTAATGGACGACGTTAGAAGAGGAAGGAAAAACTTTCCTGAAAATTCCAAGATGGCCACCACTCTTCTGGCTGTTCCCGTGGTGAGAACAATCCACTGGCACTGTTGTTTGTTATCTGGGCCGATCGCAGCTTTCATTTCAAACAGATGCGGAATGTTTAAAAGCACGGAAAGTGCCCAGATCCATAACACACAAATGTTAACTCGCGGCTTCGTTAAGGTTGTTTTGTACTTGGTTGGACGAGCTACAGCAAGCCACCTGTCGATAGCCATACACGTGACTGTATACACTGACACGATACCCAGAGTAAACACTAGGTACTGAGAAAAAATCATCCTGCAGAAAAACTGACCAAAACCTCCTGGTGGAACTGCGATTGAGTCAGGTCCAATTACGTACACAGGGGTAACCAAAATACCAATCCCTTTGAATAAAAAACGTATTTAGTCTTTGTTTTAATATAATTTAAATGTTATGTTTTTAAAACTAGTTACGTAGTTACACTGTTATCAATTTTATGATGACTTATAGAAATACATGGAGCAGTGTCAAATGATATCAAATGCCAGTTTATTTATGCAAGTAATGTTAAAACACAACAAATGTTGTCTACTTCAGTGCTAAATTAATTATATTTTACGACATATATATATTATAATCATGTTATCAGGCAGGTTATAAACAAATGTTTTTCTTCCTTTTCTAACATCAAGCCACATACCCTGTTTAGCCTAAACAGGGTATGTGGCTTGATGTTAGAAAAGGAAGAGCGTTTAGGTTCTGCCTTCAGAATGAACAAGTATATCTTAAGACGAAAGAACACATAACCATACCCTATCGAGTGGCACGACTTTGTTATTTTACGCCAAATAAGGGAGAGACCCCCGGAAAACATAATGCTTTGTACTGCTATGCATGTTGACGCCTAAGAACTCTTCAATTAAATTGAGGTTTTGTCAGCTTGTGAAATGGATGACACGATGCTGGTTCTGGCTTTTAAATTTAGTTTAAGTAAAAAAAAATGTTTATACTAGGCGTCACCAAAAGCTAGTTACGTTACACATCACCTAAACCTGTTTTTAAGCAGTTTAAAATATTGCCTCAAACAGTTATTTCTTTAGCACTAACGTAAAAGCAATATTTGTGTTAAATTTTATCTAAAATCGAAAGTTAATACTTAAACCTTTGGAAATTTATTTACATTACACTGGATCGGATAAAAATAGTAAAATAGTAGCAATTTTATTCATGCTTGATAAAAATATCAAATCAAGAAAAAGAGCAAGATTTCATTAGTCTTATTTTCGAATCACGCTACGCCACATTATAATGACTTGAAAAAAGCTTTTTAAAAAAATTGACAAGTTTGCTAAAGATGTTTAAATATTAGTAAAAGAAAATGTTTAAGCTTAAGCCAGTACTGAGAAGAATGCAAGGGTGAATGAATTACATGTTGTAGCTTAAGTAAAGAGTACACTGCTCGTAATTAAAATTTTCACCAGCGGACGGAACTGTCTATCAAATTTACCGAGTACAAGCACATATATTTGCTTCAAGGAAGTTTTAATCAGTCTA
The DNA here is from genome assembly GCA_029204205.1 of Desmophyllum pertusum. Lineage (NCBI taxonomy): Eukaryota > Metazoa > Cnidaria > Anthozoa > Scleractinia > Caryophylliidae > Desmophyllum > Desmophyllum pertusum. The sequence goes on from MU826856.1 coordinate 216,622, forward strand.
CGTTTTGATCAAAATGGTATCACTTTTAGCAAGAAATGCACTGTTCGCACTTACTATAGGACTGATTCTCTCCAATTTTTACGCTTTTAAACAAAATTATTGAGCGGAAACCAACACAAAACAAACAACAGAAAAATGGTAACTAAAAGCAAATTTGATGAAATAAAAATTGAATAAAGTTGTTGTTGTTGTTGTTAAATTAAGTAGCAGTATGCGGAAAATGGCGTAGTGTTAATCGGTGAACATATATGCTCTAAATCTAATTGGCGACTTGTAGACTTGCAGAATGAAAAATAAAAATCAATGAGAATGTTGGGTTAAGCAATAATTTTGTGATTCAGGTTTAGAAAATGACCTAGATTCTGAATATTGACAACATGTCACTTGCATTCCAGATATAATATTTACCGTTCGGCAGATGTCAATCTACTGATGTCTGCTCTACCGTCACTATTTGTACAATAAAAGCTAAAACGAAATTCGAGGTAAATGATAATTATCAGTCAATGTGTTTGTGCTCTGTAGCATGGAGTTTTTCTTTCGTTAGTTTTTCTTTTTCTCCTTTTTTTATTTTTGAATAGAAAATGAGACAGAAGCTCCCTTCGCTACTCGAAATATGAAAAAAATTCAAAGAAACGCCGCTGATTCTCCACCAAAGGTCGTTAATAATTGATCACGTTAAACAAATTGAAGAATAAAATACGGTAACAACTGAATTGCAAAAGACTCAGGGCTTGAATTAATATAAGGCGTATTAAATAAAAATTTTAAGATGAGCATAGCATAATACCCATATTTATTATACGACATAGCATTTTAGAGTGCGAATACGCACAACCCTGAGACGAGAGCAAATATGAGACCGTATTACACGGGTCTTAGTCCCCCTGACCGCGCGCGACGGAAAACACTGTTGAAAGCCTATATTTTAGGAAAGATATTATGTCGTATAATAAACAATTTATTCAGCGGAAAGTTGTGTAATACGGCTGGGCATTTTTACGAGTCAGTGTTTATTTTTTCTCGCCAAAAGGCTCGAAAAAATAAAAACTGACTCGTAAAAATACCCAGCCGTATTACACAACCTTAGACAGAGGAAGGTTTTCAGTGATATAGGAAAAAAGTTTGGATGGCGAATGTAAATAAATAAACTTTTCGCTTTCTTTTCTATTACTAGTAACAAAAACACTATATTTACAGCGAACGTTTGTATGTAATTAAAAACTGACGCTCTCCCAGAAATGCTTGCATTTAAAACAAAACACTAATAAGTATATAGTCGTATTAAATCTGCTCGTTGCTGATTGTTCAATTTACCTGATCATGAAAACAAGGTGTTCGCTTATTAATACAACTATAACAGAATTAACTGTTAAAATGTTTCGGATGTTGCATTTTTTCAGAGATAAAAAACAAACCTTTCCACCAACCTGTTATTAAGTCAGTAATGGCCAAACTTAAAACCAGTGTGTTGTATGGTGTCTTCAGCATAGATCTGTTCTGAACAATAACTAACAGCAAAAGGCAGTTGTTGATAATGGCAAGTGATCCTATGAGACCAAATATAACTCTTAGGCCTGCAGTCATTTTGGTGAACTCGAAATAAATTCACTTTCAACGTTGCCTCTTTTTATATTTTCCTAAGCTCGGTTTTTCCTCAATCCACAGCCTTAGGCAACAGTGGTCAGGTGCATCTGTCAGTCAGCATTGGCGGGAGCTACGTCACGGATGGCGCATCTTGAAAAAAATGGCAATTTTTTTCAAGTTCGTCGTTTGCAATCCGTCTTAATCTTCTCCATCCTCAATCATCCTTGTTCCTGTTTGGTTTATTATCACCTCTTTGGTGTTTTTCTACCTATAGTAAACTGTTATTTTGAGGCTTTCTTCAATTTGAAGGCGATTTTTCACTTCGTAAAAATGACTCAAAATATCGTGACGTAGCTCCCTTAACAAACAAGTTATTTTCAGTTGTTTACATTATATTCCATCGGGCATTGCTCGAATAAATTGTTTATTATTTACTTAAGTAAATTTATTTTTCCCAAAGGTTGGTTTTTACTTTGAAAATCAGTCAGTTGTTTTCTTGAATCACATGTACGTGCTCGCGCCTCAGATTTTCTACTTTATGGCTCAAGACGTAACAAATTGAAAAAGGTAAAAACTCTCATTTCAGTTTTATTTACCTACAAACAATGATGTTCAATTATCCAGGTTTTTCATTTCCTATGGCGATCGCTAAATGTCAATTATGAAATAAAATATATTGCTTTCCTTTGTGATCTGTCTGTCTTAAATTTGATCACCATCAAATTGCTAGTTCCATTACTTACTTAAATGCGGCGACTTCATGACCTTTATGCGACTTTTGATTAAACGTCTGGGGGACGACATTGTTGTCTATAGATGAAGTTTTAATAATAATATTTTATTATGATACCAACGTCACCGTACGGTGATTTACAGAGGGGTCCTACTAAAAATCTGAGGTACACTGAAAAATTAAAATAATCTAAAATCACCTAATTAACTAAATAGAATACTAAAACTAACTAAATTAACTTATTTATTCTTAAGGCCTTTCTTAAATTGTGCTAAGGTTGGGGATTCACGCAGAGACGCTGAGGTTGTTCCAGCCATCTGCGGAAAACTTGATGGTTGTCCAGTGCCCCCATTTTTTAGCTGCACTTGTTTTACGTATATTGTTCTTTAGTCTAGTATTATAATTATGAAAGCCTATATTTAAATGAATTAAATCATGTTGGAAGGAATGGGCAAAGAGATTATCACCAAAGAGCACGCATCTCCATCTCGTCGGTTACGTTCCTCATCCAAAAATCTTATTTTTACTCCGCTTTTTAATTTAAAAACTTACGGCGCTAGATCTTTCTCTGTGGCAGCCCCAACGCTATGGAATGCTCTGCCATCCGAGATCAGAAACAGTTCATCAGTGTTCGGTTTTAAAAATAAACTTAGTTAAAACTTTCCTTTTTAATAAAAACATTTTTATAACTTTTTCACCATCACTTTTATTCTATATTCTATCTTGATCCTTTTAATTTTTAACATTTTTAATATTTGACTATTTAAACCTTCAAGTCCTTCGTTTTTACTAAATTCATCGATGAATTGCTTCCGTTTTCTTGAGTTCTTCATGTTACTTCATGTTGGAATAAAACACGAGGGGAGTTTCTACCGCGTCTTCGCAGTTATCCTGGAAGCAGGCTTTCTCTTCCCCCCACCCCCTATCCCAAAGAGAGCTTGCTCGCAGGTTTTTTCGCAGTGTGGCTTGCCTGAAAAACTTGCAATCTTGCATTTCAAAGCCTACAAGACCCTGGAGACGAGGTTGGCCAGAGCCGAAGTCGACTAAGAAATGTACCAAATCGAAAACGCACGTGCAGAGCCAATGTACGGCTCATTAAATATTTTGTTTAGCGACTTTCTCATTGTCGTTGTCGTGGTGGTTTTCTTAAACACCCTATTATTCGACTGAAATGCAACGTATAAATCCACGTTGCATCTCAATTGCTCGTTCTATATAACCGCCTAGTTATGCCTTCCTCGAAATTTACTGAAATCTCTGCAGATAGCCGATATTTTTCCATTTTATTAAGCGGATACTTTTAAAAAGTATAACGTATTAACATTTGTTTTTTGTTTTCGCAATATAAGATGTATTTATATATCAACTTTCGCTTCGAGCCGGTTAAGCTTTCGTCGAAGCAAATTGGGGGATTGTGGGTTCATAGGATGATAACCCGGCTCGATTTTGATGGAGTTAATATTATAAATAACAGCAATATGTACGTGGAGATGATTGATTTTTGCAGGTATCGAGGCACGCATGTGGTGAAAACTTTGCCTCCTCGCGAGCTCATTGGCTAATGTTTTAGCATCAATAAAAAGATTCCTATAATGTAGTTAGAATTTTGTAATAATCTAATACTTGGCAAAAGGGGACAGATTAAACTTGCTGTTACGCTGAGAAGTGATTTTATTTTCCAATTTTCTCTACCAGCTGTGAAATTCACAATCTCGTTCCCAGAGTCCTCGTTACCCACCCCAGCGGTGTTGCGGCCAACAAGGACCTCTGGGATAGAGTGATCCGCCTGACTTGCGCAGTAAGACCGGAAGTCCAAGAATCTTGGCGTCCGTTAGTTGAAACATGGGGTCGAACACATGCGCAGTAGAGCCGGAAGTTCAAGAATCCTGTCATGGCGGATCGCTTCCCCCCAGAGCTCCTTGTTGGCCGCTCCACCGCTGGACAAGGGTAACGAGGACTCTGGGAACGAGATTGTAACGCTCATTGAGCTGGATTATCCAACGTGACTCCCAACAATAATAAAGTGGGAACCTGACCCAAAAGTATGAACATATAATGATTAATAATAAAAACGAATATGTAAAAGTGGTGTGATAATCACTTGCCATGTTGAGGTTATTGTACAAACAGTATTTCCATAAAACATTTTTTTACAGAACGGATTAACAAGCAGACAAAAATAATAACACAGTCCTTAGTATATATTAATGAGTGCTTGCTGGATTTGCCTATGAAGCAGGTGCAGTGAGCTGTTAGTACAGTTGAGCCTGCAGTCAAATATTATTGTTTCCAAAAGGATGCAAACGAGGCTAATGGATCATTTCAATGCCAGATTGACCCATTCGTCTCGTTTGTATGTCAAACCGCTGTCATCTGCAATAGCTATTGTAGAAGTGCTTTCGAAGTATTCTTCGCATTTTATTTCAACCCTACTTAAATCCATGACCTCCATGATACCGATGCAATTCAATGCAGGATATATGTAATATTATTGTAATATTTATTGTTACTTATTGTCTTATTTAGTAGTGAATATTGCAATCAAAGCTATATTTAATGTAAGTTCTGTCAGTGTAACTGTTATGCATGTAATATGCAACTTCAGTTTCAATAAAATTTGTTAAAAAAAAAAGAATGGGTCAAGTAAAACAACTAAGATTTGGAAGCCAGAGTTTTCCTCAGAGGCAAATATGACAACCTGACATTTCCACCAAATAAACAGACACCAGAAAATCTAGAAGCATGAGTCTGTGGATGAAACCCTGGTGTGTGACCATTCAAATGAAAGCTATTGAGCTACTTTCAAGTGGTGCTGTTTGTTTTTGACAAGTTTGCAAAATGAAATTCAATATTTTTCCTCAGTTTTGAACTTAGCACTCTTGGGAATGAAAGGGTTAGATCATTAAACCTTCTTTCATTTATTTTAAAATTGTATAATGTTACAAATACTCCCACTGTCATTTCGAAACGCTCCATTTCCATAAAGGAAATTACGTGGCATAGATATAACCTTTGAACGCTGACAGCAAGAAAATGTCAGTTAAAAGAACAACTTTGTGAAATAAAAAAGTATATTATCGTTTGTCTCACGATAGTCACTTGGATGCAGACCACGACGTTTCGACTGCTTACTACTAGTCTTCATCAGGCGATGAACAAGTAATAACAACCACCTTTTTAATATATGAAAATTGTGTGGAATAAACACAAAAAGATGGATCATCGCAGTATATTATATTCAATTAGCGAAATCGTTATCTAAATCAGACATTTCGCTGGAAACTTCAAAAACACCAATCAAGTTTAATTACTTGCTCTTGAAAATTTTTTTATTGGATATAGTTTTATCAAGTAGTACTAATTATAATAACCTGTACATCAAAATAAAAATGTTGATTAGATTTAACGTATTTCCCTTTTCAAAAGCCGCATACCGGATTAAAAAAGATCCTGAAATAAAAGAACCAAATCAGCTACAGACTTGCAAACGTAATCATGATTTCAAATGAGAAATGATGGTAGTAATAACAAGCAGTGGCATTATCAGTAGTACTAGTATATATAGTATAGATAAGATATATAGAAGATATAGTTGTAGTATACTTTTTCTTTGCTTTTTACTGTTACACTTAATATTTTTACTCACGGCTACTTGAAAAGCAGCCTATGCTGAATTTGTATTTTTACCGTGATGAAATAAAGGTATTGTAAAGGTATTATTAAAGTAGTGTATTGTATTGTAAAGGTTATTATTATCACTCTAATGGAAAATTAACGAGTTTTTGGTTCTGCGATAACAGCAATTAATGATTAATACTGTCGTTTTCATCAGTTACATCCTAATGCTGTTTGGAAAAAACTGTTGTCATGTTAATAGTAGAACAAGTACAAAAGACTAACTTACGTACTTTTTTTGAGTGACAAATAAATTTAATTTTACAATTCAAAAGTTATGCAAGGAAGTTGTTTAGACCAACGGTGTGCTTTGATAATATGCGCGAAGACTGCAAAACATACCGCTCATTTATCGGTACTTTTGAAATTACTATTTTTGGGATGATGGTTTACACTAAAAGATCTCCATCAGTAACGCCGCGAAAAACAGGAAAGAAAATCGTTGAACAAGTTCAAATCATCATATACGCCTTATTTATATCAATATCCTTTAAACAAAATACCGCATATCAGTTAACATAATTGTAGGATTCCTTTTCTCAACTTTGTCATGATAGCTTAAAGGTTGTGGAAAGAAATAATGGTACATTTATTTTTAGCTTAAAGGTTGTTTTATAAAGAACTTATTACATATATTTTTACAATTTGGAGGACAATGTCAGGATCAATCTTTAATCCATTAAAGATCATATCCAGTGAAAAATTGTTTTGTGATTTTGTCAGTACAAGAAAACAAACTTTATTAGCTTCAAGTATTTACGAGCGCGCTCAATTATTTTTCTGACGTTCGTTATTAATTCTTGAGGCAAAAATCCCATTTTCCGCATCCGTTCACCTATCTCTTCAATTACAAGCTTAAAAACCTCCGCACGAACTTAAGGATAAATTCATTTGCCACCGGATTGTTATTGCAGTGTGCTCAAGTAGTAGAAGAAGCGCTGTAAGATCGAAGAAAGCGATTTTAGAATTAAACAAGCGTCCAGTATTTATGCTGGGAAGATCAGTTGAAACGAATTTGGGATTCAGTTGGAGCATCACAGTAAGTATACTCTCTCAATACTCTAGTCTACTACAAGATAAATTCGATTTATTTATTTTATAAACGTAAGGACTTGACAGTGAGAAGAGGGATAATCACTCTGCCCTTATGCTGTACACAGTTTTCCAACCATTTCGCAGTTCTAACAAAAAAAAAGATTTTATTTAACCTGGAGTTCGAAAATGAAAGCCGATTTACGATTCGATAGCATGCACTTATTATGTTGTGTTGCTGAAACAAGTCGGTGTGCCTGCCACAGCCTCAAGAATTGCTATTGTTGAAGCAATTCGGTTGGGCAATTACCAAAAAGAAAATCCCTGCACAGCAAAAGTAGAGAAAAAAAACGTGCAAAGCGAGTTCACTAACTCACTCACAAGCAAAAGGTGAAAAAAATATATATATTGCACAAACTCAAGGCGGAAAAAATATTCGAGCTCAGAAAAATTGCCCAACCCCCCCCCCCAAAAAAAAAACCGTCCATCCCTTATAGTGCATCAGTTCTTTGTCAGTTACATTTAAGAAATAGAAAACACGCGCGCGCGTTTACGTACAGTTTACATGAATTTGGAATAACTGGAAAGTTTTTGTGATTACGACTACCGTTCGTGTTTCTCAAACTCATTCAAGAGTATACATCAGACTAATGTAAACAAGAAGCCGCAATTTTCCATTTCTCTTGTAAAATTAAGGCGAGTAACCACAGTGACGTCATAACCGTATTTGAATAGCTTCGTGAAAAACACGTAGCCATCCAATCAGAGCACGTGTTATATAATCGTAATTTTATAAATTATGCTGATTAAAACCGAAATTAAAAAGTGAAAAGGGACTAATATAAGATCGGAGACGTGAACTTCTCTAAGCGTGGGTTTGATAAAGTAATACTTACTTCCTAACCCCTCTTCGTGCGGTAATACACACTATATAAGGCCGTTTCCGGAGATCCCCAATGCAGGTTTCCTTTCGCTGCATGTGCTTGTCAACTGTTCACAGCTCAAGCTAATAAGGTAAGATAAAATAGTAAAGTATGAAAATAACTCCGAAGAACATCCTGCACTAAGTACTCAATATTTGAGGCAACAACGAGGAGATAAATTGATAGAAAGGTAATATTTCGGTTTAATTCGGTTTAATATTTCGGTTTAATTCGGTTTAATTCAAAATTCAAAATGGTTTTGAATTAAACCGAAATATCACCTTTCTATCAATCTATCTCCTCGTTGTTGCCTCAAATATTGAGTACTGCAGGATGTTCTTCGGAGTTATTTTCATACCTTTATTATTTACACCTGTCGGCTGGAAATGGTTTCAAGATAAAATAGTCTCGGCATAAAGCCAAAACCAATAGATTTACATATAACTGAGCAACTGATAGGCCCAATATATAAAAAAATACACTGCGAATGATTCAGAATTTGAATTTTTTTTAAAATTACTTCCATATCAGCTGAATATTTCCCGTCTGAAGCAGAGTAAATTTTGTAAGTCTTCATTGAAATGTAAATTTTTTATGTTGATTTGCAAAGATTGACGTTTGGTTCGATATTGTTTTATGTTTGGGGAGCAAATATGAATTGAATACAAGCGCTTTGTATATGCGTTCGTAAGGCTATATCGACCTTTTAAATGATACAATCTTTCTACAGTTGGAAAATACATCAACCAATTAAGAGGGCTTAGTTCTTATAAATAAAATGTTACCAAATGAGAACACTGAAAGAAAACAGAATTTCTAAATATGTGATATTAGGGGGACTCCCATATAAAAGTGACGGGGGTGATCGCCGGATATTTTGAAAAGCGGCTCGAATTCATTTTCACCCCTAAGAGGTACCAATTCTAAAACAAAACTAGTCCCTGTTATATATTTTTTCCAGCTTAATACCCTAAAAGGTACCGGACGGCAGTCATTTTAGATTTTAACACCCTAAGCGGTAGCAAACCACGAATTTTAACCCCTAAAAGGTACTGCGATCACCCCCGTCACTTTTATATGGGAGTCCCCCCCGGGGGGCTGTATGTTTCAATTAACCTTTTTCATCGTTAACTGATGCATTTTAATTATATCCTTTTTACTAGATATCATCTGTTACTAAACCAGCAAAAAGCCATGAAGCTTTCACTGAACGATACAGACTCCGCAGTCAATAATACCCGTATTGACTACTCACGGACAACGCTAAGAGTGACATTTGGAGTTATTGCTTCGCTGGCGCTTTTAGGCAATGGATTGGTTTGTGCGGTTATACTCCGAAGCCGAACCATGTTAAAGAACTCGTATAACTTGATGATTCTCTCGCTGGCCTTCACTGATTTGTTCACAGGTAGATTTAAGGTCATGTAAAAATAACCTTATTATACCGAGGTTGCACTGGAGGGCTGCAAATAATTTTTTTATTTTCTTGAAAGGACATAAGTAACTATTTTGGTCGGACAAAGCAAAAATGAGGTCGGACATCATATTACAGTACTGCTTAATAAGCAACCTGCTAATCTAATGCATTGTCAACGCAGAGTAAACTAGTTTGCGTTTAGAACAATTGGAAGGCAAAAAAAAAATTTTCCGGACATTATGTCCGACCACAGTTTAGATGCAAAATTTGGTCGGCCATTGTCCGATGACCGACTGTTATTTGCAGCCCTGCACTGTAATCAAATCAACTTTATTCGCCCAGCATTATAAGTAGGACACCTTAGCAAGCTCTACTGAGCTTTTCAAAGAAGATCCCCAGTCAATATTTTATGATATATGTAAAATTACACCCTAAAATATTATCAGCTTTATTTATTGTTACTGTAAAAATATAAAGGAGGTTTAATATTACTGACTTATGCTCACATTTTACGTGGATTTTTTCATAACCACGCTTTTTAATTTCATTGATGTCATAGTTTATTAAAAAGCTAATTAACTTTTGTTTACTGAAACGTAAAGATATATCATTAAAAACGTTTCGGCAGCTTTTCTGACGATTTCATCTTTTTTAATCTACTAAAGATGATAATTCCAGAACGTAGTTCCTATTTGTGACCACTTTCAAACTGGAGCCGATATCTCATGCATTCTTCGAATTCATCCTAAAGAAGATACTTGTTTGCACCTTTCTGTATCGTACGTAATTTTTCGCGCACAGATAACTTTTTTTAATTTTTAATTTCCATGAAAGCAATATCTGGAAGTAATGGAAAACCTGTTCAGAGTTTGTTACCATGCATATAGGCGAAATAAAAACACATCGGCAAAATTTTCCCCTTTTCATTTTCGAGCTTTTTCGGACGCCAAATGGCAGACTTTTGAGTTTCTCGCGACACTGAAAGAACGGCACTAAAAGAGAAAGAGAGTTATATATAACAACGGGATATTGCAGAAAGCAGTTTTTCGTGGAACTTGTCTCAGAGCGACTGAAAGTGTTGCGTTGCATATTTGTTTGAAAGAGGATGTTACCTAGACAATGTTTCGCACATCTCGTCTTTCATTAGAATACATAATTCTACCTAAGAACAATAGTGTACACCGTAAATCGCGCATCATATGCATAGGTTGACGAAATATAATATAACAGCAATGAAAAATGCGGCAACAGCAGCGCGCACAAGTGAAATGAGCGTTTTAATTGGCTGATCGCGCAAATAGTTGCGAGACACGCGTTGCAACAACAACAACAACAACAACAACTTTATTTACCCATTAATTACATAAAAGAATTTAAAGAAAAAACAAATTGAAATATTTATGGGTACTGGCTCCCTGAAATAACTCAGTATAAAGCTAAAAATGCCAGGGAGCCAGATTACATATGTTGCAGGACAACAATTTGATCTGTATTTTTCTCATTTAATTACATTTCAATTGTATTTGTTTTTGTTGTCTTGCAGGAGTTATACTGGCCATTACTCCTTCTTTCGTCATAGGAGACGAGAACTTTCCCGTTCCAGAAAATTTGGCGGGAGATGTTTTCTGCCACATAGTTAGTTCCCACTTCTTCGTCTTCACCTTCGGTAAGATATCCGTTGCCATAGTGATGCTATTAGCAATAGACCGCTGGTATGCAATCACAAGGCCTGTCAAGTACAAGGCTTCGTTCAAGCGGTGGAAAGCCATCACGTACATCACAAGCGTTTCCATGGTTTGCTGTGGGTTAAATTGGCAATCATTAATCGAGAAGAAACTTGTCGTGATAGATGGCACTCCCTCTTGTGTTTGGATCACGCTGATTGAAAGCAAGCTCACGTCTCAAATATTTACTGTCATTTACGTAGCGTTCACCTTTTTCATCCCATTGTTTATTTCTATGATTACGTTTTTTCATTTATACCGAGTTATGCGCAGGTCACGTGATCGTCTCGCCAGGAGCAACCACACGAAATCTTTTAACAGCCTTTTGCGCATGTGCGCTATAACAGGTTTGTTCTTGGCATTGTGTTGGATTCCAAACCAGTTTGTTTACGTGCTGTCCAAGTTCAACATCACTCAGCTGGATTCACCCCTCCATCACGCCACAGTTGTCTTAGCCATGTTTAATTCTTGTGTGAATCCTTGGATTTACGGAGCTACCAACCGTAATTACAGGAAAAAATTTACAAGAATTCTCTGTTTCTGGAAGAAAGTGGAAGTCGCGCCTGAAGAGACAGAGATTACAGCAAGGGAAAGGCGCACCAGAAGTAGCCACGACGCGAGATTGCCGAGTAAATCAGAGCAACCTCCAGAAGGATCAAGGGGTGTGGATTACTCAGCATTTGTATGTGAAGGCTCCCAGGTAAAACCAGAGAATGCACAAGAAAGCAACAGAAAGATCTCCATGGCTGGAATAGAACAAGAAGATGAGGAAACCCACATACGCGATGATGAGACCGCAGATGAATCCATCACACAGAGCAATCTATAACTTTAGCGGATGATTTTCTTTTCTATTAAATCCTGATTTCTTTACCGAATTATCATTTTAGAGCAAACACGCACTAAAAAAAATTCCCAGCAAGTTTCCCCTCAAACACAAAAACTCCCAGCTAGTTTCTCTCGAATACTAAGTTTCCCAGCCAGCACAGTTATAGTCTGCGGAGCGGGTATTTTGCGGAGCGGCTTCAATGGGTACCTCTGATTATTATGTGCCTGTTTAACCTAAATATTGAAATAGTTCTTAGTTGGAATAATCAGTTGAATTTTGTGTTGTGTTTAAACATAGTTAGTAGAGGGAACTAACTATGGTTTAAAGAAATCTGAGCTCCTATAGCAGGGTCTGTGTTTGTTTAAAATGTAGTTACAACAGGAATAATATACGTTCGTAACACAGAAGCAAGGGACCACCCACATTGAATTACTTTTCAGCAACAAGCACTTTTTCCCCTTAAAAAGTAAGAACCTAAATAGCCTAATTTCTCAGTAGACACCAAACATATATTAACAACCTTTTTAGGCTAACTTGGAAAAATGCTGACCAGTTGTTTTTGTACGTGGGCGCTTATTGTATATCAAAGTCATACGTCCAAATTCAACTTCTGAGTCATTGCATAAACCGAAACTCGGAAAACATGCCTAATAACTCTTTCTTTGCCAAGCTCGTAATATCAATTTACCAACACAGTTGTCAAGCGTTTCTTTTGATGTTAGTTCTGATAAGTTGGTAATGAAACAAGGACAATAATCCCTATAGGTGATTACTTTTTATTATCGTCACTTTTTTGTTTGAATATAAATATATATTATCAGGAGAAATTACATGGTGATCATTCTTGGGGCAATAAGTAACACTTGGAGTATTATCTTTTTACCATGAAAACAAAACATAGACAGTAACGTGAGGTTTTATGTTTATTTGAATAATATATTTTTAAAAAGCAATCATATATACATACTCTGCCAGGGGATATGTTATTTAAAAGGGTAATCACTACGTGAAAAATTATTGTTTATTTTCGTTTACATGTATATTTACCACATTAGACTGGATATAGACCGGCAGTGGCTAATGGGTCAAGAAATATATTATTTACATCAATCTGTAAATACATATAAATAAGTAAAACATTTAAATAAATGCTAGATAAATAATCCACTTTAGCTTAGCTCATGACTGTGCATAGCCAATGAAGTGTTTAACGCATGTTCAAATATCTCCACCTTGTCCTCTTCTAGAAAGTTCCCCTTGATAAACTTGACGCACACCACAGACTGGACCACGTGGTTTGACTCTGCCAATGAAATCTCGTCGTTTTTCAACAATCCCCTGCAACTTTGAAGTAGTTCTTTTGCTTTTTCCCTGTAGATCTTGTTACTCAACAGAAATATGCAAGGATTTAAGCACGAGTTAAACATGCACAGAATAACTGTTGCTCTGTGCCATGCGGTGTTCAGTTGCACGACGTTGAGCTTGAACAGTAAATAAAAAAGTTGATTGGGAAACCAACAAAGTACCATTACAAAGGATGTTATGGCAGCCATGTGTGTGACTCGTGTAAGAGCCACATAACTGCTCCGGCGAGCTGTTGTAAGGACAGCTGAGTCTTTCCTGTAACGATACAGGCGGGTAAACGTGACTAGGAGAATCCCCGCTGGTATCAAGAATTTAATACAAATCTCTAAAACTCCTATGGCTGCTCTTGCTTCATTACCGGCTACTCCATGGAACACACACCGGTTAGTCGTGTTATCACCATGGTTAGTCGTGTTATCACCATGAAGGACATACTTGGTCTCTATGATGTGAGTGCTGTTGGCAACAAAGGAACTAACCCAGACAGTTATCAGATACTTATGCACCTTGTGAGATCTGAATGTTGTTCGGTATCTTAACGGACGAAAAACAGCAAACCAACGTTCCACTGCAAGTAACGTAACGGTGTACAAGGAAACAATTCCTAATGTGAAGACAAGAAATTGATTTGCTACGATGTAGCAGAAGATTGCTGAGCCAATGTTCTCGCCTGTTAATGCTGGTTGTTCTCCAATGATGTATACAGGTGTTAAGAGAAGAAAAATGCCTGAGAGGAAAATATACTCATATCAGCAACTTATTAAGTACATCTTTGGTAATTACGTTTCTTATAGTAAGTGTACGATATAACTCAGAACTGTTTAACAATAGACTCTATACTATGTACGTAAAGAGGGGCTGTGCTGTGGAACATAGCATCCGACTATTACACTGATAGTTTCAAGCATTTTTTTCTCTAAAGTGAACCAATATAACTTTATTAAGGAACTTGATTTCAATATTTTAGCGATACAGACACAGCCAAAGATCATGTCGCATTTCAAATTACTATAAAACAACAATTCGCAATTTCATTATTTCTTTATTGTATCTTGTCTTATTTTATGTTACATTATTATGTTAGTCTTAGTTAGCATGCGACCCCACAAGCATTGTCATGCTTTAATTCTATTTGTGTCAAAATAAAGGTGATTGATTGATTGATTGATTGATTGATTGATTGATTGATTGATTGATTGATTGATTGAAGACTACGTATTTCAGTGTTCTGTAATGGACTCTAAGTGTTCACTTAAATTTCATTAAATCAGGTTTATACAGGTGAAAACCTGATATGTCCAGTCATTTTTGAACACGACAACGAAGAGATTCTGACAGTGAGGATAAGATATGATCAGCGTCATGTCATTTATATATATATAGTATGCAAGTTTACAAAGTGTTAATTATGCGTATGGCTACTTAAGCTAAACTACAGTCACGTAGCTTCCTGATTATAGCACTTAATAAATGTTAAATTATGTATAATAAATATCTCTATAAAGACTATTCTACAGGCCCATTTGCTTTGGTCTTTACTGTTAAGACTGGTTCAATTTGTTAGAATGCTTGCTCTTACCTGTCATCATATCAGTAATAGCCAAGCTAAGTAATATCCAATGGTAAGCATTTTTCATCAATTTTCTATTGCGTACAATGAGCGCAATGAAAAATAGATTTCCCGTGATAGACAAGATGGCAACGGCTGCAAAGAACAATCTTTGACTCAAAACTCGATTGTACACCATGTGCATCACTTCCTATAAGAAAAAAAATAAAAATTAGTAACTAAAAATATCAACGCAGATCCTCAAAATCGTGCTCCTTACTAAAGGTAGATTTATTCTGTCAAGCTAAAAACAGACAGCTGATTCGAATGACGAAAATTTTCAACTATGGCAATACCATCAAATTTTTAGAACTTTTCGTGTCTTTCATTAAAAGACATGTATGGAAATTGTGAAGGATAATTGATATTACGAGCTGGGACTGAGTGGGTTTAAAGGAGCTATGTCACGATATTTTAAGTCATTTTTGCGAAGTGCAAAATCACCTTCAAATTGAAGAAAGCTTCAAAATAACAGTTGACCAAGGTAGAAAAACACTAAAGAGGTAACAATAAACCAAACAGGAACGAGTCTGGTTGAGGATGGAGAAGATTAAGACGGATTGCGAACGGCGAACTTGAAAAAATTGGCCAATTTTTTCAAGATGCGCCATCCGTGACGTAGTTCCTTTAAGCTGTACGAAATACAATCAGAATACTGAGCAATGTTTCGTAAGTGAGCATCTTAAAATGATTGCTAAAAATCTGGCCGCAGTCATGTGAATAGAGAAGTTAACAGAAAAAAAAGTTTCAAACTACCTTATAGGCAAGCTGGAAAACATGTGAAAACGAAATCTAGATCACATTCAATAATCCTCTCATCGTATTTTGTGCCATGTGGTAAAGGATCACCTCCAGGAAGATGCAATGTCTCATGCCGTGAGGTAAAGTAATAAATTAAATATACTCTATATCCGGCTGCAACACTGCTTTGAAAATTAAAAATTCCTTTCAACCAATCAAACCTGACCAATATTAATAACCATATATCAATTCTAAAATCAAAATATAGTGATTATGAAATATTACTGAACGTGCTTTACTGCATGAAAAAGATTATTTTAAATTATAAATTAAAAGTGACTACATTATTATTCTGAAGGGTGCGGTAAATTAAGAAAATATACCTGTGCTGATTGACTGACTCCCAGTCTTTCTTTATTATCAGTTACAAGTATGATGATAATGCACATTTGAGTATTTTTGTGTTCTGTTACTTGTACTGAAGAAGGATGAAGGATCATCCGAAACATGTCTACATTAAAAAAAGTCGTGACTTTCTTGAAAATTATTTCCTGCTTATTGGCCTTACGGAAATTTAGTATTTTTGTTATCGGAATACACGCAATATAAATTACTATTTTTTAAATTTAATATTACAACTCCGGTAAAACCAACTCAGATACAACAAACTTTCAGATAATATCGTAATACCGGCCATTTCACTAGTTTCCGGCGTTTTTTTGCCATTTCACTGTACTTAAAAAAATTATAATAATGTCTATTCGTTGAACTTTGTCACGTACGCGACGAAATGGGATTTAATGAATTTAATTTTCGTGACCGAGCATGTTTGCTATACCGGGGTTGTACTGTATTACAAAACTGAAAGATTTTCCAGATCCCATCTTTCTAAAGATCTGGTTGGAAAAAGGACGTTTTCTAGTGAAAGATGCGCCAATTCATAAGTGAATAAAATGTCGTCTTTTAATTTACTTTTCGACATAATGAACTCATGTTCACGCCGCCATTAATCACTATTATAATGAAATTACTAGTTTACTTTAGAAGAAATGATAGTAACCATATATAAAAGAAAAGCACCGTGTTTAAAAAAATAAAATAACTCAAGAAGATCGATAGTTACAGTTAAAATATAAGTAATTCAAACAAACGTCGATTGATTCTTATAATTTTAGTTTTTTTCTGAGACAAACAATGTTGCTAATATTCTGTCTTTCTTTCTTCCAAACATAGTTAATAGAGCGAAATGGTTATGAAGCTCGGCAAAGTTCTTTGTTATATCTTTTTGTTCGCTTTTTTGATCTTGACCGTGCACAAAACCTGACAAAATACAATAAGTGTTTACGTGTGTTCAAGCAACTAACCGATAGAAACGTTTCGGTTACGTAATTCAAGCATAGTGTGTGAGCGCAAAACAGAAGATTGTGCACGGTCGTGGACCTTCCAACATAAATATTGCCATCTTTGTTTGCTCCTTTGAAGTTTGCCGGGCTTCATAACCATTTCCTTCTATTAACTATGTTCCAAATAAGCGGGCGTTGCAATGAAATCTACAAGTATTAGCAGGCGTATGATGAAATAATCACCGCATCCAGTTTAAAGGCTTCCGTCCTAAATTGCACGTCAATCATTGTATTGATGGTGTTTGATCAACTTATTCAAAATATTTCAAAGACATGAAGGAGCAGCTAAAGGAACATCTGATCTTCACAATTATCTTATACGCCACGCACCAAAACATTTTTGCGAAGAAATTACAGCACGTCTCTCGTGCAATAAGGACAACACCTACGTCGCTCTTTATAATATTTTTGAAGGTTTCGTTGGTCAATTAGTTTTTTTTCAGACTGAAATGGTTAAATTTAATTTTAAGAATATGACCATAAATTTTAAGATTTGGCAAAAACAAGGTAGAACTATTCTGTTCAGTGTAAAGGTCGCCGATTTAAGTGCTAGTAAAAAAGTACATACAATCGAGTTGAGCATCGTATAGGACACCGCTTTGCCTCGGCTACTGACTTAAAGCAAAATTTTCAAATTACAAACTACATCTGTCTCTAGCTACCACGTGTAATCATATCATTAGTATAACCCCAAACGATGTAAAAAAATTCTTAACAGTCTTTGTCAAAAAAAAAGAAAGCAGGGTCTGTTTGTATGATGTAAAGTAAAAGCACATTCATCCGCCCTCGCCTACTAGATATTAGATTATATTTAGATATTAATACATGTATGGCAGTATATTTACCTTCTGTCCCCTCAATCTGAATGAAATAAATTGTTTTTCACCCTCAATGTAGAACGTGCACGAAATTGCTCAATAACAACGAAACGAGAGCTTGCGCAAGAATAAAGAGTCGATCTTTCAAATCGCGAATTGTTTCTGTGTCTTCTGTAGAACCGTACTATGGAACCTTTAGAAGCGTCCAACCTCTATTGTGAACTGAAAAGTGCATTCACATGTCAACTTTTCCCTGCATCGTCAGTTTTTAGTTTCGCATTATCTGACTTATAATTGTCAAGGAAATTGAAATAAGAAATGTTTACTTTTCTGAACAAAACGTCGGTGGCAGCTGATAAGACGTGGTGGTGTGCAAAAACCGAGTAAAGAAAATCATCATAGTTAATGAAAACTCGATTTATCACTTTATCAGGGTGGAACAACACATTTGAAGTGGGTTTGCATACGATGACGTATATACACACAATTAAAAGGCAAATTATGTTCCCAAGTCAACGGCAGTTTTTAAAACAAGAATCGATCTAAAACAGAAAATACGTCACTGTTACCAGGGGTAACAGCAAATGATTTAAGCTGTATACTAAGAAGGGATTATTGAGCGAGGGCATTAGGGCACAGAGGTTGGTATATAATCTGTATTTTATAAATATGGGTTATTGGCCAAGCATGAGGTCAAGATGGCGGGATATTGGCCAAGTTCTTTTTCGTCGAGGTCCATAAACACGCAAAAAAAGAACGAGGCCAATATCCCGCCATCTTGACCGAACAAGCTTGGTCAACAAAATATTTATTATATGACTAGAAGGACGCGGGAAAATAGTCTTCTCGCGGGAACTGAGCGGGCAATCCCGAGCGGGAGCCATCTTGACCGGCGCGCGGGTAGCCAATCACAGCACAGGATTTGCTTCATCTTGCCCACTCATAGAGCGAGCCATATAATAACACGGTATACAAAACATCAGTAAAGCTAAAAAAAGTGGAAAAAAAAAATGCTAACATACTGTTTTACATGTTTGCCGTTTGGTAGTGTTCAGTCTTTCAATTGACCTCTTATACTTTTCTGATTGATTTAAAATGACAAGAACATTCCAAACGCTGCAATGTGTCCTGTAGGATTTAAGGTAGCACTCCACCCTGCTTTAAACCTGTCACACGGTTTTTAGCGGGAAAAAAAAACCAATACGTCGGTTATTCTAATTGCATAACATAAACTTGACTCAGTTTAGAAATTAAAGTACTTTAAACATTTACTCCGACCCTTTACCTCATGACAAAAAATATTTACTCGACGCTCATCTGAGACAAGTACGTTCTTATCTCGGACCGACTATATTTCCGAAAGCAGCGATTGCCGATCGAAGACATTGAACGTGTAAAAGGAAACTTGTTTTACTCTATGTGATTGTCGAGCTGTGCAGAGAAACTCAGGATTAATAGCGTTTGTAAATGTTTAGAAATAAGCCAGCAATTGCAGCTCGTTTTTACGATACTGCTGATATAGGAGAAAGGTAATCAAGTGAACCTCAGGAGAAACTAGACTACGAGTAGTCCCTCATTTTTCTCAGGGATCCAGTGGGCGAGCGCGCGCGAAGCGCGTGGAAATCACCTCCCGTGAGAAGACTTGACGCGAGAAAAATGAGGTGATTTTCGCGGGGGGCGCTCGTCCACTCATTTCCTGAGAAAAATGAGGGACTACTCGTAGTCTAAAGAGAAACTGAACGCGTCACTTATAGAGCGTAACCAACCTTCGTTCCCAGCGCCTTGGCAACAGGGGCGAAGAAGGACTGAGAACGACATTGGCGCACGGACCACCAGCTGGAAGCACACTGCTGAGTTGATATGTATTTCAGTTTTTAAATATTGTTGCTAGCCGTTTTGGCATCGAAGCATTAAATAAGCGTGTTTCACTGGATGTGGTCGCGTTGAACTCAGTTGATCAATTATGTCTGATTTTAGCGCGACTATAGCTCGACGTTTAAATTAAAGTCGCATCACATCAGTGCATGGCGAGACATTGATTGATTCAAGCGCCGTCACTCGCACGGCCAAAACTTGTGCGCCGACCAGCCGAAGTCAATACACATAAGCTATCATGTATTATTATTCAACAAATCGTAACACTGTCCAAATATGGTCATGATGCACTCAATATCTGTCGACCGTACTCAACAAATATCCTGCTATATATGTAATTTCGTGTGCGCGCGGTGAAATGTTCAAGGCAGTTCTTGAAATAAAAGTGGAAGAGTATTTTTTTTAGTTGTGTTATCAATTTGTTGAATAATAAAACCACGGCCTCGTCGGCTAAGTATCAGGCGATATTCCACGCGATTTCGCAGGATAATTGTTAAATATATGGATTGTTTATTTAGATTTTTCAGCGTCCTGAATTTTGGAAGTGAATTAAAGTGAATTTGTACTCGAACACTATCGGCGTTTCTTAAAGGGTAACATTATTTTTTTGGCGGCGATGACTGAAAAAATCGTATACTGTAGAGTTTGTTAGTACAGGCCGGCGGTTGACCTGCTCCGTGTCAGTGGCATTATTTTAGTTCAAAATCATTAGAAGTTGCCAGGCTGCTAAAACATTAAAAAAAAACTCGGTGAACCCTGAGACAGTTGCAATAGTGTCAGTAAAACTCCGCTGGTCAAAGAGAAAGCCCAATGGTGCGCAACTGAAGAGCGCGATTTTAAAGTTCATGTGTTTGGCCAAAATATGAATAAGAAGGAGAGAAAGCCTAGTTTGAATGGACTTTGTTTCAGGTTTGCCATTTTTTTTTACAGCTAAACAGGCTAAACAGGCTAAAGCGTCCTCCTGATCCCATACTGAGAGGCTGCAGTGCGACGAACAGTTGGTAGCACTTGAATTTAATTTGGCTAACTATCGCAGCTTAAACAGGCGGAAGTAAAGTTAAGACCGGAAACGACCATAAAGAAAACGGTCAGTGAAACGTAAACATCACGCACGGCCAGTTGTTTTGGACTGCTTTCCGACAATTTCGGTTGCGTGTGGTTAAAAGTGCGTGAAAATTATACCTACACAGTTTATCTCCCCAGAACCTTGAAAATGGTTCAAAACAATCGTGATTTATCTCTGCGGGTGAAGAATCACTTTAGTGTTTCTTGTTAAACCAAACTTTGTGAGTGGTTACTCAAGTCCTTTGTTAGAGCCTCGTCACGTGACTCCTGACCAATAGAAAGGCGACAGCTCCCGTAAAAGCTTTTAGCTGACAATTTGTTACTTTGGTTGGAGAAGGCACCATGAATGGACCACCCCTTAATAGAAAGCAATCATGGACGTCATCAATTATTCATTCCAACGAACAATCGATAGAATGTAGCTCATTTCAAATATGTCCTAATGGCCGTTCAGTTTTTTCGTAGTTATCTGATCCTGTAAAAGGACTTAATTATCTCTACCATGGTCATTTGCGTCAATCAATTAGGAGCGAGTTCGCAAGGTAAGACCTTTATTGATACAATAGAATCTTAAAAACAGTCCCCTTCCTTGTCTTTGATATGAAAATTTGACTAGTCCAGGTTACCGTTCATTTTGAATCCAAGTTAAAGACTAACCTGATTCATTTGACGTTTGAATGTCTTTAAAACAACGTAACACCGTTATCTATTGGTAGAAATGGAGATGAGTAGGTGTTAAGTCGTCCATATGAAATCACGGTAAAGTGACAGTAAGTAAAGAAGCGAGAAATCCCTCTAAGTTAAGTAATAATATTTAATGAGATGCGTCTCTGGGAAGGAAACAGAACCGCTAACCACTTGTTGGTGACTGATTTGAAGGCTATGTCCAACGTTCCACGCATTTTCACACTTCGTGTTTAATTCCACAGGAGCGGGCTGGTCAACAAACTCCTAGAATAGGCTTATCATGGGGGACATAGTTCATATTCAAGTTGGACAGTGCGGGAATCAAATCAGTTCCAAGGTATTCAGTTAACAAGTATATTTTGATTTTAGCGCTTGTTTGGTCAAGCTCGGGTGAACGGTTGTAGTACCACAAGGTGTGCAGCTCATTTCTTATGATCATGGGACTTACAACATTTGTTCTTAGCGGCTGTTTTCGTGCGCAGAATTGAGAACAAAGTGACCGTAAGACGAGAAAGTTAAGGTGTCAGACAGCTATTTTACAGATTTCAAAATAATAGTGTCTACTTCTGCTATGCGTAATAATTTCAATTTCTGCAACAGAGGATCTCGCAGAATTTAATAGACCTTTAACCAAAAACCAAAAAAAAAAACAAGGAAATTAATTTAAAATATCCAGCAAAGCTAGAAAAACATGCCAGAAATTATACGGGAATCTTAGAGTGCCAGTGCTATAGAATTATATTTACAAGATATATCAATCCATCTCGGTTGTAATCTAGGTCATAGAGATTCATCTCGTTCTAAATAAAGTTTGCAGAATTTTCCCGCTCAGTTAGACTCATCTAGAAGTGCACGGTTCGTTTGACAGTAAAAATGGATTTCCATTAGCTCCATAGAAGCTGCTTATTTATTTATTCATGTTGGAACAAGCTTTGACATTTTCCTACCTATTTGTTGTGTTATCAGTTGAGCAACACATCGAAAGCATTCAATCAAAATTTATGTGTAGTTTAGAACATGTTTAAAGTTAATATATTTCAGTTCGGTTGTTCTTTGTCAAGTTTAAAAATGCAAATTACCGTTGCGGGAGGGTTCAGGGAGCCTCAAACAAATTTGAAATGAAATTTCTAGAAGAGAATATGATGTTCCAAAAAACAGTGACAATGTTTAAGGTGTTTCCCGCTTCAAGGTCCAACAAGCTCTCGTTTAACTCCAAATCGCCAAGGGGATATCAATTTGGATGTAAACCAACTTAAAATGAACTTAAGCTGCAATATCAAGAAAAAACCTTCAGACCACCTGCCAAACGAAAAGCAGGTCTCTAATTTAAAAGCTGTAGTAAAAACCTTCGCTTTTGTTCTATTTTCGAGAAATTGATCTAGTTAAGAGTCAGTAAAAAAAAACCCATCATAAACAAGCTTCCAAAGAACTGTCACTGCTTCACCAATAACAAGCGATTATACCAAAACTGGCGTTGATATTGTCAGAAAAGATCACAGCTTTAAGAGATTTTAACTTTACGGCATGAACTAGTCTTTGACTTAGATAAAGATGCGGTCACCCGTAGCAAGGCAGCTGCTAATTCACCTGCTAAATGGCCTTAACTGAAATGAAAAAATATCAGGTTTTTTTAAATTTATTTCTCGCACTTAAAAGCCTTTCTAAAATTTCTGCCTTTACTCATTAATAAGCTATTACACATTTTTAGTAAAATTCCTTAAAAACTGCGTGAAAAGAATATAAAATAAACGAAAAGCTCAACGCTCTAGCTGCTAATGATACATGCTACAGTGATTATAGATGCATGACAATATAAATGTCGAACACCCTGGGCAGCGAGCGAATCGCCTCGAATCCGTAATCAGAACATTCTGGGACGTGCAAATAAAACAAAGAATGTTTACGGCCTGGAAAAGCGTTAAGCCCGGGCCAAACGAGCACGAAAGTTGCTGAGAGTTGGCTCTCGTGAGGGTTTTCTTCTGAATGTCACCGACTATCATCAACTCGGGCCGAACGAGAGAAAACTCTCGACGACTCTACAGAAACAAAATGCTCGGAGCAGGTTCAATTTCGGTGATGAAAGCGCGTGAAAGCGCATGAGAGTACATGCATGAGAGTTTCAGGCGAAACTAGAGCGAGAACTCTCAGCAACTCTCGTAATCGCTTGCTCGCTGGCTTTAGTTTGATACTTTTTTGGTTTACTCCAATTATTTATTTTTTATATTTTTTATTTTTTATTTTTTATTTTTTATTTTTTATTTATTTTATTTTTATTTTTTACTCCAATTATTTTTTATCTCCCTGATGTAGTTTTGGGAAATGATATCTGAAGAGCACGGCATAGCACCAGATGGGTACTGCACGGGACAAACTCCAAATCAAGTGGATAGACTCAACGTTTACTTTAACGAAACAGCGGGTGAGTAGTTAACTCGAAATAACATTGCATTGTGTTTGATCAGAGATTGAAAGTTGGATGAACCACGCACTGAAGTGCGACATGGTCTTTCACTTCCTTGTAGACTTTCTCAATGTCCGTTTTTCGCGTTTTGGTGATTTTGTCAGTCAGTTGGAAAAATTAATTTACAGGGAGCGGGCGACCGTGAACAATGACGTCACGCCATTTTCGCGCCAAGAAATACTAGTATGCAAATTAAATTCGACCTCATGCAGGCGGAACACGTCGACTTCTCGCGGCGTTCGCCGCTCGTCTCGCGACTTCGTCCGGCTCGAAAGATCGTCGCTCGAAAGAAGAGGAGTCGACTTGTGGCAAGTCTAACTTCCTTGGTATAACTTGAAAAGCGTTTTCGCGCGCACCAATCGAACTTTCCTCTTTTTAATAACCATTGTATTTCGCAATCATGAAAGAGTAACTCTCAGTTTTTCGCTGGTTATTCACTGATTTGGTGTTTACTAAAACAATTGTTCACCTCAGTGTCGGTAGTAAATAAGCAATAGCAGAACTTCAGTGTTGTTAGTATGTAATCGGCCATTTTACAGTTGTGTGCTTAGAATCCAGGCCTTTGAATCGAAGTGAGGCTGGAGGTGACTTTGTTGTGATACAAACCTTCCTTCTTTTCAAATGTAAATTATTCTGTTCTTATGTAAACTAGTTTCTGATCTCTATCATCTCATGGTCACCCCTAACCTCGATTTCATACAGAGGCTTGGTTACATTTCACAGAACTGTAAAATGGTCTATTATCATGATTAACACAAGTAAATCACCGAATATCTCGTTAAAAGAACTATTTTATGAAAACCGTTTTTCTCTTGTGTATGCAATAAGACCATCATTAACACACACCAACAACCGAATATCTGAGTTAAAAGAATTATTTATGAAAAAGTTTTTTCTCTTGTGTATATAGGTGGCAGGTACATCCCTAGAGCAGCATGCCTGGACTTGGAACCAGGCTCAATCGACTCGCTCCGTTCGTCAAAGTACGGAGGACTTTTCAGCCCTGACAACTGCATATGTGGTGAGTTCATAGTAAAGTTCACGCGAAAAAAAAAGCAACCTCAATTCCAGGCTCTCTCTCCTTTTCCTCCCTTGTCGTTGAGGGAACAACGACAAGGGAGGAAAAGGAGAGAGAGCCTGGGAGAGAGAGCCTGGAATCGAGGTTGAAAAAAAAGCGCTTCATACGTGTTTCACCAACCTCGTTCCCAGGGTCTACTCCGCTTTCAAGATGGCGGCTGGGCGGAGTAGACCCTGGGAACGAGGTTGGTGTTTCACTTTACGTTGGTAAAAAAAGATAAAGCCGCACTCGAGCCAAACCAGTTGGGATTCTTAACAAGTTTATGTTATATTTACAATAGTTCTTTGTTCATTTACAGTGTCCACAATTAGTACAGCAGTGCTAAATCCTCTGACACTTAAATTAAGTTGTTTATTTTATTTATTTTTATACTTCTGGGTGCCGATCATGACTACTACTGTCTAATGTTTTTATTTTAATTTTTAATTTTTTTTTATTTAAACAATATTTTTTCTCAACATTTGCTCTAAGAGCAGATGCTCATCTAGAGAGCTTACGTTGCTCATCTAGAGAGCTTACCTTAAAAACGTAATGTTTTTTAATATGCTTTCTCAGACGCACGCGCTTCCAGGACTGACAGTACGTAGCCAATCAGATTGCGCGTTTGTCATTGATTACACGAATTGCTCATTGCTAAATAAAATACACAATATTAAGCACGGTTTTTTTCCCCTTAATTCCTGATGCAGGTCAGAGCAGCGCCGCGAACAACTGGGCCAAGGGATTTTACACCGAAGGTTCCGAACTTTTGGAATCTGGAATGGACTGCATTCGAAAACTTGCGGAATACTGCGATTGTGTTCAGGGTTTTCAAGTAGCTCATTCACTGGGAGGAGGAACTGGCTCTGGTCTTGGTTCGCTTTTAATGTCAAAAATTCGCGAAGAATACCCTGATAGACTGTTAAGCAGTTTCTGTGTGCTGCCTTCGCCTAAAGTGTCTGAGACAGTGACTGAGCCTTATAACGCTACGCTAAGCTTTCATCATCTTGTGGACATTGCAGATGCAGCTATTTGTATTGATAATGAAGCTTTGTATCATATCTGTTCGAACGTTTTAAAACTGAAGACGCCTACTTATAGTGAATTGAACAGATTAGTGGCTACAACCATGGCAGGAGTTACGACCTCGCTTCGCTTTCCTGGCCAGGTAAGGATTACAATCTTGTGAGAAAGATGTTTATCTGTCAGTGACACAAGCTACTCGGAAATTTTTTTTCCGAGTTCTCCCAACTGGAGTCGAACTAGTTTGCAGGCATACCACTCAAACAGAGGAAACACTTAGTCGTGTACCCAGCTACATACAAACACTACATTTTTAACCTCCCATCAGCGGACACCTCTCTTAAGCGGACATTTCTTCTGACCCCAAGGGTGCCAGCATACGGGAGGCTCGACTGTATTTCACAAAACATAACATAGTAAAAATCCCAACTGGGAGACTATGGAGAACAAATCCAGCTAGTGACAGGGTGGAGTACTTGAACCCCCCCCCCGGGGGGGGGGGGGGGGGGTACTCCCTGAATTTTTTGGTGGGGGGGTGGGGTGTGCGGCCCGCTTCTTGAAACCCTTACCCTATTTCAGACCAAAATATGTGATTTTCCATACCCTATTTCAGACCTGACCCAAAAATCGATACCCTATTTCAGACCTATAAAATTAGTACACGTGTCTTATACATGACTTCAGCTACCCAGGAATGGGTTCCGTTTGCGTAAACATTTGAAAAGGGCTTCAAATTCCCCGATGTTAATTGAAAAAAACAGTTTCGTCTAAAAGCCAAAAACATACCCTATTTCAGACCAAAATGATCAAAATCTATACCCTATTTCAGACCAAAACGGCTCAAAAACCATACCCTTTGGGGCGGCACATACTTATATAGCTTATATAAGGGAGTACCCCCCCCCCCCCCCGGGACTTGAACTTCCGCATTACAAGACCAGCGCCCTATAAAACCGCTCGGCCACGCTGCCTCCTTGTGCTTCCTTATTGGTGGTTTGCATCAATGTTACCAAGACTGTTCGCTTGCATGAACAATATCAGAAAATTAACAGCTTATAGAGCAGGCAGAAAGAAACGTTCTGTCCAAATTATAGCTTTGTATCGTTTTTCATAATCGAGTTATTACGAAAATAATTTTCAGAAAATTACAGTATTTAGTATGCAGCCGCCATGTTGGTGCCCTTCTTTGGGACACCAATATGGCGGCCATAAAACTGTACACGAAGTAGAGTAGATTCTACCATCAATATCATTAGCTTTCACTTCAAAACTCTTTAGATATCACTTCTAAATTATTATCACGTATAAAAATGACATAAAATACCCGTTTTTGTGACAGTTCAAAAACACGTTCATCCGGGACATCGCAAATTTCAAAATGCTTTATTTTCGAAACGAAGCATTGAATCGATACCAAACTTTGCATAGAGATTAATGTTTTGTATGTGTAGAATATATGAAAAGAACAGCTTTGTAGAATTAACAGTTTAGATTTTAGAATTTTGATGACGTCAGATGCAAACCAAGAATACGGTCGAAGCTCTCTGAGCGAACACTCTCGTAAGCGGACAGCTCTACTAGCGGCCGCCTTGACAAAGCCCCGTTTGAACTCTAGCTCATACAAACTCTGTATTTACACATTCCCGTAAGCGGCCAGCTCCAGTCTGCTTCCTGAGGGTGTCCGCTTACGGGAGCTTCGACTGTATGAACTCACAAATAAGACAAATATAAAAACGAAGAGACTTACCAACCATTTGATTTCCACAGCTGAACGCAGACCTCAGAAAGCTCGCAGTAAACATGGTTCCATTTCCACGACTTCATTTCTTCATCCCATCCCACGCACCACTTATTAGCCAGTATTCGCAAAGCTACAGATCCTATGGCATCTCGGAGCTCACCAGTAATATGTTTGGACCTCAGAACATGATGGTAGCGTGTGATCCGCGCCAGGGAAGGTACCTCACGGCTGCAGCTATGTTCAGAGGTCAGCTCGCTATGAGAGACGTAGAAGAGACCATCTCCGAGATGCAAAATGCATATTCGTCTTCATTTGTGGAGTGGATTCCGAATAACATGAAAACAGCTGTGTGTAATGTGCCGCCAATTGGACAAAAAACGTCCGCCACCTTTCTATACAACAGCACCGCTATACAAGAAGCGTTTAAAAGATTCACAGACCAATTTTCTGCCATGTTCAGGAGGCGAGCCTTTCTCCATTGGTATACAACTGAAGGCATGGATATTATGGAGTTTACAGAGGTATTTTTAGTAATAGTATTTTTTTCTTTTCTGGGTCGGTTTCTTTTCTTCGTTGTTACCAAATCGCTTTCACCGGTATTCTCTATCCCGGCTTAGTTCATATATATATATGATATCACATATATTATCTTATTTTCGTCAAACTGAACTGGTTTAACTGTGGAATCACAGCATGACCTGCTCGCAACAGCGCTTTATACAATTGCTAAAGCATCGAATCGCGGGTAACAAGGAGATCAATAAATCGAAACCCGTTGAAGACTCAGAATTGTTCTGAGGTTTGTTGTAAACTGTTTTAGCTCGGCTTCATAACAGGCGCGAACTCACTTTCATTACTTTTTTTTTTTAAATAGTTACAACTCAAATTGTCAGAACATGAATTCTTTAAATATCATCTTCCCTTTTTAAACATAACCTACCCAGAAAGCTCGGCTGACTTGTTTATTAAGTTTTTAATGTTTATTTTTTTCTCAAGCGAGCAAAATACTTACTGAGTTAGCTTGAAACTGATTTTGAACTAAAATTTAAACACAATCTAATAATATATAAAGTTTATTTTGGGGTTTCATCTAAAAAATGAATTTCAACTTGGTTTAGTGTAAAACTTAAGAAAGACCAAAGGATTAATTCTCGATTAAAGTATTATTTTGTTTCGGGTTTTTTTTTACGGTCTAAAACCTTGGCAGAATTTTTTTTGTCGCTCCGATGGTAGAACGGCGTGACGGATGTCACGCGAAGCCTGGATGAAGCGAGGAGTTTCGCTTTGCAGAAATTATTTCGTCCGTTTTCTTGGAAATGTACTTCATCAGATATTCGAGCCGTAAATTGTAAAATAATATTCTTAAAGTTGAATTGCAATACTTTTGACCCATGTTCATAGGACTGGCCGGAAACTGGGACTCTCTGTTGATTTTGTCGCGATATTTGTCACTGCCGAAATTCGATATCATTTGAATTCTGCCTGGTATTGAAAATCTTTAATCTATCATCTCTACAAAAATGGAAATAATTCGTTGAAAATGTTCCATGAATTGATCCATTACTGTAGTTCATCTACGGTAGTTTTACTGCGCAGTGAAAAGCGCCGTAAATATTGATATTTCATGAAGTTCTACAGCTCGCCCGAAGAAAATTTGTCCGTTCTCCAGTCTCGTTTACGCTAAAAACCTGCCAAAACCAGCAATGAAAGGCTTCAATATTCGGATTCATTTCGAGATACTTCGGTCGGCGATGACTTATCACCTCAATGAAGAAAATCGAGGTGAATTTTTCTTGGCCGGATACTGGTGAATAGAAAACGTAAAAATATGGCGGATCAGCCGGGATGTAAAAAATTTAAATTTATAGGTGCGAACACACTAAAATAAGCCCGGAATAAGACAAATAAATGAATATTCTGGATGTAGTAATTGTCTTTGCTATTATCTAATGAGTTTTCAAGAGGAACTACAGAATATATCGCACAAACCTTTCTTCATCGATGTCACACGAAGGTCAAAGTGTAGGCGCTTCATTTGTCTTTTCTTGGCTTCTTGCAGTTTCTGTACAATATCCAACCGCTCAATGCAGCATTCACCAAATACAGGTCGCAATATTTTAGCCTGAAGAGCGTAAAATTCAAGCAAAAAGGGGCGAAGTGTTTCCGCGTTTGTTCGAGCAAACTACGAACAAAGAAAATTTTCACGCTGTTGTTGTTACGCAACGAAGCAAAACAAAATTCCCGCCTTTGCGCGCGCTCGCGATCAGACGAGCGCTCCTATTGGTTCTCTCTGAAGTGAAATAAAAACGTCTTCCTGATTGGTCGAATTATTGTTGGATTAAATTCCCGGATGCGGAAGTGAAACAACCAGAAGGTAGCAGCCCTGAAAAACCCTGACGCGAAGCAGTTTTATAATATAAACGTACAAGATTTATTAGCGGGATTTTACGGTGAATCAACTCAACTAAAACCTTTATTTGAATTCCAGGCCGACTCCAACATGAATGACCTCATTGCCGAGTATCAACAATACGAAGAAGCAGGATTAGATGACGCCATCTATGATGAAGGCGAATATGAAGAGCTTGTAGATTTCTCCAGTGATGCGTCAAATAAGATATAAATTATTAATGCATTATTATAATTTATTATCTCGCATTAAAATATAGACTGAAAACTGCGCGCGCTCTGATTGGTTAAAAACCATGTTTTATCAGAGTGAAAAGCGTGTTTTATCGTTTCGCGCACGTAAATTTTAAAGCACATAAAGAAGCCAAAACCATGTATTATACTGTCATAAAACACTCCGGGAATTTGAGCACACTTGAGAAATTTAAAAAACACTCGCCTGCGGCTCGTGTTTTCTAAATTTCTCTCGTGTTCTCAAATTCCCGTCGTGTTTTATGACAGTATAATACATGGTTTTGGCTTCTTTATTTGTTAAATATAACGATCATTATATAGTTTTGCCGTGGATCATGAGTTATATTGAAATCTTAATTATGAAATGAACTTGTTAGCCACTTTACTTGTGTTACAATCCAGATAAAAATCAATACGTAAAAAGCGAGATTTAAAATGAAAATACCGTAAAAGCTCTATTTAGCCCCCCCCCCCCCTCTCTATTAAGCCCCCCTATCTAATAAGCCCCCCCCCCTCCCTTTGGAAGTCAGATTTTGTAATAAGACCCCCTCTCTATTAAGCCCCACTCCCTTTCGTCAGACTGATGTAATAATGTCTTAAAATAAATATTTTCTGTTGTTTCAGTCACTTTGTATGGAAACATGGTCTTTAATTTCCAGAACTATCATTGAGTTAGGGTATAAATGACATAGCATTTGTAAGACGGTGATATATAACCCATTTCTTGTTCTGTTTAGTTTGTGGTGTAATAGTAAAGTTTTTAAAAATGAATGTGAATTTTCTCGAAAATTTATGATTTGAAATAAGCCCCCCCCTCTCTATTAAGCCCCCTCTCTAATAAGCCCCCCCCCCCCTTCTTGAGGCCTGAAATTAAATAAGCCCCCCCCCCTCCAGAGGCTTAATAGAGCTTTTATGGTACCCCATTCTCTGATGGTGGACATTTTACACATTTTTTTGTTTTAAAACAGTTGTTCTTTATGCCTTCTGAAGTAATATTAATTTAGTTAATTTATTTGTAAGATTAAATTATTGAAAGTAAATATTTCAGAAAAGGAAGGATGCTTTTTTGATTTACCGATAAACTAATAGAATTTGCTGATGAGAATAAAAAAATATAAGAGAATATTTTTAAAACGTATTCTGGTAAATGCCAGTTTGAAAATATTCGTTAATTAGCTGAGAATAAGTCTTTATTTTATTTTGTATTTAATGGTGATTTTTTTAACGTTTAATTGTTTGGTTAAACAATTTGCTTGTCTGTGAATGTAAATAATACAAGTACATTGCTTTTTGCGAAACAATCCACAAATTCAAGTGGATCGAGTAATTATTACATATGAATCCGTCTATTGTATTCAGAGTTGGTCAAGTAATAAATTAAGGTCTGAATGAATCCTTTCTTTGAAAACAATAATATTTAATTTGTAACGTAATGAATTATTCGCAAAATTAAGTTAAAATTGTAACAATGTAGAATAATTCTAAAGAGTATTTGATTACAGTATATTAAGCATATTATATATTATATTATTTTTCCATGTTGCGATAAGATAGAAGGTGTTGATTTTGTGATCTACCTAGACAAATATTCTATCTTTTATTATATAAACATACAGTATATACTCCAATGCAAAGACATCACGCTAGTGTAACGTTAAAAATAAATAGGTCAGAAAAGTGACATCCCCTCTAAGGGATCCCATATAGATTAGAAAATAATCAATTAGCTAAAAGCACTTATTAATATTAAATATATATTTAGCAAAAATGTTGAAAAATAAACTTCACTACTGATTAATTAAATGTCTGAAAGAAACGTTATATTCTTTCAAGAAATTTCAAGAAAAATAGACTTAAAGAGTTACTTCAAAGTTCCTGAACAAAGTTATACTATTTATACGTCAGGGAGCAACTGCAAAGAGGCGGGAAGCACAGCAGAAGGGGCAGGAAAAGTGAGTACAAGACCCCTCTGCCCCCCCACCCCCCCCCCCCCCCCCAGTAAATAACCACATATTGACTGAAATTAGCGATTGAGCCACAAGTAAAGTGAGCCAAATCTTGTTTCTTATCGGCCATTTTTATACACCACTAATAATGACCCCTCCCCCACACAGAACCCCTTACAAAATTGTAAAAGCCCTGGGCTTATAACCAGGATTTTACGATATCCCAACAAACTCAGAGGTGTAAAGCACACTGTAATAAAGTGTAGACAATGCATATATTTAAAAAAAAATCCCTCTATTCTGATACATGTACCATGGGCAAAGTACAAAACTAACACACTCTGTTTTGTCTAAAATATAATTTGAACCCTTCTATTTTACAAAAAGGCCCTTATTTAAATATTTTATTAATAATTACAATTATATTCTTTTTATTGTTATTCCCGCATTAATAACACTAAATTTGTCTTTTAAAAAAAAGACTAAATTTGTCAAAGCCTTTTCAAAGCATTTCTCTATAAATTATATATCATGAAAAATATGAATGAATTACAT
Source organism: Desmophyllum pertusum (assembly GCA_029204205.1). NCBI lineage: Eukaryota > Metazoa > Cnidaria > Anthozoa > Scleractinia > Caryophylliidae > Desmophyllum > Desmophyllum pertusum. Next base: position 249,531 of record MU826856.1, read on the forward strand.
TAATTTAATATGTTACAAAAGTATATGATTGTGTAATTTAGAACCAATTAATTTTAACTTTGGTAAAGTAGCTGACAAAATCTACTCTAGATATAGAGCGTAGTCTGAATTTTTTTTTTCAACCAAAGTTTCAACTTTTCACTTCTGTGACGATTCACCCTCACAGTTAAATAATTTTGCCTTGATACCTTAATACTACCCCCTTCCTGTCTATACAGTTAACCCTTTCACTCCCAGGAGTGTCAAAGCTCAAAATAAATAAAGTACTGCTCAATAGCTTTCATTTGAATGGTCACACAATGGGGTTTCATCCACAGACTCAAAAGTTAGAAACACAATAATTCACTTGATGCTTGATTCTGGGAGTCAAAGGGTTAAGACCCAAAAGGTTTTTTCGTTTAATAACTACTAGTGACCAGCACTCAGCAATGAGTCAATGTTGACTGTTTTTATTTCTCCAATTGGTTTTGTCTGAAAACTTGCAGACATCATCCAGAGTTTAAAGGTTATGAACGACTCAGGAAATCTTATAAATATTGCAATCACAGGCTTGGTTGCAAACCCGGATTAAGCTTAATTATCCAGGATTAGGGTCAACTTTGAATATTGTTTATAAGTTATCAATAACCATTTCTCTCATTTATTTTTCTCCAACAGTTTTAACTTTGGACAATATCAAAATGTAGCTTAAAATAAGCAGTGAAAAACGCATTGAAATGACAGAAATAAAAAATCTTGGTTAACTTTAAATCCCAAATTAAAAATTTAATCCAGCCCTGTATTTGTGTTAAACAGGTAAATTAATATTTTCCTATAATTTTTAAGTTCGCAGTTCATAATATTAATGAAGAGAGGCAAGAAAAATAACATGACCTCACCCCTTATTATAATTATTATTATTGAAACCAGACACGAGTTGCATTCCTCTTTCTTGTAATCACACAATAAATAGGTAAAGTACCAGTTTGTTATGTATACACAATATTATGCTGCAACAAAGAACTGAGACATAAAATTAAGAACTCCAAGTACAACAATGAGAGAATGAAACACAGCGCTCGGCAAAGATAATGTCCCTCTTTGTTTCTGAATCATCATATACACAATGCATGGAAGAGAGTAGTTGTATGCCAGTCCGCTTAATGATCCCACATACCTAAGGATGACAGGTGGACAAGATCAGCTTTAAAAAGTTGTTGTGTGAACGTAAGAGTGACCAATTTCTCCTTTATGGCTTAGAATATCAAATATATTTTCAAGCAAGCAGGTGATTTAAGCATTTAAAAAAAGTCGTCAATTTGGGGATATCGCCTTCATCAGTATGACAGGATTATAGTGTCTCTATAAAACATGCGGCTATACAGTGTGTGTCTATAAGTCCTGAGTACCTCAGTCTATACAGCAGGTAGGTTGGAAGACAGACAGTGACTTGGTCTGTTAAAAAATAAAAGGCTTGGTACCAAACATGTGCTTAATTGTGGGACTGTCTAGACTGTTCACACAGCCTCTCTAATTTCTTGACCTAAGAAAGCGAGCATGAGGGGGTGGGGGTGGGGAAGGAGAAAACTAGAGACTGTCCAATAGCCATTAGTTACCTGATAATGTTGCCAACATGTGGATACACTACAGCAAATAGAACACAGGCCCCAATAAGTACGAAGTTCAGGAGAAACACATGAAGAAAGCTGTGAATAAAATAATAAAGCAGAAAAAATTCATTAGATTTCTGAAAATAATTAATTTAGGAAAAATGTTTCCATTACAAGAGTTTTGGTTTCTAAGACAATCCTCTAAATTGTAAAATAGTAACATGTACAGTTGATTAACCTCTCGTTGCGACTTCTCTTGTAAGCGACCAGCTCTAGTTATGACCACCATTGTGAAACCCTGTTTGCATATATTGTCACTCAAACTCTGTAATTAAAAGCTCTCATAAATATTCGCTTTCGTACATTTCGTAAGTAGCCAGCCAGCCTCTATTAATATTGCTTCAGCATGTGGTCGCTTACGACAGCCCTTTATCGTAAGCGACCTGCTCTAGTTACAAACACTTTATCAAATACCAGAGGTGCTCCCTTACAAGAGGTGGTCGCTTACGAGAGGTTCAACTGTATCAACAGGCCACAGAAGGTCAACTATGATGATGGGTTGCCTGTGACCTTTTTGCACCCAGCCAGCATTCAATATTATAAAGTGTAAGGTAGCAATCAACAAAGCAAAACGATTCACAAATTCCACAAGGAAGTGAAAAAGAGAAACTTTGATTCACACCGACTCACCTTGGATAAATTTTGTTGAAGAAATATAACATGAATTGTACACGAATAATATAAATGATCAGAGGAAAGACAGTGGTGAGTTGGAACAAAAGGAAGAGTCTTGCTACAAACGTCATTACATCTGGAGCAGGAAGATTATCGAGAAGAACCTACAGACAAAAAATAATGAATCAGGAGGATAGCAAGATAAAACAACCTTTCAGTAATGTTTGATAATTGATTTTTGATTATTGTGCAGTACGTTCCAGAAAATAACTATAATTACCACTCCAAGGAAGATCATTGGAAATTCCGAGGGGGTGGGGGTGGGGGTCTCTAAAACCAAATTGTTTAAAGGAAAGTATGAAGCTAAACTGGAAATTCCTGGAGGGTGAGAGGGTCAAAACAAAAAAACTTCTGTGGGGGAAGTATGGATATTTTCTGGAACCAAACGTTATAATTAATACATGTAAGTATAAACCATGGTTACTTTAGTTCTGCAATTGCTGAGTTAAACAATTTGTTCATTAAATTAATGCTTCAATCATGGCAAAGGTGCATGTTGTCTATGTTGTGGTTTAAATTATGAAAACTACAGTGTAACCTTACCTGTTGAATACAGGATTTTTCTATTGGAAAAGTAGCATAAAATAGCAGGCCGACAAGTATGTATGTTACAGCTACCAGACAGTATGCTATACTAAGGTCCCGTACCTATGAAAAGAAAGTAAAAAATAATGTGGTTAACATTTCAACTCAACACTTGTAGTGGAACCTTTGCTAGGGGCACATTCTTTTGGGACTATTACCGAATAAAAATACTTAAATCTTGACAGATTAATTATTATCTTAATCCATTAATGGTGGCTATAAGGTACATTTGTAAAGTGTTCACTTGGGTCAAAGTAGCGCCACACTTCTGGAGCTTATCCCGTGGTGTTTGAAGCATGAAGCGACTAGGAGTATTGCTACTTCCATAGTAACACCTCAACGGTTCCCACATATATTCATGGGTACAGAGGCAGACACTGAGAGAGTAATGTCGACCAATAACACAACATGATCACTCTTAATGACCAACACTCAAACTTGAACCGCTGGATTTAACAGCGGTCCGGGTTCAAGCCCTGGCCGGGGTCACTGTGTTGTGTTCTTGGGCAAGACACTTTACTCTCACAGTGCCTCTCTCCACCCAGGAGTATAAAATTAATGGGTACCGGCGACAAAATGCTGGGGGGTAACCTGCAATGGACTAGCATCCCATCCAGGGCGTAGCAATACTCCTTATCAGCTTCATGCTAAGGAAACCAGGATAAGCTCCGGCAGTGTGGGCCAGTTTGGCCCGAGTGTGGCTTTACCTTTACCTTAACACGCTAAACCAGAAGGCCACCACACCTCCCACAAAAATGGGTCTTGTACGAACACTTACATTATTTTCAGGGTGCTCCTGGTTGCGCATTATTGACAGGATGCAGTTGTGGATAAAGTAAGCCAGAGTAAGGATTCCAGTCAGGGCTGGGAAACCATCCTTGAACACTATAATCAAAAACAAAAACGCTGAGTTTGCAAACTTCCAGATACACTGGCAAATTTATAACAAATGTTCATTATACACTGGAACCTCTACATACTTTGGGACACCTCCATTAAAGGGACACAAACTTTTGTCCCAGCAAAATGAATGCTATATCATCTTTGTAATCTATTACTGAACAGTAAAGGGGAGCAGGGATGGCGCAGTGGTGAGAGAACTCGCCTCCCACCAATATGACCCGGGTTCGAATCTCAGACCCAGCATCATATGTGGGTTGGTCATGAGTTTGTTGTTGGTTCTCATCCTTGCTCCGAGGGTTTTTCGCCGGGTACTCTGGTTTTCCTCCCTCCACAAAAACCAACATTTCTAAATTCCAATTCAGGGTTCAAAATAGCAGCCGGCTGCCGGTGGGAGCCGGCACTTTGACCACACTTGCCGGCGACTTTTCACCGAAGAAATAGAAAATGTCATGCTTTGATCGGCCAACTGAAATCAAAGTCGCTGTAATCAAATGTTATAGTAAACATTTCATATCAGACAATAAAGCAGCCAAGAAACGTTTTAAAAGCTTTTTGGAAACGTTTTAAAATGAGTAGAAAGAGCAGAAAAAGGTTTGGAAATTTGAAGCATATGCTGCAAAAGTTGAAATGGAGAATTCTTGTTCACCATGAATGACTAACTCTTTTACGAGCTTGTTTAAGCGTGAAACATGCAAGTTTGTCTAGACAAACCATTGCGTTACCGCCTTTATGTTTCTGGCTGCACGTGTAATCAAGATTTATTTTGCACAAAAACTTGTTTAGTGCCGGTTGTTAAGCCTTTTCACTCGTTCAAATTAAAGTCAGTTTTGTATTCATATTGCTCGACAGAACGGATTTCCCATCTTTATGAGTGAATAAGCGCGACGGTTTGTCTAGGCAAAGTTGCATATCTTATGCTTGAACAAACACCTAAAAAAGAGAGCCGTTCACGATGCTTTGTTTGGAAGAGAATTGTTGCAACGAAACACATGAATTAAAATGAAGATTCTGACGCTGACATTATTTTAGCAGTTCAAAGCATGCAATGTGTGCGAAATCTTTTTAAAATCAGCTTATAATTTCAAGGTTTCTCAAGGAAGAAAGTGAAATTTCAATTCAGGAAGATTTTGGTCACGTGCTAGGCAACGGGTTCTTGGCAGATTCCCGTTAATTCGTGTAGCAGTACACACACGCAAATCGCAGAAAGTGAAAAAAAGTGACAGCCGGGGGAAAATGAGCCTTGACAAAAAAGCCTACAAATTCAAGCTAAAAGCTGTGATTTTATTTTGAACCCTGCAATTCGATCTGGAAACAGTGGAAGAGAAGAGCCACTCTGTGGATTTCCACTGAAATTCCCATTTTATTATTTTATTTTATTATTAGTGAAGGATAACTCTATTAAGGGGACACTTCTCCTTGTTCCAAGGATGTCCCCTTAATGGAGGTTACACTGACAGTATCTTACTTGGTGTTTTGCTACTAAAATCCATGTGAACTCCCCATATACTGGCTTTAATAATGATGAAGACAATAATGTAGATAACTGACAAAGTACCTGTGGAAAAAATATTGGGAATGAAAAGCACTTCTTATCATTTATGAATTCACCCTCTCAGGGGGGGCGGGATCCAGGAGTAAATTAAGGAGGCGGGAACCAGAAGTAGAAGATACGGGAAGCAGCAGGAAGTTCAGACCCCCCTTCTCCCCCTCTCTGCCCAAGTTCAAAATATTTATTCTCCTCACTGACTGTCTTACATATCTTTTAATTTCAGTTGTGAGAATTTGGTGTTACATCAAGATAATATCACCTAGTTGTTTTTTTTCTTTATTTTCATCACCTGTCTGCTTGATATTATTATAAGGAGAAATTAAATCTTGATCACTCAATGTCAAGATCCAGAAACTGGCTAATGTAATACAGTCAAAGCTCTTTGAGCGGACACTCTCGTATTAGCAGACAGCTTTTTTTAAACAGCCGGCTTAACAAAATCCTGTTTGAACTCTAGCTCATACAAACTCTGTGTTAACTTTACACATTCCCATAACCATCCAGCTCCAGTTGTGGACACTTTTTCTTCCAAGGGTGTCCGCTTACGGAGCTTCGACTGTAATAAATTTATTAATGTAATGCTCAGCTCACCTAAAGCGTTGAATTTTGTAAAGAATGTTGGTGACTTGACACTACACAGAGGAAAGAGGACGACAATTAAAAAGAATGGTACAGTGTATTGGAGTTGCCAGAACTTGAAAAAACTGGATGTGTCAGCTATAACTAAGTTATTTGCAGTACTTGATGACGCACTGTGGCCACCTCCTGGGCAAAGCACTGAAAAGAAAACACACCATGAAGTAAGAAGAAGGCCTTGTGGTTATCGCATTTATCATATACACAGGTCGTGAGTACAAGGAACCCAGCAGATCATAGGGAACCTCAGTGGTTAGACTGCAAAACAGTCATATTTTTGCATACGACGCGCGGTCTTCGAATGAAAGGTCTGGAGCGAGTGTGAAAACGGAGAGTGGGACTGGGGAGAGATGCTTTTTCTTGTCTCACACGGTGTGTGAGGCTCGAAAGCGCGCAAGGATCATGCTTACGGCGCTTTGCGCCTTTGCGAGCAGCGAATTGAGCGGGAAAATGACGACTGTTTTTGCAGTCTACCCAGTGGTAGATCACAAGGTACCCCAGCATAGCACAGGGACTAGAAAAAGCATCTAACTTCTTTACATTGAATACAAGCAAGTTTGAGAAAGATGGATTTATTAAGCATCATGTTCACAGATAATAATGCTAACTGTTGCAATCTCTGCTTATTTTGAGATTTTATATCAATCTATGAAGAATATATTATTAATAATTATATTATTAACCATTTTCAATAATTATTGTTAGTTTTGGTTGGTAAATTGGTTGATTGATCAAGTGAGTGAGTACATACATTGTATATAACAAATTAATTACCTTCTAAGTGGCCTAGGGTGGCATTTGAAGAATTCATTGAAGTGGGAACTGAATATGCATGATGAATGCTTTCTGAAAGAGAAGCAAAATATAATTTTTTTATACCATTTGAATTAATACTGACAGTAATATTAATGAAAGTATTAAATAAATATTATTATATTAAATTAAATAATAATTATTATAAATTAAATTCCCTTTTTATTATTAAATATAACATTACTATGTAATTTGTAAGTTATCATGACTTATTAGTTTTGAACAGTTCTAAGTATTAGTAACCATCAGTTAATTCACTCCTATGTGTAGGAGTTAAAAATTAAGAGACAATCTTAAATCTCATTATTTTTATTAGATATTGGGAGTGACAGTGTGACATATTCAATGACATAATTATTAACAATATGACATTGACATCCTGCTGGATAGGTTGAGGGTGACCAGACCACTAGTGCGAATGTCAAATTTTATCTATATCAACATTAAAGGTGATTGTGGTAGAAAGGCATTAGTTTCTCTAGAAACTGTTTGTGCTGCATCGACAGGCAAGTGAAACACTTAGTTAATTATCAACTAGAAGTGGATTTTTCTCTGAAATGTCAGCTTTCCAAATTCACCACGGCAATTAATTTACCTATCAACTTGAAGTTGATAATCAACTAGTAAATGATTGTGGGTCACAGTTTGTTTTATTTAATGGCGTAGGAGCATACCTACCATGAATAAATTTTCCAGAATTAAAGAGGAAACTGCTCATAAGAACCCAAAATACAATGGCAGATCCAGCAATAGCAGCCAATGAGAACAACACTGCTATGAGCTCTCCAGGTTTACCAAGGTACTTCTTACAGATGTCAGAAAACTCTAAAACATCACAATGGTTTGCTGGATGAATAGAAAATTAAACTTGTCAACAAGTGGTACAGTCTTCACAAGCCTAGTGGCCCACAACTGCCGGAGCTTATCCCGGTTTCTCTAGCATAAATGCTAGTTCAGTGCAGGTTACCCCCAGCATTTTATCGCTGGTACCCATTTTATACTCCTGCATGGGTGGAGAGAGGCACTGTGAGAGTAAAGTGACTTGCCCAAGAACACAACACAGTGACCCCAGCCAGGGCTCGAACCCGAGTCCAGTGTGCTAACCATTAGGCCACCACATCTCCCTCAGTACTAATGTTTAATATATTTAACAATTAGATTATTCGCTCTCAATTTCTATGATGTGATAGTTGATGAGGCCGTAGGCCGAATCAACTATCACATCATAGAAATTGAGAGCGAATAATCTAAATTATTGTTTTAGTAAAAATCATAACAATATTGTTTATTAAGTATATAGACACAAGTGTTTTACTGGAAAATAGACCACTCGTAAAATTCATACGAAACTACATCCGGGACCCGAGTGGCGTATTTTCCATATCCTCACTAGTGAGGATATCGATGACGTCATTTCCCGCTTTGCATCGCTTTTTGTGCAAAGCTGCCAAACTCCGGTTGAAAAATGCTGAGCGATAGATTTGTGAAATTCACTGAAGCCGACATGAAATCGTTCACTGAGGAGTAGGAAAATGCTAACACGAAGAAGAAAACTTCATATGACTTAAAATTATTCAAGGAGTTCCTTGCAAGTGAAGACGAAAGGAGAGAAATTCGGAAAGTCCAGCCACCGAGCTGCAAGAGTTCGCGATAAAGTTTGTGCTTTTGTCGTTTGTCTATATAATAAAAAGAAAATTACACAGTGGCTTGAAGATATGAATTTTATTTTCTCGTGTTAAAAACAATATTTTACTCATTCGCTGCGCTCATTCGTAAAATATTGTTTTTACCACTCGAAAATAAAATTCATATCTTTGTGCCGCCGTGTAATATCCTCTATCTAGTATTAACTCTAAATCTTCTTCCGAAACTTCGGAGAAACGAGAAGAAACTGCAATTTTGTAGACGACCTCCAACCACTGCACACTAATGGCTGATAGTGTACGAGTAGCTCAGCCAATCAGATTGTCTCATTTGCATTAGTATACTAGTAGAGTTTTACTAATAGACAATAGTGTAAGCCACATGTATGGGTATAGCCTGTGTATCAGATGGGAGGGGGGGGGGGGGGGGGGGGGGGGAGGGTTGGAATCTGGGAAAAAATGAAGATGGAGTCCCTCTTCCTTTCTTTCTCCTGATTTTCACCACCTCCATCCTCCCCCTACCATGCCCGCTGGATGAGGCTGCTACATACCTGTCTCTTCCGCACATTTAATTATCAAGTAGCAGCTGTAAAGACAAATCCCAGCCATCAATATCAAGAGAATTATAGCAAGACCAAAACCAGCCTGAAAAATACACCACAAGGAAATAATATTTAATAATTATCCGTCTAATAACAGTCAAAATGGTGTACGCAATTCTGCTTGTAATGTGCTGCGACGTGAGGAGGGCAACATCTCCAAAACGGCTCTGAGATGGATCCCATCTAGGGAAAGAGCAAATGCGGATGCCCACAAACAACATGGCACCGAACAGTGGAGGGGGAATAGAGCGAACTCAAATTGCCTTGAAAGCTAGAAAGCTAGGGATCATCCGGAGTGGAAGGAACTTGTTGCCGCCTTAAGTGCCACTAGCCACATATAAAAGGATCAGGGTATTCTGCATATATAAGAAGAAAACAACTCGCTTTAAATTCATCTCAATTCTCAGTTTTGCATTTAATTTGAGCTGTATATTGCAATCAGTCAACCATAGCCTCCATAAGGAAATTATAAGGAAATTGACATCCAGATCTTGTTGAATGAATTGCATTTTTTTTTTTAATTAACTTTCAAAGTTTTTAAACAAACTAAGATGCACTGACCTGATTGATAGCCCATGGTATGCTCAAAAGTGATGTACCCATCATGGTGTTCCAAACTGAAAAACTAAACATTCAATACTGCTCAATACATGTACATCCATACCAACACATTGAGTCAAAGCAGTTCTACTGTACATAATCCTAGGGGTAATATTAATGCAGACCTGCCAACTTGCCCAGAATATCCAGAAAACTCCCCCACCCCTGCCTGCCTATTTTTGCTGACTTCGAAGTGAAAAGGTGATCCCCTGAATTTTCTCATTGATGATACTGATACAGTGCTTTATGCTTAGTAGGTTAGTAGGTTTAAGGCAACTGTACCCCCATCTTGTACACAAAACACTAATGTACAAGCTTGTCTGAACAAAATGAGATAAAAAAAAATCCCATTATGATAAAAAAACAGTTTATAAATTTCACTAACATTGTAACAAGGCTGCTTTGTTTCTCATCAGTCTCTTTCGGGATAATGAGAAATAACTGAGGTGGAAGCATGTGACTTGGAATTATCTGAGAAAGGAGAAATATAAATAATAAAAAGGTAAAAGTTTAGGCCAGCATGCCTCCCACATAAAAAATAATGATTGTAATATTTACACATTAATTATAATTATATATTATATGAATGTTATACATGTAATTCCCTTACCACGTTATGTCTGGACAGTCTGGAAATGTATTTATAGCGATTGTATTTTGCCGCCAAGTCCATATCATGTGATGTAAGGATTGGACTTGTGAGTGAGTTATAATGGAATGGCTTCCTCTTTGGCATTGAATTTTGTGACTCATTATCAATAACTGAGCTTCTCTGTGAATTTCCTGAAGTTCTGCTGTTATCATCTTGGTTCCTAGAACTAAAGAAACCAATAAAATTTAAACAAACTTGTTGCATTTGACAGATGTCATGTGCTGTTAAAATAATGTAATACAATTTGCTTCAAAATTTGTTTTATGAAGTTTTTGATGATGTGATCAAATTATTGGATTATATGGTTCATATAATCATTATTTAATATTCTTAACCTAGACTATTTATAGTCCTTAATCCTTTAATTCACAATGAAGCATCTATAGGTCATGAATTATGTAAACAATCACCAAATAAATATAAACAAATTCTCATAAGTAGTCCTGTAAGAAATATGTGGGACTAGTAAGGAGAATTTGTATCCTGACATTGGGTCGTAAAGGTTAAGCTTGCGTAAAATTCTTAAAATTCTGAGACATTTTTGTAGCCCCCGCTTTTATTTCTAGAATCCACTACAGTTTCATTGTCATTCATATACCGAAATATATGTCCAAAATCTAAAGGACAGTCACTATAATTTCTACAAAACATAATTTTGGGGGTTGAAGAAAGTCGCCTTCAACGATGACAAAATATTTTTTCCATTTTTCACGTGATCAACAGCGGCGATCTTATCTTATTTCCGCTTGTTTTTGAGTTAAAACAACTTCATAAAAGCTAAACAGTACATCAGTGCTGGAAAATTTCGTTTAACCGGGTACAATAGCCACATTTCAGCACATATTTCTCGTGATTTGTACCTTGAAATTGAATTGCTTGAAAGACTTAACCTGTCGTTGCTCCCATTGTTTGGATTGCCTTGTACAGAGAGGAGAGGAGATTTTTCGTCTATGACATTCACTTCAGCATCATTCGAGCCTTTTCCTTCCATAGCAGTTATAATATCGTCAACAGAACTGACTGAAGAGCTGAATTTAAGAGTTCAACGTAATGCACAATCAGACCGCCATGATGATATTTCACTTCTGAGCGGCGGAGGACTCGGTTCCAACTTTGTCAGGGATTACTTCCGGTCACGCACCCCTGCCCACTGATCCGCCCATCCGGAAGTTGCTGTTGAGCCTTGCCACGAAAAAGAGCAAATATGTTTATTACCTGCGATCAGATTGATGTTCCAGCGATATGGTTTAACTCAAATTGAATAAGAATAGGCTAACAATAGGCTGAAAAATAATTATATCGAAAAATCACAAAAAAGAAGTCATGTTCACATCACGTGCCGATACACGCCCACGGCCCTCGGATCTTTTTTCATCAGGGTTTTGTAATATCAGATACCACTCACTCACTAACTCTGACCGTATTGAAATCTGGACAAACATACATACATACAACTGTATTTGACAACGCAGGTTATATCTCCAAAGCATTTTATCTCAAGATTTCATCAATGCGAGGTTGAAGTGCTTTGCACGAGAACCTGCCACTCTCATGCTCAAAACCTGATGATAAATTAATTAGTGGGGCAGGGGACACGGAAGGGGAAACTTGGAAAGAGGGATTCCTAAGGTGGTGGGAACCGACGTGGAACCGGGAGAAATTTGCAACATTGCATAATGTTTTGCAATAGAAAAGTCACGCGGTGGAAAATTCTAACTTGGTTCCGAGGCTCATCCCTTAGCCTCAATAAGATTTCTCCTTTTTTATTCCCCTGAGCCTCAGATCTAGCCTCCTACGCAGACTTTCTTTGGGCTCGTCACACAATCTTTCCTCCCCAAAGATTGCATGACGAGCCCAAAGAAAGTCTGCGTAGGAGGCTACCTCAGATCCCACATGGTCTCGCTTTCATAACCACAAAAGATTTAATGCACCGGCACTAATTACCACAAATCGCTCCCTTTATTAATTCGCATTTCTATAATATACTTAATATATACAATATTTCCAAAATGCAATGCTAAATCAGAATCTATTTTACAAAAGAAAATAATTGATTATAAATATAAGTCAGTTTACCTGCAGATGCAAAATTATTGCTCACTGTATGTTTGTTTCTATTAGAGTTCTTTATAATAACACAGCCCTGATGCAAGGTACATGCAGAGAAAATAATCTCTTTGAAAAAGGATTCTCAAATGAAACTTTTACTAACTCATGCAAAAACGGAGTCCTTTAGTACCGTAAAAGCTCTATTTAGCCCCCTCTCTAATAAGCCCCCCCACCCTTTGGAAGTCATATTTTGTAATAAGACCCCCTCTTTCGGTCAGGTAAATGAAGTTTCATTTTCTGGCGTTTCTGTCACAACGGTGATACATAACCTATTTCTTGTTCTGTTTTACAACATGTAGTTAGTAGTGCAATAGCAAAGTTTGAAATATTATAATAAGCCCCCCCCCCCCCCCCCCCCTCCCCCACTCTTGAGGCCTGAAATTAAATAAGCGCCCTGGGGCTTAATAGAGCTTTTACGGTAACTCTTACTCCCCAAGAGTAATTTCTAAGTTCCCCTTACATATATCAATACATTATCAGCAAACAGGTAACAAGAACAACAAAAATCTTCAACTAGGGGATATTGTCTAATGAATTGCTCAATTCTCTGAGCTACGACCATCAGTAAGGAATATAAATAATTTAATCTTTTTCTTTTTCATCTACAATGTACAATGATCAGTTTCTACAGTTTATTACAGGCAAACACATTAGAGCGGTTTTCAATTGAGTGTCGAAAGTAATCGCTGAATTGCTTTGGTTTTGCTTTACTATGCTCTGTGATTGGTTTTAGAAACTTGCGCCACCTTCTTAACCAATCAGATGCAAGACCAAAACCAATCACGAATTGGCCATACGTGTTTTCCTGTGCTTAGCGCCGGTTACGTGTGTTTGCTTCAAGTTCTCATTGGTTCCATGTGTTGCTTTTGTTTGTTATGATTGGTTATTTTAATTGCTTTGGTTTTGGTTTTACGACACTCAATTGAAAAACCGCTCTATCACAGAGAGTTAATTCTCACTTATTTGCTTAAATAAACCCTCTACAATAGAGGAACTTGGGTCTGTCTCTTCACTGTTGGCAAACAGGGGTCAAACTATTTTGCATTGTATGGTTCCAGAAAACATTCATACCTACCCCATGGAAGGTCATTGGAAATTCCAAGGGGGAGGGGGGTCTCAAAAGCCAATTTTTTTAAAGGAAAGTATGAAGCTAAACTGGAAATTCTGGGGGGGTGGGGGGTCAAACTAAAAAACCTTCTGTGGGGGAGGTATGGATATTTTTTGGAACCACACATTATAAATCATAACCTAATAATACATTTGTAACCTAATAAAACAGTTGTCTCTTTGGACAACTCACCTCCTTTACCCCCCCCCCCCCCCCCCCCCCCCCTCCCTCACTTCCCTTAGTCTAGCCTGACACACCCACTGCCTGGGTAGTTCTGCTACAATTTTAATTTGAAACAGGAAATATTTTCGCTCTGTGAAACATGGCAGACTTTCCATAGTTAGCTTTGAGCCCCAGGCACTATCTTAAAGGAGTTCAAGTTCGTCATTCACAATGTCTTAATCTTCCTCAATCTTAACCATCCTTGTTCCTTTTTGGTTCATTATCACATCTTTGGTGTTTTTCTATCTTAGCAAACTATTATTTTGAGGTTTCCTTCAATTTGAAAGTATTTTTTTTTTTCATCAGAAAAATGACTTAAAATATTGTGACATAGCTTGATGCAATGAAAACTGTACAGAGGGAGAATGTGATGAGACAAACTTGTCCCTATACTGACAAATGACTTGGTTAGAGAAGAAAATTACTCCAGCTCTATTTATTTTTATAAAAATTATGTACAATTTAAAAGTGCCAAGACTCATCCATTCCTGGAAAGCCAAATGGCATTGTTTCTGGCTATTAATTTTCAAAAAATAAAAATAATTAAATATATGTGCCATGCAAACACAAGAGCGAGTTTGGGAGAATTTAAAGTTATCGCATTGAAAGCACTTTCATGTGTTCACAAAACCTACGGCCACTTAAGAGTAAAAAGTTATAAAAAACTGCGTCGTAAACATCATTATTATCACACAAACTAACAGTAGGCAGCTAATCAAAAGACGCCTTACACAGTAGGACATAGAATTTAGTAAAATTGGTCAGACCCAGTGTTCATGCATAACTTTTCCACCCTTCCGATAGCCTACAACTTGAAATGCTGATTCACTGTCTTGCTTGACTGTGTTGTCAGGAGACCTGGAATGTAAAATTAACTTGTTAAACAATGATCCTTAAAATTCCAAAAGAAGTTCTGAAACAACCTCCTCTTGGCAACTTACAACAAGGAGCCCAAAAGTGTGACCACTTTTAATTAATTCACATTCTTTTGTGTGCACATGTATACATGTACTATCCAATAATATTATTAGAAGCCGAGGATTACTATCCTTGGCCTCTGATTGGATATTGCTCCGTGATCTCTTTCAAGGGAAACACAGTACAGGAGATACCAAAGAACATTAATTGTTTTCTCAAGTATTTTTAACTTACATACATGTACCAGAACAGACTTTTTCTTTATAAGGGATGGTGCAAGTGTAGCACAAAGAACATCTTTGTGGCCCAAGACACACAACACGAGCAATGCAAAGGGATACAAATAACTACAGTTGAACCTCTCCTTACGGACACCTCTCTAATATGGACACCTCTCTAAATATGGACAGTTCCCTTGGTCCCGGCAAAATGCCCATATATTCTCTATAACTTTTCTCTATAACAATAATTATTATTGTACCATTGTCCATACAATAAAAGTAGCATTAGTTTTCAATCAGTTTATCGACATGTTATCGCCATTTATCATTGACATTTTTAATCGTCAGTGGAGCCTTTAAAGTGATGTCATATTCATGACCTCTATAACACGGACACCTCGCTCCATCCCTTCGGTGTCCGTATTAGAGAAGTTCAACTGTAGTCTCAGTGCAGGTGTTGGCGAACATAATACTGTACAACATGTATATTATATAGTACCAGTGCTTTTAGAAGACAGACAATTTGGTGCATTAAAAGCCAGCATGAAAATAAAATGGATGACGTGAGATGTGTGATGATGATGACGATGCATGATGTGTGACGTACATACCTAATCTGCACTACACGTATGTGGTAATTTGACTGCAGGAATTTGCCAATAACTCTGCACCTACACCGAAAGGCGATAAGTTATGATCATGCATGTTAAGCCTCAAGCCAACTGATGGTGCCAATAGAATTGAAAGTATCAAGAAAACATTCTTGTAGCAATACAGTACATGTATGTTGACAGTAAAACCAGTTGATGGCAGCATTATGTACAATATAAAGTACAATGTAAGCATATGCATGTATTAAAATGCTGATACTGTACACATGTATTTTAGCTGGGTTAGTCAAGGCCTACAATTATTATGAGTTCATACATAGTAGTTCGTAGAAATGTGTGACTTCCACATTTTTACACTGGTCATAATGTCTTGAAATGATGTTACCCCTTTTATTCTCAATAGTGATATATTTTGTCATACTACCAAATTCTCAGAACATTAAACAAATGCATGACAAAATAAACAGAGCAGACACTTGAACCATGAACACTATGGTTTTATTTAAATTACTTTTTTTTAAACTTTTTTTCTACTTTTTTCAGAACTAGCAAAATTCACAGCCATGATTTGAAGCAACGGTCAAGACATTTTTTCTACCTTTTCCCACATTTTTATCAAAGTACCATCGTGGTGGTCTTGCATTGTACCTCGATAAAAAATTATGCGGAAAAAGGTAGAAAAAATGTCTTGACCGTTGCTTCAAATCACGGCTGTACTGTGATTGGCTAGTTCTGAAAAAAGTTACAAAATAAGTTTTAATTTAAAAAAAAGCAGAAAAAAGGTTAAAAAAGTAAAAATAAAGCCATATAGCATTCATGGTTCAAGTGTCCGCCCGCTCTGTAATAATCACTATGATTTGTTTGCATTTTTATCACTTATTGTACATGTAAATTTACCACCAAACTTTAAAATGCATTGGCCAAGAAGTGAACAAATCATTTCAGTACAGTATACTGTACCTTTCTCTTTCTTCAGGTTTATGTTCCTCAACCCTTCTTTCTTTCCTGCTTCTTTCGTCATCTCTATACTGGTTATAACTTGCTCTGTCATATCCAGAATCATCCATAGTAGCTGTAGCAGAATTCTGATCCCATCCTGGTGATGTCATGACATGTACAACAGAGCTTGTAAACTGTTGCTTTTGAGGAGCTGCGGTGACATCAGAAGAAACAATTCTGTATTCTGAAGGAGCAGAATTCAGAACTTCCTTGTTACGCTGCGGTTTTACATAGTCTGGCTCATGATTACTAAGATTCTGATGATCAACAGCGGAGTCACTATCCACACTTGATCGTCTTACTCTTTTATCAGATGTTGGTCCATTGATTGCTATCACGCGAGACGAAGGGCTTTGGTCCCTTCCTTGTCTTTGCACACCATTGCTCCTTTGCCTCTGCGATGGCTTTGACAGATGTTCTAAATTTACATCAAGGCTCGGGATCTTTTGCATATGAACAGCAACTGGAGATAATCTGGGCGGTGATTGAGACCTTGTTGTTGTCACCGGTACCTCAAGTCCAAATTTCTTTCGCATTTCATTGTTCTCTTTTGTTAACTTCTCAACCTTTTTTTCTAGAGTTCTCTTGGTCCGGGAAAGCTCTAAAGATTTTTCCATAGCCATGTCATTAAAAACAGCATTTGACTTCTCCAAGTCTTCCTTAGCGTTTTCAGCCATTTGAGTCTTTTCCTCGGCAGCCATTCTTGCTTCTTCTGTCTCTCGTAAATTTTGCTTTGTCAAGTTGAATTCTTTTCTAATCTCATCAACTGTAATTCTTAAGTTCTGGAGTTCTGATCCTTTACTTGTCTGAGATTGCAGGGCAGAATTCATTTCCTCCTCGGAGAATTTCAATTTCTCAGCCATTTCTTGTATTTCCTGTTGAAGTCTTTGCTTCTCATTTCTTTCACTCTCACAAGCTGTTGACAGCTGCCTTCTCAGTTCCTCAAAATTCCTTTTCAACAGTTTCGATTCATCGTTTTTAGACAACACTTCCTGCCTTGATGCTGTCAAATCTTCTTTTAGCTTTTCAACAGTAACCTCAAAGTCTTTGCAGAGTTTTTCAACTGAGTCTTTACCTGTCAATGTTTGTTGCAGTATTTCATCCTTTTCGTTGCTGTTTTTATTGGCGATTTCAAGTTTTAGAGAAAGTTCGTCATGAAGAGTTCTCAAGTTTGAATACGATCCTTCTAGCTCTTCTTTCTCAGACCTGATGTTGGTTAAATCTTGAATGATCCCATCAAACTCAACCACTTTTGAATCAAGTTTTATTTTCTCTTCATTTAATGTTTCAATTTCTTTGGCCATTCGTCTTTTCTCATTTGCAGTCTTGGCGACAGTTTCAGAAAGGCACTCACATTCACTTTTTAAATTATAAATATCTTTCTTGAAAGCTTCTACTTCACTAACATGATCCTCTTGTTGATCCTGATTGTCTTGGCTAGTTTCTGTCTCTGAAACCTTTTCTTTTTTACTTTTCTGCTTTTTTCCTTTTTCACTTGCACTTACTTTCAACTTCTCTTTTTCATCTTTTTCCTTCTCCAGCTCATCTTTCAAAGATGCATTCTCCTTTTCTGCCTTTTCCAAAGATTCATGAAGTGATGACGTTTCCTTGTTCAATTTGTCAAGAGCTGACTTTAATTGTTGCACATTTTGAGCAGGTTTTGATGCGACACTCGACACAGATTCCTGTTCCCTTTGATCTTTCAGTTGTTGTATTTCTTTCTCCAATTGTTCAATCTTTTTATTCACCGCACTGTTCTCTTTCTCAAGTAGGGTGCACTTCTTTTGAGCTTTTGCTAGATCCTCTTTAGATTCCTGGAAAGATCACATTTAAATTACTGATGTCTAAAATTATTTTATTTTATTTTGACTACATTATTGTACATGTACATGCATGTCCACTACAATCTTTTTTGGTCAACACAATGATTATTTTGTTATCTGTTTAACAAGTCAGTTACATTTGTACATGTACAATGCATATTTCCCTAGCAGTTTTGTCACTATTTAAGAAGATGCTAGCCTCCCATTCGGGATTGTCATGCAATCTCTCCTCTCCGTGAATGGGAGGAGAGATTGTGTGACAAACAAACAACAAACAACAACAACTTTATTAACAAGTGCATAGAGTGTGTATGGCTGTTCAATGATCTTGTCAGCCTGTTCATAATCTAGGCCACATAACGTTTCAGCTTGTCTCACTGATAGAAAATTCTGCTAGCCACACCTGTTGGGTTAGTGGATTTTTCGAACTCTGTGACAATCCATAATTAAGGATAATTAATATTTTGAACATAAATATCTCACTTTCAGCATTTGAACACTTCCATTCCATTTTGATCTCCATTCCCTTTCAATCTCTTCTGCAAACTATCCACTTCTTCCTCAAGATCTTCCCTGTCTAACTCCAGTTGTTCTTTTAAGGATTTCAGCTGTTTCATTTCTTTCTTTACGCTCTCATTTAGCTTTTGCGTTTCAGTCAATTTTACATGGCAGGATGTCAGTTCCTTCGCCATATTGTCTTCTGACTCCTCGGCCATTTGAAGCAGTTTTTTGCAAGTTTGCATTCTCATCATGTAACAGTTCCAACTCTCTAGACATTAATGGAACATCTTTGCAATCAGCATTCTGTTCTTTACTCCTTAATTTTTCGTTCTCTAAAGTCAACTTGTCAACCTCAGCTTTCAAAGTCAAGTTTTGCTGCTTCGTTTTTGGGACAGAGGAAACAGACCATCACTCTCATCACCATTTTCAATGTCGACTGAATCATCCATAAGCATTTTCAAGTGATCCACCTGGCCACGAAGACCATCGCACTCCTCCTGTAAGACCCCTTTCTCAACTGCCAGTTCAGAAGAATTAACCACATGATTCTGAATTTCTGTAATTGTTTCTTCAATATCTTTCAACAAAGAATTTCTTTCCATTTCAACAGCAGACTTCTCCTCTTCTAGTTTACTTGTATTAGAATAATGATCTTCGATTTCCATTAGACTGTTTTCTATTTCTTGAACTAGCCGATCTTTCCGCACAACAAGTGGTGTTCCATCAGACGAATCCACTCCATTCTCCAAAACATATAATCTTTCTGAGCTCTTTATCAGACTTGCAGTGCTGTCACTTCCAAAAAAGAGATCTGTATTCTTCAGTTTCACTGTATTGCTGGATGAATTGCTTTGACGCAAAGTAGAAACAAGTTTCTTGGGCTTGGGAACTTTGTTGAGTTTTAAAGAATCAACGACTGATCCATTTATCATCTCTTTCGGCATACTATTCTACACAATGGATTGTATCACGCAGGGTTTCCACCAAACAACAGCTCAGCAGGACACAGATTACTTAAATTGAAAATTAAAGAACTTGTAAAGACCTGAAACAAAAACAGAAACCAAATGTCAACATTTTGCTAATTTACATGTACAATGCACTGAGTAATAATGCCATTTGGGATACAGTTGAAGCTCCAGTAAGCGGACATCCTTGGGAAGCAGAAATAGTGTCCACAACTACAGTAGACTGGAGCTGGCTGCTTCAATACGGAGGCTGCTTTATACAGAGTTTGTAGGAGCTAGAGTTAACAGGGTTTTGTCAAGGCAGCCGTAAGTAGAGCTGTCCACTTACAAGAGTGTCCACTCAGAAAGTTTTGACTGTATATTTTTAAGGCTCCTGATACCTTTTCCTTGTCAGTACTAAGTGAAGCTGAAATATTTTTACCAACAGTAATTTGCAGTATTATACAACGTACAATACAGTGTACAAGTTCATACTAATGATGTAAAATTATGTCAATACAATGTCACGTACGTGTAGTTAATATTGAGCAGACTGCTGCTGCAAATAATTTAAATCAACTAAATCATGTTCAAGGTCAGCACTTATGGCACAATATGTGCCGTCCCTATCAACTATGGTTGGCCATAAATTTTGATGTGTCAAACAACTCAACTGCAACTCATCAATGGTATTGGTTACTAGTCATTACGGGTTAATGGTGAGTCGTGCACGATCAATCACAGACAGCTGGGCTCACGGACATGGTCTGTCAGCCGACCGTGACTTCTCAGATGTGGCCAGCTGGCTGCCTGTTCATGGCAAGTCAGCTGCGTCGATGATACATGTTCATGAATACATACATGTAAAATGGACTGTGCACACTTTCTGTAGAGGCAGACAGCCAGTCCAAAATTTATTTATGAAACACATTACATGTATTTTACATGAATATTTTAGTAATTAATTTACAAGTAAAACAGCTCAAATAATTATTGATGGAAGTATAGCATACAAATTCTGCCTGGGGTAGAAAAGCTACATGTACATGTACAGACATTTGTGTGACCAAACTCGGAGCAAAGAATGTGTAGACCACAGAACATATACTAGACTATATTGTATTGCAAGTGCTAGGATATCAGGTTACATGAAAGTCATGGGATACCTGCTGTTGCAGGTAGATAAATGTTCAATTTTAAGTTTCCTGATCCTTCTGAATGGCCTGTAGAAATACATGAATAGACCTCCCGAAAGATGATTCTCTCTGTGATTAACATTTGACACATGTACTTAAGACTTATTCTGTCTACCAATATGAATGTGAAAAAATTATGAATAATCTCTAATTCTTGTGTAAAATTATAATTTTTATTTTGTCATTACTTGCTTATAGATTGAGAATTTAACCCTGTAATTATATAAGCAATAAAACCGAAAAATGGAAAGAACTTTTTTTTTGTCAAAACAACTCAGGTATAAATTGCATGTGTTCTGGTCTATCTTAAGTGTTTAATTGCTTTGGTCCTTGAAATCACTAACAACTGGCAGTCAGCTGTCTGCATCCTTGATTATCCTGTATTCAGTTTATAAGTATCTTAAAATTAATATCATGATTATCATGAGTGGTGGAAAACTCATCCTTCGCAGGGAACATATCAAAATTCAGACATCCAGGCACCTTGAGGCATCAAAATTTATATTGCAAACTGAATAATGTTTAAATGTTTTAACTTTGGATATTACAGAGAAGATGACGTTACCGTTGCCACTCGACAAAGTTTTAGATTAGTTTTTGACATCTTTTTGACAACTTTCAGATGGGTTAAAGATGTCAAAAATTAATCAAAAACTTTGTCGAGTGGCAACGGTAGCGTCATCTTCACTGTAATCAGAAGATTTATTACAAGGTGGATTGTTCCAGAGATCAACTGAAACCTGTTTAGAACTTGTTTTGTCCTGATTTTTAGTGATTTTTTTTTAGAAAAGCTATTGCTCAGATAGACACCAACTTTGGTTTTCCCTAACACCTTCCTGAACAAAGCCTTGTATTATTAATTGAAATTTGATAAACAATAAAATATTCCACATAGGTGTAAATTAAATTAAACTCTAATTTTGGTTCTGATACAATAGGATCTACTGTACATAGTATCCAAGGAATGAGTTTTTAAAAATATGACTAACTGAGCACAATATACATTTATACAAGGTCCTGTTACTTCTATATGGATTGAATATACATTGTACAGTTCAACCTTCAAGCACCTCTCTACAATGGCCAGGATTTTTTGCCATTCTTGCGCCGATCCATGCCATACACTTTACTCTTATTGAAACCTCTCTACAACGGCCACCTCTCCACAATAGCGAGTTAATTCTGCACCAGAGTGGCTGTTGTAGAGAGGTTCAAATTAAATGTATACTAAAAGATTATCCACATACAATGTACATGTGATTTCAATTGATTTAAAACAGGCTGGAGGTTGCCTGAACATTTTAACACAGCATTATTCATAAAGCAGCACAGTCAAATAACCACTTCTTTTAATAAAACAGATCTAATGGAAGTAAATTGCACCTTGATATAGTGCAGTAAACAGCTGTATTCTTGTATAGGTACTTTGCCAAGACATATTATCTAAGCATCTGATTCAGGTCAATATATGGGTCATAGCATAATATCTCCCAATATTTATCAGGTAATTTTTCTAAAATAAAAAGTTAAACGCTGCAAAAAAATTTTAACACAGATAATCCTAATCAACTATGGAATTTTGCTATACAATTTAAATTAGGGCAGCCCTAAATTATGTTTACATACTGAGATCTTGATAAATTAAACATAGTTTCAACATCTGTATAAAACCATAGCAGCTGCACTAGCTCTGTTACACAATATTAGCTACATGTAGGAAATTTATATAACTGAATGAAAATCAAATAATTGCAGCTGTTTAAACCATTCCAATTTATCATCCCCCATCATTACGGCAAATGTTAAATAATTAAATTCTAAAGATGCTGTACAAATAAATAATATTTAAGACAGCTCAAGAGACACACTAGAAAATAATAGCTTCACCTTTGTCGACTATATCTTGTTGAAACGAGTTGGTGTTATCAGAAAATTAAAGAATTCATATCTAACAATGTATTACTTGAGCAAAAAAAACTAAGAAAGATATATTGGCATAATTAATGTGTTATCGCAAATTTTAATTTTTAGGCGAATATTGCATTTCGTATAAATGCCTATGACCTAAGTGCTTTCATTTAGTTTGCGCAAGTTAACATACGTAAACAAACGAAACGCATTTAACAGACACTACGAGATCTAATATCGATTTGTGATCTAACATAATAATAAAAAAAATTAGCTTATCAGAAAGATGAACTGACGAAAATAAAATCGGAAATGCCGAAGACAAGTAAACCAACTCACTGTTCACAGCAATTGAAGCAACAGCCAAAATAAATACAGCGATCTGCATGTAGATCATGCTCAATGGCGACAAACACAAGCTTGGGATCCTATGAATCAGCGATATTTCTTGTTTAATTCACGTCATACGAAGGAAACGGAAGAAGCCGGAGATTAGCAATTCTAGAACAATACTTTCTACGAAATTTACGCGGACGACTGACCTTGTTGTCAAAATTGTCACGAACCAACAAAGTTTACTGTAGAACAAACTGTACAGACTATTGTGAGCTAAAAAATTGTACAAAATCCAGCGTCTTTAACAGTTCAGATGAAGAGAAATGTAGTAAATTAACCATATCACAGTTGACTTGTTTAGTTTTTATGGGAAACTGTCGATAAAATCTGTCAGAAAACGACCTTCGTCGACGAAATCGAAATTTGATCAGATCGAGAGATGAACAAGTACAGAGCTAAGAGAGAAAACTGACAAATTATCACTATTCTGGAGGATAACCACAATGTATTACACTAGTTACGCCAATATTGATTCAGTTAAACCTTAGATATTCGAGTTGGCGACAAATTTCCCCCCAAAAAAAACTACAACTGAAGTTATTCGTTTCGCAAACTCCGACCGCTTACTGTGTTGACTACGGTTACTCACCTCGTTTCGTCTGTGATTTTTTTGTCCTGCCAAATGATATACTTCTGTCGGTCGTAAATCTTGTAAGCTAACTTTTAAAACTAACTTAACTAAGTTTCTGAGGATATGAACTCAGTTAGCGAAAATTCCAGGACACACACTCGATAAAACCTCCTCCGCTTCAACTCACTGTACCTTGTCACGATCCGGAACTCGCTTCGAACCCCAAACACTGATCTCTCCTCTGATTGGTTCACGCGCAAACTAATGAGTTGTCATTGGTCATTTGTAAGATAATAGACTGTTGGAAACCATTGAAAAGCGGCGAGCATGATAAAGCCCCCTTTTGTTCTAAACAACAACATTACGTGTGAAATTTTAATTTTGATTTCAAAATAAAGATAATAAAGTTTTTGAAAGAGGTGTTGCGACTTCTTTGATCACTTACCGACAGATAAATAAACCACCAGGGCCCCAGAAAGTTTCTTTCTTCCAAACTCATAAGCCTGGGAGTCAACTGTAGTAAACTTTATTTATACAAAGTTATTTTCAGTGTTCATAAGTTAAGTATAACTCAGCAAGGAGCCCAAAAAGTGTGACCACTTTTAATTAATTCACATTCCTTCATGTGTGCAGACTATCCAACCAGAAGCCAAAGATAGCTATCCTCGGCTTCCGATTGGATAGTTATGCACACACGGAAGAATGTGAATGAATTAAAAGTGGTTGGGCGCCTTGCTGTAACAAGGTCATATGGCATTATAAATAGAAAAGTGATGGGGGTGATTGTTGTAAATTTTGAAAGAAACCCCTAAAAGGTACCAGAATCTTGTTTCACGGTCTACAAATTCTAAAACAACATGCAGTTGCTGACATATATTTTCCCAGCCAAATCGCAAATCTCGACCCCTAAAAGGTATGACGATCACCCTGCTACTTTTATCCTCCTCCCTGGGGGAATGGCTGGTGAATGACAGTCGGTAACAGTTCAATAATAATACAAACTGAAGAGCAACTTTCTGATTTTTATTTCTTCTAAATCCCACCAACTACATTTGTCAGCGCTCCTCGCTTTTTTTTTCAATAGGCCACAAATTACCTTATCATTTTAACTAAAAAAATGTTACTGGTACTTCTTACTTTGGCATCTCTGACATTTTAATAAATATATAACTTGTTAAACTTTCCTATGCAAATGTACGTACCATAATATTGCCATGTCTCGACAGACAAAACATAGATTTGGCAAAATCAGTAAGGATATGCTACAACAAACCGAGAACCACCATTCAGGGCAAAGAAAAGTTGGGAGAAGTCTCATTTATAAAAGCGATAAGCTACAGTTGAATCGCGATAACTCAAACTCTTGATAACTCGACCCTCCCGCTAACTCAAAGTAAATTCGCTTTCCCTTCAGGTTATTTTCTTACTAATTTTTATCCTCAATAATTCTAACTCCCGATAACTTGAACATTTTTCAATTCCCTTGAAGGTTCGAGGTAAGAATGTTTATAAAATCTTTATTTAAATTTAACCCTGTAAGTTAAACAACTACTAAATCAATACCGGTGTTTACGGTAATTGAAGGGCCTGGGGGAAAATCAATATGATAATAATTATTATTATATTGTCAAACCACTCTTTTTCCACCAGGCCCTAACAATATCAATAATATCGCCAAGCAGACAATGAGAATAACAGCGAAAAAAATTATCAACTTGGTTGGAGATCTTTTATTGATCTACACCAACAAATTCTCAAAACTAACATTGAAAAAAATGTATGACAGTTAGTAAGGAGAAACTACCTTTCAAACCTGGTAAAGGGGTGGACCATTAGATTATAGAGGGGGGGGGGGGGGGGGGGTTGGAAAAATCCCCCAAAAAATATTGAGCACGCGCTTCTGCTTAAAAAAATATTGGGAAAAAATATTGAGGAAAACGATATGGTGCAAGGACAGGAAATTAAAAATATATATCTTGCAAGGCTAAAGAACAAAAAATGTAGAGAGCAGCTAAAATTTGTACACCCCCCCCCCCCCCGTCAATAATCTAATGATCCACCCCTAAGAAAGGATTTCAAATGGTGCACAATGATATAATTTATGCTTTGATTTATATCTATATTTACAAACCACCCCTTTACATGTATAAATAATAAAACAGCTCCTCTCCAAGCTGTAAATATTACTGCATTAGACTGAGACTGCTAAAATTGATGTCCAAGTAATCAGGGCAGTATATTGTCGCTTGGCAACAAAGTTTTCCCTAAAAAGCTTGATATGTAGAGTTGCTTGGTTTAGAGTACTCTCACTACTCTGTATATTATCTTCAACATCTCGTAGTAAACCTCAAAAGGATGCAGGTGTGGTTATGTTTCCTGGTGTTGGGGTCAGCTCTGCATTATTTGAAGAAGCTTGCTCAGGTGGAGCATGGAAAAAAATACACCTTCAATAAAAACAACGAACAGAATAAATACTCCGGGGAATTAAGAGTTTAAAATGTCATTGTTACAGTCAAACTTGAGAGGAAGACACTCTGTTGGGTTTTTTGCGCGCCACATTGCAACATCGTGACGACGCATAATGTTGCATTGATTATACACACTGTACTACCTTAAATCCTACAGCCAAAAGACCATGCAGAAGAAATATTACTGCCAAAAGAATGCCAGCTACCTGAAAATAACAAGTTTAAAACTAACTGAGCGTATGAGTAAATAAACCTAATATGAGGAAGAACCTATTAGTTAAAAACAATCACCAAACATTAATGGTATTCTGTTAGTTCTTACCTTTTTATCATCATCTTCAACTGCTGGCCAAAAGGTTAACAACAACACAGCACCTGAAAGATTTAGTTTAATTTATTTAAATTTAGTTAATTGGAAAATGGCTGTTACATGACATGTTACAATCCATAATCAAATAGACAATACTGTATTGTTTTTATTTATTTTGCAAATGGCCCAGGATCAACTTAAGTCTTTTTGGCAGGAGTGTGAGGCTCAAGCAGGAAAAGCTATAAAAGGCATGAGTGGGATTTTGTGCTGTTAACCTACAGTGTACCAAACAACATTACTGACTCAGTAGCAAATGATTCAGGCTAAGATTCATGTACCATAAAAGCTCTATTAAGCCCCTGGGAAGATGCTTACATGAAGATAAACATTTCCTTTGTTTGCCATTTAAGTACAGCTATACATTCTCTTGGGAGAGCTTGTTATATACATGTAGGATGTATTAATCCGTTGTTTTGATCTTACCTGAAAGAATCATTCCTATCATAACAAGAAGCCATCTTAGCCATTCCAGTGGAACAACCCATAATATCTGCGACAGAAAAGAGCACTGATTAGTACAGTTTTCATGTCATTTATCAAATTTAACTGAATGTTTAATCAGTCATCAGTCAGACAGAGTCTGTCTTTCAGTCTGTCTGTCTGTCAGTCATCAGTTAGTCTGCCTGTCTGTCTGTCTGTCTGTCTGTGAGTCAGTCAGTCAGTACGTAGATAATGTATCTTCCCTCTATTTAACATCATCATTTACAACTTGGGTTGTCAACTTACTGATATTGGAATATATATGGACAAAGAATAACCATAAACACATAAAATTTCCAGAAATGAATATCCAGCATTGCTTCTTCTCCAAAGCAGAATTCCCCAGAGGGCTGTAGGTACAAGGAAGGCATATGTGTAGATAGCAGCTGCAGCAAGTGTCACTGCAATACAAATACAATATTATTATGATTGTGAACTTTTGACCAGCATTTAATTTCTCCTTACAACAACAATACAAATGTCAAGCAGATAGGTGATGAGAATATAATAAATAATCAACTAATACGTATAGACTGATCACAGCCACTCTCATTTCTCAACACATAAAGAACACAAAAAGAACCATGATATGATGCAGAAAATGATGGGTGAGGTGAGGTGGACATGGGCAAACAAGAACATAGAGCCACATCCCCTCACATGCACTTCCAGTTATCTCATGAACCTTAAAGTGTATATGACAGATATTTTTTTATTTGCTTGATCGAATCTACATCGGATCCTGATACGAACATCGAAAAAAAAAAATTTCCATATCGCTTTTCTTCACCGCGTTTTAGCCGTCTAAAGACGTGAAATTTCATTTCCGGTTAGGTAAAAAGCCGAGCGAGGTGGAGTCCTGGACCGAGGTGGTCGTGACGTCAAAACCAGAACGCCTTCGACAACAACTCAAAGACAGCGAGGAGTTTCGTGGCTTGTAGCCGTGTATAACCAGATATATTTAAGTTCAAATTTTGTCTAGAACTGTCAAACTTACACAAAGTTATGTCTACGGATGATTTTGAGTTTGGGAGCGATTCTGAGCGATCACACGCATAATTCAGTGTTTCTTGGACTGTTGATGAAGTTGAGTGCGATAGTTTAATATACAGCTTTATAGAAGCAGCAACAGACAACTCAGACCCAGAAGGTCCTTACGATGAGTGGCTTCAAGAGTACATGTATACCGCTAGCAGATAACGACAGCGATATAAATTTCTCATTCTGAAACGTGAATTTCGGAGCCCGGACATGCTGGAAATGCGTGTGTATAACTACGCCGTAAAAATAACATTGTTTGTTTACACAATTGCGCTGTTTGAATCGAAATGAGTTGAACCGATTTGTAATAAGCTTTTTAAAATTCGCTTGTAGTTTATCTTGAGTTTTTCCCTTTTCGAGGACTGTTCATGAGGGGCCGAAGGGGCAGCAACTCGCGAAGCGGCGAGCGAGTTTGAAATCGAATGGATCTTTTATAGCACGAAGATCGCGGCACGCTCCAAATGTAAATAGTGTCACAGAAGCGGTCACGACTAAACAAGGTTTTTTTCCTTCTTTTCGCTCCTAAAGGTATTTAAGAAAAATGGTCATTGAATTTGATAGAGTTTCTTATTCATCTTTAGAAAGAATGTTTCATGGAGCAATTATGTCCCGGAGTCCCAGACAGTCAGAAACAACAGCTGCGTGATTTTCATTCAATGTGCTGTTGTGATGACTTGGCCTGAATCGCTTTTCATAAGCTCTCACTAGTAGTTTCCCAGTCAACAGTGGTTTACTTTGGGAGGCAGAGGAATAATTTATCTTTAAGAAAACCGGAGTTGTGACTCAGAACCATTTTTGTCCGGTAACGTTTTCGCTCAGTTCTGAATAATTTTTCGACGCTGCATGATGGGCTCGCGATAGTAACTTTATTATCCACATATCACATTGTACACATTGGTCTGCCTCTACCGAAGATAGTGCAGTTGCATTTGTTGCTTCTTCCGCAAGGACAACAGACACTGAAATCAAAATTCAAAACAAATACCTTTAGGAGCAAAAAAAAGGAAAAAAACCCTCTTGTTTAGTCGTGACCGCTTCTGTGACACTATTTGCATTTGGAGCGTGCCGCGATCTTCGTGCTATAAAATGATCCATTCGATTTCAAAGTCGCTCGCCGCTTCGCGAGTTGCCTGCTCGCTTCGCCCCTCACGAACAGTCCTCGAAAAGGGAAAAACTCAAGATAAACTATCGAGAACTACAAGCGAATTTTAACAAGCTTATTACAAATCGGTTCAACTCATTTCGATTCAAACAGCGCAATTGTGTAAACAAACAATGTTATTTTTACGGCGTAGTTATACACACGCATTTCCAGCATGTCCGGGCTCCGAAATTCACGTTCTTTCAGAATGAGAAATTATATCGCTGTCGTTATCTGCTAGCGGTATACATGTACTCTTGAAGCCACTCATCGTAAGGACCTTCTGGGTCTGAGTTGTCTGTTGCTGCTTCTATAAAGCTGTATATTAAAACTATCGCACTCAACTTCATCAACAGTCAAGAAACACTGAATTATTGTGTGTGATCGCTCAGAATCGCTCCCAAACTCAAAATCATCCGTAGACATAACTTTGTGTAAGTTTTGACGGTTCTAGACAAAATTTGAACTAAAATATATCTGGTTATACACGGCTACAAGCCACGAAACTCCTCGCTGTCTTTGAGTTGTTGTCGAAGGCGTTCTGGTTTTGACGTCACGACCGACTCGGTCCAGGACTCCACCTCGCTCGGCTTTTTACCTAACCGGAAATGAAATTTCACGTCTTTAGACGGCTAAAACGCGGTGAAGAAAAGCGATATGGTATTTTTGTTTTCGATGTTCGTATCAGGATCCTATGTAGATTCGATCAAGCAAATAAAAAAATATCTGTCATATACACTTTAAAGATAAGATGAGATAAGATGAGATGAGATGAGATGAGATGAGATGAGGCGAGGCGAGGCGAGGCGAGGCGAGGCGAGGCGAGGCGAGGCGAGGCGAGGCGAGGCGAGGCGAGGCGAGGCGAGCGAGGTGAGGCGAGGCGAGGCGAGATGAGATGAGATGAGAGAGATGAGATGAGATAAGATAAGATAAGGTGAGGTGAGGTGAGGTAAGATAAGATGAGATAAGAAGATAAGATGAGATAAGATAAGATACATGTAAGATAAGATACATGTAAGATAAGATAAGATAAGGTGAGGTGAGGTAAGATAAGATGAGATAAGAAGATAAGATGAGATAAGATAAGAGTCATGTAAGATAAGATAAGATAAGATAAGGTGAGGTGAGGTAAGGTAAGGTAATATAAGATAAGAAGATAAGATAAGATACTTTATTTACCCACATATCACTCAGGAGCTAAAAGAAGCTCGTTCAAACGTGAACGTGAAATTATAAATTATATATAATAATTATTAGATGCATTCACCAATAATAGAGAGGCTATGAAGAGTCTAACTAGCAGGTAAATCAGTAGCATAAATCTATAAACCTGACCTACACTGTATACTGTACCTTTGTGGAAATCATAAACCCACTCATGGTCACCAGTGTTGATGAGGTAACTTGCCAGGTTACCGGCTATTGCTGTTGTAAATACTAGTGTTGCACACACCCAGAAAGGACCTGAACAAATAACAAGGAACATTACATAACTATTGAGATCAGTAAACTAAAGCAAACTGGTGCATAAATTCATTTTCAACAGTCCGTTAGACTTTATACTCTAGCTATTAGTAAGATAATGCAAGCTTTGTACCATAAAGATCAGGATTAGGACGGATATAAGAAACAAGGTAGTTTTTTCTTGTATACTGGAACCATTGAACCAACAATCCGCCTGATAACCTGAAAATGAACCAAAGGACTGAGTAGGTATTTTGAGAACTTATTTAATGTAACACAGGCATACAGAATACATGTGCTACTATGACAAGACTATTAAACAAAATCCTACAAGTTCTATACATGTAATACAGTAGGTGCCATGTAGCCAATCAGATTGCGAGTTTTCCATTAATAGCCAGCCACTGGGTTAGGCTATGTAGTGGCACATCAAGACAAATCTGCTTAGTTCAGATGGTTTTCATTATTTTCATCACCAAGAACACAAATAAGAATTAAAGATTTTTATTACATGTAGTTATATCCAACAATTCTGTGAGTAGTAATCTTCCTTACTTGATATGTGTCGACATCAAAGAAGGTTTGGTAGTATTCAAATGTCCAGAATGGTGGTTGTTTTCTTTGTCCAGCTAAAAGCTAAAAACATGTTTAATACAATAATAATAAGCAAAAATTGAATGCGAAAACCGCTAATGACTTTAAGAGCACAATTAATGTACAAATATTATTATTGTAACAAATTCCATTATTCTCTTCAAGTACACGCTGATGTGCTAAAATGATGCATTAAATGCAGATGCCCAAGTACAGTCTGAACCTCCGCTAATGGACACCTCCCATAGGCGGACACCTCTTGTAAGCGGACACTTAGTCATGTATCCAGCTACATACAAAATGAAATACTACAATAATTATTTTAACCTCCCATAAGCGGACACCTCTCTTAAGCGGACACTTTTTCTGGCCCCAAGGGTGTCCGCTTACGGGAGGTTCAACTGTAATCATTGAAATAAATAAAGTGAATCATCTGAAATAACATTACTAACCTCTGTTTGATCTTCTTCATCATCTGTGAAAAAGAATACAGCAAATTGAATAAATGGATTAAAAAAAAACAGGTACAGGTTTGCTTGTTTGATTTTACAAAGGAGAGAGACTTGCTCGCTGGCTTAGCCTTTGTGTAAAGAGAACATAACACAGGGACATGGCCAACCTAACCATCAGGTCATTGTAGTCATATTAGGTAAGGTAAAGCCGCACTCGGGCCAAACTCGCCCACACTACCAGAGCTTATCCAAGTTTCCTTAACATGAAGCCGACCAGGAGTATTGCTACTCCCCCTGGATGGGATGCTAGTCCATCGCAGGTTACCTCCCAGCATTTTGTCGCTGGTACCCATTTCTACTCCTGGGTGGAGACACACTGTGAGAGTGAAGTGTGTTGCCCAAGAACACAAAACAATGACCCAGGCCAGGGCTCGACCCTGGACCACTCGATCCGGAGTCCAACGCGCTAACCATTAGGCCACCGTGTCTGCCACGTAGTAATATTAGGGGTAAACATAACACATAAAACCAACCATCAGAGAAGTCTTCTAGTGTGTGTGGTCTGAGTTTGCCAGGGCTGTGATTCCAGGCTCTTCACCAATACTGCCCACGGCATTAAGGTTATTTATGTCATCTACTTTAGTGAAGTCTACAAGACAAAAAACATTGCACCATTGGCTAATTGATAATACATGAAATAAAATAGCAATCTTTTTAAATCCAGAAGTATCATAAGTTTGAATAGCATGATTATCTGAGTGAGGGTAGTCGTTAGTGACTGATAACTTGAGTGGAATTCATCTTCAGATCAAGTCAAGTGAAAAGTTAATCGTCAGTTTTGAACAACTTTTCAATGGACTCTGAAGATGACGTCCTATTGAGTTGTCAAAACACCAGTCACCAACAACAGTCCTTTTTAGGACTATTGCTATTATTATTACTATCATTTATTATTATTCCCTGGACAATAAGAGCCACCTAATGTTATCAAAACTATAGGACTAAACTAAAACATTTAGCAAAATAAATCTACAAACCTTGGAATTTGAAGTCGTCACCGACTTCACTCTCATCCTCCATCTAAAGCAAAAAGCATGAAGTTGAAACCAAACATCAGTCCCACTTTAAAGATGATTTCCAGTCCATACTGCACAGTCTCAGGGTTTGTTTTCATTTTGTTTTGAATTTGTTGATATATGTTACACTTCGGTAATAGCGTACAGGAAGTTTTTAGTCTGCCATTACGGGTCGTTATGTTTAGGAATGCTCAATGAACTGAAACGTCGGTTTGGGATAATGTTGAGGTTCTTCTACTCGTTATTATTGCTGGCATTAATAATGAAGAAAAAGGTAAGTTTATAACCAGAATTTTTTATTTTGGTTAGTATTTGCATTCCTTTGTTATGGGGTTGTATTTGAATTCAAGCTAAGTTAAACGCTCGACAATAGGGCCAGCGGTATCCCGCACAATCGTAGGTTGCGGGGTGGCCGGGGTGTTTTGCAGGGCCCTTGTGGTTTTACAGCCATCCCGTGGATGTCAAGCCATTTCGAGCGTGTTGCCCTCGTTGTCGGCGCTCGAAGTATTTGCTCCCGGCCCATCCCTCCCGTTTGGTAAGTATTGGGTGAGTATGTAGTTGTTTCCACTGACTATCAGTGTGACGGTGTCTGGTGGTTGCCGCTCTCAGGGTTGCCATGGTTACCCTACGCGCGCGACTCGTCTTGCATGTGGCTCCACCAACCTTACAGGCACCTTCCCCAAGCTCATCTGTTGTTGATGAGTTTAATGAGACTCAAAAACACTGCAGGGCGGAGATTGCGCAGTACGGACTGGAAATCATCTTTAATATTTCAGCTCATTTTAATTAATTTTAATTAATATTTTGCAACGTACAATGTACACTTTTATTTGTTTCATGTGGAGTTTGAAATGGGTAATTAAAAATATATATTAGTAACTGGCCTGCAAGATAAACTTCACAGATACTGTGTTTTCATTTGCTAAAAAAAACTATGATTTGGTTATGGCAGGCTCCGTTTAAATCAAAATAAATGCAAATTAGTTGCATGATCTTTGTCCAAAATTATCCGAATATTTACCTCCGTTCAAGAGGTTAAAACTAAGCGTTTTCATTAGAATATCAACCGTGAAGAGCTTAATTAAACCTTAACTACCAGACGTTATTGCTCAACGCAAATTCTAAAAGAAAATTAAAAGAAAACTGCTTTAATTTACCTTCACATCGACAAGACCAACTTCGTCGTCACTTTCCGCCATTTTGATTTTCGTGGCTTCAAAGTGCATGCGCCGTATAGAAAAACCGCTGTCACGATATCGGTGCGTTTTTGTACACGTGCCCTTCACGTGGAATTGTTTCGCGGGTATTTTAATAATATTTACATTTGTTCATGTGTTCATTTCTCAAACGACACGTAAACAAGTTCACAGCGTAAAAATGATAATTCCGAGTCTTTATTTGAAAGAGGGAACCCTGGTGGATCCGAGAAACGGACAGAATGTTCAAGATGTACCTGGCTGCCTTGGTGCAATTTCGCTGTGCTCGGAATTCACCATCGTGTACCTTGACAAAGAGAAGGAGACCAAAGAATTTGGAATGAGCCTTGTTGATATCTCTTCCTGTGGTGTGCAGTGTGAAACGTACAATGAAGACGAGGTGTTAGATTTATTGGATAATGGTGCAAACCGTGTCATCCTTAACAAAGCTCAGCTGCGTGAGTTTGGTCAATTTATACCTAAAGAAAGGATAACATGCAAATTAAGTGATGCAGAACCCTCCGGCATTGAAGAATTAACAAAGGAAATTAATAACTTGAAAGAGAGAAGTTCAAGTTTTCTTTTGCCGTATAAGAAAGATTCTCAAGTTGACGAAGCATTACTTGTTGAGTTTACAAAGGAACTCAAGACCTCTCTATGTGATGATGTGAGACTCATTATCTCTGTTTATGAGGTGATTTCATACTCCACCATCACACAGCTTCACTCTCTTGGGGTTCAGGTACAGATAAGTGCAACTTGGCTGTTAAATGAACTCAGTCTTGGGCAGATCATTGCATTCTGTCTCAAAAGTGACCGCCCAGATGGACTTTTCCCCACTCTAGTGGTAAGTGATGCATGACTTTTAATCCTGGATTAATTAGCATTAATTAGCTTGCAATCAACTGGGTCCTGGGTGGAGAGAGGCACTGTGAGAGCAAAATGTCTTGCTCAAGGAGACAACACAATGGCTGACGAGCCAGCGCCTGAACCCAGACTGCTCAATCCAGGTCCAACATGCTAAGGGTGGACCATTTTATTTTGAGGGGGAGGGGAGGGGAGGGGAGGGGAGGGGAGGTGGGCTGGGCAATTACCAAAAAAAATTTGTGCACAGCAAAAGTAGAGAAAAAAAAATCGTGCAAAGCGAGTTCACTCCCTCACTCACAAGCAAAAGGTGAAAAAAAAATTTGTGCACAAACTCAAGACGGAAAAAAAAATTCAAGCTCAGAAAAATTGCCCACCTCCCCCCTCCCCCCCCCCCTCAAAATAAAATGGTCCATCCCTAACCACTAGGCCACCAAGCCTTTACTCAACAAATTATTCCATTTGTAAGGTGTGATAATGGGGGAGATTTAGTGGCCTGATGGTTAACGCACTGGAGTAGTCCTATCTAATAGTAGGGGTGGTGTTGCCGATGGTCTTCCAAAAAATATGGGTCTCGCAAAATTTTAGTAGAATTTCACGGTTCTCTCAATTTTTTGAGCGGTTCTGTTCAACTTGTCTCAATTTGTTTGCGAAGCCTTCTCAGAGTCTCCATCTCTGTCTCGCAGTCTAAAAAGTCAAAAAGTCTTGGGCATATAAAAATGTTAGTCTCGCCATTTACCATTCGCCACTGCTAAAATTAGTTACTTCATCACAGACTATTATGTATGTTGTATGCTACCTAAGTGCCGGCCTGATAATTAAGCCACTTGACATGGCTTTTAGAAAAACGTTAACCATTCAAGGTGTTATAATAAATGTTTCTTTTTTTTCCCAGACAGATGAGCACAATGTATCCTTGGATTGTGTTATTCCAGTGCTGAAAGTATCCATGAGGCAGTAAAAACCAAGAAGGGTGTTTATTTCTCAAGAACAAGAGGATTATGGAGGAAGGGGCTGACATCTGGAAATGAACAGGTACAATTTCTCTAAGGAACTGAAAAAATATGACTAATAAAAATTAATATAAATTTGCTGATTAGTTTGGTCCAGAGTAATTTTTTCTTGATTGCATTTTTTGCTGGCAGGATTTGTTAAGAATTTACTTGGACTGTGACTCTGATACCCTGAAGTTTGTTGTACGTCAACAAGGTCAGGGGTTTTGCCACCTTAACACCTGGACCTGCTTTGGAGCCAACAGTGGTTTGCCATCATTGATGAACACATTGAAGTCACGCAAACAGTCAGCACCTCCAGGATCCTACACAGATCGTCTTTACAATGACAGTAAACTACTGCATGCTAAGATTTGTGAAGAGGCAGAGGAACTGTGTGAAGCAGAAAGCAAAGAGGAGATAGCCTGGGAAGCAGCTGACGTTTTGTATTTCACGTTAGTGAAATGCACAAAGGCAGGTATGCAGCTAATTACTTGTGAAGTGGCATGACCATTTTCTCCATAAATGTGTGGCTCCAGAAAATATCCATACCCCTCCCATGAAAGTTTATGTTTGGTTTGAACTGCCACCCCCCCCCCCCCCCCCCCGCACCCCCATCCCCCTCGCAAGCCTTGCCATCCAGCCATACAAATCCTTTAAATTTTTCGAACTTTCAAACCACTATAAAATCTCTCTCAAACCATTTTGTACTACCACCTATTTTTATGATTGACATGGTCATGTGACCGTATTATACAGAGTGCCTATTTCCAATGACCTTCCTTGGGATAGGTATGGATATTTTCTGGAACCGCACTTTAAAGGTGATCAACAACTAATTTTGTGATGTTATTTTCTTCTTAGGAGTGTCTCTGGCTGATATTGAAAAGATTCTTGATCAGAGGTCCCTCAAGGTCAGGCGACGTCCTGGTAATGCAAAACCTGACAAACTGCACTCTTGTAATGTCCCTTCAGTTACCATAGCAACAGCACATGCTCCTTTAAAAATCAACCCACCTGCAGTCAACACATGTAACTCTATTTTAAAGAGCGTTGATTTTCAGATCCTTGGTGAAAATGAATTGCAAGACCTTTGTAAGCGTCCTGCAGTAGTAGACACAGTAAAACTAGAGGCCATAGTAAGACCTATCATGACCAGTGTACGAACCAATGGGGACAAGGCTTTGCTGGAATTAACAGAAAAGTTTGATAAAGCAAAACTTTCCAGTCCTGTGATTGATGTTTCTGCAGTAGATGAGCCCGTTCTGGAGAAAGACATCAGGGATGCAATTGATTTGGCTTACGACAACATCTACAAGTTTCACAAGGCTCAGCTAAACCTGGAGCCCCTTGTGGTTGAAACATGCAAGGGTGTGGTTTGCTCTCGGCATGTTAGATCCATTGAAAGAGTAAGTATCACAATGTCACTCTGGCTTGTTGTGCTGCAAACCTTAATTTAGCAGACTTCAAAATTTAATGCCATATTGAGTGTTAAGTCACAGGGAACCCTGCTGGCTCTGGGTCTCCTGTGTAGCACTGGATAACGTCAAGTAATATGGACTAACGATCTAACATCTAAACCACTTTTTGCCCTCAGAACACTTACATGTATTTTTTGATATTTTCTGTAGGTTGGCCTCTATGTACCTGGCGGAAGTGCTGTGTTGCCATCAACAGCACTCATGCTCGGTATTCCAGCTCAGGTTGCGGGATGTCAAGAAGTCATTCTGGCCACGCCTCCTAAACAAGATGGATCAGTCTCCCTTGAGATTCTTTACATTGCAAAGAAAGTTGGAGTTTCCAAAATAGTACTCGCAGGTAATTGGCCATTGTATAAAGTAACTGAGATTTCTCTGTTTATGTTGGCGTACTTTGATCTCATGATTAGTCCCAGGGGGCTACTCGGGTATATTAGTGACAGGGAGGAGTGAGTGAGGCCAAATCTTTAGACCCCCAAAAAGTCCCATTAGGCATTGAAAACTAGACCCCCAAAAACTCCAACGCCCCAAAATGTAACCCAACAAAGTCGCTTTTTTCTTCAAGAACACTAAGGTACACTTTTTATCAACCCCCCAAAAGTCCCTGTCAAAATCTTTCTACCCCAAAGTATACACCAGAAAATTTGTAACCCCACAATAGTCCCCAAATCACTAATTTCAAACCCAGGGTTTTCCTTTTCTGCAGGCGACAGGGATTTTCGCCAGCTGTGAACATGTCCTTCACCTGCAACTTTAGTTTCCACTGCAAAACAATCCTTGGGTTTCTAAAGATTTTTGTTGTTGATTTCTCTGCCTGTTTCAATTTTTTCTACACCAACTCTATTTGAAAAGGAGAACCTTGCAAACCCCCAAAAGGCCTTCGCACCTCCCCCATCACTAATATACCTGAGTAACCCCCTGGGTTATCAGTTTAAATTTACCAATAATTTATTATTAATAATTGTTTATTGTTTGAATCAGGCGGAGCTCAGGCAATTGCGGCAATGGCTTATGGAACAGAAAGTGTACCCAAGGTAGACAAGCTGTGTGGACCAGGCAACTCATTTGTGACGATGGCAAAAATGCTGGTGCAAAATGACAGTACAGCAAGTGTCAGCATTGACATGCCGGCAGGACCATCAGAAATTATGGTGTGTAAAATAAACTAAATGATCCTAATCAAAATTATGAGTCTCGCAAAGTATAAGCCGGGGAACCTTTCACTGTCCTCTAGTCCTCCTCCAACCTCGTCCCCAGGGCCATCTCCACTTTTAAGATGGCGGGTGGGTGCGAAGAAGACCTTGGTGAAGAGCAGGTCACGTGACCACAAAATTAGCCAATCGCGAGCACGCCGCCATTATGAAACAATCAAAATCTCCAATATTTTTGGAGACACGTGACCTGCTCTTCGCCAGGGACTTCTTTGCGCCCACCCGCCATCTTGAAAGCGGAGAAGACTCTGGGGACGAGGTTGGTCCTCCTCCAACCTGCCACATAATGTTTAATATGTAATGAAATGTAATGTGCATAAGAATCAATAAATAGGTCTGTGATGTGTATATGTGTCTACTGTGCCATTGCGTATGGGTCATTGGGTCCTGCTACAAGAGCACGCCCCGCCTCATAACAGATAATATAACTCTGTAGTAACAGCCTTCCCAACACTCAGACAAGACACATGTATGTATTGGAGACCTATTTTTTGGCCTTTATAATTCTTCATGATGTGATTTACATGTAGGGGAGGGACCCAGAGGGGGTGCACCCCCCTGTTTTGTGGAAAAATATAAGCACACGAAGTCCAAAGGGCCAAAGCAAGAAAAGCCCATCTCGTATTTGAGCACCTCAGGATCTGCCACTGGACATTACAAGACATTTTCTGGTAAAGTTGTAAGGAGAATGAATATTTTAAGCTGCATTTCCTTTTTGTTAGGTCATAGCTGATGAAAGTGCAGATGCGTCATTTGTGGCAGCTGATCTATTATCACAAGCAGAGCATGGAACAGACAGTCAAGTGGTTTTAGTGGCTGTTAATTTGAGTGACAAACAACTTGACATTATTCAGGTAACTAACTTATTTGTTTTAAAAGTAATAGGGACGAATGAAAAGAAAGAGTAGTTTGATCATCATCCTGATTGCCTTTGAGTCCGTCATCACAATTATTATTGTCATCATTGTCATCATCATCATCCTTATTATTTTTTGTACCTTGTTCATCATCCATTACGCTATTGTCATCCTCTCTTCATTCTCCTACTTACACTGCAAGTATCAAGCATACAGTTACTATTTTCCTTTGGGATCAATTTTCAAGAGAAAAGAAAAAAAAGCATGATTAAAGAAATGGCTGTAAAAAAACTGAGTTTTGAAGATCAGGACTAGAACGTCATTATCAATATTGGCGAGAAATGATTTTGTTTCTGTCAATAATGGTCTGCAATGTACAGATACAGATGTCTGTGTGCGTAAGTCACAAAATACTATTTTCTACTATGTAGAGACTTAAAGCGTTTCATTGCATGCCAGTCAGGAACTTACATTGGAATCTATTGATTTGAAATTTCTAGAGTCAATTGGATGCTCAAGCAAAGAGACTTCCTCGTGAAAAGATTGTCAGAGAATCTCTATCAAAGAGCTTTGTGATCAAAGTATCAAGTATGAGTCAGGCATTGTACTTCAGTAACAAATATGCTCCAGAACATCTCCTCATCAACACACAGGTAATAAACCACTTAAAACCTTTCACTCCCAAGAGTGCCAAAGGACAAAAATTGACAGAAAAGTCCTTTTTTTTTTTGTAGCATAGACTTACAAGTTAGAACCACATTCTGCAGCACAATAATTTATTATAAACATTACCACATGGAAGTGCTGCTCAATAGCTTTTATTTGAATGGTCACACACTAGGGTTTCATCCAGACTTGAAAGTTAGAACCACCTTGTACAGCATAACAAACAGTACCACTTGAAAGTACTGCTCAATCGCTTTCATTTGAATGGACACACTACGTAGGGTTTATCCATGGTTTTTGTGAGCACCAACAGCGAATACTGCGAAAGCTGTTAGATAGGTCATGTTGATTGGTAACTTCTCTGGAGAAATCTGTGAGATAATTATTTCTGACTAAAAGTAATTTTTTACCAGGATTGAACTCTATGGTTTTTTGTTTGCTCTGTAGAATGCTGAAGATTATTTGAAAGATGTACAGAATGCAGGATCCGTATTCCTTGGCCCCTATTCTTCAGAGAGCTGTGGAGACTATGCCAGTGGTACAAACCACACCCTTCCTACGTATGGCTATGCACGCATGTACAGCGGAGTATCCACTTCATCATTCCAGAAACACATCACTGCTCAATGTGTGTCCAAGGAAGGTCTGGCCAACATTGGACCAGCAGTGGCAACACTTGCAGCTGTTGAGAAACTGGATGCTCATCGCAATGCAATATTGATAAGACAAGGACAAATCGACTACTGAGAATCACACACTGATTGCAGAAATAACAGAGACAGTGTTTCATCTGATTTCCAAACGACGAGAAGAGAGTTTGAAAATACGACGTATAGCGTGCGATGAAATTTGAGGTGTTGGAAATTTGATGAAACACTGCCTTGAGCTTCTCAATCG
This sequence comes from Desmophyllum pertusum, assembly GCA_029204205.1. Lineage (NCBI taxonomy): Eukaryota > Metazoa > Cnidaria > Anthozoa > Scleractinia > Caryophylliidae > Desmophyllum > Desmophyllum pertusum. The sequence goes on from MU826856.1 coordinate 290,615, forward strand.
AAACAAAGCTTAGGAGTAAACGGAGATATAGAAAAGTTTAAATATAATAATTATAAGGAAGAGTAAGGAAGAGTATAAGGAAGAGTATAATAATTATTATTATACCTTACACATTTATACTCCTGGGTGCACGTGGAATGAAAATATAACGCATAGCGGAACGCACCAAAACGCATAGGAGAGAATGCGCCGTAATGCATAGTTGAATGCAGCGTAACGCATAGGAGAACGAATCGTGACGCACCATAACGCCCATCAGAACGCAGCGCAACACCCAGCAGACAGTACCCATTTTTGGGATGATTGTTTTCTCACATATTTTGTGTGCGTTTGTGTGTGTATGTCTGTGTGTACTTTTTTAACCTCTCCGGCCTAGTAATTTAATTTAGTATAAGTAATCTGGCTCCCTGGCATTTTTAGCTTTATAGTTATTTCAGGGAGCTAGTACCCATAAATATTTCAATTTGTTTTTTCTTTAAATTATTTTATGTAATTATTAATGGGTAAATAAAGTTGTTGTTGTCTCACTGTTTACTACCATTTTGAAATGGAGGGAGGAAGGAGGGGGGGGGGGGGGGGGGAGAGTATAGTTTTTAACCTGTACAGATGCATGCAGGGATGTGAACATTTCATCAGTCCTTCGCACTGAATGAGTTTACAAGCACTGCTTTTTTAAATGCGGAAAAATTGAAACGTTTATGAATCTGAAATATTTTCATTTTATTCTTTTAACAACTGTAATTATTTATTAGGAGTGCAAACTGCTCAGACCACTTATTTTAAATATGAGGTCAACTCTCTCTCTCTCTCCAAGATTCTGTGAACCTATTTCTAATATTCTGAGACTACGTATTCTGTAAAAACATTTCAATGTTCTAGGCATGGAATGGAGTACGTTTTTGTTTTCAAGCTTTTTCCAGGAGGCAGATGGGATTCCTGTGAACCATTTCAAGATCCACTTTGTGTCCTATTAAATCTCTGATGTTGGAAATCTTGTATTTGATCATGGTTGGTCTGTAGAGAACAAACACAGCTAAACATTAATTACAAATCTCCCTTATCCAGGTGTCACTACTTGGTCGTGTGCAGTGTGTGTGGACTTGTGTCTGTGGGTCTGAGACCCGGGTCTGTGTGTCTGCGCGCTCTCTTTGTGTCTCTGGGTCTGGGTCCCAGGTACGGTACTCCACTTTTCCTCCCTCCACATAAACCAACATTTCTAAATTCCAATTTGATCTGGAATCCCTGTCACCCAGCCTCCGGCCTTGTTAAACAAAGTCAAGTTATTTTTATTTATTTTAGTTATTAATGCATCACAAAAGCAATGTTTTCTGACTTTACGTGTTTCAAGCTAATTGTCCTCTAATTGCTATCAATCTGTCTTTTCACACAATATAATACAATATTTGATCTCGTACCTTTCTAAGGAGAGTCCCCATGCAATGACGGACACATCTTTAGGTAATCCCATGGGTATTAACATCTCAGGTCTAAACACTCCTGAATTGCCTATTTCCACCCACTTTTTCAGGCCTGTGAAAGTTAAAATTGATTAATAGTCAAAATGTATCATAATTTATAATAACCCTTTTATAGCCAGATCTAGGGAAAGGCCCACTCCCTCTCTTATTTGTAGTAACATATGATGCCCAAAGAGCGAAATTGGAGTGCGGTGGCCTAATGGTTAGTTCATTGGACTCTGGATCGAGCAGTCTTAGTTTGAGCCATGGCCAGGGTCATTGTGTTGTGTTCTTGGTAAAGACACTTGACTCTCACAGACTGTGCCTCTCTCCACCCAGGAGTATAAATTGTACCAGCGCAAAATGCTGGGGGTAACTGCGATGGACTAGCATCCCTTCCAGGGGGAGTAGCAATACTCCTAGTCGGCTTCATGCTACAGAAACTGGGATAAGCTCCAGCAGTGAGGGCCAGTTTTGGCCCAAGTGCGGCTTTACCTTAGTGCTAATTCTTACCTTCATGATAACTGAACACTTCCATGCTTGGTTCTGTATAAGGATTGAATGCAGGCTTGAACCTTAACTTTGTTATACCTGAGAAATTAAAAAAAAACCGGTTTTTTTTTGTACGGGTGTTCATTGATGGAGGTGCTTAAGATCTTCAAACAAGACATACATGTAACAGAGTAGAAAAGTGGATCTATGGGAAGGGGTGGCAAATGGTAAAATCCGAGACTTGTCGAGACACTGGTTTAAAAATCCGACCCCGAGACTTAGCGCTCCAAAAATCCGAGCCCGAGACACAGTGATCCAAAAGAGAAAATAGACTTATAAAAGAAGCTGCATTTGCGAGATTCAAAATTTTGAGACTCCGAGACCGTCCTATTTCTGGCGAGCCCGAGATTCCAAGTCGCTTTTTTAAGCGCAGAGATTCCGAGACTTGGTTTAAATTTGCCGAGATTCATTATTTTTGATAGATCATTCGCCACCCCGCATGGGACTCTGTGGATCTCTAAGTCCCTGCATATTCTCTAGGTTTATATCTGGATCTCAGCCCAGTCTGTCAGTGAGCCCCTGGGTCTCTGGCTCTCCAAGACCCAGAGGGTACTATAAGTTGGCCTATAAGTTGGCGAGAACACTCTTACCGAGTTTCTTGAAGAACTCGTACAGCACTCCAATCAGATCACCAAGCGTCAGGTTATAATCAGCAACAACACCTTCAATCTGATGGAACTCTGCTAAGTGAGTAGCATCGAGTGTTTCATTCCGGAACACTCGATCAATTGAGAAATACTTGGCTGGCGTGAATTTTTCCTGTGATTAAGACAAATAAAATTCAGTTGACTTTTTAAAATGATTTTATGTATGATTAGTAACAAATCAAATGTGCTTGTGAAAAGATAGCAAAGTCATTGTGAGAACCTGTTGAGCCAGTTTATACAGCATTCTGGCACTGACGGCAGTTGTATGAGTTCTGAGGATGTTCTTCTTGGCTTCTTCAATTTTCCACTCATAGTGATACCTGCAAAATCAAAGAAAAGAACTCTCACTGGTTATGTTAGTGAAACCTTTGACACTAGGGGGGGGGGGGGGGGGGGGGGGGGGGAGGGGTAGTGAACTCTTATATACATGTAAAAGTGATGGTGGAGATCGTTGGAAATTTTAAAAGGAACCCCTAAATGGTACCAGAATCTCATTTTGTGGGTGTGGTTTGAATTCATTTTCACCCTAAGAGGTACCAATAAATTGTATTCTAAAACAAAACTAGTTAATATCCTAATTATAACAGAGGTCATCCCCCTCCCCCATCAACTTTAGGAACACATATCCTTTATATATCCATTCCATGACTGAGAAAGATATTCCATCATCCCCCCATTACCTTACAATTTGCTCATTAGAGGTGAATGGGGATCCATGCATGCATGTTGTAACTTGCCAGACTGTTGTAACTTGCCAACAAAGCAAAAACTTTGTTTAGACTGTAAATAATTAAACATTATTTTAATAACTTCTTACCCTTGAGACCCATGTCCTCCAGACTCGTGCATGTTCTTAACTTTTTCAATGTAAGACTCGGGCATCTCCTCTAACTTAGCGTACTTGGGATCTGAAGTATTAATTAACATTGCAGTCATTTAACTGAAAATTTTTTTCTTGGACTTAACTTATTTACTTGAGAGATGTGTTCCAAATTTAGGAGTGTTGCTACTCCCTGGATTGGATGCTAGACGTCCATTGCAGGTTATTCCCCAAAATTTTGTAAAGTTGCCCTCGGCTGACAATTCGCCGTATACTCATTTATACTCCTGAGTGGAGAGAAGCACTGTGAGCATTAATTATTATAAGTGTCTTGCCCACTAACACAATTTAATATATATAAGACTACTACATCTCCCGCACTGTGTTTAGGGATGCTGGTTGGATTAATTTATGACATCACTGACCTGCCATGAAAAACGTATCATGTGCATCACGAGCTGGATGCTGCTGAGGTTGGAACAAAGAATCAAAATTCCAGAATGAACTTTCTACAAAGTTGTTTGTAGGCATCTCTGTAAATCTGAAGAAGAAAAAAATCCTCATTAGTGAATAGCGCTTGTGCTGTGCATTCCAACTATTAGGTTAGACAAAGTGCTCCACACTGCTAGAGTTTATCCTTTATATGTCTACTACTCGTTATTTCAAATAGTTGAGTACAATACGGTCCGTTCAAAAGTAAGTTGCCACCATCTCTCTCACGAGATGCGTCTTGTTTCTCTCAAGATGCTTCTCATTTCTCATGAGACCATAAAAACTGTAAGTACAGACTTATTCCTGAAACAAAAAGGCTTGAATTCTTTTCATGACGACAAAATCACATGAATATGCAATGCGTCATGCACTAGAGCTGCGTACTCCAACTGGATGCAATGCAAATCAATTACAGCCAGTTTTATTATTATAAATTATATTGAGGCTTGCGTCGCATGGCGTGACAAGAACAGATGATGATGATATTATCCCCGGGGGGGGACTTCCATATAAAAGTGACGGGGGTGATCATTGTACCTTTTAGGGGTTAAAATTCGTGGTTTGGTACACTTAGGGTGTTAAAATCTAAAATGTCTACCGTTAGAGTTATTCTGGTACCATTTAGGGTATGTCAGGAACTAGTTTTGTCTTAGAATTGGTACCTCTTAGGGGTGAAAATGAAATCGAGCCACACCCCGGATATTATTATATAGTTTACTGTAATGTTCACTAACCCCATTCCAAGAAGATTTGTCTGAACTGTGCTCTAACTTTCATCAGAGGATGAAGGTTCCTGACGTTGGCATAATGCCTTGTGCATCAAAATTGTACGGCTTAAATTGAATTTCTTTCCAGGAACCACTGCAAAACAAAGACTCTACGATAAATGATGTATCATCACAATTGAGTTCAGACTACTGTATATAATAATGGAGATAATAAAATTCAGCAAACATTCATGTGATACCATATTAAAAGAACACTAGTACAAAGTTAATAATTTACAAAACAAATTATTATTATTGTCCAATGATCAACCTTGTCAACATGTCTGCAGTTAAATCAGCTTCTAGTTTTGTAGGAGATGTGCTAAATTCACTGCCTTTTGTCACATAAAAACTCTTGATGATTCTAAAAAGATGAATAATATAAAGATTGAAATGATTTTTTAAATAATTTATATATGCATATATTATGTAAAGTGAAGAAGTGATATATGAGTGTACTGCTGGGACATGCACTTCTCACTGCAGATACAACTGTTTGTATATTATTATAAATAATGTATGTGTATTGGGTTCTTGGGCAAGACACAACACTAATAATGACAGTGCCTTCTCCTGTACATGTGTATAAAATGTCTTCCAGCATGACACACTCATTTTTGCCCACATGTAATAACATCTATGCCTGCCTACAATGCACACAGCTCTTAACAGTTGCTTGATTATGAACTTACTGTGTTTTATGAGCTTCCTTTTCTTGAATTCTTCATCTTTGCTTCAGAGACTCTGACAGCTGCTGATCTCTGATCTTTATCAGTGCAACTTGTACATCATCTTCCACATTCTCTGCCTAACAAAACACACATTTTTCAATTAATGAGTATAATCAAAACAGTTTTTATTACTACCAAGTGATAGCTCCATTGAAAAATCTCATCCAAACTGATTATTATTGGATGAGGTTTTGTGATATCCAGAATAATCAAGGTCGAGGTAAAGAGTTATCAGCTGAACACAGCTGGATAGAGAGTAATGTAACTATGAGTTGTCTTCAAGTTTCTGTTTACACAAAAGGGCAATAATTATGCTCCTCCCCCCAAATATTGAATTGTGTAACAGGCACTAAGTGGAGAAGAGCGCAAGTTTTTAGGGGCACAGTGACACACAAGAGAAGAGACGCACGAGGAAGCTAAGGATAGAAAGAGCTCTCTCGCTCTTCTTGCCTCGCACTTTTTCTTTTCTCGTGCACAGCCCCTACAACTCAAGCTTTTTACTCCAGTGCCTGCTACGCAGACTATTTAAGCGCATGATTCTGGCCCATCTTGACTATTTAGCTTATATATGTTAGCCTCACCTTCCTCATTACTCTGGGTCCTCCCTCCGAGTTCTTGTTCACCTGAAGCCAGCCCGCTGACATGGCTTTACTGAAACCAACATTGGCATGTGGACCAAGCTTCTGTTAACACAAAAATCAAATAAAACTTTAAGTGAATTCGTTGGTGTGTTGGAACATGTGTTGGTAGTGTTTTGGAGGCAGCCGCATGTAGCCACACACTCTGCCCCAGGATTTAAGCCGACAGGTAGACTAGCTGATACTGATTGGTCAGCTTTGGGTAAATTAAGAACTGAAATATGATGGCATATCTGTGTACATGTACTACACCCTCCCCTTGTGACTCTTTTTTTTTGGGGGGGGGGGGGTGGTGGACTGGACATATATACATTGTACATGTACATAGTAAACCTTCAAATAACAAGGCACAACAGAGACAGTGAACAGTGAAAGGTGTCTACTTTTGCAGGATTAGGTTAATGATGGGGTTTTCTATAGTAGACAATAGCTTCCCACAGTACCCCTGTGAGCTGGTATTGACCTACCCCTTCCATATATTACATTGACCAACACATTGGGCCATTCCATTTTTTATCCACACACCCCCCCCCCCCCCTATTGAGGGTCAAGGAAATCCTAGGGGGAAATTTCCAAGGGGGTTAATGGCATTTTTTCTGTTCTTCACATGTCATGTTTCCATGGTAATGCACAGATTCCCAGGGGGAGGGGGTATTGGCGTCTCTGAAATGTTTATCCAAAGGGGTCTTACAGGAAATCCCTCAATGGGGGGGGGGGGGGGGGGGGGGAGGGATGCGGAAATAAAATGGAATGGCCCATTGTAAACAAAGATGAACGATCTTTTGTTATGAACAACGAGAAGAAGCAGACCGGATCAAAGTATTGACTTGTTTGTACCTTTATATCTGCTTGAGGTAATCCTTCTGGTGGAACAGCTTTGAAAACAAGAAACTCATGGCTTCCTTTTTCCACAACTTCACTTCCTTCCTCCGTCAGCATCCAGCCTTCTGCTTGGCGCTGCTCTACATTTATCACCTTTAAAAGCAAGATATCAAGCTCCATGAATAAATCCTTACATCCTAAATCACTTAGAGCAGAATCTTCGATGTAAAAGAACCACACAAGCGTGAAAACTCTTCGCTTACATCTCCGAGAGCGTGGATACTTTTCACACTTCCTACAATGATTGATGATCTTTTCCAAGTTCTTTGGCAAATTCAAATGTTTCGATGCTTCCTCTCTCCTCTACAGCTTCCAATACAAGTCTATCCACAGACTGGGTCCCATAATAGAACGTTTTCAAAGCTAACATCAAATCTACTCGTTCGAGAAAACTTTCATCAGAAAGAAGTGATTGCCGTATATGAAGTACTACAACAAGAAATATAAAACCGCTGTAACAAAAGGAACATGATCGAGGTCGCTTGAGAGCCCGCAATGTAGTAGCAGTTTCTCCCATGAGAAGAAATAAAATCGAGTCATCGATCGGGTCAGGAGAAAAAATGGCTTTGTTTTTGTTATTCGATTCATCAATTTCGCTTTCACGCTCAAGGAACAATAGTGGAAGGTGTTGGCGATGAGGTGCTAATTGGTCTAGCGTCAACATTAGGACTCATAGCATTAGTCAGTATTCTATATAACACTCAAGGAGGGCAAAGGAATATTCACCCTTTACAAGAAGAACATGTCCGTATAGTGCGTGACAGACTGGGTGTCGGACAAGACGGAAGTGAAACAGCTGCTAGTGAAGGCCCTGTACTGCCTGATCCTCCACCAGTTACATATTCTACTGACAGACGGTGTCCTGTTTGTCTTACAGACACGAAATTCTGCACGACAACTAACTGTGGACCATGTATTTTGTGGTAAGTCGATCATATGTCATCATCACCATATATTTTAATATTTATTTGATCATGATCTTGAGTATTTTATTGTTTATTTTTTTCTGTGTTTGGTGGATTTTTCCTGTGCTTTCTTCTTTGTATACTGTCAACAAAATATGTTCTTCCTCCTCAACCCAAAGCCTTCTTAGGATCAGAAACTTACTATATATTAAATAAGTTTACATGTAAGATTAAGTAAAGTTTATTGTTTATAATTACATGCTTCTTTCTCAGCTCCATGCATTATAACATACTGGAGATATGGAAGATGGCTTGGTGCTGTTAACTGTCCTGTGTGTAGACAACAGGTGAAAGCACAATTCTTTTAATAATATTAAAATTAACACATGATGGTGTTTGGTATTACAGACATAAAACAGCAGTCATGGGGCTATACAGATCTATACAAGGCCCCAGGGGGTCCTCCTTCACTATTGGAGCAACTTATTTAGATTCGTAACCAAAGTTACTCAGCAACATAACTTGTACGTATCCAATGCACTATGCTGACACAACACGTTTTGTCCTTGTAGGTCACAATCCTATTTTCAAATTTTTCTGAGGAGGACAGAGCATTACCAGATGCAGTTCAATATAGACGTGAAATAAATGAGTACAATAAAAGATATTCAGGAGTACCAAGACCAGTAAGTATTCTCTCAGTAGTCAACTGTGTTAAGCTTAATTAAGTGGAGGGAACAGGGGTACAGGAACCAGGAATAAAGGGGGTGGGAAGTCTATGGAGGAAGGAAAAATTTAAGAGAGATTTCCAAGGCCGAATATTTAAACAAGGTTTAGACAGGGTTTACACAAAACCGTGGCCTAACTTGAGTTAACTGGCAACCTCAATGTTTTAACGTCAATTGCAATAAACCCTGTTTAGAAGGTGTATAACGCAGACTAAAGGAAGAATTAGCTACTGTAAGACTGACCTGCTTATAAGGAGAATTTTGACCCATTAAATTTCTAAACCAAGTCCTAACTTAGACCTTGTATCGGCCCCAAGGGTGGTGGAACCGGGAGAAATAGGAAATGTTTTGAAAAATCACATAATATTTTGTAATAGAAAAAGCACAAAGAGGTGGGAACCACTAAGGAAGGGGTAGGATTAAACTGGAATAAACTTTACAGGGACCCTCCTGCCCCCCCCCCCCCCCCCCCCCTCCTTCTGTAAATTCAAGCACTTGGATGACATCCATCTGATCATCTTTATTATTAATTTTTTTTCTTGCAGTATATGGATTATATCTATGACCTGCCAACACTTCTGCATCAACTCTTTAGTGAGCTGTTTTCTGTCGGAGGACTTGTCTGGGTTCTTCGACTCAGAATCATTTTATGTTTCTTTGCCGCAGCCTTGTACTTCATTTCTCCGTTGGACATTATTCCAGAATCAGTGTTTGGATTTCTGGGTCTGTTGGATGACGTACTTATCATTTTGCTATTGCTGGTGTACATAACAGAAATGTACAGAAGAGTGATCGCCAACAGAGCAGAGGAGACCACGTGAAGGACCAAGATTGATTGGGTGGATTTGACAAACTTCTACATGTACATATAGAATGATATAGTTATGAACATTTGCCTCAGGCATTATAACTGTGAAAGTCTTAAGGTCGGGACACACTAGGCGACAGGTCACAGCGATCGATATGACACAGGGACATGTTGCAGCAACAATTCCCTTCATGTGACATGCCCGTTTTATTGAAAATCCTTGTCACTGCGACATAATTTTGTCACCGCGACAGATCACACAAATTCAAACTACCAAACTCCTCGACCAAAAGCCACCACAACTCTTGACCAAACGTTAAATTACCACGGTTGAAATTCGTGCTTCAGGTCACAGTGACAAAATGACACAAATTATCAGTCGCCTGTGCAGTACACACTAGGCGACAGGTCGCAGAGACTTGTCCCTGTGACCTAGTGTGTCCCGGCATTTATTGTGTGCAGAGTACATTGTAATTCTTAGACATTATGATAAATAACTAATTTTTTTTTAGGTAGGGTTGACCTCTAAACTTCCTTTTCAAGATCAATATCATATTTGTATTAATAGTATTTTTCATTTGTATCTTATCTTTGTATCTCAAAGGGCAGAATATATTATGTATTGTATTTAATGAGGTCTAAATCTACTTATAAACAGGTCAGTCTAAGTAGCTAATTGTTTTTTTAGTCTGTGTTATACACCTTCTAAACAGGGTTTACTGTAAATGACGTTAACACATTTAGGTTGGCCAGTTTAAGGTCGAGTTAGGCCACGGTTTTGTTACACCCCCAGGGAGGAAGGGGGAATGACCAAAAGGGGGCCTAGATCTACCACTGGCTTGCAATAGTATGTACACAACAGACAATAAATAATGTAGATCGGAAATATATTTTGTTTAGTTATTTTTATTAGCAAATAATGACTACAACTAACAATCATGAACAACAACGTGTCTTAAAATGTAACAACATTTTGTTTGTGTTTAAGAACTGTAATATTGTAATAAAATTATGTGAAAATAAATACAAACCCAAGAAAAGTTTCTGATGTAAGTCAATCTAAAATAATTAATCATTACAATCCTTGCACCCAGCAAAAATAAACAAAACATAACGGGGGGGGGGGGGGGGGGGATGGGGGGTGACAACTTTAAGAAGGCCTGTTTCTGGAGAAAAACAAAAAATTCCGGGACATTGGAGGAAAAAATTGGGACATAGAACACAATGTCTCAGAAAAAAATCGGGAGGATGTTCCAAATTTCGGGACGACTTTCATTTCCACATAGTATTGCTCAAACAGCGTTTGCTAAAGTTGTCACCCCCCGTAAACATAAATGAACTGCAAAATTGAGTAACACAAAAATCGGGAAATGACAATAAACTTCCTTGTTGTAGTAGTGCATTTTTTATAGCATGCAATTGGGAAGTTTATGTACAACAGCAACAAGTATGAAACAAATATTAAAAATTATTGAATTTTGCTTTAACTCTGTATTTTTTCCAAAGGAAATTTTGAAGACTAAATATTTATTGTTATATGCCTTTACATATGTATAATAATATTTGAAAATTGGAATATTTTAAAAGTGGTTTTGTAATAATTAACAAGCAAATAATTTTGGCTTTCAACAACACACTGCAATTTACATTCCCTAAGGCCAAACCAAACTACTGCTAATGGGGCACAAGGTTGGCTTTGCTCTTGTATTTTTACATGTAACATGTCTCAATCCGCTTTTTAAAAACAAAACGAGGAGCCAAATCCTTTCAAATTATTATTACAATGTATGTTGAAAACATTTTTTTTCACAATCCAGCACAACTAAACAATAGCAAACATTTTGTGTTAAATATTAACAAGGCTCCAAGTTATTTTTATAAAACTAAAAAATATTGCTTATACTAAAATAAAAATTATTATTATGTATTACATTTCATTTTAATTAATGTTTTCTTCTGTTGTATACACTACAAGCAAGAAGCAGCAATTTTAAATTTAGAAAAATATGCCATTTAGTCAGTCAAGTCATTTGATACTTTTTACATACGCAAATGTAATAAATTGAGAAAAACATGAGAATCCCTCAAATTAATTAACGTTTAACTTTTTTCCTAAATTTTCAGTATTATGTCAAATTTAGTACTTTATTAAAAAATACAATGTGAAATGAATATTACAGCAAAACATGCACCCACTTACTGCAAGGAGCCCAAAAGTGTCTTGCAAAAGTGTGATCATTTTTAATTAATTCACGTTCTTTCGTGCATGCAGACTATCCAATCAGAAGCCCACAATAGCTATCCTCATCTTCTGATTGGATATACAGTTGAACCCCGCTAATTCGAACTCTCAAGGGAAACGGAAAATAGTTCGAATTAGCGGGGGTTCGAATTAACCGATAGTAAATGACTGAAAAACAAGGGCAAGGGAAATGGGTTTGAGTTCGAAATAGCAGGGAATTCGAATTAACCGAGTTCGAATTAGCGGGGTTCAACTGTAGTATGCATGCATGAAAGAATGCAAATTAATTAAAAAGTGGTCACTCTTTTGGAGTCCTTGCTGTAAGTCAAGCTGGGGAAACTCACTAACACAACAAATGCTTGTCTTTCACATCTTCTCAATCTGTCGTACTCATTATACTGATCAATGCTATATATATGTTATCCACCTGATTGTTTTTAGTCTTGAGTATTCAATAAATAACCAATTTACATTTCTTCAACAAATTACAAAATTAATTTATTTTACTTAAAAATTAATTAATTATCTCTTTTTGATTGCAAGCCACTCTTATCATGACTGTCAAAAGAATTTAAACAACAATTAATATGTTTCATGGGTATTCATTTTGTAAATTTTCACTTTTCAAATAATATAAAATTCAGCGATCATAGTGATATGGAAACCAGGCTTTAGAACAACACAATGTATATGTTGTGGTTCAATTATTTTTTTGGTTTAAAATTTTTCAAACCAGTTTGATTTTATTTTCCTTTGTCTAATATTCATTACCATAATCTGAGACAAAGGAAAATTAAATTCAAGCTGGTTTGAAAAATTTTAAACCAAAAATAAATTTAAACCACGACATATACACAACGTACTATCTCCAGCGAAGTAAATTCTAGGAGAATGGAGGACTGTATAGGTCTGTGATGCTCAACTCTAACCCTCATTCGTCACTGAACAGTTACACTGGCACACCATTGAACAGAGATGAGATCCGCTGATGAATGCTGTTGAACCGTGGTCTCTCTGTTGGTTCCAAACTCCAGCAACCTTCCATGACTTCATACATTTCTTTCGGGGCCTCCTTTGGACATGGAAGAATGTCTCCGCCCTCCACCAAAGATATCACCTCATCATCATTCATCCCATAATATGGTGTTAACCCACTGGAGTATATCTCCCATAACAAGACACCAAAAGACCAGATGTCAGTATCTTCTTCAAATATGCCAAATTGCAGAGTTTCAGGGGGGAGCCACCTTACAGGGTACCCAGCTCGCTCACTTTCATCTAAGGAGAAGTAATCGCTGTTTGGACCCTTCCAAGAGAATCCTAGATTTGATATCTTCGCTACCATTCCTTTACCAATGATACAGTTCTTGGTGCATAATTCCCTGTGGACATATCCCTTATCTGCTAGGTATTCCATCCCATTTGCTATCTGCTTAGCAATGGAAATCTGATCTATGTTTGACAGCTTTGGTTTGCTGTTTTGTATGTCAGCTCTTCGATGGATTGAACACAGGCCGCGCCCTGATTCAATTAAGAACTGCTGCAGGCATTCATCATGCTCGCTAAACTCGAACACGAGGCACAAAGGGAGACTATCGACGCAGACACCAAACAGACTTTGCACATACGGGTGGCTGAATGTTGTCAGGGCGATAGCATCTTTTTCAAAGTTCTCTTGCTCAGCCTCCAAGTTGTACTTTTCCTTGAGCAATTTCACCATAACCAATGAAACTTTTCTTTCTTCATCTTCTTCAGTCTTTTTTTCGCTAATACTTCCAAGAAAGAGGCTTGAGAAATTCCCTGTCAAGAAAAAAAAAAACAGATCCTTGTAAGTTGATAAAGGAAGCTGAACACGAATCTTACCAGTTTCATTGGAAATCCCATGCAACATAACTGTGAATAATAAATAATTATTGTAACTTGGTGGCAGGGAGGGGTACGTCTCTGTTGGGACAAACCCTTACCCCTAAGACTCAAATCTAATTAAAAATAATATTGGAGTACCCTACAAGGCTTATAATTATAGCACCCACATTTGCAAGAGACTAAACAACTACTGGACAGGTAAGATGAATATGTTTTAGACATCTGTCCTCTTTAATAATATTTAGGAGCATAATGAGAAATTTCATTGCAAAATGAACATAACTACTAACCATTTCCTGGCCCCAATTCTTTGATGAATTCCATTCTGTTTCTTGGCACTTCCCAGTTGAGTAGTTGAGGATTAACATAGTAGTTTGTCTGCTGCTCAAATATTGGATTGCTCTGCAGTTTCTCCAGGTCAACAGGCGACGGGACGTCTTTTGATTTTAAATTGCGTCGGCGGTACAGGACAAGCACCACACCCAGAATCACAAGAACTGCTAGCGCAACAAAGGCCATAACCAGGATAAATGTCAGTTGGCTAAATAATCCTCTGGATGAATCAGCTTCCACAACTGCTTCAACTGAAAAAAATATATATATTATTATTATTATTATTCAACTTGTAATAAGCAGAAGTGTGGGAGGCGCAGTGGGCCAATGATTAGCGCATTGGACTCCAGATCAAGTGGTCCGGATTTGAGCGCTGGCTGGGTCATTGTATTGTGTTCTTTGGCAAGACACTAAACTTTCACAGTGCCTCTCTCCACCCAGATGTTCTCGCTCTATGGAAGAGTATATCCAGGGGTATAAATGGGTACTGGTGAATTGTCACTGGGCAACCTGACAAAAATGCTAGAGGGTAATATATGCGATGGACTAGCATCCCATCCAGGGAAGTAGTGATACTCCTAGTTGCTTCATGCTATGGAAACTGGAATTAAACGCTGGCTTAAGGGGGATTCTACCTGAATTTCAATGAAATTTTAAGAGGTTTAAAGAAGGGATAGAAGGAAAAAAAATAATTTGGAACACCAACAGACAGTTGATACCTACGCGGGTGCTCTTGCGTGGTTATCAACTGTCGTCAATTGTCAATCTACTAATTTTTAACTTCAAATTCTAATTTTAAAATACATTAAATCTTCAATATTCTTATTTCCCTAAATTTTACAACTCCTTTGAGAAAAACTATTTCCTCCCCAAAATACCCAAAAATCACCCAAAAATTTACAAAACACCCCATAACATAGATTCATGGGATGAGTGGAGAGTTTTTGGATTGCTTGAAACGTGAACGAGATATTTCCATTAAACCCATGTTAAGTGGCGGAAAAATGGCATTCAGGTAGAATCCCGCCTTAAGCGGCTTTTAAAGTGATAAACCAAAATAATCAGAAATAGTGCTAACTTTCCACATGCATTTCACGAGTATCGCATAATTTCAAGAAATCTGGGTCAATTCTGTAATTTTGCAAAGCTCTAAAGAGGAAAACAAGATTTACGCCAAAACGAGGCTAAAGTACGCGTAGCGTACTTTACGCCTCACATGGGAGGGAAATTCTAAGACGGGACATATATATATGTAAATGAACACAACTAGTGTTTATGAGCCACCATGCGGGAGGGACGGTATGGGTGGGAACTCTGCAGAGACTCTGCTCCGCAATCCTACAGCCCGTGAGGGGGTAGAGGGAGCAGAGATGGGGGCACATTTTTTCGAAATTTTTTTCACATTTTTCCATGTTTATAACTATAGTGAAATCAGCGCATTTTCACTTGATTTGTTTTCTTATGAATCAAGTTGGCTATGTATTTTCGGTTTAAATCTAGTATATTCTGATAAATACATGTCCTTAAGGGGGATTCTACCTGAATTTCAATGAAATTTTAAGAGGTTTAAAGAAGGGATAGAAGGAAAAAAAATAATTTGGGAACACCAACAGACAGTGATACCCACGCGGGTGCTCTTGCGTGGTTATCAACTGTCGTCAATTGTCAATCTACTAATTTTTAACTTCAAATTCTAATTTTAAAAACTACATTAAATCTTCAATATTTCTTATTTCCTAAATTTACAACTCCTTTGAGGAAAAACTATTTCCTCCCAAAATACCCAAAAATCACCCAAAATTTACAAAACACCCATAACATAGATTCATGGGATGAGTGGAGAGTTTTTGGATTGCTTGAAACGCGAACGAGATATTTCCATTAAACCCATGTTAAGTGGCGGAAAAATGGCATTCAGGTAGAATCCCGCCTTAACAAGCCATCTACAGTAGGCTTTGTAGTCTGCCCAGAAAGTGGTGTTTTATTGCAAAACATCGCGTAATTTGCAATTGTATTGAAAACTAGACAGCATGCAACTATAGTCACATCTGATTAATGACTTTACTCTTACTTCCTTTGTAAAATAATTTTAGCAACCTGCCAGAATTAACAGAGACAATAACAATGTCATACAGTGTAGTTAATTGAGTTTTGCTAACTGCAATCAGCACTTTGTCTGGCATCTGTATGACGTGCACCCTGACACTTATGATGATGCTCTGGCAAAAGTTTTATTTGAAAGGAAAATGGACGGCAATTTGAGAGCCTTTGAAAAGTAGAAACCTTAGCTTGTTACCTTTTGGAACTGTAACATAGGCTGTTCTTGTGTTGATATTGTGAATATTTTGTGCCTCGCAGCGAACACTTGTCCTTTCCTTGCTGAATGTGAATGTGAAGGAAGATACACCATTCTCATCTTCAGGAAGATCCTCATAATATTTATCCCCTGTCAGCCATCTAGAGGCAAACAAATGACTTCCATGAGCAACTCACACTCTATCCAAATTAGATGATGAAGTATGGCCCATGTTCAAAGGTCAAGGAAAACATATTAAATTTCAGTGTCCCCAAAATTCAAGCCAGTTTGAATCTTTGTTCTGGGGCAAAATGTTGTCCTGGCTGTGACAAGTTTTATTTTGAAATAAATGAAGAAAGTCAAATGCTCTCAAGTCAACGGGAATTGAACCCATGACCTTCCAGGTGCGGTTGGACATTCTAACCACATGTCTTTGAGCTCAGTGGTTAGAGCATTCAACCGGCACCTGGAAGGTCATGGGTTCGATTCCCGTTGGGGAGCTCAGAATTTTTTTTTCTGTGGGAGTGATTGAGAGCATTTCTTCATTTATTTCACTTTATCCAAGTCGCTCATTCCAATAAGTTTTATTTTGCCACAAAAATGTCTAAATCGTGTTTACAAGTTCTACTAGAAGGGACTTGTCCCATGGGTAATGGTGATGTTATTACTGCTCCATTTTATTGCCAGTCGTCTCTCACGTGCACCAACTGTTGAAATAAGGCTACAAACAATACAAAGCAGCGGCACTTGTATTCAATATACCTGATCTTGGGTTTAGGATTCCCTTTCGCAGCACATTTTAATGTGACATTGTCTCCCAACTCTGCCGTTGTATTAGCCGGGGGTAGGGTGATCATCGGTGGAGACCCAGATGGCAAAATCGTTGGATCCTCCTGCACGTCCACTACATGTACACTGACAGTTACAGGCCGGGCTAAAATTAAATTAACAGCAGATTAGTTGAAGATTAGGGTTGTAAAATTTTCAAGTTGAAATTATTATGGAATTTTAAATTCCAGTGATCATTTTCATCCTGCCTTGAGCAAAACAAATAAGTTAATTATTAAAGTTATTAATATCTATATATGAAGCATTGACTCGACAGAGATTATTCCCTCTACGTGATTGTATCTAGTAATAGTTTAAATACAGTATCTGGAATAACTGGCCATTAAACGTTGTAGGGAGGTTTCAGTAAGAGTAAAATGAAGGGATTGGTGCACAGTCAGGATTAAAAATCCTGACCATAGTAGAGAGGCTGCCTCATCCCCAGGCATCACTCCTTGGTCGTGGGCGGTGTGCCTGGACCATCAAGCACCACACTCCCTGTTTTCCCACCCTTTACCGATGAAAATGCAATGGTGCCTGGGGATGAGGCAGGTAGCTAGAGAGGTGCATGGCCGTTATATAGAGGTGGCCATTGTGAATTTGGTTTCTTTATTTATTAACCATATTAGACAACTTTCTTACCAAGAACAGAAATTTCTCCAGTTTTCCAGTCTACTCCAAAACCATTATCTGCTGTACAATTCACAACTGTCACAGCTTCTATGGTTGCTTTAAAACGCAACTCTGAAGTAAAGTTCTTTTGGATGGCTAAGCCTGTCTTGTCTTCTCCATTCACTTGCCAACTGTTAAAATAATAAAATAAATCAGAAATAAACAGAGAATCCACAAAAGATGCAACAAGGGGGGCTGGGCCACTCGTCTAGATCTGCCGCTGGTTCTGCAATAACTAAAAATATTAAATTAAAAATCAATTAGCTTTAGTTACCTTATCCTTGGAATGGGATCCCCTGATGTCCGGCACGTCACAACAACAATGTCACCAGCATAGGCTTTCATGGCCAAAGGGCCATCCTTTACTACAGCCGCTTCTAAGAACAGAAAAAAAAAATGGAAAAAATGAGACACCTGTCATGAACAAGTCAAAAGAATCTACTTAAACAAGTACTAATAAAAGTAATTTTCACAATAATTAATTATTTCCATACACCCTTTTGGGTCACAGTCTCTTTTGTTATGTACAATACAATCCATGTCATGTCCCAGCAAGCATTGTGGGAATAATAAATGGTGTCAGAAGTGGGATAAATGAAGTAGAAAGAGTAAGGTTTTAATAATGCTAACAGCAGCAGTCACAGGCTAGGGTAACACCCATCAGAGATCAACACCTAATTTCTCCTCAATGCCTGATATACAAGTGATGAGAATAAAGAAAGTGATCAGAGACCTTTCACTTACCTTTCAGTTGAAGGGTCCCAGACACAGAAATATTCTTGCCATTGTCGATATCACTTGCCAAACAGGTGTACACTCCAGCATCACTTGTCGACACTTGGTCAAATTGTAGAGTTGACTTCTTGGTCAAATTATTGTTCTTGATTGTATAGTTTGGCCCAACACTACTCAACTCCTTGCCATCTTTACTCCATGAAATAACTACATTTAGACTTCCACCTCTAACCTGGCAATGGATCCTGGCTTCCTTTCCAATAACAGCAATGGTGGGATTTTTAAAGGTCCTTCGACTAAAACTCATCGCTTTAAGAGGCTGCACTGCCATGGCCGAGAATTTGGCCATAAATCCAGCATAATTCAAAGATCTATCAGATCTGAATGTAATAAACATATTATTTGTGGTTGTTTCCGGACGAAAATCTACTGGATTGATACTTCCACAATATTTCCCAAGTAGTGTGGCAGAACTGTTCCTTCCATCAAAAATTTTAACATCATCGTTAAAACATTGAGGTGAGTCTTCAAGCACAAAATGATAAAATTGTAATATGATTTTGTATCCTGGCGGTGCTTGTATTAACCAGGAGCATTTTGAACGACTTGGGTATGGATTGGGATAGTTTGGTGTTTTCAGATCTCCTGTATTTCCTGTTAAAGTTATCCTGCCGCACTTGCCATCTGCAAAATAAAGAAGAAACTGTTATTGGGAGCCTCACTGATCTACATTGCAATTGAAGGGTTGGGTCACAAACTATGCTAAGTGGGTTTAAGACGAAATCCATTAGAAAATCGAGTAATATTTATGGCCAGTGGACAAAAATCTTGTACTACGACGCCATACGCTTTCACGCTTAAACTAGACATTCATGAGCCATACCTTAACGGTATTTACCAAATAATATAACTCCACAATCCTTAAATTGCTTTCCGCCTTGAGTTTCCTCCCGTGAATGAGTTGAGTCATAAGAAGTGGCAGCCATGTTTCTGGAAACATGGCTGCAACCTCTTATGACCTTACCCATTCACGGGAGGAAACTCAAGGCGGAAAGCAATTTAAGGATTGTGGAGTTATATTATTTGGTAAATACCGTTAAGGTATGGCTCATGAATGTCTAGTTTAAGCGTGAAAGCGTATGGCGTCGTAGTACAAGATTTTTGTCCACTGGCCATAAGTATTACTCGATTTTCTAATGGATTTCGTCTTAAACGCTCTACTTACAAGTACTTAGCATATTTTTTTGACCACGCCCTTCAAATATTCTCCTTAATTAGGTTACACAGCTGCACTGCATACATGTACTGCAACAACAACAAAATGCAAGGCACTAGCCCCCCCCCCCCCCCTCTTCCCCTTATTTGGGCAAGAAAAGGCCCATCTTCATTAATTAATATTATTTTGTAATGCGCAGATTCCATACCTAAATGCTCACCTTACTTCAAATTTATTTAAACAATATTACATGTTGCTATTTAGGGGGACCCTTCTTGAGCATCTCCAGATCCGCCATTGAATATTATTAAATTTAGTTATTATTATTATGTGCAGTTCCAGAAAATATCCATACCCACCCTCAAGGAAGGTCATTAAGAAATCCTGAGGGGGAGGGGGTTTCAAAAGCCAAAATGTTTAAAGGAAAGTATGAAGCTAAACTGGAATTTCCAGGGGGGTTCAAACCAAAACATCTTCCATAGTGGGTATGGATATTTTCTGGAACCACACAATGTATGGTTGTGTCATGTGTGCATCACTGTCACTGTATGACATACAAAGTCATGTGACAATGAAAGTCACAATATATTATTGTGAAAATTTGTGGCATACATGTAATATAATATTGTTTTTTTCAAAAACCAAACTGGTTTTACAAGTTAGTGTCAAACCCACTATCAAGTAAACTAAACAAAGAGCTTTTAATCAGAAGATTTAGTGATTATAAAAACAGGAAGGAAGTGTGGTTCGACCTACAGCTTCAGCTCAGCTTTATGTCATTATTATATAAATGTCCTTGGCCCTGCCCAAGGAAGCAAATGGAATAACAAGGAGGAAAACAAATACCTAAAATTATCAGTGACCATACATGGAATAAATTTGTGAGTATGATGTTATTTCTGGCAGTCTGGTTGATATGGCTCCGCACCTGGATATAGTCTGTATTGTCTCGGCCGTTTGATCATTCCCAGAGACATGCAATGTATGTACCTACTGTACCTTGAGAAAATTAAATTTAATGTGGTTCTATTGAATGCTTTATAATAAAAAATATCTGGATAAGACTATCGTGACCATTTAAATCAAAGCTGCTGAGGAGTACTTTCATGTGGTACTAGATTTGTTTTTCAACGGCAAATGTTTTCAACTTGAACTTGGCCACTTTTGGGGTGAAAGGGTTCAAGTGATAAGATCCATAAATCAAATCCATACACCAGCTCTAGAAAGGCCCAGGGAAGATGAAACTGGTTGAAACCAATTTAAAATGGACTTGTCTGGTTTGCTGATAAGAAAGCCAAAAAGTAATTAGGGGTGATAAATTAGTTTAGAAACTGGCCCAATACTGATTTGTATAAAAGTTTGAATTTCATCAAGCTTTGAGCTTCTAAGACAACAACTCTTTTAAAACTACATGGTCACCTTTTTATGAAACTGTTAAAAGCCATAATTTTAGTACACTAAAGTCAACATGGAGTTTTTGAAGGTTATAGCAAACTAGCTATGACGTTACCTTTTTGAATATTGGTAACAAAATATTCTGTATATATTTTCATACCTCAAATGCTGGTATGTGTGTCAGCAAATTAATCATTGTCATCACTGATGTCAAATTCATTGGGAAATATATTTTTTCATCATAAAAGGGACCCAGGCCACTATGTAATTAAATATTTTATTATAGAAGAGAAGCTAATGACTTCATTACGATAATAAAAACTACATGAAGCAAGTTTACACAAAAAATATTATTCAGCAATTATTGTAATCTACCAAACAGAACATGCAGTGGAATTGAGAAAATTAAGGAAAACAAATATTTTTAATCACAAAAAGTACTCAAGATTGCCATTATTACTGATGAATTACACCACACTTCTATTATTGAAAGGATACTTGTCTGATCTACTAAGTTATAATATTTGAACTACATGTATATTTAACCCTTTCATTCCCAAGTGCGCTAAGTTCGACACTGAGGAAAAAATCCTGAATTTGTGAAAAACAAACAGCACCACTTGAAAGTACTGCTCAAAAGCTTTCACGCACTTAGGTTTCATCCACATACTTAAAAGGTAGAACCACATTTATTGATTCAAGGTTTGACTCTGGGAGTGAAAGGGTTTATAATCACACAAAATTAGAAATTTTATCAGAACTGATGTACAAATTTTCTGGCCACCAAGAAATTAAATCTGAGCCATTTATAATTAAGATAAAGTACCTTGTGGTATTTTCAAGAAAGGTTGAGGTAAGCCACAAATATTTAAAACTGGGTACATATTTTATGGGTATTAAATGTCCGTCCATATTTTTCTTGTGATTGTTATCATCTGTAAAGTACATTCAATCCTTCAAAATCTTCAGGAAGTATCTTGTGGAATTTGAGATCATTTTACAGCTTTAGTGAAAGAAGAGGATCATCTGAGCTTGATAGGAAATAATTGTGGGTGAGATCTCTTATTGGCTGGTTTCCAAAAAGAGTTAAATATAATTGCAGAGAAAAATGGATTAATAAGGAAATTTAAACCTGTTTTACCTTGGAATTGACTCTACCAAAAACAAACATTCAACTGTATTTTCTTTGTAACAAGATGTCACCCTGGATATGCAATTAATTACAATTCCAACTAGTAATAGTAGATTCTGTTTCTTAGCTTATAATATAATGAAGGGTATAAGCATACCGCACACGCCTCCCCCTGATGCAGGCCTCCAGGACGGAGGACCTTTTTATTGCAGAAAAATTTATATGCAGAATTCAAATATCGATGATGCATGATTTTCCTTAAACTTTTACACATAATCTGAAATAGAATTGTATATTTTTCGTTTCACATCAATAAGCAAATGTCATGCTTTTCCATGATAATATTTTAATAAGAGGGTGTCGGACTCTGGCAATGTCACAAAAAAATGTCTCATCATTATGCTCAAACAATTAGTATGGCAAAATTATTTCTTAAAATTCACGGCATTAGAAAGTAAACTAGAAACTAATTAACTGAGATAATTACATCTCTAGGAATTTTTTCGTGTTCAACAAAAACTAATATTATGCATCACATTTAGTAGATATTGCACGTCTGAAAATATACTCACGCGAACTTTAGAGATATTCTACTTTACACGTCTATTAGTGTTTCGATGACTCAAGCACCCTCTGGTAAATGATACATTTACAAGGCTTTGTCCTACGATCTTTTACTAACAGGCATTTTAAATATCCAAGATTTTCAGTCCCTAATTATAAAACAGTCTGTTTATCGCAAATTACACGCGTCAATTTCGCGCCCAGATAATTGTTAATAAGCTCAGTTTTTATTGAACCCATATCTTTTTCGATCTTAATTTTATACAAATACAAGTTTCTTGTCGATAGTGTTTGAAAAGATAAAAACATCAAGGAACGAACGTGGCAATGTTTTGGGAAAAGATGATCAGGAAACTTGGAGAAGTTACTTTGTAACGCGATTATCGAAGTGTCAGCTCAGTGCAAAATTGATCTTCATTCAAATTTATAAATCAACAGCTATTGTAAAAGTTCACCCTTGCCAAACATTGATTTCTGAGACAAGATTACATAAATTAATCAAATCAACTTCTACAAAGAGAATCTACGTGAATAAAATATATAAACCAATCTCTGCACAGGAAACCTATTCAAAACCCTTTCTTTCAGCGCGGATCTAAAATAAAGATTCCCAAAGCGATGGCCTCCGAAACCTTGCCGCTTTCTTCAATGAAATACCATTGGATAAATTATAATGCCGCTATCTCACTTTATGAACTTCACTATAAAAAACAGAGAGTTGACTGACCTGTTAGAGATACCAAGTAACCAACGAGAACCAAAGAAACGGTACAAACATACACGTTCACACAACGAAGGCGCCTTTGGCAAGAAGCCATATTTCGGCTCACGTTTCACGTCGTTGATTCAAGTCCGCAGCAACGTTGGCTGGCTTTCTAAATCTTCCCGTCACTGTTTGAAGTATTTGAGTATGGGACCGCGTTAACTCTGAAACTTAGAAAAGTTTGCGGCTAGCTAGGACAATCTTGTGCAATAGGGGAACTGCGAACGCAAATGACAGCGTCACTACCGATAAGACTGTCTCCTCCCTTGAAAAACGGAAATGCCTTTATTTTGCGCCACAGCGCCTGGCAGCACGGAATGTTCTTCAGTGCTGTTACGTATTTCCTGTCAGCTGTCAAAGTTCGTTACCGATTGCATGCACGAGACTCGCCGAACGTTCCCGAGACCTTTCCGACTATCAAATAGTTTACCGCTGACTTGTTCCGAGTCCTTAGTAAATCTTCAAAATGGCGGATGACTGTGGATGACAGCTATTTCTTGTACAAGCTATTTTTGCAGAGTTTGAAGCGTAGAAACGTTCCCTTCCATGTTTGCTTGCAATGGTATATTAACATATGTTTTAGTATTGTATTGTTTCTTTCTTTTTTGAAGTTATCTCCAAAAAAAGTGTAAACGAGTACAAATTGTACAGAGTTTTTGTGCAATCTGTTATATATGACATGAGTGCATGTTTACAGGTGAAGTTTAATATTCTGTTTTCTCCTCGTTTCTTCCAAGAGCAAGCATCACAAAAGCTTACTGAATGCAGAACCATGTAGTTCTTTGGGGTGAGGTTATATTTCACAAAAATATTGTATTAAGACAAAAGCTTTACATTAATGTGTACATGTAGAACTTGTAGCTTCCAGTTCCATTTGTACGTTAAATTTATGTTTTGCCACTTTTTCCTTCAGCACTTCAAAAACATTTCCGCATTCAGGCAATAATCTTAAAGAATTAAATTTATCTTGGAAGAAGCCACAGACTGGGAAAAGTAAAGGGACAACCTCTTCATTGACAGGATCAAAGGTAATAAATTATGATAATAAATTATGATAAAGCACGACATTAGTATTCGCCACTTTAGAAACGAGAAGCAATGTGGGGCACGTTGCATCTCGCATTCGCTTGTGGGACCGTTACTGGGGACAAAATGACGGCCAGCTTGACGATGCGTCCTCAGTAACGGCCCCACAAGCGACTGCGAGATGCAACTTGCCCCAGATTGTTTCACGTTTCTAAAGTGGTGAATGATAGGCAGCAAGGGTTGAGTACTCTTGTCTGTAAGAAGGGGGACTCAGTGTGAAGAAAGTGGCAAATAATTAGATATATCCAGCAATATTGCCAACTGAGAGGGTTGAATACCTGTGTCTAAAAATGTTCAACTCCACTCCCTTTCTGGTTGATGAGAAATCATATTTCTTTGCACCAGTAGGTGTATAACTAGGCTGCATTTTTTACAAAAACTGTAAATTCCACATTTTTTTCAGAAACGTAATACATGGATTGCATCTTCATTCAGTGACTTTGGTGAAGGCAAGGCAAAGAAAACAAAACAAGTGAACATCGACCATTCCTTTACAACAGGTTAGCTTAAATGACATTCTCGTGCCCAGAGTCCGCGATCCTTTTGGTCAGCACCAAGAAATCACGACCTCTGGCTGGTACCAATTTTCTGAGCTTGCGCAGAGTACTTGTTTTCTCTTGTCTTTTGTCTGTTCATTGTCTCAACAGCCAATCAAAAAATTTGTTCTAACTGTCCTCGCCAGAGTCGGAGATTCTTGGCGCTGACCAAAAGGATCGCGGACTCTGGGACGAGAATGCTTAAATGACAAACCCCTGTAAAGCAACAAGCACTGTTAACATAAACTGGGAACGTATTTCTTCTTTGCAGCAAAAATCAATCAAAGTTTGAGAGTATTTCCACGTTCAAGATAATGCATATGCTTGTCTATTTACTAAAAAAATACTTTTAAATCCAATTATTATAAGGTGCCTCCCAGTCTGTCCCACAGAAACTTAGAAAAGATGAAGATCTTTGGCTGGACAAGTATAAACCAGAGTCAGAGGTATATAATAGTCTGTCATAATTTTATAGGTCGCCTATTTTTTAAAGTTTTAGAAATATTTAAATACTAGTTTTAAAAATCTTATTTCTTTTTCCGTTCTATGTATTTGCTATTCAACATGATTTATCTTCACTTGTGATCATTCTTCATCTACCTTATTTTCGTTCAGTCTGAACTCGCTGTTCACAAGAAAAAAGTGGCCGAAGTCCGTAACTGGCTTCTGGATTATTTGTGTAAAAGGTGCGTAGGGACCTATTTAATAACAGAGTCAGATAATGAAAATATAGTAATAGAATAAATTGTTATAAATTTTAATATATTATTTTAATAATTAGCAATAAGTGATTTTGCATAAAGTAAATTACATATAAGCTATACACAGTCATGTGGGAAACAAAAGTTGTTCCATCGTCTATAAGCGACCACGATTTAATATACGCAGTTTTGAATCTAAAAAAGTGCCCTCAAACACCCACCTACATCACTACCAGGTCCTATAAAAACTACCAGCGAGACGCGTTTATTCATGATCTTTCTCAAGTTCCTTGGCATATTATTGAAACTTTCGACGACGTTGAAGACAGCCTGCACGCTTTCAATCTACTCTTCAACCAGATTTTAGACCAACATGCACCCATCAGAACAGTCAAAGTTCGCGGTCGCCCTAACTTATGTATTACCTCGGAAATACGTGAACTCATGAGAACTCGTGACCAATGGAGGAAGCTCGCACGGAGATCCAATGACCCTCTTGCCTGGGCTGGATATAGGAATTATAAACAAGAAGTCAAACGCGAAATTAGACTTTCCGAGCGCCAATTTGTTATGGAACAAATCGCAAACAACGCTAACAATCCTGGCAGCATGTGGAAAACAATAAGATCCTGTCTTCCCAAGAAATCCGCTTGTCCTAAGACATACACTCAAGACGATGAAACGGTTGCGAACATCTTTAATAATTTCTTTACGTCGGTCGGCCAAACCACCGTCGATAAAATTAAAGCACTTGCCTCCGAATGTAATTATGATCTCACGAAATCAAATTTCGTCCCTAGACACTATCCATTGTCTGAACAATTTTCCTTTCACCCAGTGGAATGTAAGCAGGTGGAACAGATTGTTGCTTCAATGCCATCAAACAAAGCACCAGGATTGGATAAAGTTTCTGTACGCGTCATTAAAGACTGCCTTCCAACGATTCTACCGTCGATCACTCACATCATTAACAGCTCTCTTGGTAACGGCACTTTCCCGAGCGTCTGGAAAAAAGCCGTGGTGACACCTATTCCAAAAGAAGGTGATCATGAGCAAGCTAATAACAACAGGCCTATTTCTTTGTTACCGATACTATCAAAAGTATGTGAAAGAGTAGCCTTGAATCAGATAATGACATATCTAGTAGCAAATGACCGACTTTCAACAAAACAAAATGGAAACAAGAAATGGCACTCAACAGAAACGGCACTAATCCACTCTACCGATGCAATCTTGACTAGCATTGATAAAAAGGAATTGACAGCTATGGTTCTGTTAGATATGAGTAAGGCTTTTGACAGCATAGATCATAACATCCTTCTCCTAAAACTACAAGATGTTGGCATCTCAAATTCGTCCCTTGCGTGGTTCCATAGCTATCTATGCCACAGATACCAGGTTGTACGCGTCCATTCAACTTTGTCAAATGCATTGCATCTAACCAGTGGTGTTCCTCAAGGCAGTATACTGGGGCCGCTTCTTTTTAGTGTCTACGTCAACGACTTACCATCCGTTCCAAGAAAATGCACAACAGAATGTTACGTCGATGATACTAAATTACAGATCTCTTTTAAACTTCAGGATTGTTCCAATGCCGTTATTGACTTAAATGATGACCTTTTACAGATACGCAACTGGTGTTTCGATAACATACTTCTTCTAAATCCGGACAAAACAAAACTGATGGTTTTTGGAAGCAGACAGCTGACTTCCAAACTCCCTGACTTCAGAATAACTCTACTGGGGAAAGAACTTGTCCCTGTATCTTCTGCCAAGGACCTTGGGGTTATACTTGACTCGAACATTACTTTTGACGACCATATTTTGAAAACAGTTTTATCGTGTATGTCTAGTTTAGCCCAAATTAGTCATGTAAAACATGTGTTTAAGCGTGATATGCTTGTAACAATAATTAATGCGTTAGTATTTAGTAAACTATTCTATTGCTCATCCGTGTGGTCCAACAGCTCGGGGAAAAACATCTGCAAGTTACAATTGGTCCAGAACTTTGCCGCGCGCATCATCACAGGAACGAGGAAATTTGACCACATCAAGCCAGCATTGAAAGAACTACGCTGGCTCCCTATTAAACAACACCTCTACCTTCGTGACGCTGTGTTAGCCTTTAAATGTATGACTGGATGCGCGCCTCGCTATCTTAGCGATCAGTTCATCACCCGCAACAAAATCACCAAACGTGCGACCCGGAACTGTCAGCTTTTAAACATTCCCCTTTTTAAATCTGCCTCTGGTCAAAGAACTTTTTATTATAGAACAGTGAACATTTGGAATAACCTTACATCGAACTTAAAAACTCTTAAAACTATTTCATCTTTTAAATTTCACTTAAAATCAAAATTAATGGAGGAGTTTTTAACATAGATTAATTAGGAGTAATTTATTTTATCCGAGTTTTTATCATTGTAATTTTTATCATAGTAATTTTTTTTTTAATCATAATTTTAAATTGTAATTTGTACTGTAATTTTATTGTCACTGAAAAGCCCCGTGAGGGGAGTGTCAAATTAAAGTATTGTATTGTATTGTATGTAATTTTGTAATACTTGTATGTTGATTTTGTCTCAGCCGACGTCTGGTGCTGCCTTGCTCCTGACTGGTTCAGCTGGAGCAGGAAAGACTGCAACAATTCATGTGTTGGCAACTGAGCTGGGGTTTGAGGTACAGGAATGGATCAACCCTCTCAGTGATACTGAAGGTAACTTGTCCAGAGCTGTAAACCTAAATTCATAAACCATGTCTAAGTCTGTAGTGAGCAAAATGAAGGCTCGGAAAGACATGTCCTACTGACTGAGAAACAGTATTTGAAGCTATCTTATCCAAGCTACTTTATTATCAGCGTCATAGTTCTCCTTACTGTAATCAGGCAGAATTTGATTCTGAATCTTTATAATCAAGATGATTTTCTAGAAATAATTTCATGGTCAGTTGTAATAAACTTATTCCTTTTCTTGTACATTTCAGCGGATGGTGAGTATTCTAACTGGTTCAACAGAAGCCAATCCCAAGTCAAGCAATTTCAAGACTTTATTCTGCGTGCCAGCAAGTACCCCACCCTGTCCATATTCAATGAGAATAACAGTGACGCTGTCAAGAAAATTATCTTAGTAGAGGTAAGATTGTTCTCTAACAGTGCATCTTCTCACTTAGGCAACAAGATAAAATGACTTGTTTCTCAAACGTAGGTTATATAATTATATGAGCAACTTGTACTGGGCTTCCTTGAACCTTCCTTAGAACAAAGTCACTGGCAACAGTAGCTAACTCTGACAAAGGGCTAACATTTGAAACATCAGCTTCTAGAAATTTGCTACGGCTGTTAAGTTACCTTTATCAACTTCGAGTTTATAATCAACTAAATGTTTTACTTGCCCTCTGAGCACCACAGTTTCATGAGAAACTAATCACTTTGTACAAGTAGCAGACATAGTAGTTCTTCTTAGCATTCTTTTGTGGTGGGCCCTGGTAGTGGATTATTGGGCAATGTCTGTAATACATCAGATTTTAATTATGTTTTATTATTTTTTAATCTTTGAACATCTTCTTTTGTAGGATCTCCCGAATATATTTTTCAGAGATGCTACAAAACTTCATGAGGTTTTGAGGTACTAACAGTCATTTTGCCTTTTTTTTTAGCAAAAACTTATAAATGTTAGTTATTGAACATTTATTTAATGATCATAAACAAGCAACATTTTTGCCGATGATTTATTACTTGATGGCCATAGTTGATTCCTAGGCATTATACTTACAGATGTTTGTGATCTGTAATAATAATTATAAACTTACAATGTTCCTGATTGTTCAACAGTGCATACCAACAGAAAGGGAGAGTTCCTGTAGTGTTTATTATCTCAGACAGCCATCATGGAGACTCTAATGTTTATAAATTGCTTCCTAAAGATGTTCAGCATAAACTACACATTCATAATATCAGGTATTTTTTTTGTTAAAGAGAACTCATTTAACCTTTTGATTCCCAAGAGTGATCAACATGTAATTTCTCCTTACAATACCTTGTCACGCATACCTGGCGGAGTGAGGTAAACAGATACCTGGGGGTACTCCCCTTGTTGCTCCAAAGGGTATGGTGTTTGGTCTGAAAACGGGTTTTGAACATTTTAATCTCAAATTAGGTATTATGTTTTGCCTGCTTATCTGAAATAGCGTATAGATTTTTGCCACTTTGGCTTGAAAGGGGAAAATTTTTAAGGGTCAGATCTGAAATTGGGTAAGGAAAATCACATATCTTGGTCTGAAAATGAGCAAGGATTTAAAGAAGCAGACAGTAACACATGGATGCACTTTTTACCATTTTCTTTAGCTTCAATCCTGTTGCACACACCAGCTTGACGAAAGCTATGAACAGAATAACATCACTGGAAGCTCAGCAGGTACAATCCTCTGCTCCACAATATCATCATAATTTAAATATCAATACATCTTAAAGCAGAATGATATATATAATATATATATGACAAAATAAAGAAATCTCTGAATCATACACCTCTCTGAGACAGACACCCCTCCAAGTTAGCAAATGCACTTTTATGACATAGACAGTAAGAGCTACAATGTAGTCCTGATAAGGTCACTCTGCTTTTACCCTGCGAGACAGAGATTCACTTCTCTTTCCGCATGTGACGAGAAGGAACCTCTGCACACAACCACTCAATTTCCTATCCAAGATCAAAGGATCGTGCGGTTGTGTGCAAAGGTTCCTTCTCGTCGCACACGGAGTGAATCTCTGTCGAGATCGCAGGGTACTCTGCTTTTGGAGACGTTGGCAACAGTATGTTGTAGAAGGAGGGAATAATAAGAATATTGTCCTGTATGGATTTGCTTGCAAACTTTCTGTATTATGTTTTTGTAGAGTAAATCAACATTTATGATTCCAAGTAAGGAGACAGTTGAACTGTTGGCTCAGAACAGTGGAGGAGACATCCGAACTGCCATCAATGGACTTCAGTTCTCTTGTTTAAAAGGTGAGTGTAAACGAATGAGACATATCTCGGCAACGCCAGCTGAAGGAAAGTGTACACAACCACAACTGTTTCAACTTCTCCAAAACTAATTTCCATGAAGGTTGGTTCCTCTGTGCAATTGTGTAGAAACATCCTTGGGGGAATTCAGAATTCTTTTTCAAGCACCTTGTGTCACTGATATCTTTCTCATATTGTGTTTCTACCAAGCTTAATTCACCATCATTTCTTTCCATGTACAAAAATGTTTTCCATTTTCTTTAGATTCAGATATAACTTGTCTGTGTTTCTATAGACTGAATTATTATAATGAAAAAGTTTAAAGTACTTAGCTAAGAATATATGACTGTATAACATTCAATAACCATGGATCTGAAATTTGACCTTTGTAGATAAATCATACACTTCCAGAACAAGGTTTAATCTGGCAAAGAAAGATGAACGCAAAACAAACAAGGCAAAATCAAGGATAACAAAAGGTGATAAAAAGAGTAAATCAGTTTCTGCCAGTGCTGAGGCTTCACAATCCAGTCAGATGTCCTCCGAATGTCTGCTTTATGGGAAAGAAACGGACAATAACCTGGAGTCAGGGACAGTCACAGCCATTGGTGGGAAGGACACAGCTTTGTTTCTCTTCAGAGCCTTGGGAAAAATCTTGTACTGTAAAAGTGAGTTTCTTTTGTTGTATCCCAAGTCTTTGTATATTATACTGTTCTGGTTAGTTATACATTATTTTACATGTAGGCAGGTACTACATGCAGCTCATTACTCATCACTTGAGACTGATTATAGCTACACTTATTTTGCATAGAAAGTATGTTCAGTGGAAATCAAAGGGCTTTAGGAAAGAAGAGCATTTAATATGGTTATTTTGTTGATTTTGTTTTTACTTTTGCTCAGAATCATTCTTGATATTAAACAGTCGTATTTCATGTGCATTCTGAAGGATTTGCCACAGCTATGGACACGTCTTTGACTTAGCAACTAAATCAACTGAAACAAAAAGGCAATGCTTGATTTGAATCTTTTGTTGAAGGCAAACAAATTTAAATCTTAACACAGTCGAACCTCCACTAATGGCCACATCCCTATAATGGCCAGAATTTTTTGTCCTGACCATGCACCGATCCATACACTTTACTCTTATCAAAATGTCGCTACAAATTAGCCAACTCTCTATAAAGGCCAGGATTTTTTGTCCCAACCATGCACTGATCCATACACTTTACTCTTATCAAAACCTCACTGTAACTGCCACCTCTCTGCTAGGGCCAGTTAACTCTTCCACAAGGCAGCTGTTGCTAGATTTATTTCATCATTCTGTAACACATGACATATTACTTCATGTGGGTATTATTTTGGTAATTTTATATCTTTACAGGAGATCCAACATTATCAGATGCAGACCTACTTCCATCTCACTTGTCGAGTTATGCAAGAAACCAGTTGTTATTCTCTCCTGAGGTATTGTCAATTTAATAATTAATAATTTAAATCCTCATTTTGTAACTTATCCTGTGTCTTTGTCAGACCATGAAATATTTAATTTAGCCAATTTCTTTGATGTCATTCTCTGCATACACTGTAAGTACAGGATCCATTCATATTTGGACCAAAAAATTAAATCAATGATCGCATTAGGCCATTTCCGAGTTGCCTTTTGCCTCTGTTTCAAAACGAGTCCTGATGCACAACCTTTGTTATGGAAATGAGTTTGATTTACATGTCAATAAACGTGCAGGTAAAACTCATTTTCATATGAAAGGCTGTACACCTTGACTCGTTTTGAAACAGAGGCAAAAGGCAACTCCGAAATGGCTTATTGTTTACAGTGCGACTACTGTAACCGGGGCGACCTAGGCAATGAAAACTAATCACATATTGTAGAGTGGAATGGAGAAATTCAACTTAATTCCACGTTGAAAGGTTGTATTGAACTGAAAACTTATTAGCTCAAACAACTGAAGTTGAAATTCTTTGTTTCCATTCTGTAAGATGGTTTGGTTTTCTTTGTCTAAGTGGCCCCGGTTATAGTAGTCGCACTGTAAAGGTCATAACACATTTAGAAAACTTCCTTTGAAGGGGAGTTAGTGAAGTACTTGCTTCTATCTTAATTAAGATGCACAGTTAAAAGGTCCTGTTGACTTTCTGTAGTAAACATTATCCAAAATCTGCCAAGTGAATGAAAGAAAATCGATGAAACCTTACATGTTTGGTCTAACTTGCTCTTTTTCTTTCATACTTTAGGAGGTATTAGATAGAACACATCTTTCAAGTGACATTTTCAATCTATACCTTCATCAAAATTATCTGGAGTTTTTTGCTGATATTGATGATGTGGTAAGTGAAAATAAAATAAATTATAGTAATTAACATACAATATTATTAGTTTCCAAGCCACAGATAAATTAAGTGAAGGATATATCATGAACTGCTTAACAGTAAACTCAAGTCTATGGAGTCTTCATCTACCAAATACAATATCAATTATTGTAAATTGATTGGTACTGGAGAGACAGGAATAATAACAAATAGTTTCTGTATTAAATTGATTAAATCTTTTTTTTTCAGGTTAGCATCAGTGAACACTTTTCTGATGCAGACTACATGACAAAAGAGTGGATGGTAAAGTTCTGTTACTTAGTTTTAATAATTATTTATATGTTAATGTACTAAACAGGACATTTCCTCCTATCCCCCTCCCCTACCTGTAGCTACCCAGGCTTCCTTTGTTATTCAGGAGCTGATAATTAAGTTATATTTAATTTATCATATCTATAACACAGCATCAGTCTCTATGAGGGAATACAGCTCGTGTCTGGCTGCAAGAGGGTTGATATTTAATGGCAGGCCACGGGGGAGCTCATCAACTTCCAGTGGAGTGGGGAGAGGATGGAGGCCACTTCATAAACCACAGTGGTTTGATGTCAACAAAAAGGTAATATTTCAAAACAGAATATTGCACCTTGCAACCAATACATATTGCACAAATTATATTGTTACAGTGCTGCATGCCCTACCGTTACCACTCAACAACGTTTTGATTAATTTTTGACAACTTTTTGACATCTTTTTGACAACTTTCTGATGGCTTTTGTTTAAACTGACCAATCAAAATGCAAGATCTGTGGGAGCAGAGTTTTCAATCTCCACGTTCGCGTTCTGACAATTCCCCACAGTTCTTGTATTTTGATTGGCCACTTTAAACGAAAGCCATCTATTCAGAAAGTTGTCAAAAAGATGTCAAAAAGTTGTCCAAAATTAATCAAAAACTTCGTTGATGGCAACGGTAGGGCGCGCAGCACTGTAAGGGCGAATAATTAAGTTTATTTGTATTGATCTTGTGAAATCATTTTGATCAGAATTCTAGTTCTTTTGTGAAAGTTATGTCAAATTAATTATTTCAGATGCGAGATGGTGCCAACACTGCAAGAGATCTTTTCAGAGGTAAAATATTATTGATTTTATATCTGAAAATGTTTTCACTATTACAAATAATTAATTTTGTTGTATTGTCATCACTATGAATGTTTTAATCTCGCATCCTCGTTCTAATGTCATTGCCTTCATTAGGTTACCAGTGGCCGTCAATAATTCTACAAACAGAAATTCTTCCATATTTGGCCATCACTGATGTACCCCTGAGAACACCAGGTGTGTGACTAAAATCAGCTGTCAATCAAAATTTTGCCAGCTACATATATTACGATATGTTAAGCTATGTTTCATCCACTGCGGGATAAAGCTCTCTTTCTGCAACCGCCAATACATGTATGTCCTGTCTCGAGTTTTCAGGTTGCTCCCTCAAAATTCACAATGTCAAATCCTCCATCTTGATTAGGGTGGCCCCTTATGAGATAAATAATAATATTCCAAGGCTGCTAGACATGTAAGTTGTGTACAGTTGTGTAACATGTACAGTCAATCAACAGATGGTCTCACTTGTAAATGAATAGCCTTAGTATTTAAACAGACTTTGTTTCAGCTCTTTGTTGCGCTCAATTCTTCTCCAGTTTGAGAGACATCTTAGTTTCAATTTGCGTAAATGTACAATATTTTAAGTAATCCATAACACACTTGAAGAGTATCAGTTAATATTCATTGTTTTGATTATTTTATTATTTTTAGGCACAAATTTCCTTTCTTCAAGTGATTGGCAATTTCAGGAAATCAAAGTCTCCATTCAGGTAAGAGTCTAAGCTCATCTGTAAGCACATAGAATTCATGGCTTCTTGACAATTTAAATATTGTGCCAGCAGAAAATATGCAAGATTGTCAAATTAATGCTACTATATGCCTGTTGTTCTCTCGATCTTAAATACAGTCAAACCCCTATTAAGCGGCCACCTATTAAAACGGCCAGATATCAAAGTCCAAATATCAGTATAATACTGTAATAAAAACCGCTATTAAGTGGCCAACCCGCAACCATTTGCCATTTTCCCGAGGGTGGTCGCTTAATCGGGGTTCAACTGTAGCAAGATTTTGTGTCTTTCTTTTTTATTTCTAGAGGTGCTCCAGATACTCTGGATGAAAAAGACTGTGGATCAGGAAGTGATGATGCTGATGATATCCTTCCAGTTCACAACCCAAAGGGACTATGATCCAGGGAACTACAAAAGGTGTAGCTGAGGAGAGTGATTCACAAGTGACCCTGATGTGCCTCAGGATGTGGATGACATAATAGAAGACTTTGATGACGAGGACTGAGGACTTAAGTGCAAAAGAACTACAGCCACACTTCCCACAGAAGACCTGTGTCTTTAAATCCCACCAACCCCTTTGGGGATGAGTGTTGGTGGAGTGGTGCGCAGGACGTATGATTCAGCATCCGCTTGCAAGAGTTGTCACCTTATGAAAGGTGTCTCCTTACTGGAGTATACAAGTTACGGAAATACAAGTGTTGGCTGAGACTAGACTCTCTTGATTTTCACTAAAAACCACGATGAGTGATCGCATTAATTCGCCACGGTTTTAGAGAAAATAGAGGCTGCTCGCAATCTACCAAGACTCCAGCAGTGTCCTCGTAAGCCTGGTTCACACTTATGATGCAAGCATAAGCGGAAGCAACATACGCAGACTCAGTAAGGTGTTGATATCACTAGTGCCTCTTGTTCTGTTTTGTTCTAACAAAAGGCACTAATGATCAACACGTTATTGCGTCTGCGTATGTTGTTTGCGCTTATGCTTGCATTGTAAGGGTGAACCAGACTTTATTGGAGGTGTCCCAAAGCAGAGGTTTCACTGCATAGCTGGCAGTCCATATTCAAGCAGTAGTTAGTGCCTAAGGCCTGACTCTAAAACACATGGTTGTAAATAATTTATGAAAGTTAAGAACAGAGTGAATTGTATAACATACATGTATTTCATATTAGAAGGTTTATATTTATAGACTGCTGCCGTGAAGTGACTCATGAGCAGTGCATTGACTTATTTCCATGGCTATACATTGTATATAACACTAAATGAAAAGTGAATAAAATGTTTGGTTGAAGAGTAACACTATTTTTGTAAATACTGGCAAGAGAGATAGTAACAAGACCACACCTCAATAATTTAACAAAGATACTGACTCTCGTACCCAGTCTCTATTTTATGTCTGGTAAGAAAACCATTTATAAGACAATTTTAGGCGTAATTGATCTCGCTCTAGATCCCTCGACTAAAAATAAATAGGGCCTGGGTGTGAGTCTGACAAAGATACCTTATTTGTGTGCGTTATTCTTGCATTCTATACTTAGATAAAAGAAAAGGAAACTTTTTGTAGAAATAAAAGTGACAAGCATACAGTGTTTGACTAAAGGTTTGACTCAAACCTCGTTCCCAGGGTCTCTCTTATTCCCGCCAAAAAGCGATGGCGGGAAGAAGAGAGACCCTGGGAACGAGTTGGGTTTGACTGTAGGGAAACAGTAAACTTACAGTCAAAATAGCGGAGTTGTTCCTCCTAAATGATGATCATTGTTTTCATTATTGCATTATTCATTATTGTTTATTTGGATGTTTGAAAATTTAATGTGATAATGTAGAGCACAGTTGAGGCTTTTTTTATTTTCTTCACAAATTTGCCTTTATTTTCCAAAAAAAAAACCTGGCGTGAGCATTATTCGTGAGCTCCATGCTTTGTACTCCACGCGCGCGCGCGCGCTGTTTAAACCAACCAGAGCGCGTGTTACATTGGCACTTTATTATAAAACTTGATAAAACACCGGCGAATTAATTAGCCTATGAATAGGCTCCGCGGTGGGAAGGGGTGAAAAGAAAACTGCGAGCGAAAGCGAGTCGAGTCGCCCCTTTCTCTCTCCCAGGTTCGCGCGGCTCACTTCCCCAACGCGGAGCCTATTCATAGGCTACGAATTAATTGACCAATCAGATCAGAGCGCGTGTTTATGACCAAATTTTATAGCGGTGCTCGTAGTCTCCTTCGCAGTCGTTATTTGGCTCGTGTCACGCAACGCTCCCCCCACTAAATGAATGCGGCTCGAGGGAGGAGAGCGTTGCGTGACGATCTAAATAACGGCTGCAAAGGAGACTACAGCAGAAAAAACCTCTGGTACCCAGGGTAGGTTGGGGATCATTTCGGGGGCTGTCAATACATTCATTTATTATACGACATAGCATTTAAGAGTGCAAATATGAGACCGTATTACTGGTATTACACGGGTCTTAGTCCCTCTGACCGCGCGCTACGGAAAACACTGTTGAAAGCCTATATTTAGGAAAGATATTATGTCGTATAATAAACAATTTGTTCAGCGAAAAGTTGTGTAATACGGCTGGGCATTTTTACTCGTCAATGTTTATTTTTTCTCGCCTAAAGGCT
This sequence comes from Desmophyllum pertusum, assembly GCA_029204205.1. Lineage (NCBI taxonomy): Eukaryota > Metazoa > Cnidaria > Anthozoa > Scleractinia > Caryophylliidae > Desmophyllum > Desmophyllum pertusum. The sequence goes on from MU826856.1 coordinate 328,227, forward strand.
CGAAATATACCCAGCCGTATTACACAACTTTTCCGCTGAATAAACCTCTTTGAATTCTGACCCGCCCAAGCGGAGAAGACCCTGGGAACGAGGTTGCCGATTGCGATCGGTTGCCGCGGAGATGTCCCTGAAAACGAGGCTCGATTCAAAAATTCCCGCCTCTGCTCAACGAGTTCCAGTTCTGACAGTTCTGTGCTTGAAGGAAGATATTTCACAAAATAACTCTGAAATAACTGTGTACTAGTTGATATCCAGAATAGGACCGAAGCAGTAATCTCCTAGGTCTCGTTGGAAGCTAGGGTTTTTGCTCGTCAAAGCATCATTTCGCAACAAATGAACGAAGAATCGAATCTCAGTTGTGAACAACCCCGAACAACACGGCGCGTGTCGTCGAACTGCAATCAGTTCCATGAGCGACCTGCTGGTCTCTTCGCAGTTCAATGACTGAAACTTTCGGAGACATGAAGGAATCGATTGACCAACTCGTAAATTATCGAGGAAGGTAAATAGTTATCATTTTTACATTAATTTTTAGTCCTAAAGAGGGGAACGGGATAAGGTCGTGTTCTATTGGGATCAACCGTTTCAACCGCAACAGGTTTCCCAGTAGAACACTTTTCCAACCGTTTTCGGTTGAAACGTACGGTTGCAACCGTTTCAACCTAGTTTCAGTTCGGTTGAAAAAAGTCGATCAACCAAACCAACCGAAAACGGTTTTTTCCCAATAGAAAACGAAAAAACCCAACCAACCTAAAACGGTTGATCCCAATAGAACAGTAAACACGACCTAATAATAGTTCTACGTGTAGTTTATTTCAGTGTCCTTACTTGGTAGGAAACTATTATTAAATACAACTTGACACACTTCAATAAAGTTTTTATTATTATTTAAGGTGGAACAGACGATCATAGAAGGTCATAAATCCGATGCACGCAACGTATTAAACCCAGGTACAGTACAAGTTTACTCTTTATAAACTTTGGAGCCGAGGGATTAAAGTGCCTATAACCCAAAAAATATTTTTGCACCAAATAAATGTTTATATTATACTAAGCAAAATTCCGTAAATTTTTTTTGTTTTGGTTAAAACGGCAATCAAATTCCCCGCTCGTTTTTAATACGAAAGCGCTGGATACACGTGAAGCGGGCGCGATTTTTGCATCAGGACGAGGCTAACCCTGTTTTCGCTCACGAGCGCTTGTGTTTACAAGGCCCGTTCGCATGTTTCAACTGCCCTGAAAAGCGAAAGATCCAAGGAAAAAAACATTTTCATTTTTGTGAAAATTATCATGACCCCTGACCTATCAAAATTTTGTAAAAAAAATCCATGGCCCCGCATCTGTCAAAATTTTGTACAAATTATCATGAACTCAGACCTGTCGAAATTTTGTAAAAATTTTCATGAACCGAGAGCTGTCGAAATTTTGTACAATTTTCATGACCCCGGACCTGTGAAAATTATCCTGACCCCGGACCTGTAAAAATTTTCATGACCCAAGAGCTGTCAAAATTTTATAAAAATTATCATGACCCCGTACCTGTCGAAATTTTATAAAAATTATCATGACCCCAGACCTGTCAAAATTTTATGAAAAATTTCCATGACCCCGGATCTCTCAAAATTTAGTGAAAATTATCATGACCCGGACCTGTTGAAATTTTGTAAAAATTATCATGACCCCAGACCTGTTGGAATTTTGTAAAAAAAATTATGACCCCAGACCTGTCAAAATTTGTGAAAAATTTCCATGACCCGGATCTGTCAAAATTTTGTAAAAATTATCATGACCCCAGACCTGTCAAATTTTGTGAAAATTATCATGACCCGGACCTGTCAAAATTTTGTGAAATTTTCATGACCCCAGACCTGTCAAAATTTGTGAAAAATTTCCATGACCCCGGACCTGTTGAAATTTTGTAAAAATTTTCATGACCCAGACCTGTCGAAATTTTGTGAAAATTTTCATGACCCCGGACCTGTTGAAATTGTGTACAAATTTTCATGACCCAGAACCTGTCAAAATTTGGTGAAAAATATCATGACCCAGACCTCGGGGGAACTCAGAATTTTTTTCCTGAGTAGCTTGTGTCACTGACAGAATAATATCTTTCTCATATTACTACCAAGCTTAAAATATACCATCATTTCTTTCCATGACCCAGACCTGTCAAAATTTTATAAACATTTTCATGACCCCGGACCTGTCGAAATTTTGTAAAAATTATCATGACACCGGACCTGTCGAAATTTGTGAAAATTTTCATGACCCCAGACCTGTTGAAATTGTGTACAAATTTTCATGACCCAGACCTGTCAAAATTTTGTGAAAAATATCATGACCCCAGACCTGTTGAAATTTTGTAAAATTATCATGACCCCAGACCTGTTGAAATTTTGTAAAAATTATCATGACTCCAGACCTGTCGAAATTTAGTGAAAATTATCATGACCCCGGATCTGTAAAAATTTTGTAAAAATTTTCATGACCGATCGAGAGCTGTCAAAATGTTGTAAAAAGTTATCATGACCCCAGACCTGTCGAAATTTAGTGAAAATTATCATGACCCCAGACCTGTCAAAATTGGGTGAAAATTATCATGACCCCAGACCTGTTGACCCAAGAGCTGTCAAAATTTTGTACAAATTTTCATGATCCCAGACCTGTAAAAATTTTGTGAAAAATTTCCATGACCCCGGACCTGTTGAAATTTTGTAAAAATTTTCATGACCCAGACCTGTCAAAATTTTGTAAACATTTTCATGACCCCGGACCTGTCGAAATTTTGTAAAAATTATCATGACCCCAGACCTGTCAAAATTTTATGAAAAATTTCCATGACCCCGGATCTCTCAAAATTTAGTGAAAATTATCATGACCCGGACCTGTTGAAATTTTGTAAAAATTATCATGACCCCAGACCTGTTGGAATTTTGTAAAAAAAATTATGACCCCAGACCTGTCAAAAATTTGTGAAAAATTTCCATGACCCCGGATCTGTCAAAATTTTGTAAAAATTATCATGACCCCGGACCTGTCAAAATTTTGTGAAATTTTCATGACCCCAGACCTGTCAAAATTTTGTGAAAAATTTCCATGACCCCGGACCTGTTGAAATTTTGTAAAAATTTTCATGACCCAGACCTGTCGAAATTTTGTGAAAATTTTCATGACCCCGGACCTGTTGAAATTGTGTACAAATTTTCATGACCCAGAACCTGTCAAAATTTTGTGAAAAATATCATGACCCAGACCTCGGGGGAACTCAGAATTTTTTTCCTGAGTAGCTTGTGTCACTGACAGAATAATATCTTTCTCATATTACTACCAAGCTTAAAATATACCATCATTTCTTTCCATGACCCAGACCTGTCAAAATTTTATAAACATTTTCATGACCCCGGACCTGTCGAAATTTTGTAAAAATTATCATGACACCGGACCTGTCGAAATTTTGTGAAAATTTTCATGACCCAGACCTGTTGAAATTGTGTACAAATTTTCATGACCCAGACCTGTCAAAATTTGTGAAAAATATCATGACCCCAGACCTGTTGAAATTTTGTAAAAATTATCATGACCCCAGACCTGTTGAAATTTTGTAAAAATTATCATGACTCCAGACCTGTCGAAATTTAGTGAAAAATTATCATGACCCCGGATCTGTAAAAATTTTGTAAAAATTTTCATGACCCGATCGAGAGCTGTCAAAATGTTGTAAAAAATTATCATGACCCCAGACCTGTCGAAATTTAGTGAAAATTATCATGACCCCAGACCTGTCAAAATTGGGTGAAAATTATCATGACCCCAGACCTGTTGACCCAAGAGCTGTCAAAATTTTGTACAAATTTTCATGATCCCAGACCTGTAAAAATTTTGTGAAAAATTTCCATGACCCCGGACCTGTTGAAATTTTGTAAAATTTTCATGACCCAGACCTGTCAAAATTTTGTAAACATTTTCATGACCCCGGACCTGTCGAAATTTTGTAAAAATTATCATGACACCGGACCTGTCGAAATTTTGTGAAAATTTTCATGACCCCAGACCTGTTGAAATTTTGTAAAAATTATCATGACCCAGACCTGTTGAAATTGTGTACAAATTTTCATGACCCAGACCTGTCAAAATTTTGTGAAAAATATCATGACCCCAGACCTGTTGAAATTTTGTAAAAATTATCATGACCCCAGACCTGTTGAAATTTTGTAAAAATTATCATGACCCCAGACCTGTCAAAATTTTATGAAAAATTTCCATGACCCCGGATCTCTCAAAATTTAGTGAAAATTATCATGACCCCGGACCTGTTGAAATTTTGTAAAAATTATCATGACCCCAGACCTGTTGGAATTTTGTAAAAAAAATTATGACCCCAGACCTGTCAAAAATTTGTGAAAAATTTCCATGACCCCGGATCTGTCAAAATTTTGTAAAAATTATCATGACCCCAGACCTGTCAAAATTTTGTGAAAATTATCATGACCCCGGACCTGTCAAAATTTAGTGAAATTTTCATGACCCCAGACCTGTCAAAATTTTGTGAAAAATTTCCATGACCCCGGACCTGTTGAAATTGTGTATAAATTTTCATGACCCAGACCTGTCAAAATTTTGTGAAAAATATCATGACCCAGACCTCGGGGGAACTCAGAATTTTTTTCCTGAGTAGCTTGTGTCACTGACAGAATAATATCTTTCTCATATTACTACCAAGCTTAAAATATACCATCATTTCTTTCCATGACCCAGACCTGTCAAAATTTTATAAACATTTTCATGACCCCGGACCTGTCGAAATTTTGTAAAAATTATCATGACACCGGACCTGTCGAAATTTTGTGAAAATTTTCATGACCCGATCGAGAGCTGTCAAAATGTTGTAAAAAAATTATCATGACCCCAGACCTGTCGAAATTTAGTGAAAATTATCATGACCCCAGACCTGTCAAAATTGTGTGAAAATTATCATGACCCCAGACCTGTTGACCCAAGAGCTGTCAAAATTTTGTACAAATTTTCATGATCCCAGACCTGTAAAAATTTTGTGAAAAATTTCCATGACCCCGGACCTGTTGAAATTTTGTAAAATTTTCATGACCCAGACCTGTCAAAATTTTGTAAACATTTTCATGACCCCGGACCTGTCGAAATTTTGTAAAAATTATCATGACACCGGACCTGTCGAAATTTGTGAAAATTTTCATGACCCCGGACCTGTTGAAATTGTGTACAAATTTTCATGACCCAGACCTGTCAAAATTTTGTGAAAAATATCATGACCCCAGACCTGTTGAAATTTTGTAAAAATTATCATGACCCCAGACCTGTCGAAATTTAGTGAAAATTATCATGACCCCGGATCTGTAAAAATTTTGTAAAAATTTTCATGACCCGATCAAGAGCTGTCAAAATGTTGTAAAAAATTATCATGACCCCAGACCTGTCGAAATTTAGTGAAAATTATCATGACCCCAGACCTGTCAAAATTGTGTGAAAATTATCATGACCCCAGACCTGTTGACCCAAGAGCTGTCAAATTTTGTACAAATCTTCATGATCCCAGACCTGTAAAAATTTTGTGAAAAATTTCCATGACCCCGGACCTGTTGAAATTTTGTAAAAATTTCATGACCCAGACCTGTAAAAATTTTGTAAACATTTTCATGACCCCGGACCTGTCGAAATTTTGTAAAAATTATCATGACACCGGACCTGTCGAAATTTTGTGAAAATTTTCATGACCCCAGACCTGTTGAAATTTTGTAAAAATTATCATGACCCCAGACCTGTTGAAATTTTGTAAAAATTATCATGACCCCAGACCTGTCGAAATTTAGTGAAAATTATCATGACCCCGGATCTGTAAAAATTTTGTAAAAATTTTCATGACCCGATCAAGAGCTGTCAAAATGTTGTAAAAAATTATCATGACCCCAGACCTGTCGAAATTTAGTGAAAATTATCATGACCCCAGACCTGTCAAAATTGTGTGAAAATTATCATGACCCCAGACCTGTTGACCCAAGAGCTGTCAAAATTTTGTACAAATCTTCATGATCCCAGACCTGTAAAAATTTTGTGAAAAATTTCCATGACCCCGGACCTGTTGAAATTTTGTAAAAATTTCATGACCCAGACCTGTCAAAATTTTGTAAACATTTTCATGACCCCGGACCTGTCGAAATTTTGTAAAAATTATCATGACACCGGACCTGTCGAAATTTTGTGAAAATTTTCATGACCCCAGACCTGTTGAAATTTTGTAAAAATTATCATGACCCCAGACCTGTTGAAATTTTGTAAAATTATCATGACCCCAGACCTGTCGAAATTTAGTGAAAATTATCATGACCCCAGACCTGTCAAAATTGTGTGAAAATTATCATGACCCCAGACCTGTTGACCCAAGAGCTGTCAAATTTTGTACAAATTTCATGATCCCAGACCTGTAAAAATTTTGTGAAAATTTCCATGACCCAGACCTGTTGAAATTTTGTAAAAATTTTCATGACCCTGGACCTGTCAAAATTTGTGAAATTTCATGACCCGGACCTGTCAAAATTTGTGAAAAGACCCCGGACCTGTCAAAGTTTTGTGAAAATTTTCATTACCCGGGACCTGTCAAGATTTTGTAAAAATTTTCATGACCCCGGACCTGTCAAAATTGAGTGAAAATTTTCATTACCTGTACCTGTTGAAATTTTGTAAAAAATTTCATGACCCGAGAGCTGTCAAAATTTTGTAAACATTTTCATGACCCCGGACCTGTGAAAATTGTGTAAAATTTTCATGACCCCGGCCAGACCTGTCGAAATTTTGTGAAAATTATCTTCACGCCGGACCTATCATGACCCATGACCTGTCTAAATTTTGCAGCTTTCAATGTTTGGCTTACAGTGCAACACAAGAAAAAAAAAAACACCTTGAACTTTGCAAGATTGTGTATTACTATAAATTTTGTAAAAGCTTTCGTTTCACTTTATTCTATCTAGCGATTGAAACAAGTTATATTTACCTGTATCCAGCAATTTTTACTTGTTTGGTTGATGTCATAAATAGTTTTCTTGTATGCCAATGAATTACAAACATTTCACAGGAAACAAAACTCACTTTATTGGTCTTTTCTTGTCCAGTTTGTTGACGTTACATTGAAACGTCGAAGAACTACATCCACAGAGTCTGGCTCCAAGGAAATTAACAATGCATTGACAGACCACTTTGAAGGTACATTTAATTTGTCATTTAGCAAGAACTGTGTAGTGTTAGCTGAATAAATTATCTGTGTGCCAAATCAGGCCGACATATTGAGATTGTTGGCTTCGCGCAATTCGTTGCGTGTACTGTATCAAATTGTCCTTTACCAAAGTTTACAAAAGGCGATGTGTTTTTAAATATTTCTAAAGTAAAATAACTTGCGAACTACACTGTCCTTCATAAAAAATCCAAATTGTATTCTGAAGGTTGTTCTATGAAGAGTTTTCCAGGAAAAAATAAGTTAGGAAAAAATAAAAGTTAGTTGCCAGGAGGTGACTAACTTTTAGTGTGTTCGATGTTTTGAATCGGCGTTCAAGGAATTAATTTGGGATAAAAATTTCATCAAAAAAATTAAGTTGTGTTTATAGTAATAATACCTTAGTTTTTGGGGGGTTTATATTAGGATCCAATCTTTGCAATACAGTTTTGAAACTTTAAGTCTATTTATTTTAATTTTTAAACATCCAAACAAAAAATAGCAAAAATTCTTCAGGGACTCTGACGAGATAACAACTTTCAGATAAGTTCCTGACTGAGACTCAGAACCACTTCAAAACTATGACTGCCTTACTACTACAGTACTATAGCTTATGATTTTTTATTTTTGTTAATTTATTTAATATATATATTTTAAATATGTAGGGGCACCCTTCTGGTTGCCTCTCTTGGATGTTCAACCTTGTGTTGTGCACTCTTAGTGTGCAAAATCTTGTGACTGGCAATGTCAACTGTACCTTACACTCATTAATTAAAGGTTTCCTTTTGCACTCTTGTGCACTCAGGTTGTATCCTTGATGTAGGTCACCCCTGCATTTATTTAATTTTTAATAAGTTTTAGAAAAAATACGATAACTTTTAGTTTTGTGCAAGACACATGTTTCTAACGTTCTACGATCATCTTATACACCGAAGTAGTCAGGGATCCAGAAGGCCAACCCCACGTCCTCGTCGTGGATCCCGGGCAACGCCCAATTTGGTGGCTAACGGGGCTCTGGTGAAGACACCTCAAGGCCAACCACCGATCAGTAAAGCATTGTGTTGGTTTAATGTTGTTGTGCACAGTAACATATTTGAGTGGGGTTAGGTGAGGATTCCCCTTGGCCAGAGGTATGACATAACGGCAGATCAGTGGCATATATTTGATAATACATTTGTCCGATCACTCAATGTGTTGTGTGGGTTATGTAATGTTGTTGCAAGGATCGCACATGAAAAGCTCAGAGAAGGACATGGCCTGGAAAAGGAAGCCTGGAAAGCCCTCAACAAAATGAAAAAGATCTTGTCATCCAACCTCTCCAGAGGACTGAAGAATAGGATCTTTATAGCAATCATCGAGTCGATTCTCCTCTATGGGTGAGAAACTTGGACCCTTGTGCAAGTCTCATTATGGTTGCTACACGCTCACGCTCCGAATGGCCTTCAACATCAGGTGACCCTCTATGGAGACCTTCCCAAGCTGACAAGCAAAATCGCTGCGCGTTGAATGAGACTTGCTGGTCACTACCTGAGACACCCCGAACTACCTGCTAGCCAATTGGTCATCTGGGAGCCGATCAACGGGTGGATGAACCCTGGTCGTCCTCCCAAGACTATTATCAAGACTCTCCTGGAGGACAATGGTGCTGCTTCGACCGCATAACTGTGACTGTGTTATGTTGGTTTAATGTAATGTTGTTGCAAGGACCTCAAGTACTTTAAATACCTTGGATCACACATGGAAAGCTTGGAGAAGGACATCCAGGTGCGCAAAAGTCTAGCCTGGAAAGCCCTCAACAAAATGAAAAAGATCTGGTCATCCAACTCTCCAGAGGACTGAAGAATAGGATCTTTATAGCAATCATCAAGTCGATTCTCCTCTATAGGTGTGTAACTTGGACCCTTGCATGTTAAGTCGGTATGGCACATTAGTCCAGTTTGTTACGCGTGAGAACAATCTATTTTCCAAGACGAGCGAGAGGAACCTGTTCACCTTCGATATTATATGCAATAAATCAAGCAGTCAATAATCTAGATACACAATGAATGCTTGTGCTGTCCAATTTATGCTACTGATTTCTGCTTATTCTGGTTTTTCCTTCTCATATCCTAATTAAATACTACTATTATCCTAAGAAACTTTCAAACAATAAGACAATTTAGACAGCACCTTAGGGAATCAATGTTCACGTTTTATTTTTTACTTGTCCAGCATTTTTAACGTAGTAACTAATATAATATTCATTATCATGTCCTGATGAGAACCCTGAGAGGTTGAAAGTTCTTGACATTAGTAACTTTTTCACGCAACAAACTGTTGAAAACTATATAAATCTAGAAGAAAATGAAACTTTGCATAGTAGTTATTCATTTTCATATGACAAACCCACACCTGGATGTACCATGGTTTTATGTTGTAACTTTGTTGTAGTGTCTGTCAGATCATTCAATGTATCCAGTGTAAGTGTTTGGACGGTGTAAACTGCAGGTTGCAGGTTGAAAAAAAAAATTAAAATCAAAAAAATAATTAATAAAAATTAAATAAAAAAAAGAAAAGAAGATTATCTTGGATGATTTAGAACTGGACTGGACTCTTAGTATGAGAAATTGCGGAATTCCAGAAGACTTCAGAAGATGACTTGAAGTCTTGCGAAGATGGCCCGAAGATTTCCGAGGATATCCGAAGATGGCCTGAAGATTTCCGAGGATATCCGAAGATGGCCTGAAGATTTACGAGGATATCCGAAGATGGCCTGAAGATTTACGAGGATATCCGAAGATGGCCTGAAGATTTACGAGGATATCCGAAGATGGCCCGAAGATTTACGAGGATATCCGAAGATGGCCTGAAGATTTACGAGGATATCCGAAGATGGCCTGAAGATTTAGGAGGATATCCGAAGATGGCCCGAAGATTTACGAGGATATCCGAAGATGGCCCGAAGATTTCCGCAGAAGATCCGAATCGAGAACACCTGAACTGGTTCCGCGAATTCTCATACTAAGAGTCCAGTCCAGTTCTAAATCTTCCAAGATAATCTTTCTTTTTACACAAAAACGAACATTTCTTATTCATTTTTTATTTAATTTTAATATTATTATTATTGTATTTTAAATTTGTATTATTCTTTAATTTTTTGCGACCTGCAGTTTACACCGTCCGGTAAGTGTTAATTGCAGTGACATGTTTGAGTGATTATTGCCGTTAGAACTGTCCTCTGCTATTAATCAGGGGTTAGGTTTTATCCTGACCGGCCTGAGGTATGACGTTACGGCACACATATTGTTGTCCGGTCACTCAACTGTATCAGTGTTGTTGTAGATGTTTGAGTGATTACTGCCGCACTGATGTCCTCTACTCAACAGGGTTTGATATCCCCTACAAGTATGACTTAACGGCACAAATTTTGTCCGATCGCTCAATGTATCAGTGTTGTTGTAAACATATGTTTGAGTGATTACTGCCACTAAGGTGTCCTCTGCTAACGGGTTTGGTATCGTCCTCCCAAATAGTTATGACGTACCGGCAGAAATTTTGTCTGTTCACTCAATGTATCAGTGTTATTGTGTCTGTACCTGCATGAGATAAATTCTGCGAGTTTAACAATCACCACAGAAGCCCATCATTACAAATGTTGCGTGTATACGTGTAGCGGACTAAATGTATCAGTTATTTAGGTTTGTGCATGCACATTAAGTGTATCTCGATGTTAAGTCTGCTAGTACATGTAGTTGTTCAATAATAATTATTATTAGTTGCTGTAGATTTTAAGTTATTCAATTGACAACTGCTCGAAATTTGAATATGAATGACATGCCATTATTTTGCGAACTGATCACAGCGAATTGGCTTCCAATTTAATATGCGGTCCAATTTATAATGCCCAGTCGTCGTGGCGAACAGGCATTGGTGAGATAGCACTCTTACACTCTGTGTAGAATGTTATGTTATCATTTAAAATATGGCGAGGATTGGTGTCGGTTGTAAGGGGAATAGGAGGAGACCGACTTTAAAACAAACAAACAAACGTTGTCGTGTTTTAATTGCCCTCGTTGGGTTTTCCTAGCGACTAAAACCCAAAGAAGCGTCCTTGGAGTACCAGCGTAATTAGTACTTACAGTTAGAATATACAGTTCATATACCAGGATAAATCTCGATTTGTCAAAACTGGGATCACAAAGGGATATCAGGAAAAAACGTCCTCGTCGTGGATCCCGGGCAACACCCATGGTGGCTAACGGGGCTCTGGTGAAGACACGTCAAGGCCAACCGCCGATCAGTAAATGCATTGTGTTGGTTTAATGAATTGTAATGTTGTCGCTGTAACATATTTGAGTGATTGTGTATGGCATCGTTACGGCTGTCCTCTGATGAAATCAGTTGATAATGGGGTTAGGTGAGGATTCTCCCCGGCCAGAGGTATGACGTAACGGCAGATCAGTGGCATATATTTGATAATACATTTGTCCGATCACTCAGTGTTGTGTCGGTTTAATGTAATGTTGTTGCAAGGACCTCAAGTACTTTGAGTACCTCGGATCACACAGTCGTGGAAAGCTCGGAGAAGGACATCAAGGTGCGCAAAGTCTAGCCTGGAAAGCCCTCAACAAAATGAAAAAGATCTGGTCATCCAAACTCTCCAGAGGACTGAAGAATAGGATCTTTATAGCAATCATCAAGTCGATTCTCCTCTATGGGTGTGAAACATGGACCCTTGTGCAAGTCTCATGATGGTTGCTACACGCTCGTGCTCCGAATGGCCTTCAACATTAGGTGTGGACTCCTCCACGGCCAGAGGTATGACTTAACAGCAGATCAGTGATATATAATATTTAATATTAATATATTTATCCGATCACTCAGTGTGTTGTGAAAAAATGAAAAAGATCTGGTCATCGAATTCAACCTCTCCAGAGGACTGAAGTATAGGACCTTTATAGCAATCATCTAGTCAATTCTCCTCTATAGGTGTGTACCTTGGACCCTTGCATGTTAAGTCGGTATGACACGTTAGTCCAGTTTGTTACGTGTGAGAATCTATTTTCCAAGATGAGCGAGATGAAGCTGTTTGCCTTTGATATGATATGCAATAAATCTGAAAGCATTCGATAAGATACGCAATGTTTGTGCTGTGGCCTTCTCATAGTAGTCATTCATTTTCATATGACGTACCCACACCTTGACTAAACACGGTTTTATGTTGTAACTTTGTTGTACAGTAGTAACAATGTTTGTGTGATCATTGTGTCCGCGGCTTTTAATCGTTAAAGGGGTTAGGTTTCGTCCTCCCCTGAGGAAAAAGACGTTATGGCACACATATTTTATATATCTGTCCGATCACTCAATGTATCCAGTGTAAGTGTTAATTGCAGTGACATGTTTGAGTGATTATTGCCGTTAGAACTGTCCTCTGCTATTAATCAGGGGTTAGGTTTTATCCTGACCGGCCTGAGGTATGACGTTACGGCACACATATTGTTGTCCGGTCACTCAACTGTATCAGTGTTGTTGTAGATGTTTGAGTGATTACTGCCGCACTGATGTCCTCTACTCAACAGGGTTTGATATCCCCTACAAGTATGACTTAACGGCACAAATTTTGTCCGATCGCTCAATGTATCAGTGTTGTTGTAAACATATGTTTGAGTGATTACTGCCACTAAGGTGTCCTCTGCTAACGGGTTTGGTATCGTCCTCCCAAATAGTTATGACGTACCGGCAGAAATTTTGTCTGTTCACTCAATGTATCAGTGTTATTGTGTCTGTACCTGCATGAGATAAATTCTGCGAGTTTAACAATCACCACAGAAGCCCATCATTACAAATGTTGCGTGTATACGTGTAGCGGACTAAATGTATCAGTTATTTAGGTTTGTGCATGCACATTAAGTGTATCTCGATGTTAAGTCTGCTAGTACATGTAGTTGTTCAATAATAATTATTATTAGTTGCTGTAGATTTTAAGTTATTCAATTGACAACTGCTCGAAATTTGAATATGAATGACATGCCATTATTTTGCGAACTGATCACAGCGAATTGGCTTCCAATTTAATATGCGGTCCAATTTATAATGCCCAGTCGCCGTGGCGAACAGGCATTGGTGAGATAGCACTCTTACACTCTGTGTAGAATGTTATGTTATCATTTAAAATATGGCGAGGATTGGTGTCGGTTGTAAGGGGAATAGGAGGAGACCGACTTTAAAACAAACAAAAAAACGTTGTCGTGTTTTAATTGCCCTCGTTGGGTTTTCCTAGCGACTAAAACCCAAAGAAGCGTCCTTGGAGTACCAGCGTAATTAGTACTTACAGTTAGAATATACAGTTCATATACCAGGATAAATCTCGATTTGTCAAAACTGGGATCACAAAGGGATATCAGGAAAAAACGTCCTCGTCGTGGATCCCGGGCAACACCCATGGTGGCTAACGGGGCTCTGGTGAAGACACGTCAAGGCCAACCGCCGATCAGTAAATGCATTGTGTTGGTTTAATGAATTGTAATGTTGTCGCTGTAACATATTTGAGTGATTGTGTATGGCATCGTTACGGCTGTCCTCTGATGAAATCAGTTGATAATGGGGTTAGGTGAGGATTCTCCCCCGGCCAGAGGTATGACGTAACGGCAGATCAGTGGCATATATTTGATAATACATTTGTCCGATCACTCAGTGTTGTGTCGGTTTAATGTAATGTTGTTGCAAGGACCTCAAGTACTTTGAGTACCTCGGATCACACAGTCGTGGAAAGCTCGGAGAAGGACATCAAGGTGCGCAAAAGTCTAGCCTGGAAAGCCCTCAACAAAATGAAAAAGATCTGGTCATCCAAACTCTCCAGAGGACTGAAGAATAGGATCTCTATAGCAATCATCGAGTCGATTCTCCTCTATGGGTGTGAAACTTGGACCCTTGTGCAAGTCTCATGATGGTTGCTACACGCTCGTGCTCCGAATGGCCTTCAACATTAGGTGTGGATTCCTCCACGGCCAGAGGTATGACTTAACAGCAGATCAGTGATATATAATATTTAATATTAATATATTTATCCGATCACTCAGTGTGTTGTGAAAAAATGAAAAAGATCTGGTCATCGAATTCAACCTCTCCAGAGGACTGAAGTATAGGACCTTTATAGCAATCATCTAGTCAATTCTCCTCTATAGGTGTGTACCTTGGACCCTTGCATGTTAAGTCGGTATGACACGTTAGTCCAGTTTGTTACGTGTGAGAATCTATTTTCCAAGATGAGCGAGATGAAGCTGTTTGCCTTTGATATGATATGCAATAAATCTGAAAGCATTCGATAAGATACGCAATGTTTGTGCTGTGGCCTTCTCATAGTAGTCATTCATTTTCATATGACGTACCCACACCTTGACGAAACACGGTTTTATGTTGTAACTTTGTTGTACAGTAGTAACAATGTTTGTGTGATCATTGTGTCCGCGGCTTTTAATCGTTAAAGGGGTTAGGTTTCGTCCTCCCCTGAGGAAAAAGACGTTATGGCACACATATTTTATATATCTGTCCGATCACTCAATGTATCCAGTGTAAGTGTTAATTGCAGTGACATGTTTGAGTGATTATTGCCGTTAGAACTGTCCTCTGCTATTAATCAGGGGTTAGGTTTTATCCTGACCGGCCTGAGGTATGACGTTACGGCACACATATTGTTGTCCGGTCACTCAACTGTATCAGTGTTGTTGTAGATGTTTGAGTGATTACTGCCGCACTGATGTCCTCTACTCAACAGGGTTTGATATCCCCTACAAGTATGACTTAACGGCACAAATTTTGTCCGATCGTTCAATGTATCAGTGTTGTTGTAAACATATGTTTGAGTGATTACTGCCACTAAGGTGTCCTCTGCTAACGGGTTTGGTATCGTCCTCCCAAATAGTTATGACGTACCGGCAGAAATTTTGTCTGTTCACTCAATGTATCAGTGTTATTGTGCCTGTACCTGCATGAGATAAATTCTGCGAGTTTAACAATCACCACAGAAGCCCATCATTACAAATGTTGCGAGTATACGTGTAGTGGACTAAATGTATCAGTTATTTAGGTTTGTTTGTTTAATATCCATTTTGATGTTGAGTCTGCTAGTTTTATACTACTTACAGTAATCTTAAAATAATTATGCAGTTCGTATACCAGATAAATCTTGATTTGTCAACTGATATACAATAAATCTGAAAGCATTCGATAAGATACGCCATGTTTGTGCAGTCCAAATTTAATTTTATTCTACTGATATATTTTGCTAATATATTTCTGCTTTTTCCTTCTCATAGTGGTCATTCATTTTCATAGGGCGTACCCACACCTTGACGAGACGCGGTTTTTTATTTTACAACTTTGTTGTACAGTGTTTAGGGGAGAGCAGCTCTCCTCTAGCAGTAACAATGTTTGTGTGATCATGTGTCCATCTTTTAATCATTGAAGGGGTTAGGTTTCGTCCCCCCTGAGGTAGACGTTATGGCACACATATTTTATATATCTGTCCGATCACGAGTGATTACTGCCAGTGTCCTCTGCTAACGGGTTTGGTATCGTCCTCCCAAATAGTTATGACGTAACGGCAGAAATTTTGTCTGTTCACTCAAGGTATCAGTGTTTTGTACTTTACCTACAATACTTTAGTTACAATAATTTACTTACAATAATTTATTTACAATAATTTACTTACAATAATTTACTTACAATAATTTACTTACAATAATTTACTTACAATAATTTACTTACAATAATTTACTTACAATAATTTACTTACAATACTTTATATTAGTTACAATACTTTAGTTACAATAATTTACTTACAATAATTTACTTACAATAATTTACTTACAATAATTTACTTACAATAATTTACTTACAATAATTTACTAACAATAATTTACTTACAATACTTTACTTACAATAATTTACGTCTTACAATACTTTAGTTACAATACTTAACTTTCAATAATTTACTTACAATAATTTACTTACAATAATTTAGTTATAATAATTTACTTACAATAATTTACTTACAATAATTTACTTACAATACTTTAGTTACAATAATTTACTTACAATACTTAGTTACAATAATTTATTTACAATAATTTACTTACAATACTTTATCTACAATAATTTAGTTACAATAATTTATTTACAATACTTTACTTACAATAATTTATTTACAATAATTTAGTTACAATAATTTCCTTACAATACTTTAGTTACAATAATTTATTTACAATAATTTACTTACAATAATTTACTTAACAATAATTTACTTACAATACTTTACTTACAATAATTTACTTACAATACTTTAGTTACAATACTTAACTTTCAATAATTTACTTACAATAATTTACTTACAATAAGTTAGTTTATAATAATTTAGTTACAATAATTTACTTACAATAATTTACTTACAATACTTTAGTTACAATAATTTACTTACAATAATTTACTTACAATTTAGTTACAATAATTTATTTACAATACTTTACTTACAATACTTTAGTTACAATAATTTACGTACAATAATTTACTTACAATACTTTAGCTACAATAATTTAGTTACAATAATTTACTTACAATACTTTAGTTACAATAATTTACTTACAACACTTTAGTTACAATAATTTATTTACAATAATTTACTTACAATAATTTACTTACAATAATTTACTTACAATAATTTAGTTATAATAATTTAGTTACAATAATTTACTTACAATAATTATTTACAATAATTTAGTTACAATAATTTACTTACAATACTTTAGTTACAATAATTTACTTACAACACTTTAGTTACAACAATTTATTTACAATAATTTACTTACAATAATTTACTTACAATAATTTACTTACAATAATTTAGTTACAATAATTTACTTACAATAATTTACTTACAATACTTTAGTTACAATAATTTACTTACAATAATTTACTTACAATTTAGTTACAATAATTTATTTACAATACTTTACTTACAATACTTTAGTTACAATAATTTACGTACAATAATTTACTTACAATACTTTACTTACAATAATTTACGTCTTACAATACTTTAGTTACAATACTTAACTTTCAATAATTTACTTACAATAATTTACTTACAATAATTTAGTTACAATAATTTAGTTAGCATAATTTACTTACAATAATTTACTTACAATACTTTAGTTACAATAATTTACTTACAATAATTTACTTACAATTTAGTTACAATAATTTATTTACAATACTTTACTGACAATACTTTAGCTACAATAATTTAGTTACAATAATTTATTTACAATAATTTAGTTACAATAATTTACTTACAATACTTTAGTTACAATAATTTACTTACAATACTTTAGTTACAATAATTTATTTACAATAATTTACTTACAATAATTTACTTACAATACTTTAGTTACAGTAATTTACTTACAATACTTTATCTACAATAATTTAGTTACAATAATTTATTTACAATACTTTACTTACAATACTTTACTTACAATAATTTATTTACAATAATTTAGTTACAATAATTTCCTTACAATACTTTAGTTACAATAATTTAGTTACAATAATTTATTTATAATAATTTACTTACAATACTTTAGTTACAATAATTTACTTACAATAATTTACTTACAATAATTTACTTAACAATACTTTACTTACAATAATTTACTTACAATACTTTAGTTACAATACTTAACTTTCAATAATTTACTTACAATAATTTACTTACAATAATTTAGTTATAATAATTTAGTTACAATAATTTACTTACAATAATTTAGTTACAATAATTTAGTTACAATACTTTAGTTACAATAATTTACTTACAATATTTACTTACAATACTTTGGTTACAATAATTTACTTACAGTACTTTAGTTACAATATTTTACTTTCAATATTTTAGTTACAATACTTTAGTTACAATACTTAACGTTCAATACTTTACTTACAATAATTTAGTTACAATAATTTACTTACAATAATTTACTTACAATACTTTAGTTACAATAATTTACTTAAAATACTTAAATTTCAATAATCTACTTACAATAATTTACTTACAATACTTATTTTACAATAATTTACTTACAATACTTTAGTTACAATACTTAACTTTCAGTAAGTGATGGACTTCTAGGTGATTTATTTATTCAATTGACAATTGTACTGAATTTGAATACGAATGATATGCCACTATTTTGTGATCTCACATAGAATTGGCTTCCAATTTAATATGCGGTCCAATTTATAATGCCCAATCGCCGAGGCGAACAGGCATTGGTAAGATAGCACTCTTACATTTTGTGTAGAATGTTATCTTATCGTTTAAAATGGTGAGGATCGGTGTCGGTTGTAAGGGGAATAGGAGGAGACCGACGTAAAATTTTCCAAAAATCAAATTTCTTGTCATTTTTTTAAATCTCCTGTTAATTTTGTTTCAGCTGATTTATGTTAGGGACTGGTCAATAAGTGCAGGGGGGGGGGCGCAGCAAACAGGGGGTTCTACTATAGGTCGTATGTTTTTTAGCCTTGCGTATTGTTTTTTAGCCCCTGTGTATTTTGATCCATTTCAGAAGAACAAATATAAACATTTCCCGGAGGAGCATGCCACCCAGATGATGTGCGATCATGTGATTGCTTTTGCTTTTTCCTTCTACCCTATTTAGGTTCATTGTGGGGGTTTTAATGCTTTTGTTAGTTTCCTCTTTTCTATGAAGCTTTGGATCAGGTGCAAACATGAATGGTGTGCAGTGGTTGTGGCTGCCAAATACCAATTTTGGAATATTTATGAATTTCAAACTTAAACACAGAGCGAGCATATAAAATGCAAGGACACGCCCCTCTGAAGCGCTTTGTTGGCTATTTTTGTCATTAATGGCATGTGGCGAAAGCCGAAACGTCACACAACAACGGTCGTAGCTACAACGGTCAAGAAAAATTGGGGTTTCTTTATCCAAATAACTAATTGATTTATGTCAAATAAAACAAGCTAAAATAATAAATATTGAGCGCAAAACTTATACATCTATTCATCGTTTGGAAGAACTAAATGCAAACAATGAATTCCCTTTGCCCGTTTCGATATGTACAGTACGGTCCAAGTCCCTGGGAATTCAAATTACGCAGCTAGCTAAAATTGCTGCAAAGCTTAAGCCTGCGATCAAAGAGCCACCTGTTTCCATGTATCCGAGTTTGTCGAGAAATAGAACGAGTCTCATGAATGTGACTTTGGTGGGATTTTCAAATTATTCAGGTTTACAAGCTTTGTAATTGTGCAAACAACTTGGACAATACTGAATAACTGCACATAATTAGACCCGGGTGAATTAACCAATCAAATGAGATCATTGGCTGAACGTTGGGATTTGTGATTGACATGCTGTACACCTCAGCCTCGACTTATAGGCTCGCTCCATGTTAAGATAGGGTACCACGTCAAGAAATAACCTACTGATTGAATTTGAGGATTATTTTCAGTTTTTACTCGTACGTAAAGGCAATGAAACGAAAATAGCTGTGGAAACAAATATGCAAATTTTAACTCGGTCGGTCGATGGGCTGTAAACTTTAATTTATGAATATATACCCCTGTCGAGGTTGCCCACAAATACACCATGATGTAGGTCAAGGCAAATTTAGACTCTAGGGTGAGGTGAATTTAGCCTAATTTGTAATAGAGTACTAAAGAAATTACGTAACAAATTAAATTTGCGAATTTATCAAATTTGATCAGTTATTCAGAAGATGCATGCTGAAGAACGTCCACTTGCCAAAAATTAGCTTTCCATTGCAATTTGCGGCCTATTTATGGGCACTTCAGGTTTTAATTTCTCCATACAAACCCTTCTAATTTGCGTCTGTTACTTCAGTTTAGAACAGGTGCAAACTTAGAGAGGTTTGTATGGGACAGTACCAGTGAATATTGCCAAATTTGAATCAAGGGTGTAGGATTGTACTAATTTCTCTGAATTTGGACTCGGGCGCCTAGGGTGAGACTAACAATTTCTTCAAATTTGGACTCAGGGGCATAGCGCGAGGCTATTTTTGCCAAGATTACACTGAGGGGGTTGGGGTGAATTTAGATTACTTTATAATAAGGGTTTAGGATTAGGGCAATTTTCTCACAATTTGGACTCAGGGGTATAAGGTGGGGTGAATTTAACCTAATTTCTAATAAGAGGTGAGGCTATTCTTGCAATTTGGACTCAGGGGCATAGGGCAAGGCTTTTTTTGCCAAAATTGCACTGAGGGGTGTAGGGCCATAGAGTGGGGTGAATTTAAATTACTTTATAATAAGGGGTCTAGGATTAAGTCAATTTCACAGAATTTGGACACAGGGGTATAGGGTGGAGTGAATTTAACCTAATTTGTAATAGGAGGTGTAGGGTGAGAATATTTCTCCGAATTTGGACTCAGGGTTATAGGTGTAGTGAATTTAACCTAATTTGTAATAGGAGATATAGGATGACGCTATTTCTCCGAATTTAATATTTGGACACAGCAGCATAGGGTGAGTCTATTTTTACCAAAATTACACTGAGGGGTGTAAGGCCATAGGGTGTGGTGAATTTAGATTACTTTATAGGATTAGGGCTATTTCTCCGAATTTGGACTAAGGGGTATAAGGTGGGGTGAATTTAACCTAATTTCTAATAAGAGGTGTAGGGTGAGAATATTTCTCCGAATTTGGACTCAGGGGGCATAGGGCGAGGCTATTTTTGCCAAACTTGCACTGAGGGGTGTAGGGCCATAGGGTGGGGTGAATTTTAAATTACTTTATAATAAGGGGTCTAGGATTAGGGCAATTTCTCAGAATTTGGACTCAGGGGTATAGGGTGAAGTGAATTGAACCTAATTTGTAATAAGGGGTGTAGGGTGAGAATATTTCTCCGAATTTGGACTCACGGGCAAAGGGTGAGGTGAATTTAACCAAATTTGTAAATAAGAGTGGTGTTGGGTGAGTCTAATTTCTCAGAATTTGGACAGAGGGGCATAGGGCGAGGCTATTTTTCGCCAAAATTGCACTAAGGGGTGCAGGGCCATAGGGTGGGGTGAATTTAGATTACTTTATAATAAGGGGTCTAGGATTAGGGCAATTTCTCATAATTTGGACTCAGGGGTATAGGAAGGGGTGAATTTAGCCTAATTGATAATAACAGGTGTAGGATGACGCTATTTCTCCGAATTTGGACTAAGGGTATAAGGTGGGGTGAATTTAACCTAATTTCTAATAAGAGGTGTAGGGTGATGCTATTTCTCCAAATTTGGACTCAGGGGTATAAGGTGGGGTGAATTTAACCTAATTTGTAATAAGAGGTGTAGGGTGAGAATATTTCAACGAATTTTGACTCAGGGGCATAGGGTGAGACTATTTTTGCCAAAATTACCCTGAGGGACGTAGGGCCATAGGGTGGGGTGAATTTAGATTACTTTATAATAAGGGGTTTAGGACAATTTCTCAGAATTTGCACTCAGGGATATAGGGTGGGGTGAATTTAACCTAATTTGCAATAACAGGTGTAGGGTGAGGGCTAATTTCTCTGAATTTGGATTCAGGGGTATAGGGTGGGTGAATTTAGCCTAATTTGTATCAAGGGGTGTAGGGTGAGGCTAATTTCTCCGAATTTGGACTCAGGGGCATAGGATGGAGTGAATTTAACCTAATTTGTAATAAGAGGTGTAAAGTGAGGCTAATCTCTCCGAATTTGGACTGAGGGTGCAGGGCGACGCTATTTTCGCCAAAATTGCACTGAGGGGTGTAGGGCCATAGGGTGGGGTGAACTTAGATTACTTTATAATAAGAGGTCTAGGATTAGGACAATTTCTCAGAATTTGGACTCAGGGGCATAGGGCGAGGCTATTTTTGCCAAAATTGCAATCAGGGGTGCAGGGCCATAGGGTGGGTGAATTTAGATTACTTTATAATAAGGGGTCTAGGATTAGGACAATTTCTCAGAATTTGGACTCAGGGGCATAGGGCGAGGCTATTTTGCCAAAATTGCACTGAGGGGTGTAGGGCCATAGGGTGGGGTGAATTTAGATTACTATATAATAAGGGGTCTAGGATTAGGACAATTTCTCAGACTTTGGACTCAGGGGCATAGGGCGAGGCTATTTTTGCCAAAATTGCAATCAGGGGTGCAGGGCCATAGGGTGGGGTGAATTTAGATTACTTTATAATAAGGGGTCTAGGATTAGGACAATTTCTCAGAATTTGGACTCAGGGGCATAGGGCGAGGCTATTTTTGCCAAAATTGCACTGAGGGGTGTAGGGCCATAGGGTGGGTGAATTTAGATTACTATATAATAAGGGGTCTAGGATTAGGACAATTTCTCAGACTTTGGACTCAGGGGCATAGGGCGAGGCTATTTTGCCAAAATTGCACTGAGGGGTGCAGGGCCATAGGGTGGGGTGAATTTAGATTACTATATAATAAGGGGTCTAGGATTAGGACAATTTCTCAGAATTTGGACTCAGGGGCATAGGGCGAGGCTATTTTTGCCAAAATTGCAATCAGGGGTGTAGGGCCATAGGGTGGGGTGAACTTAGATTACTTTATAATAAGGGGTCTAGGATTAGGACAATTTCTCCGAATTTGGACTCAGGGGCATAGGGCAAGGCTAATTTCCCCAAAATTGCATTCACGGGTGTAAGGTGAGGTGAATATTGGCAAATTTGCACCAAGGGGTGTAGGATTTGGATAATTTCTCAGAATTTGGACTCAGGGGTATAGGGTGAAGTGAATTTAACCTAATTTGTAATAAGGGGTGTAGGGTGAGAATATTTCTCCGAATTTGGACTCACGGGCAAAGGGTGAGGTGAATTTAACCAAATTTGTAAATAAGAGGTGTTGGGTGAGTCTAATTTCTCAGACTTTGGACTCAGGGGCACAGGGCGAGGCTATTTTTGCCAAAATTGCACTAAGGGGTGTAGGGCCATAGGGTGGGGTGAACTTAGATTACTTTATAATAAGGGGTCTAGGATTAGGACAATTTCTCATAATTTGGACTCAGGGTATAGGAAGGGGTGAATTTAGCCTAATTGATAATAACAGGTGTAGGATGACGCTATTTCTCCGAATTTGGACTAAGGGGTATAAGGTGGGGTGAATTTAACCTAATTTCTAATAAGAGGTGTAGGGTGATGCTATTTCTCCAAATTTGGACTCAGGGGTATAAGGTGGGGTGGAATTTAACCTAATTTGTAATAAGAGGTGTAGGGTGAGAATATTTCTCTGAATTTGGACTCAGGGGCATAGGGCGAGGCTATTTTCGCCAAAATTGCCCTGAGGGACGTAGGGCCATAGGGTGGGGTGAATTTAGATTACTTTATAATAAGGGGTTTAGGACAATTTCTCAGAATTTGCACTCAGGGGTATAGGGTGGGGTGAATTTAACCTAATTTGCAATAACAGGTGTAGGGTGAGGGCTAATTTCTCTGAATTTGGATTCAGGGGTATAGGGTGGGTGAATTTAGCCTAATTTGTATCAAGGGGTGTAGGGTGAGGCTAATTTCTCCAAATTTGGACTCAGGGGCATAGGGTGGAGTGAATTTAACCTAATTTGTAATAAGAGGTGTAAAGTGAGGCTAATCTCTCCGAAATTGGACTGAGGGGTGCAGGGCGACGCTATTTTCGCCAAAATTGCACTAAGGAGTGTAGGGCCATAGGGTGGGGTGAACTTAGATTACTTTATAATAAGGGGTCTAGGATTAGGACAATTTCTCCGAATTTGGACTCAGGGGCATAGGGCAAGGCTAATTTCCCCAAATTGCATTCACGGGTGTAAGGTGAGGTGAATATGGCAAATTTGCACCAAGGGGTGTAGGATTTGGATAATTTCTCAGAATTTGGACTCAGGGATATAGGGTGTGGGTGAATTCAAACCTAATTTGTTATAAGGTGTAAAGTGAGGCTAATTTCTCCAAATTTGGACAGAGGGGCATAAGGCAAGGCTATTTTGCCAAATTGAATTGAGGGGTGTAGGGCCATAGGGTGGGGTGAATTTAGATTACTTTATAATAATTTTCACTTGTTTTGGCCGATTAGATCACTTGTTGATCCAATGCACACCTAGCCTCCTACGCAGACGCTCTTTGGGCTTGTCACGCAATTTTCCTCCCCCACTAACTGGGGAGGAAAGATTGCGTGACGAGCCCAAAGAGCGTCTGCATAGGAGGCTAATGCCACACCAGCAGGATTGTTGTCCATGGTTGCTTGCTTGAAAATTTTGTTTTATAATAAGGGCTGTAGAGTGAGGCTAATTTCTCTGAATTTGGACTCAGGGACAAAGGGCGTGGCTAATTTTCCAAAAATTGCACTCACGGGTGTAGGGTGAGGTGAATATTGCCAAATTTGCACCAAGGGGTGTAGGGTGAGGCAAATATTGTCAACTTTGTATCAAGGTGTAGGATTAGGGCAATTTCTCCGAATTTGGACTCAGGGGTATAGGGTGGAGTGAATTTAACCTAATTTGTAATAAGAGGTGTAGGGCGAGGCTAATTTCTCTGAATTTGGACTCAGGGTCATAGGGTGGGGTGAATTTTACAAAAATTGCACTCACGGGTGTAGGGTGAGGTGAATATTGCCAAATTTGTACCAAGGGGTGTAGGGTGAGGCAAATATTGTCAACTTTGTATCAAGGTGTAGGATTAGGGTAATTTATCCGAATTTGGACTCAGGGGTATAGGGTGGGTGAATTTAGCCTAATTTGTAATAAGAGGTGTTGGTTGAGGCTAATTTCTCTGAATTTGGACTCAGGGTCATAGGGTGGGTGAATTTATCAAAATTTGGAGTCAGGGGCATAGGGCTAGGTTAAGTTTGCCAAATTTTCACTCAGGGGTGTAGGGTGAGACGAATATTGCCAAATTTGTATGTTAATTTGTTATGCAACTTACTAGTACAGGCAAAGTGACTGGCAGGAGGGAACATGCCTCTTTTGGATGACTATTCAACTCGCATGTCTAAACACAGGCCGCCCAAGCTAAAGATAAGAGAAACAGTGTCACGGTATAAGCGGCATTGTGTTACAACGGCTCGATTTATAAGGGTTTGTATGGGAACGCAACGGTTATGTTTTAGAAGATATAAATCGAATGTTTTGTGAATAAAAACGACTTACCCTGTTGCTGTGTTGTATTCTTTGTAGTTTGCCAGCTTCTCAGGCCGTTTGAGGCGATTTGGGCGAGTTTTAGTTTTCGAGGTTTTCCGTTAATATAATTATTAAAGGCAGGAAAGAACATTTCAAATCCAATCACTCGAAGATCGATAAATTCTGTTAAAATACTCGAATCGCCTCAAAACTTCCACCAGTGTAATCTCCGATAACGAATGTTCCCTATGGTTGTTTTTTCGGCTTCCAAATGCCGTTCTAACTGCGGATAACTTTCGTCAGTGCGACACTCGCGTTTCTAGATACCCGTTGGACGTTTGAACCACACACAAAATGGCGTCACGTCGACAAAATCATCCTACGCCAGGGAGGGGCATGGACCTATTGTCATCCATGCAAAATGACACTGCGGGGCCCGGAGAGGTCGATTGTCACACGAAATCGGAAACCAGCACGTGAAAATTTCCCGCCTAAACGTCGACCGCTAACCGTCACATTCCAGCGAGGAATCGATCGATCCGTCCGTCTGAAAGCAGATATTTATCGGACTAAATCAATGTTTTCGAAAATAGCAAGCAGAAAAGAAAAATATCTAAATCTTGGAGATACTCAACAGCGTAGAAATTGCTTTTAATCCGTTCGGCCTGAAGAACAAGGCATTTACTTTTAGATTCGAATTACAATTTGAAAGTCAGTGTGACAATCGACCTCTCCGGGCCCCGCAGTGTCATTTTGCATGGATGACAATAGGTCCATGCCCCTCCCTGGCGTAGGATGATTTTGTCGACGTGACGCCATTTGGTGTGGTTCAAACGTCCAACGGGTATCTGGAAACGCGAGTGTCGAACTGACGAAAGTTTATCCGCAGTTAGAACGGCATTGGGAAGCCGAAAAAAACCATAGGGAACATTCGTTATCGGAGATTACACTGGTGGAAGTTTTGAGGCGATTCGAGTATTTAACAGAATTTATCGATCTTCGAGTGATTGGATTTGAAATGTTCTTTCCTGCCTTTAATAATTATATTAACGGAAACCTCGAAACTAAACTCGCCTAAATCGCCTCAAACCGGCCTGAGAAGCTGGCAAACTACAACACAGCAACAGGGTAAGTCGTTTTTATTCACAAACATTCGATTTTATATCTTCTAAAACATAACCGTTGCGTTCCCATACAAACCCTTATAAATCGAGCCGTTGTAACACAATGCCGCTTATACCGTGACACTGTTTCTCTTATCTTTAGCTTGGGCGGCCTGTGGTCTAAATGACTTATATTTTAGCCCCTTTCTCTTATTTACAGCCACAGCACAGGAGCAACACCAGTTCTCGTATGATCACTGAAGTTAAGCCCTGTCGTGTGGGGTTAGTACTTGCATGGGCGACCGACAGGGAAGACCCCATGTTGTAGTCGTTTAATTAATTTGTCCTTTTTGTCACATCTGATTGTTTTATTTAGTTGTCAACTGTCACATTACTGCTCTCAAAAAACTTCAAGAAATATTTTTACTTTGTCGAATGCATTACAATTGAAAAGTAATTTTAAAGTACGATTATATACACAGATAGGGGTTATTTACAAGATGGCTTTGAATTTTAGGAGGAGAGAAAATTTTCATAACTCTAATCTAACGTTTTCAAGCTGGAATTTAGGTAAAAGTTTTTCAACAAAATCCGGAAGGAGGATAGCTTTGTTATGCAACTTACTAGTATATATATAATATCTCTGCGCGGGGGACATCAGATTCGCATCTAGGCTATTTTCAGATCATTTTACCGCCAGTCCACTTGGCCACTGAATAAAAAGAAAAACTGAACTTTTGTGATATCTTTGTTTTAATTTTATTATTATTATTTTATTTACTTTTGTGATATCTGAGTAATGATTTTCTAACAATCCTCTTGGATGGTTGCTTCCCGGAAACAGAAAACAAAAGAATATGTGAAATTTCTGGCCTAAAAAGTGGTTGCGATCGCTAAGAAATTTGAGCAGTGGTCACTTACGAGAGAGTTTTTGAAACAGTATTTGACTGAAAAACAAAATGGTCATTTACAAAGTGGTCACTTATGTGAAGTCATCGCTAGGAGAGAGTTGACTGTATTATTATCGCACATTGAATTGATCAATATTCTACCACTTTACCAACATGCCACTTTGTTGAAAGAAATGTATTACCATACTTTATTTGATTGGAGAAGTTTCAGAATCTGCTGTAATATCTGTGGTGAATGTTTCTTGAGAGCAATCCCCAAAAGAACTGGTTTACTGGTATGCTCGTTGACAAGGGCTCCAATTTGTTTTGCATAAACATGCCAGATTTCCTGCATAAAATAATATTTTCGTGAATAAACCAGTCATCCTTCTACAGCTGTATTATCAAATATAATAATATTGCATTTACTAGCTCAGTTTAATTGGGGTTGTCACATAACAATTCTCCCTGTAGGGAGAAGTCCTTATAAATGGGTACTTTTCCTAGGGTGGGGCTATTCCACACCCAGGGGGAATCCCATATAAAAGTAATGGGACTGATGGTCAGAAATTTTGAAAGGAACCCCTAAAAGGTATTGGAATCTTGTTTTGTGGGTGTGGCACAAATTCATTTTATTTATACCAGAATAACTTAACTAGAATAGTGGTCATTTTTTAGATTTTAATACCCTAAGTATAGTGCCAAACCACAAATTTTAAATCCCCGAAAGTTATGACAACCACCCCATCATTTTTATATGGGAGTCCCTCTGGGAGTCCCCTGGGATTCCACATAGTTTTCAGTGGGGTGTTATGCTGTGACCTACAAACCCCACCTCTTACATTGAGTACATTGTATATCTTTATTCCTAATCCATCTCAGAGCAAACAGTAGAGTCTCCAATCTCGGACCTAACACCATCCAGCAGCAAATATCTTATGGCTTACATCAACCTCGTCCCTAGGGCCATCTCCACTTTCAAGATGGCGGGTGGGCGCGAAGAAGACCCTGGCAAAGAGCAGGTCACCTGTCTCCAAAAATATTGGAGATTTTGATTGTTTCAAAAATGGCGGCGGGCTTGCGATAATTTGGCTAATTTTGTGGTCACGTGACCTGCTATTCTCCAGGGGCTTCTTCGCGCCCACCCGCCATCTTGAAAGTGGAGATGGCCCTGGGGACGAGGTTGGACTTACATATACTGTATGAGGTTGCCACCCTTCAAGTCACTTCATACTATAACCTGAGTTCCACTTCCACCCCTCCCCCCCCTCCTGAAAAGCTAAAATACTTGGGTTATTCATGCTATAGAATTCAAACTAAATGTATTTAATATGCAATAGCTGTTATTACAGTTGAGCCCGCAGTCAAATATTCTTTGTTTTTAAAAAGTATGCAAACGAGTTAAGCTCAATTTCTGCCGCTCTCTCGAGTCCGGTCTTCATTCTGGCTCATTTTCCCAAACAGCGGCTAGTATTAAGCCCATAAATGAGGCTCATGGGCCAATACAATGCCAGATTGACCCTTTCGCCTCATTTGCATGTCAAAACCGCTGACATCTGTAATAACAGCTATTGCCTTCTGCAAAGGCCACTGGTGCTTATCTTGTAAGCAAGACTAGTTGTAATCATTGTAAACAAACCTCGTCACTTCCCATGAGTGTTCTAGTACTGAATGTGTGCGTGCCTGTTGTTGATGAGTCTTCTGTTGCAGAGCTTGACATTTTATTTACACTGACCTGTTAAGGTGTTAAATAATAATGCAATGTTTACAAATGCTGTCAGGTAAGCAACATACTTGGCAAGAGGGTATTTAAACATCTCAAATTACAGTCAACACCCATTTTTCAGATGCCTTGTTATTATGGACATGCACAAGCTGAAGCTCCTGGCTGAATCTTCAAAAGATTTACAGAAATCACAGTCCTGGGAATGTCCAATATAATGAGAGTTGACTGTATACCCTGGGGGACAGGGTTCAGAGCCCAGGGGGGTACTCCCAAAAAAATTGGGTGGGGGTGTGCCACTGGGCTATAAAAACCCTTACCCTGTACCAGACCACAAAACGCTAATTTGCAACCCTGTTCAAGACTAAATGTTAAAAAAGATACCTGTTCCAGACAACTTTTAACAATTTTTTCTCTCCCAAAAGGCTAAACTAGTAAGCAGCAATGCGAAATTGTAGTTGTAAAGCTTCTTTTTAATACTCCTATGCCAGAGTATCAATTACCGATCTTCTTGCCAACTTCTGGGAAACTGATACCCTGTTCCAGACCAAAATATGCCTTTTATTATACTCTGCTCCAGACCAAAATGCTTAAAAACCATACCTTGATCAGCGGCACATACCTATATAGTGTATATAAGGGAGTGCCTCCTGCCCCCCCCCCCCCCCCCTCCGGGGTCGGAGCTTCCTGTTCCCATACTATTTACTCCTGGTTACCACCCCTTCCTTAGTGGCTTCCCCCCCCCCCCACTCCGACCAGAACAGAGGAAGCTGCTGATCAAGGGAGAACCTTTGATCTGGAAATGGTAGATCACTGCTTAATATAAACTCTACATCTGATTACTGATCACTTCAACATGTAATAAAAATTTACTTGGGAAGTTTTATAATTTAGAGTTTCAAAAAATATTTATTTATTCAAGGCAAATATAAGGAAGAGAAGGGATCATAAACATGCAAGTACTAATAAATCAAATTGTTATTGATTTTATGTAGCGTACCAAAGTTCCAATTTTCTCAAACTGAGATATGATCACAAAGACTCTGTCCTGATAAGCGGAACATACTACTTCTGTGTGGATTCCATCGATGATGGCCGCTGTCTACAAAATAAAACAATTCTCCGTTAATACATTGACTAACAAAAAGTCAAAAACGAAGCTTGGTATATAGACATAGTTACTTGACGAGTTTGCACAAGGTGAGCGGCCATGTTGAAATCTGCGGGAGTCTGGTGCGGGTGACAACATATTTTATTTTAGTGGGAGAGGGGTGGAGTGCACCTGTCACGCTTACACCTGCCAAGCGTGACAGTTCCCGCTGAGTGACTGTGGCATTCGATCGTGGAATTTGTTTGATCTCTGCCCTGATCTCTAGCACATTGGAAAACACCTGAGGCGGAAAATCACCATGAACTTCTTGTTGCAGGTAATTTAATGACCAAAGTGCCATTAGAATACCTTTAGAATTATATTTTTAAATCGAAATGACTGCAACAGTCATCAAAATACAGCTGTTTGCAAGACGATCGCGAGGTACATGTTCGGCTATACGCAGCGCGCGATATATCGGCCGGGCAACAACAAATCTCAGTAACTCTTTCTTTTGTGTTACAGTGGTTACAGAAATGAGCTCTAAGGATGTGAATCTTTGTTTCTTTCACATTTCTTTGTCGCTGCTTTGTTGATGTTCAAAATTTTATATTTGTGCATGTTTTGCACGGGTGTTTTGCACAGCACGCGAGCATCAAAAGACCGGTGTGCGATGACCGCAGAATGCAGACTATAAACCCTAACATAACCCTAACCAAATATTAACCCTAACCCTAATCCTAACACTAACAATTTTTAGGGTTAGGGTTAGTTTTTGGTTAGGTTGGGTTATGTTTGTAGGGTTAGTCTGCAGTCTGCAGTCTGCATATATTTGTCGCACACCCGGGGGGGGAGGGGCATTCCCTCTTATACGCTATATAGGTGTACCTCTGGACAGGATATGGTTTTTAAGCATTTTGGTCTGGATCAAGGTATAACAAACGACTTTTTTTGGCCTGGAACAGGGTATCAGTTTCCCAGAAGTTGGCTCGCAGATCGGTAATTGTTACTCTGGAATAGGACAAAACGAAACGCGTTACGCGTAGGCTTTACATGTTCACAGTGCTGCTTACTAGTTTAGTCTTTTGGGTTAGCAAAAATATCGTTAAAAATCGTATGGAACAGGGTATCTTTTTTTTAAACATTTAGTCTGGAACAGAGTCGCAAAATTAGCGTTTTGTGGTCTGGTACAAGGTAAGGGCCCAGCGGCACAGTACCCCCCCCCCCCCCCCCCTCGGGGGGGGGGGGGGTCGCACAGCGATCACAAAGACTGTATGGAAGATTTGTGCACCGCAAAATTAAACATGATCAAACATCTGATGGAATACATTGATAAAATGTTTTGTTTCCCATCGCCCTCTCTCTCGTGAAAGTGGGTCGGTCTGTCGGTTAAAAAAATTAAAAAAAAGCCGAGAAACGAAATATTGACAAATTATACATAAATAATTCCAAGCGAGCCTTGATTTTATCTTCCCCGTGACCACCATTTTGTTACGAGTCGATATCACTCGAAGACGTCATTACTGGGCTGATTTTAATACACAGATGTCAGAGTGTAAATAAAGCAAAATAAACTTGGAAACACGCGAGAAATGGGCGCAGGCAATGAATCAGAACATTTTTTTTTACTTTTTGAAAAAATTGGGTCGGTCGGGCGATGGGAAACAAAACATTTTATGGGGATGAAAATCGATCTCTGGTCCTTAAAATTAACTTGCTTAAAAATTAGGTAGGAATAGTGTGTTATATTTACATAAATATCATACAGTGTCGAAACATTTTGAATAGAATGTATGTCTATTAAGCGGCCACCCTCGGGGAAATGCTTTGTGGGGAATTAAGTCACAGTAAACCCACACTGTCACAGATTTAATCGAAGAACGCTAGTAGACTAGTACAACTAATCACCCTCTCAACAGGGCACCCAACGGATCGTTTCGGTGGATGGAATATCTGTTCGGAAGGCCTATAATCGCCTCAGATATTCGGTTAGGGAAATGTCATCTCGAACTTTCCGTAATATGGGAAAACTAATGCCTTTTGTTTTCGATGAGATAAAAATGTCGTTTTGAGTACAACGAAAAAGTTCAGCTAGGATTTTCGGAAAGGAAAAAGCAGCTCATAAATTTGGGTAAAAAGATTTCAATCCCTAAAATTTTCTGAAGTTTGAAAGTTCAGCTAAGAACGTTGAGGCTGAGATTGACCAAAATTTTAAGAACATGCTAAGAACATAGCCAGGTTGAGACTTAGCTAAGAACATTTTATTCACTTGTTTCTTGCATCGAGCTCTACTACGATATTCCAGTATCCTTTCAAAAAATTTAAAAAATGTAACATTTCAAATATCTCTGCGAATAAGCAGTTCAAATCAGCTCAAAATACTTTGAATGCACATCATTTTTTATATAGAGTGTTTTTACTTGACGTCATAGCCGCCATATTGGTGTCCTCGTACAAAGTAATTTTTATTAACATATTCAGTTTGTTGGGGACACCAACATGGCCGCCACGGCCTTTGTCATAAATTCCCACAGGACTGAGTGAAAACGCTCTATAGTAAATACATTTTCATGGTCACGTTCAAATCTTTTTTTGTGAAATTCTATACCATTTAACTTAAGAACATGTTAAGAACGTTTTCAGGTTGAAATCGCCAAAAATAAGAACATTCGGTCTTGGTTCAGCCTCAGCTCGAAAATTAGACGTTCTGAGAGCGTCAACAGCACAATTATAACGTAAAAACGACGTTCCGACACATACAGGAAAATTTTGTCGTTGGGTGCCCCTGTCTGACAACAGAACAATTTTCTCTACATATAAGCTCTGATTCTACAAACAATTATCTAATCGACGCTCCTTAACAAATAAAAGCTGATTGGAACAAAAGTACAATCTTTCGCAAACACGATCTCTTTTCACCGAACAATAACAGTGGTGGTCAGTTATAATAATGAAGTGTTTTGTTTAATTTGGATTAATGAAATTTAAAGATGAGTTTTGGACGCACGACCAGAATGATATTATGGTATGGTAGAAACTTAGAGACAAAGATAATAGGATTAAACAGTTCATTATTCCATTTTACGATTATTTGTCAAAAAAACTGTACTTTTTTCGTTGCAGAACAAAAGTAAAAGATTCAACAATAATTATTCATAATCAATGTAATAACTGGAAAGGGTTTTTCTATACATGTACACACAATGTATGTCAATAGGCGGGCACTAATAAGAGCTTGTAAGTCTTTACATCGGAAATTAATTTCTGAACGTTTAAATAATTTGACAACTCTTTGCAGTTAGCCTGCGTGCAGACGTCTCCTATTTCCTTGCTTCACGCGGAAAAGCTATTTGCAGTTGTTGGGAAACGGATATAGCTGTGATTGGAATGAGGCTCATATTGTCATCTTTTTATTTTTCGATCCCCTTAACAGCCAAAACAATAGTAACCAATTAAATTTATGACAGAGGTAAAATTATTCACGCTCATTGTCTTTCCAACTCACTGATGTTCAAAGTGGCTTCCGATCTTGAAGCTATTACGTTTTATCACAGATAAAATACTAAGCAAAATGCCACTTCTTGTTCTAGACTGCAAAACAGTCGTAATGTTTGCGTTGGTCTGTCAAACAAATGCGCGCGGTCCTTGAACGAAAGGTCTGGAGCGAGTGTGAAAAGAGTGGAACTGGGGAGAGAAGTGCGTGACTTTTTCCCGCGAGGCTCGCACGCGAGGATCCACGCTTTCGGCGCTTCGCGCCTTGCGACCAGCGATTTAGAGAAAAAAACGACTGTTTTGCAGTCTATTCTTGTTCCTCTATTTCAGGTCACAGTTATTGTGCTTGTGCAGTTATCAGAACTATGGGCGTTTCCTAACGGTCCTCCGTTGAGCTCGTGCGACTCCATGTTCCCTTATCATACCGATGCCAATAAAGTTCCATACAAACCGCAGACTGGAGAGGCTCCTTACAACATCACTGTGTCCAAAAGTTCGTACATCGCTGGAGAGAATCTTACAGTGACCATCTCAGGATCAACTACTTTTAAAGGATTCATATTACATGCTCGCGGGAGTGACAGCTCAGTTGCGTGGCCAGTAGGAGAATTCGTCCAAATCCCTAATGGTACGTATTCTCAAATGTTTCTTTTGGTTGTCACGCAACACCCTTCCTTCCAAGGAGCGTGACAACCGAAGAACGCGATCACGCTACTCGAACTCATGGTTACCAAGGTTTTATTTTGCGTTATTTGAGGCTACTACGATCTGCAATTTTAGACAAAACGTTTGACACATTGAACTTCATTAGCGCTTTTATACCTTTGTGTTGTGGTTATATTATCTCCCCTACCTCTAATCAATGTTGTTTGGGTCTGAATATGAACGCTACAATATTTTAAGCCCTTGGAGACAGCATTGAATAAATGGAGGGTTATTTGTGTGCGTTTAGGGGCCCAACCTTTACAAAGTTCGTAAGCTAGGTTGGTCTCAACAGGTTTTGTCCAAAATTGTAGCTATGCATATAGACATACCGTACTTGAACCAGGGCCCTCTCTTTCTTACTATCCAAAAACGGGGTGAAACATAGCCAAACTCTTTCTTGAGGAGAGAATGGCCCAGGCAGGATAGAAAATGTTTGCGCCGAATGTTCGATTGTTTTCTGATTGAACACTAACGATGGGAAAATATTCAAATGCTTCTGCATACACGAGGCTTTGTCCAACCAAATAATTTGCTTTGTGAAAATTTACGATAATAAAGTAATTCGTTATTTAATATATAAATATTTTCATTATCTAATTATTTTTTCAGTCGCGCAATATCTATACTGCTCTGGTGGAGAACCAAAGGTATATATAAAGTGCTTCTTACTTCATTCTCGTCCCCAGAGTCCGCGATCCTTTTGGTCAGCACCAAGAAATCACGACCTCTGGCTGGTACCGATTTTCTGAGCTTGCGCAGAGTACTCGTTTTCTCTTGTTTTTTGTCTGTTCATTGTTTTAACAGCCAATCAAAAAATTTGTTCTAACTGTCCCCGCCAGAGTCCGAGATTCTTGGTGCTGACCAAAAGGATCGCGGACTCTGGGGACGAGAATGTTCTTACTTCGTAATCGGCTACATATCCTTAACATTTCTTAAAAGCCTTATTTTTTATGTTTAACTCATACTTGGTCATGAAACATTATGAGCGCAATGTAAGCTTTTTTTATTTTTTATTCCTTCTTTTTCAGAACACGGTTGCTCATAACAATCCTAACAGCGATGGTTCTCTCCAGTTCACATGGATGGCTCCCGCAAAGAGTGCTGGGAACATAAGCTTCGTGTAAGAAAGCATAAGTAGTACACGCCGTTTGCTCATCTTAAAAAAAATTAGCCTAAATCTTTCTTGCTTGCAATCCGTCTCAAACCTCTCCATCCTTAACCATCCTTGATCCTGTTTGGTTTGTTATTATCCTTCCCTAAAATCGACTATGTCACCCCCTCCATGTAAAGCGTTCCCACTGTCACATTGTAACGACTGGAGCATTTCATTTACGATTTTATTTCACCGTTTACTCCTTAGTTTTTGTTTCGATTGAGAAACACAATTCCGATTTCCAAACACCTCGAATGTCGTCAAAAATACTCCGCTGTACGTCGCATTTTCAGCTCTCTTCTCGGTCTTTGGAAATCGAATGAAACACTGTCTCGAGTGTTTGAGATTTTACTTCAACAACGTCTGAAAGGCAGCAATGAAAGTTTGCCAGTCTTATATCAGGCGTTACAATTGGCTGAAACATTTGTATGATACAGTGTTGCCATGGCATTGCTGCAAAACGTTGAGCTGTTTCGAGAAAGGTTGTCGGAAAAAAGCGCACGCGACAATCCCGAAAGGTAATCTGGGATATGATCAGCAAGGTACGTTCCTGACACTGTAGCTGTCGAACCTACTTTTGTTGCTTTTTTTTTAGCACTCGCAAACATACGTCCATGGCGTCTCTTGCCATTTTCTCAGATTTCCCTGAAATGCTGAAGTCAGGGAACCGTGAACTTAAAACTACCCACAATACCTTTCGCGATTGTCGCGTGCGCTTTTTGCGACAGCCTTTCTCGAAACAGCTGTATAAGTTATTTGACGTTACATTTCAGCGCTACCATCGTTCATAAGTACGACACGTATTGGACCAACGTTGCCTCATCTGTAGTTACCGGGCCACCAGCAGAAAACGTCACTAGAGGGGTCACAACTGAGAGCTTTCAGGTGAGCCTATCAAAATTGGACCCAAGCAGTTGTCACGTAAGAAATTCCCTCGCTGACCAGTAAAGAACAAAGGCTCTGACAACGAGATGGCGTTAATTTAATTTTGCAGCAAATTCTCATGAGTGGCGTAACATAATTCAGACGATCAGGAAAACTGTTTAGGTGCTTCATGGAGTATTTTTCCACTCTCTGGACTCGGCGTCCTGTTCAGAGTCCGTCATCATTTTCGATCCTTTCAATTTAAACTTAAGTTTGTTCATCGAAAAAAAATGGCTCAAAGGAGCTACGTCACGGATGGCGCATCTTGAAAAAATTGGCCATTTTTTCAAGTTTGCCGTTCGCAATCCGTCTTAATCTTCTCCATCCTCAACCATCCTTGTTCCTGTTTGGTTTATTATCACCTCTTTGGTGTTTTTCAACCTTAGTGAGCTATTATTTTGAGGGCTTCTTCAATTTGAAGGTGATTTTGCACTTACCAAAAATGGCTTCAAAATATCGTGACGTAGCTCCTTTAATATCACGTGACATTGCAGATTGACAAGACCGGATGTGGAAAAACCAAAGGATGTTACTCGCTGCCACCAAAGTGCACCGGAAGTGCGGACTGTTCTTATCTGTTTACTTATAAAGTTGACGGAGGAAATGCTGTGATAGAAATGAGTGCTAAACAACGCTGGGTTGCAGTTGGCTTTAATGAGCAGAAGTTAATGGTAAGAGTATGTTACGACTGTTTACTATTTGACGTATTAGTTCTTTAAGTCCCAATATTGATCAACATCAAAATTCCCTTCATCTTAATTGACACTATCAAGCGGGTGGGTCATGAGAATTACGTCATTGACGTTTTCTGATTCTGAGTCGGTCGGTCGGTCGGTCGGTCGGTCGGTCGGTCGTCGGTCGGTCGGTCGGTCGGTCGGTCGGAGCTATAAAACAAAAACGATCCAAAAAAGAGAAGGAGCATGGAACTAGGAGAACACCAAGTCTCATTGCCACAGAGCCTGGAAACAAAAAGAGGTGGTTAAGAAATCAAAGTGAGAGACGATAAAACTGCTTTAGTTGTTAGAGTTCAATAGAGTAGAAGAGTAGAAAGAAGATACAGTTTTTTCATCAAAATATCATCAAACATATCACCTCACTGACTGTCTAAGTAATAACGTCCTTTCCTTTCTTTTACATGTTTTATTAAAAGGACAAGATGGACTCCATAATGTGCGTCGCCATGGCAACGAATCTGGCGGAATTACGTCATTACTATTCTCTTGGCCACTCCCTTTTCCGACAAAACCTGGTAAGGAATGTATGTTTATTACGGATTATGATACGTTATAGCGTCTCAAGTGTAACCATTAAAATGTATTGTTAATATTACCAACAAAAACGAACCTTTTTTCAGGCTGGCAACAGTGACCTCACAATAACGACAATAGTTTACGAGGATGGTGGAATTAAGTGCAGGTTAGGGACAATTTTAACGTTTTGTTGTTGTTGTTGTTGTTGTTGTTGTTGTTGTTATTCGCGTTAACGACGAGGGCGAAATCCCGTCGGCGAGAATTGAGCCCGCAGTCTTCTTCACCGAAGTTGCTAGGTAACATGACGTATCATCGTTGCTTTGAGTACTCCCGATTGTTTGCACTATTGTCTGATATAAATTGAGTAAAAATCGGAAACGTGTTGAGTATTTCGACGAAGATTTGCCAAAAACCACACTTGTTCCCCTGACTAAATTTGTTGGTCGTCTGATATTTTCTAATGTCTGAAAAGGGCGAGGTCACTCTCTACAACAGCCTCCCTGGGAGAAAATTTACTGGCCGTTGTAGAGAGGTGGAGGTTGTACGGAAGTTTCAATAGAGTAAAGTGTATGGATCAGCGCATGGTCGGGACGAAAAATCCTGGCCATTTTAGAGAGGTGGCCGTTGTAGGGAGATGAACGTTAGTAGAGGTGAACGTCTGTATTTTTTAGGCGATTCTTGCCTTGTGTCTTTAACAAATACTTTCCCTTCTTACCTTCAGGGTGTCTCGCAAACTTACTTCAAGTGAGGCTCACTTCAGAGATCTGACAAAGAAATGGTATCTTCTTTTTGCGCATGGTGCAGCAAGTACGTATTATCACAGTCGATCAGGCTAAATACCGCATAATTAACTGAAA
Organism: Desmophyllum pertusum; assembly: GCA_029204205.1. NCBI lineage: Eukaryota > Metazoa > Cnidaria > Anthozoa > Scleractinia > Caryophylliidae > Desmophyllum > Desmophyllum pertusum. The sequence continues at coordinate 366,765 of MU826856.1, forward strand.
GTACTGCTCGTTAGCTAAGGCATTTGAATGGTGACATGCTAGAGTTTCACCCACGAACTTTGCAAACAGTTAGAACCACCTTGTACAGCATAATAAACGATATCACATGAAAATACTGCTCAATAGCTTCCATTTGAATGGCCACACACTATGGTTTCATCCACAGACCTAAACGTTAGAACCACCTTGTACAGCATAACAAACAGTTCCACATGAAAGTACTGCTCAATAGCTTTCATTTGAATCAGGTCGCACACAAGAGTTTCATCCACAGAGTTAGAACCACAAAACAATGCCTCAAGAATTTTCTCTTATAGTGAATGGGTAACCTTTAGATTCAAAGTATAAGATTTCTTTTTGTGTCATCAGGTCCTTCTGGCAGTGCTCAGTATCATTTTACAAATAGAACTTTCACTGGCGACATGGTGGATCTCTCTGTTCCCGCAACATTAGTTGATGAACAGAGTCAAACCAAAGAGACGGTGAGATGTTAGCTTGCAAGCAAGGCTCTTCTGTTTCGCGCGAGCAGCGAGTCGGCGCAGGGAATGTCGCCCCATTCCCTTCGCCGGCTCGCTTCACTCCTCCTTAAAATAGCTATGTCACGAGAAATTTAGTCATTTTTTTTTAACCATAAAATAATAGTTTGCTAAGATAGAAAACACCAAAGAAGTAATAATAAACCAAAAAGGAACAAGGATGGTTAAGATTGAGGATGATTTAGATGGATTGCAAACAAGATCTTGAAAAATTTAGACTAAATTTTTCAAAGATTTGGCATGACGTAACTCCTTTAACTCGTGACTACGATTCTGTTGCTCGCACGAAACCCAAACAGGAGTAGAGAGCCTGTGAGCAGGATAGTGAGATGTGATATTAATTTTTATTATATGGCAAACTGGTCCACGACGAAAAGGAACATTCTGATTGGTTCCCTGAGCGGTCCGTATTTTGCAATACGGACCGATATTTTGGTCATACGGACCGTATTTTGCAAAATTGTTTTCTATTAAGTAGAAACATGTTTCCTCGTGTCTGGCGGACAATTTCGGTTAAACGTTTCGCAAAGTGGCCTGAAAAATGCAAGACTATGCTTAGCTTTGGCGCGCGCGCGTTAGCCGAGAATGGTTGCATTAATTTATCAGCACGTTTTTGAAAAAGCCATTATAATAAAAACTTTATTGAACTAGCTTGTTCGGTCCGTATTGGGAAATATTGGTCTCGTTCTTTTTTTGCAAGTTTATGGACCTCGCCTTCGGCTCGGTCCATAAACTTGCAAAAAAAGAACTCGACCAATATTTTCCCAATACGGACCTCACGCTAGTTCAATAACATCTATATAAAAAACTTTTATTCACTGACCAGTCGGGAACAAATACCAGTAGTTTTGGGCGACATCTCCGGTATCAACCTCGACTTCAGGCTATTTCTCTTTTCCTCCCCTTGTCGTACAAGGGAGGGAAAGAAAGAGAGATAATTGACTGAGCCTGCGCGCGGTTTTCGTCACTGACGTTGCTAAGCAACATTGCGCCATCCTGGCGTGTCAATTTTCGGAGTACTCGTGAGTGCTCGCGATAGTTTTGATTGGATAATAAGAATCGGAAACTCTTCGAGTGCTTCAACGAAGATTTGTTAAATACGGCACTTGTTCCCCATACTGTGACGAGCTACGTCACGGTTGGCGCATCTTGAAAATATTGGCCAATTTTTTCAAGTTCGCCATTCGCAATCCGTCTTAATCTTCTCCATCCTCAACCATCCTTGTTCCTGTTTTGTTTATTATTACCTGTTTGGTGTTTTTCTACCTTAGTAAACTATTATTTTGAGGCTTCCTTCACTTTGAAGATGATTTTGCACTTTTGGTTTCATGCAATGGTTTGAGCAAAAAACGAAAAGTTTGTCTCAGACATGGGTTAATATTTAATCCAAGGGCCTCCCTAGGGGGCCAGATACACAAAAAGCAGGTGAATTTTTAAATTTTATATTTGTGGGTGATTCATTCTATTAAGTATCTGGATTGTTGGTATACACATTGCAGCTAAATTTTTACGACAAAAATGACCCAAAATAGCCTGGGCGGGTACCTTAAAATATCGTGACATAACTGCTTTAAGTGCCACCGTTTTTGTTCTTTCTTTATATTTGATTCTCTTATTTTCTCATATACTACAGATTAGCAAAGATGGATGCGGTAAAACAAAAAGCTGTTATTCTGAGCCCGAGAGCTGTAAGTCCAGCAGGGACTGTGAGTACCTTGTGACCTTGAAACCCGTGGGGGAGAAGGGTGAGTCCGGCGAGGTGGAAATCGAGATCAGCGCAAAGAAGCAGTGGGTGGCCATTGGTTTTAACAAGGAAAAAATGAAAATGGTAAAAAACTTTACTTGTAGTAATAAGAGAGAGCTCTGTTTCTTAGCCTTGTGGATCACCAGACCCGCCTTGTAACTAATGTCTCCGTAGCGACCAGGACAATTGCAAAACCCCTCATAATTTTGTCAGGTTGCCCAACCGTGTGCCTGCACCCATTTATACTCCTGGGTGGAGAGAGGCACTGTGAGAGTAACGTGTCTTGCCCAAGAACACAACGAACGCGAATGTCCTCTCTTTAAGCGCACAAGATACTGATACTTGATTTAGACACGAGGAGGCATCAGTATACCCCAGTGTGCCAGAGACTTTTATTGCGCGGTTTCCGGTTTCAAGTCTCTATTTTGACCCGCGCGAAACGCTATGCCGCTCTCCGGCCGATCCCGACGCGACGCGAGAAAAAAACCTCTGTTACCCTCCACAGCGGTCAAACGTGACGCGCCTGCGCAGTTCCCGCCAAAACCCGACTGCGAAATGTCCTAAATTTACGAAGTCCTCCACGTTTCGTCACTTTAAAGCTCAAACTTAAGAGATTTACTGAAAACTTAAGCTTTGTACTCGGAGTATGCATAGATAATTTAGGAATTGTTATCCACCAAGTGTCTCAGCTCGTATTTTGGTTTACCACTGCATGTTTTATAACGTTTCCTTACAAACTTCGCGGCCATTACGCTTCAAACTCATGGAAAAGTCAAGGCCGCGGAAACCGGAAGTGGCGCCGGATTTTTGCGTTTGACCGCTGTGTGTTGGTACCCAGGGTAGCACCAATACAGCTTAATACAGGAGCATATCACCCTGGAGCCTCCATCTCCCTTATTGGGCCTACGACACAGCGTAGTTACACCTTGAGCTATTTTTAGAATTACTTTTGCCGCGAAAATCACCCGTTGCGAGCACAAAGACGAGGTTGTCATTCATGTTTCAGATTTAAAATAAAACTAGGAATGGACGAGAGGAACGTGGAATAAAACTAGAACGGCGGAATGTCGTTACTACGAATTATCCACTATTGTCCGCGGACGTACACGGAAATCTTTTCGCGGGAGAATGATTCTAAAAATAGCCGAAGGTGTAACCACGCTGTTGTCATTAATCAGTACAGATAGAGGCTCCGGGGTGATATGCTCCTACTTAATATAAAAGATGAAAAATTGAAATATCCTTATTAACATGTTAATAAGATTAATTTTGTGTTTATTTGATGCTTGTTATTTCTTGCTATCCAGCCTGGTACCGATGGCTTAATCTGTGCTGACGTCAGTGGACAGGTTTCTGTAGACCACTTTGTGGTTAAAGGTTACGATAGACCTACCAAGACCACCCCAGTAAGTAACGATTCTCGCAGTGTGTTTTAGATGGTCTCAAATTCACCGACAAAAAGTACAACAAACCAAAGCCCGTTTTCCCAAGTAGCTTATTAGTGCCGGCGCTTATAACTCAGTTTCTGTAGCATGAAGCGACTAGGAGTATTGCTACTTCCCCTGGACGGATGCTAGTCCATTGTAGGTGACCCCTCAGCATTTTGTCAGGTTGCCCTAACATTTCGCCGATACTGACCCGTTTATACTCCTGGGTGGAGAGAGGCACCGTAAGAGTAAAGTGTCTTGCCCAAGAACACAACACAATGATCCCCGGACCGCTTGATCCGGAGTCCAGCGCACTAACCATATAGGCCACTCAACAAACCAAAGTAAACGCGCATAATTACTTATGACAATCATTTGATCTTAGCACTTCACGTCTACTGATGACTTAAATATCGTTGAATTCTAGAGACCTGCCTCCATTGTTAAAGATTTGGGAGAATCAAGAGGTGGAGTTGTAAGTTGCCGGTAAGTCAGATGTTAAAAAAGATACCATCATTTATCTCCAGGTTTTAATGTGTTCCCATTTGTATTTTAAATCATAGTTTTCGAAGAAAATTGAAAGATAAAGATGATAAAATGGTGGACCTAACTGAACCGTGGTATCTTGTGTATGCAAGTGGATACATGAGTAAGTGACGTAGTCTGTTCACAGACCTTCTATTAGACTGCAAAACAGTCGTTTTTTCTCTAAATCGCTGGTCGCAAGGCGAACGCGAACACAAGGGGGTGGGGGGGATAAAGATAAAATAGACGAAGTGACGTTGATTTCCATGAATCGTAACCATTCGTGATCTGACATTGTGGGGTTTTTTTCTGTTTGAAATAATAGGCGGAGACACAATAGACAAGCACCCTTCTACTCCAAGAACAAGTCCTCAGAAGGTCGAGGTGAATAAAATTGAAGTCCTTGGTGCAGAAAAGGTGGACACCGGAATGATACGAGCCCACGGTAAGATACACACACAACCCACAATCCTCCACTTTGCTCCAACGAAGGGCTAACGCTCGAAACGTCAGCTTTTAGAAATTCACTACGGCGGTTAATTTACCTTTATCAACTCTGAGTTGATAATCAACATAGCGTTTCACTTGCCCGCCGACGCAGCACCACAGTTTCATTAGAAACTAATCACTTTGTCCACGGTAAGATAGTCTCCTACGCAGCCGTTATTTGGCACGTTGCGCAGCGCTCTCCGAGTGGGGGAGGAGAGCGTTGCGTGACGAGCCAAATACGTAGGAGACTAACGGTAAGACAACAGATCCTGAGATCAAAATATTAATTCCCCTTACTGATTGTCACACATTTCTTTTAATGTTAGTTCTGAGAATTTGGTTGTACATCAAGGCAATATCTCTCAGTTGATGATTTTCTTTATTCTCATCACCTGTCTTCTTGTCAATGTAACGATATTGTAAGGAGAAAGTAGGTGCTGATCACGCTCAGCTCGCATAGTCTCCTTCGCAGCCGCGCGGTTATTTGGGTCGTCACGCAACGCTTCTCTCGTTGCGTGACGACCCAAATAAAGGCTGTGAAGGAGACTTTTACCTCGCAAGGATCAAAACCCAGTGTGAACGCCCCTTGTTTTTTTCAGGTTGTTTAATGGTAATCGCTTGGGTTGGTTTCGCGTCGATTGGAATTTTCATGGCTCGTTACATGAAGGTGGCATTTGGTGATAAGGTGCTGCTGGGTACTAAAGTGTGGTTCACGGTGAGTTGTGTACTTGTTTACCCCCCCCCCCCCCCCGGATGGGATGCTACAAGTAGTTCATCGCAAGTAACCCCCAGCATTCTGTCAGGTTACTCTAACAGTTCGCTGGTGGTACCCATTTGCAATTTTGGGTGGAGAGGGGCACTGTGAGAGTGTCTTACCCAAGAACACAACACGACGACCCCGGCCAGACCGCTCATTCCAAGAGCGTTAAAAACTTAACACTGATGAAGGGGCTATCCCCGAAACGTCTGACTGTTTATATCAGCAGTTTGTTAGCACTCGGAACATACAATTTTTATATACTTATCTGACTGAGTGCTACGCAGCAATAAACTATTCTACTCGTTCCAAGAGTCCAGCGCTCTAACCATTAAGCCATCGCGCCTTCTCCTTTCAACGAGTGCAGTGATATAATTTCCTGAGTTCTGTGCAACAGCTCAATTGTGTTAGTATAGTTTGTTATCTCTTTAAAAAGTACTAAAACAAATTTGTTACAGTTTGATTAACATGCTGTTCGTTGTTGTTGGTTCCCAGTGCCACCGTTCATTGATGGTTCTGACAGTCCTGGTGACTATTATCGCCATTATCATCATATTTGTTCATGCTGGACGCTGGACCGAGGTACGTTCAAATCTTATCAGGGATTAGAACAGTAATGTAATGACGGCTGTAAAACTAAAACTAAAGGGAACTAAAAGGAAGTACAAACGTGCAACCCGTGTCAAGTGCGAGAACACGCGCCTGAGGAAAGTCGTGATTGGTTTTGTTTTGCTCCTGATTGGTTGAATTAACAGTATGTTTGCTCTGATTGGTTAGAAGAGGTTGCACGTGTTTTTTTTTAACTAATCACAGAGCTCAGCAAACACAAAACCAAAGTACACGTGATCATTATCGACAGTTCATCTAAAACCGTTCTACAGTGGAGACACCTCCATTAAGGGGACAGCCCTTTAAAGGGAGACAATTCTTTTGTCTCATATAATCTTTGTATCTATTAACCTCTATTTAGGGGACTCTTCTTCCTGTCCCGAGGGTGTCCCCTTAATGCAGTAATGTAGGTTCAATTGTATTTAAGCAACATGAGCCACACATTATAGTCCACTAAACATTATGTCTCCGTTTCTCTCTTTATTTTAACTCAACAGGAGGCTGGTGCCCATCCAATCACTGGTATTATTGTACTGGTGCTAGCTGTTATTCAGCCAATCATGGCATTGTTTAGACCCCACCCCGGAGAGGCTAAGTATGTTTGCTGATCGACTTCTTTCATTACTTCTGTTCTTTCCACTCGAGCGAAATCGCGTCCAAAATTGGCACATGTTTCCCAGTCTGTTTTTAGCTTGAACAAAAACACACTATTCCTAACTAATACAATAGCTATGATGCGTCTTATAAGAATAGAATATTGGGTATTGGAATGTTTCACGGTTCGGCGCATGTGCCGGCTTATCAACTTTATTCGTTTAAAAAACCCCACTCACATGTACCTCTCGATACTTCAGTAATCACATCCGCGGTGTAATCCGTTGAAATTGTTTGCGAATTCGTTTTGCTTGGATTAATTAGTGACTATAGTATGTGATTACTGAAGTGTCGAGAAATACATGTGAGTGGGTTTTTTTTAATGGATAACGTTGATAAGCCTGAACATGCGTTGAACCGTGAAACACTTCCTTTAGCCTGGAGATCGACAAATGTATAGCAAGAATCCCCATCATCCTTCCTCCTAAAATCCGTCCTAGTTACTACTGTTGAACCTCTCTACAACGACCACCTTGGGGCCGATATAACTGGCCGTTGTAGGGAGGTTTCAATTAGAGTAAAGTGTATGGATCGGTGTATGGTTGGGAGGAAAAATCCTGGCCATTGTAGAGAGGTAGCCGTTAGTGGAGGTTCGACTGTAATTGTTCTATTTCTCTTCCTGTAGCCGCTACATCTTCAACTGGGCTCATCGTGGTGCTGGTTTGTCTGCACTAATCCTGGCTGGTAAGACATGTTTTAGCTTCTTTTGAACTTCTTTTCCGCATGAGAATCAGTTTATTCAACTTTGCGTGCGCTTTAACGTCACTGCCGGAGAGCTTTTAAAAGCACAGACGTTTTTGAGCCACTGACGGCAACCGGAAGGAGAATGTTCTTGGTTTTAGCTAGCCTCCTACGCAGACGCTCTTTGGGCTCGTCACGCAATCTTTCCTTCCCCACGGTTCGTTGGGAAGGAGTGCGTGACGAGCCCAAAGAATGTCTGCGTCGGAGGCTAGGTTTTAGCGCGCTTTCACTTAGAGTTGCTGTGGCAAAGTGATCACACAGGAGCTGTCACGTCAGATTAGCGGTAAATAACTGTTTATCTTGCCTGCGTCATTGTTAGTGTGGCGGCAAATGAGATCAGCTGGTGCGAGGTCTGGAACTAAAAAAAGTCTGCCCGACTGATAAAATTCGAAAATTCCTCGGGACTTCCGATCGCATGAGAACAATTAAATGGTTTCTCGGTTAGCTCATGGCGTTTTAAAAATTCATGTTGGCGGAGAGCCCCCTGTGATAACGCACAAAACATCAACCATTCAAATCTAAAACAGCGGTTACCCAACCTCGTCCCCGGGGCCTTCTCTCTTTTTTTTCAAGATGGCGTCTGATGGAGCGAATATCAGACGCCATCTTGAAAAAAAAGAGAGAAGGCCCTGGGGACGAGGTTGATAGCAAGTTAAGCGTTTTATCTGCCGGACGACGCAGCACAGCAGTTTCTTTCAAAAGTAATCCCCACTCCATGTAACGTGTCCTAATGTGTCCGTTATTTAACTTACCAGTGGTGACCGTGTTCCTTGGTATTCGCCTTCCTGGCGCAAGCCTGGATGACTCCGCCCTGTACGCCATGATTGCCTACTGTGTGGGCGTGGCTATTGTCATCATGTTTGAAGTTTTCCTTTCTTTGAAGAAGAACAGGAGCGCGGCAACTTTCAGCTCGTCAGGGGGAGATAAAGGGGGTGAGTGAAGACTAGAGTGGAAAAGTGAATCACCGCCACGTTTACCTCCCATTTGTACATAGTTTTGACTGTATGGTATAAAAATGGTTGTAAGGAAAAAGTCTTGAGAAAGATGTTGTATCAGTCAGTTACTCAAGCTACTCGGAAAAAAAAAATCCGAGTTCTCCCAACAGGAGTCGAACTTATGACCTTCCGCACACCGGTCGGACGCTCACCACTGAGCTACAGGAGACTTGTGGGAGCTTAGGCCATATAACTAGGTTCAAATGTGACAAACTTCCCGCATACTACTAGGATTAGTTTTGTCGATATGTGAGATACGTGTAGAAAGAATGATGGTGAATTTTAAGCTTGTGAGAAAGATGTTTTATCAGTCAGTTACACAAGCTACTGGGAAAACGTCTTGTTACTGTTAATCGTGTCAATGGTAAATTTCGAGGGAATAAATGACCATATGTCGCCACCATGCTCAACTTTATCCAACACTTATCATTGTCAATGTCAGCTGAAGTTGTCATATCTTGTGTTTTCTCTTCATAGAAGGCCATGTTCAACTGGAACCCCCTAGAGAACAGGTTTGACGTTTTATTTATTTTGTGTCCGATTTACAGTCGGGTATCTAGTGCACATCTTCAGTTGAAGCACTCGAAGAATTTCCGATTCTAATTATCCAATCAATAAATATTACAAGTAAACTCGAATACTCCGACATACGGCAAAATAAGGTTACGTCATGTTGCTTAGCCGCAAACTTTGGGCTCGGTGAAGTCTCATAGACAGCTAGCATTTCGCGGTTTTGTTCCCCAGGCTGCTTTAAAAGCCTTGTTGAACTGGGCCAAAATAGGTAATTGTTATTGTCAGCGTCGTTTTCTTGTTAAACTCCCCTTTAAATGCTCTTTCAGCTCATCATTAGCTACCTCTGTGCCAAATTTGGTGCTTTCTTCACAAAGTGCACAATTTTCCCAAATTTTGCACATATCCGTTAGCCATAGGGCCGAATATTTAAACGAAGTCTAAGTTAGGCCGTGGTGTAAGAGAATTTAATGAGGTCTAAATCTACTTATAAACAGGTCAGTCTAAGTAGCTAATTGTTTTTTTAGTCTGTGTTATAAACCTTCTAAACAGGGTTTATTGTAAATGACGTTAACACGTTTAGGTTGGCCAGTTTAAAATCGGGTTAGGCCACGGTTTTGTTAAACCCTGTCTAAACCTTGTTTAAATATTCGGCCCATATGAGTTTTTCCATCGATTGATATGCCACTGTTATCGTCTTATATCTTTTTTGCAGTTCGTGTCTGCACGTCAGAAGATGTTGGGCTTCCTAGTGCTTTTTGTAACTGGTGTGGTCATTGCGCTTGTTGTGTTGATAGCGACCGCTGAAGAAGGCCACCAACACTAACATTGTATCGATTAACAAGTAAGTAAAGAAGCACGTGCTAATATAGATAACCAAATTCTCCCTTTTAGTACTAACGGAAATGTTGTTCCAGTTAAAGGTGGTTCCCCTTTGAAATCTTCCTCTTTTTTGCAGGTTGTCTTTTTACGATCCATGATGAAATACTTGTCCAGGCTGTAGTTATAGTTGTAATTCTAGCAGGCATAATAGTTAACTCCTGATCTGAATTATTTGATATAAAGCAAATACAATAAATAGGAACCTGTCCAATCTCGTTCCCAGAGTTCTCGTTACCCTTGTCCAGCGGTGGAGCGGCCAACAAGAAGCTCTAGGGGGAAGTGATCCGCCATGACTGGATTCTTGGACTTCCGGCTCTATTGCGCATGTGTTCGACCCCATGTTCCAACTAACGGACGCCAAGATTCTTGGACTTCCGGTCTTACTGCGCAAGTCAGGCAGATCACTCTATCCCAGAGGTCCTTGTTGGCCGCTCCACCGCTGGACAAGGGTAACGAGGACTCTGGGAACGAGATTGGAACCTGTCGGGACAGATGTTCATTTTTGTATCATTGCAATAGGTGACTTATATTTTATTGATTGTCACTGTATGTAAGCAGCGTTTTCACTTCTCCTGGTAGAGAATATTATGGTCTTTCTGTGAGCAGAACAGCTAGCAATAAAATTGGAAGATATCAAAGTTCTTCTTGTATAAGGTATACATGTTTGAGAAATTATGTACATTGCTACAACACAGGTAACTGACAATGTTTAGCAACTACGCGTAATTATTATGTGGATATGAAGTTGATAGTTTTTATGCTGAAGATAGTATCTCTAAGTTTTATGATTTTTTATTAAAAATTGATTTTAGTCTGGAAATCTATTTCCTTTGTGAATAATAGTATGGTCACAGCAGTTCTTAATCTTGGCAATCTCGTCCTATAGTTGTTTAGTTAACTCAAACCTACAATGCTCTGGTAACAAGTTACCTGTTGTAACATTTGTTCAAAGTTTATGCATTTGCATTAGCCTACCCCCTCCCCTACTCACTGCTGCCTCCCCTACTACTGCTGCACTGGCCCTGGCTGGACCTGACAGTGAAGAAGAAGCAGAGGACTTTTATATGATGCCACAAACAGTCACAAAAATGGTCTGGTAGAGTGGCTTGTAGGCTTTCAACTGTCATTCTTAACTGAAGGTACATACTGTTTTTTTGCTGGGTTTTGTTTTATTTATAGATTGCGAGGAAGGTGCGGGGGGGGGGGGAGGGCAGGGAAATGTTTTTCTTGGTATTGTTTAATTTTCCTCCAGCCCACCCTATGTATAATTAATGAGCGGTCCCTTAAATTTAGCTGACAAATTGGCAAAAGAGGACTCTCTAACACCAGACTAAACTTGTTAAATTCAGTAAATGAGAGATTTACTTGTCAACCATGCATGCAAGCAGAATTATGTTTGAACAGTGGAGTTATCACAAGAAAAATATAACTCCTGGCGGAATGAGCGTTTAATGAAGTGGGAACATGCGACGATAACATACTTGATAACATACTCACTCTTAGTGAAAAGTATTGCCTCGTACTTTCGGGTCTTACTTTGGTATTTAACAAACGTCTTTAACCATTGACACCTGGGCTTTTTCCAATAAACGGCAATCTAACATCCCAAATGCCTATTTCTGGCCGTTATCTCGACAGTTTACTGCCCATCAATGGCAACTAACATCTGTTCATTCTCGACTCCAAACCTGCGCTGCTTTTCTCGCGCAAAAGAGAAGAGCTCTGGGTTCGAGATTGTCAACACTGCAGTTCAATATTTTCTTTGGGCATGCGCACAAATCAAAATTTGACACATTTTTCCTTTTTTCCCCGTTCTTGCTCTCCTTTTTCTTTAATTTTCTTTGTGGTTTTGTTGGCCTTTCAGTTGTCTTTGTTCACGTTGGAAAGTTTCCACCTAAACGTTGGGGAAAGTGAACTTTTTTTTTAACAAAGAATGTCAGCGGTAGGGAAGGTCACGTTTTTCTGGCCTAATTCAACGTTTCGTGCTACTCTATCAGTTGAATATCAAAGATATCTTCTGGCATGAAAAGTGATGACGTCACAAGTGAACAAGTCCATCGTCTCCTTTTGGCCGGTTTTGGCCTGTCTAGCTGTAAATGGATTTAGAAAGACGGAGATAACAGTTGTCGCAAAGCAATCTGGTTTTAAAAGAACGTTTATCACTCAAGACATTTTATAGATCAAACTCCATGATAATAGTGCTTGCATGGTCGACAAGTAAATCTCTCATTTACAATTCTCCGTTTATACGTTTTCGTACCTTAACTGACAAATAGTAAAAAACGAAGCTTGATGCAGCTGTTTTGAGAAAGGTTGTCGGAAAAAAGCGCACGCGACAATCCCGAAAGGTATTGTGGGTAGTTTAAGTTCACTGTTCCTTGACTTCAGCATTTCAGGGAAATCTGAAAAAATGGCACGAGACGCCATGGACGTATGTTTGCGAGTGCTAAAAGAGCGCAACGAAAGTAGTTTCGACAGCTACAGTGTCAGGAACGTACCTTGCTGATCATATCCCAGATTACCTTTCGGGGTTGTCGCGTGCGCTTTTTTCCGACAACCTTTCTCGAAACAGCTGTATATAGACGTACGGGAGTCTGGTCCTGGTGACAACACATTTTTGTTTGGGGAGGGGTGGAGTGCACCTGACAGTTTCACTGAGTGATTGCGGCATTCGTTTCAGCCTGCGAACGTAGACATATTTCCGGAACGGAAATACGTCCGGCAGTGTTCGCAATCTCACCGTTCGGGTAATTTGTTTCTCTAGCTCCTTAGAAAATATCCGAGGCGGAAAATCACCATGAACTTCTTGTTGCAGGTAATGTAATAACTTGAGTGCTATTAGAATATCTTTGAGATTATATTTTTAAATCGAAATACAACAGCCATAAAAGTAGATCTGTATTCACGAGGTGCAAGATGCTCGCGAGGTACGGTTGCATGCAGCTGTAGTGGTAATCTCAATAACTCTGTCTTTTGTGATATCAGGCGCGGATCCAGACCGGCTTACACCGTTTTACGGAAATCGGTCAAATTTTCCAAATGACTCAAAATCGACGGAAATATAATTTTTGAGAGTGAAAATCTAAAACGTTTGCCTCCGGACTTCAATAGATTCGGCGCTCAGACTCTAGTAAACCGGTCACGTTTTTTTCCTGGATCCGCGCCTGGATATAATGGTTACAGAAATGAGCTATAAGGATGTAAATCTTTGTTTCTTTCAAATTTCTTTGTCGCTGCTTTGTGGATGTTCCAAATTTATTTGTACGTGTTGTTCAGCACGCGCGCATCAAATACATGATGGAAGTTACTAGCACTACATCTGAACAAACAACTTATCATGTTACAATACGGAAGTACAAACGATTGAAGATCGCTCCACTGAAAATCAATCTCTGGTCTTTACGTTAACTTGTTTAAATTAATAAAGGAATAGTGTCTTATATTTACATAAATATATCGAAATATTGTGAATAATTTGTTTTCAAAAATCACCCCTAACATAGCCAGAGCTAGCCTCCTCGCAGACTTTCTTTTGGCTCGTCACGCAATCTCTCCTCCCCAACGTTCGCCAGAGTGTGCAGACGACTCCTTTTCCTTCCTGCGTCAGAACAAAGTGGCACAATATTATGGCATGTCTGTGATAACAAGGTGTCCATATTATGGAGGTGTTTGTAGTAACAAGGTGTCCATATCATGGAGGTGTTTGTGATAACAAGGTGTCTATATCATGGAGGTGTCTGTGATAACAAGGTGTCCATATTATGGGGGTGTCTGTGATAACAAGGTGTCCATATTATGGAGGTGTCTGTGATAACAAGGTGTCCATATTATGGAGGTGTTTGTAGTAACAAGGTGTCCATATCATGGAGGTGTTTGTGATAACAAGGTGTCTATATCATGGAGGTGTCTGTGATAACAAGGTGTCCATATTATGGGGGTGTCTGTGATAACAAGGTGTCCATATTATGGGGGTCTCAGTGTAATAACAAGGTGTCCATATTATGGGGGTGTCTGTGATAACAAGGTGTCCATATTATGGAGGTGTCCGTGATAACAAGGTGTTCATATTATGGGGGTCTCAGTGTAATAACAAGGTGTCCATTTGGATATGTCTTTAACATGTGTCAATGCTTTGTATGTGCCGTCAAAAATAAACTATCCATGTTGAACTGATCATCTTATATAATAAGTTCTCCTGACTAACACTCTACGAAATGTATGGAGATCGTTAGGGAGAATTTGTATGTTGACTTTGTGAGAAAAAGGTTAAATTAGTAGCAGAATTATTTGGCTAAGATCCAGGGTAAAGGTAACGAATCCGATCCCATCAACGTGTCGACCGACAGTCGGTCGGAGTTGTACCATGTGGGACTGTAGATAAATGTGGCCCTCTGTGGACGAACACTATCGCGTTCCTTAAATTTGTCGTAAACCGCTGTTTGATCAGCATATGTAAATAGAGCTTTATAAGTGATTATATGATTCATTGATCAAACCAATCAGATTGCCAGAAATGTAGTGGTGGTCAATTAATTATTTATAATAATAAAGTGTTTTGTTTAATTAATTTGAATTAATGAAATTTAAAGATGTGTTTTGGACGCATGGCCAGAATAATAGAATGGTAGAAAATTAGACACGGAGAGAATAAGATAAAATCATTTCATCATTCCACTTTGGCTATTATTTGTAAAAAAAACTACTATTTTCGTTGCAGCACAAAATTAAAGCTTCAACAATAATTATTCACAATCAATGTAATGACTGAAAAGGGCTTTTCTATGCACACAATGTATGTCAATAGCATTAATATAAAGAGCTTCTACGCCTTTTTACATCGGAAATTAATTTCTGAACGTTTTAAAAAAGCGTGAATATGATTGGAATGGGTCTCATATTGTCATCTATTTTTTTCGATCCCCTTAACAGCCAAAACAATAGTAGACCAATTAAATTTATGACAGAGATAAAATTATTCACGCACCTCATTTTCTTTCAACTCACTGTTATTAACATCTGTATTTCAAAGTGATTTCTGGAATAAGCTTCCGATCTTGAAGCTAATATGTTTTACGAAGCAAAATGTCCCTTCTTGTTCCTTATAGGTCACAGTTATTCTGCTTGTGCAGTTATCACAACTATGGGCGTTTCGTAATGGTCTTCCGTTGAGTACGTGCGAGTCCATGTTTCCTCGTCATAGAGTCAATAGAACTGTTACCCAACCGCAGACTCGAAAGGCACCTTACAACATCACTGTGTCCAAAAGTTCGTACACCGCTGGAGAGAATCTCACAGTGACCATCTCAGGATCAACTACTTTAACGGATTCGTATTAAATGCTCGCGGGATTGACAGCTCAGTCGCGTGGCCAGTAGGAGAATTCATCCAAATACCTATAAATGGTACGTATTCTCGATTAGCCTATTGACAGGCTCTTTAAGGGGTATGGGGGGGGGGGGGGGGGGAGAGAAAATCAGCGAGCCGAGAGAAGACTCCCTAGGGGGCTTGCCGATTTTCTTTGCGCTCTCTACGAGCTTTCTCCATCGTTTCTTTTGTTTCTCACGCAACATGCTTACAGGGAGCGTGACAACCGAAGAACGTGATCACGCAACTTCAACTCGTGCTTACCAAGCTTTTGGTTTGCGTTATTTTGGGGGTAATGTAGCTACACTTACGTGACATAATTGAACCCAGATCCCTCTCAGCTTTCTTACTATGAAAAAACGGGAGGGGGTCTCGGAAACTTCACTTAAAGCGCAGCCAAAATCTGGTCTGGAGAAGAAAATGGCCCAGTTGGTCAAAAATGAACTTTTCGAGTGTTTGCGTAATGTTCCATTGTTTTCTGGTTGGACTCGGAAAAGTGTGACCACTTTTAATTAATTCACTTTCTTTCGTGCGTGCAGAAAGAAATAATAAGAATTTGAATTAATTAAAAGTGGTCATACATATGGCTCCTTACTGTAAACCATCTCGTTATTTTATTTATTATTTTTTTAATTTTTCAGACGCGCAATATCTATACTGCTCTGGTGGCGAACCGCAGGTAATTGCCCGTTCCGAAGTTCAAATGGAGACTGGGGACGAGTTTTTAAATTTAAATTTAATTAAAAATTGGAGCCCGTCACAAGAAAGTTCCCATTAAAATTAGTCAGTTTACCAAGTTTGAGGTTGTTTCGTTAGATTGCAACTATGTAGAAGGCTTTCAAAATCAGAAATATTAGAGACTTTGTATGGATTTGGGGGACGCCATCTCTGAATTAGAGACGTTTGTATGGAATTTGGGCGACCTTTGACAGCTCACAGCCTGGTTACTATGTAACATAACCAAACTTAGTGAACTTACTCATTTTCATGCGATCTTTCTGGTGATGGGATTAATTTTTTAATATGACGTAATTTGAACAATAGGTAAACTAGTGCCCAGTCCCTTTTTGAACTTCGGAACGGGCAATATTAATAGTGCTTCTTATTTCAACTTAAAATCACAATTGATCATCAAACGTTTTGAGCGCAATGTTAGAGTAAACTGATTTTTTTTATTTCTCTCTTTTTAGAACACGGTTGCTCATAACAATACTTACTTGACTGATTGGAACTCTTTCCAATTCACATGGATGGCTCCCGCAAAGAGTGCTGGGAACATAAGTTTCGTGTAAGAAAGCATTAAAAAATTTAGCATAAATCTTTCTTGCTTGCAATCCGTCTCAATCTTCTCCATCCTTAACCATCCTTCCTTGGTCCTGTTTGGTTTGTTATTACCTTTTTGATGTTTCTCTACCTGAAGTAGTAAGGTTTACGTCAATTTTAAGGTAATTTTGGACGTCGCAAAAATGACTTAAAATAACGTGACAGCTCCTTTAAAAGGTTTCAATTCACCATAGGTAGAAATACCCCTTCCCTAAAATCGTGTCACACTCTTCATGTAAAGCGTCCCTCTGATTGTTATAACTCACCCAATATTGTAACGACTGTAGCATTTCATTTACGATTTTATTTCTCGGTTTACTCCATATATCAAACACTCAGTGTTTCATCCGATTTCCAAACACCTCGAATGTCGTCAAAAATACTCCGTTACACGTCGAATTTTCAGCTTTCTTTTCGGTGTTTGGAAATCGAATGAAACACTGTCTCTTGTGTTTGATATATTACTTCAACAACGTCTATGAGAGGCAGCAATGAACGTTTGCCAGTCTTATATCAGGCGTTACAATTGGCTGAATCATTCGTGTTATACAATTCACCCATGTATACAGAGTTGCAAGGCAACTTATGGGACGCAAAAAAGTTGGCATACTAGCTATTGGACTCTGTGTCAAAGGAATAGTTCAGTTATTTGACGTTAAATTGCAGCGCTACCATCGTTCAGACGTTCGACACGTTTTTGACCAAAGTCATTTGTATGATACAATTCACTCATGTATACAGCGTTGCCATGGCATTGCTGCAAAACTTTGTCAGTCTTGCTCTTGGCTTCTGTGTATATAAGTTATTTGACGTTATATTTCAGCGCTACCATTGTTCACAAGTACGAAACGTTTTGGACCAACGTTTCCTCATCTGTAGTTACCGGGCCACCAGCAGAAAACGTCACTAGAGGGGTCACAACTGAGAACTTTCAGGTGAGCCTATCAAAATTGGACCCAAGCAGTTGTCACGTAAGAAATTCCCTCGCTGACCAGTAAAGAACAAAGGCTCTGACAACGAGATGGCGTTAATTTAATTTTGCAGCAAATTCTCAGTGGCGTAACATAATTTTGACGATCAGGAAAACTGCTTAGGTGCTTCATGTATTTGTTCCACCATAGTTAATAGAGGGAAATGGTTATGAAGCCCGGCAAACTTTAAAGGAGCAAACAATGAGGCCAAGATTTATGTTGGAAGGTCCATGACCGTGCACATGTTTTGTTTTGCGCTCGTACACTATGCATGAATTACGTACTCGCAACGTTTCTATTGGTTAGTTGCTTGAACACACGTAACCACCTATTGTATTTTGTCAGGTTTTGTGCACGGTCAACCCCAAAATAGCGAACAAAAACATATAACGAAGAACTTTGCCGGGCTTCATAACCATTTCCCTCTATTAATTATGTTTCCACTCACTGGACTCGTCCTTCACAGTTCGTCTTAATTCACAGCATTCTCGATCCTTTTGGTGTTTTTCTATCTTAATTTCTTTCAATTTAAAGGTTATTTTGTACATCCTAAATATAACGTGACATTGCAGATAAACAAGACCGGATGTGGAAAAACCAAAGGATGTTACTCGCTGCCACCAAAGTGCACCGGAAGTGCGGACTGTAATTATCTGTTTACTTATAAAGTTGTCGGTGAAAATGCTGTGATAGAAATGAGTGCTAAAGAACACTGGGTTTCAGTCGCCTTTAATGAGCAGAAGAAAATGGTAAGAGTATACTATTTAATGAATGAACTCTGTAAGTCCCAACATGGTAAGAGTATGTTACAACTGTTTTACTGTTTGATGTATAAGTCTCAAGATTGATCAACATCAAAATTCCCTGATCTAATCAGTCATTATTAAGTGGGTGGGTCATGAGAATTACGTCGTTGACGTTCCTGATTTTGAGTCGGTCGGTCGTCGGTCGGTCGGTCGGTCGGTCGGGTCGGTCGGTCGGTCGGTCGGTCGGTCGGTCGGTCGGTCGGTCGGTCGGTCGGTCGGTCGGTCGGTCGGTCGGAGCTATAAAACAAAAAAGAACCAAAAAAGAGAAGGAGCATGGAACTAGGAGAACACCCAGCCTCATTGCCACAGAGCCTGGAAACAAAAAGTGGTGGTTACGAAATTGACGAGGGAGACGATAAAACTGATTTAGTTGTTAGAGTTCAATCGAGTAGAAGAGTAGAAGAGTAGAAAGCAGATACATATTTTTTCGTCAAAATATCATCAACATATCACCTTACTAACTGTCTAAGTAATAATTCTCTTTTCTTTGTTTCTTTTATTGTTTAAAAAGGACAAGATGGACTCCATATTGTGCGTCACCATGCCAACGAATCTGGCGGAATTACGTCATTACTCTTCTCGTCGCCACCGCATGGACCGACAAAACCTGGTAAGGAATGTGTGTTTATTGTGGATTTTGGTTATAGCATTACAAGTGTAACAAGTAAAATGTATTGATAATATTACCAACAAAAACGAACCTTTTTTTCAGGCTGGCAACAGTGACCTCACTCTAACTACAATAGCTTACGAGGATGGTGGAATTAAGTGCAGGTTAGAGACAATTTTAAAGTTTTTTTTTCTTTTTGTTCGCGTACGGTTGAGGGCGAAATCCCGTCGACGAAATTTGACTTAGCGCAGTTTCGTCACCGAAGTTGCTAAGCAACATGACGTATCATCGTTGCTTTGTGCTGGTGTGACTGCTATCGGAATACTCGCAATCCACCGTACGGAAAAAGATGGAGGCTGTACATTTTACCACAATACCTTGCGAACCTAACACAGCCAATAGGCTCATAGAAGGCC
Source organism: Desmophyllum pertusum (assembly GCA_029204205.1). Classification (NCBI taxonomy): domain Eukaryota; kingdom Metazoa; phylum Cnidaria; class Anthozoa; order Scleractinia; family Caryophylliidae; genus Desmophyllum; species Desmophyllum pertusum. Next base: position 386,124 of record MU826856.1, read on the forward strand.
ATTTTTTTTGCGAAATTCGTCACTGTGCTAACAACATTGTGTATGCTAGGTTTGAAGTTTTTAGAACTTTTCTGTGCATTTTTATGAGCGTTTTTAGGGTTTTCGTGCGCTAAGAATTATGGGTAAATGTCCCAGTCGCCATCTTTTTCCGTACGGTGGATTGGTCGCACTTTTGTCTGAATCGGAAACGTTTTGAGTACTTCAACGAAGATTTGCCAAAAAACACACTTGTTTGCCTGACTAAACTTGTTGGTCGTCTGATATCTTCTAATGTCTGAAAGGGGCGAGGTCACTCTCTACAACAGCCTCCCTGGGAGAGAATTTACTGGCCGTTGTAGAGAGGTGGCGGTTGTACCAAATTTTCATTAAGAGTAAAGTGTATGAATCGGCGCACGGTCGGGACGAAAAAGTCCTGGCCATTTCAAAGAGGTGGCCGTTGTAGGAAGATGAACGTTAGTAGAGGTGAACGTCGGTATTTCTTTAGGCGATTCTTGCCTTGTGTCTGTAACACATGCTTTCCCTTTTTACGTCAGGGTGTCTCGCAAACTTACTTCAAGTGAGGCTCACTTCAGAGATCTGACAAAGCAATGGTATCTTCTTTTTGCGCATGGTACAACAGGTACGTATTATCACAGTCGATAAATACCGCATAATTAATAATAATTAAAGTACTGCTCGATACCTAACATTTGTATGGTTACATGCTAGAGTTTCACTCTCGAACTTTCACTCTCGAACGATATCACATGAAAATACTGCTCAATAGCTTTCATTTGAATGGCCACACACTAGGGTTTCATCAACAGGCTTAAAAGTTAGAATCACCTTGTAAGGCATAATAACAGTACCACATGAAAATACTGCTCAATAACTTTCATTGAATGGCCACACACTAGGGTTCATCAACAGGCTGAAAAGTTAGAAACACATTGACTCAAAAATGTTCTCTTATAGTGAATGGGTAACCTTAAGATTCAAAGTGTAAGATTTCTTTTTGTGTCATCAGGTCCTTCAGGCAGTGCGCAAAATCATGGTCATATAAATAGAACTTTTACTGCTGAGACGGTGGATCTCTCTGTTGCCGCAACATTAGTTGATGAACAGAGTCAAGATACGGTGAGATGTTAGCTTGCAAGCAAGGCTCTTCTGTTTCTGTTACGAGCGAGTCGGCGCAGGGAGTGTCGCCCCATTCCCTTTGCTTCACTCCTCCTTAAAGGCTAAGTCACGAGGCTAGTGAAATCTGATATTAATTTATTTAAGCTTTGATTCACGGACCAGTCGGGACTGACAAATACCAGTTTAGGGAGACATCTCATCTCTGAGACTTAACTGAGCCCGCGCGCGGTTGTTGGCACTGAAGTTGCTAAGCAACATGACTTATCGTCATTGCACCATCCTTGCGCGACAGTTTTCGGAGTATTCGTGAGTGTTCGTGCTAGTTTTTGATTGGATAATAACAATCGAAAACTCTCCGAGTGCTTCAACATAGATTTGCCAAAACGGCACTAGTTCCCTCGACTGTGACTTGCTGTTCTAAGTGCAGACGTTTGTGTTCTTTATTTATCTTATGTTCTCTTATTTGCTACAGGTTAGCAAAGATGGATGCGGTAAAACAAAAAGCTGTTATTCTGAGCCCGAGAGCTGTAAGTCCAGCAGCGACTGTGAGTACCTTGTGACCTTGAGACCTGTGGGGGAGAAGGGTGAGTCCGGCGAGGTGGAAATCGAGATCAGCGGAAAGAAGGAGTGGGTGTCCATTGGCTTTAACAAGGAAAAAATGAAAATGGTAAAAAACTTTACGTGTAGTAATAAGAGAGAGCTCTGTTTCTTAGCCTTGTGGATCACCAGACCCGCCTTGTAACTAATGTCTCCGTAGCGACCAGGACAATTGCAAAACCCCTCATAATTTTGTCAGGTTGCCCAACCGTGTGCCTGCACCCATTTATACTCCTGGGTGGAGAGAGGCACTGTGAGAGTAACTTCATTTAAATGGTCACACACCAGGGTTTCATTCACAGACTTAAAAGTTAGAACCACCTTGTACAACATAATAAACAGTACCACATGAAAGTACTGCTCAATAGATTTTATTTGAATGGTCACACACCAGGGTTTCATCCACAGACTAAAAGTTACAAAAGGTACAACATAATAAACAGTAGTGTCTTGCCTAAGAACACAACGAACGCGAATGTCGCACGAGATACTAATTATAATACTTGTAACTTCAGATTCTTGATTTAGACATGAAGAGGCACATAAATAACTGAAAATTGAAATTGAGAAGGAGACTAACATCAGTAGTAAAAACTAAAAACTAAATTGAAATATCCTTATTTTAAATAAGATTAATTCTGTGTTTATCGGAAGCTTGTTATTTCTTGCCATTCAGCCTGGTACCGATGCCTTAATCTGTACTGACACCCACCACCATGGAAGAGTTTCTGTGGACCACTATGTGGTTAAAGGTTACGATAGACCTACCAAGACCAGCCCAGTAAGTAACGATTCTCGCACGTCAAATAGTGTGTTTTAGATGGTCTCAAATTTACCGACAAAAAGCACAACAAATCAAGGTCCGCCCCCCCCCCCCCCCCCCCCCCCCCCCCAGTAGCTCATCAGTGCTGGCGCTTTCAAAAATAACTCCCGTTTCTGTAACATCAGCGGCTAGGAGTATTACTACTCCACCTGGACGGGATGCTAGTCCTCAGTATTTTGTCAGGTTACCCTAACATTTCGCTAATACTGACCCGTTTATATACTCCAGGGCCGGTTGTTCGAAGGGTGGATAACGCTATCCAACGGATAAATCACTATCCAGTGGATAGCGTAGTTTGTTTTGTTAACACTTATCCACTGGATAGTGATTTATCCGGTGGATAGCGTTATCCACCCTTCGAACAACCCGGCCCTGGGTAGAGAGAGGCACTATGAGTGTAAAGTGTCTTGCCCAACAACACCACACAGTGCATCCGTCCAGGGATCAATCCCGGACCGCTCGATCCGGAGTCCAGCTCACTGACCATAGGCCACCGCGTCTCTCACACTCAACAAACCAAAGTAAACGCACAATTACTTATGACAATCATTTGATCTTAGCACTTCACGTCTACTGATGATTTAAATATCGTTGAATTCTAGAGACCTGGCTCCATTGTTAAAGATTTTGGAGAATCAAGAGATGGAGTTGTAAGTTGTCGGTAAGTCAGATGATAAAAGCAGGAGAACTATAAATAGTGAACTTTTTATCAATACTCACTTAAAAATTCATTATTCATCTGGACATCGTCCTCTAACAGATGGAGCTGTTTTCTTGGTCGGAAGTTGCCTTGAGCCCGGGAAAATGAGAACGAGATTCGCCGAGAGTTGAAGGAGGAGAGTTGCACGAGAATTTCCTTCAGCGAACGTGGGCCAAACGAGAGAAAACTATCCATGACTCTCGAGAACATATTGAGCAGGTTCAAATTCAACACGAGAGCTCACGGAGTCGACGAGAGCGCATGAGAGTTTCAGACAAACGAGCGCGAGAGTTTGATCTCTTGCCAACTCTTATTTTTACTTTTTATTTTGGCATTTGCGCTAATCTTAAAGCTAACGTAATCAGTAATGTGTATGTATGGTTTTGCTTGTGAAGTTTCATCTCTCGATGAAACTGGAAACCTCGCTTTTCTTTCTTTGGTAGAAAAAATAGTTAACATGCTATGTTTAGATTCTCGCTGTTGTTGGAACTAGTTTTAATGTGTTCCCATTTGTATTTTAAATCATAGTTTTCGAAGAAAAATGCAAGATGATAAAATGGTGAACCTAACTGAACCGTGGTATCTTGTGTATTCATGTGGATCCATGAGTAAGTGACGTTGATTTCCATGAATCGTAACCATTCGTGATCTGACATAGGCTCGATTACCAGCCGCTGTTCGGGAAAATGAACCCACGCCAGCCTCGTACCCAGACGTCTCTCTTATTTCCAAGAAAATGGGCGCGCAAAGGAAGGAGGGAAGGCGAAAGGTCGCGCCTCGTCTTTCTCCTTCCCATGGTCCCTCGCGCTTCGGGCTCGTGCCCAGTCGCTCGCTCTTCGCGCTCATCAATCGCAAAAAAAAAAAAGCGAAGCGCCTGAGGAGGAGGCTGAACCCACGCTCTTCCCCCGGGGAGGAACGAAGACCAAACTCGAGAGAGCGGCGGAAATCGAGCCTAGATCTGGACATTGTGGGTTTTTTTCTGTTTGAAATAATAGGCGGAGGCACAATACTCAAGCACTCTACTACTCCAAGAACAAGTCCTGAGAAAGTCAAGGTAGATGATATCAGAGCCCTTATCAGCAAAGATGGATGCGGTAAAACAAAAAGCTGTTATTCTGAGCCCGAGAGCTGTAAGTCCAGCAGCGACTGTGATTACCTTGTGACCTTGAGACCTGTGGGGGAGAAGGGTGAGTCCGGCGAGGTGGAAATCGAGATCAGCGCAAAGAATCAGTGGGTGTCCATTGGCTTTAACAAGGAAAAAATGAAAATGGTAAAAAATCTTTACTTGTAGTAATAAGAGAAAGCTCTGTTTCTTAGCCTTGTGGATCACCAGACCCGCCTTGTAAACTAATGTCTCCGTAGCGACCAGGACAATTGCAAAACCCCTCATAATTTTGTCAGGTTGCCCAACCGTGTGCCTGCACCCATTTATACTCCTGGGTGGAGAGAGGCACTGTGAGAGTAACTTCATTTAAATGGTCACACACCAGGGTTTCATCCACAGACTTAAAAGTTAGAACCACCTTGTACAGCATAATAAACAGTACCACATGAAAGTACTGCTCAATAGCTTTCATTTGAATGGTCACACACTAGGGTTTCATCCACAGACTAAAAAGTTACAAAAGGTGCAACATAATAAACAGTAGTGTCTTGCCTAAGAACACAACGAACGCGAATGTCGCACGAGATACTAATTATAATACTTGTAACTTCAGATTCTTGATTTAGACATGAAGAGGCACATAAATAACTGAAAAATTGAAATTGAGAAAGAGACTAACATCAGTACCGGTTAATATAAAAACTAAAAAATAAATTGAATTATACTTACTAAGATTAATTCTGTGTTTATCGGAAGCTTGTTATTTATTGCTATTCAGCCTGGTACCGATGCCTTAATCTGTGCTGAAAGCCCATCATGGAAAAGTCTCTGTGGAACACTATGTGGTTAAAGGTTACGATATACCTACCAAGACCAGCCCAGTAAGTAACGATTCTCGCACGTCAAATAGTGTGTTTTAAATGGTCTCAAATTCACCGACAAAAAAGCACAACAAATCAAGGTCCGCCCCCCCCCCCCCCCCCCCCCCCCCACCAGTAGCTCATCAGTGCTGGCGCTTTTGAAAATAACTCCCGTTTCTGTAACATGAAACGAAAAGGATTATTACTACTCCACGTGGATGGGATGCTAGTCCTCAGCATTTTGTCAGGTTACCCTAACATTTCGCTGATACTGACCCGTTTATATACTCCAGGGCCCGGTTGTTCGAAGGGTGGATAACGCTATCCAAACGGATAAATCACTATCCAGTGGATAGCGTAGTTTGTTTTGTTATCACTTATCCACTAGATAGTGATTTATCCGGTGGATAGCGTTTATCCACCCTTCGAACAAACCCGGCCCTGGGTAGAGAGAGGCACTATGAGTGTAAAGTGTCTTGCCCAACAACACCACACAGTGCATCCGTCCAGGGATCAATCCCGGACCGCTTGATCCGGAGTCCAGCTCACTGACCATAGGCCACCGCGTCTCTCACACTCAACAAATCAAAGTAAACTCATGATAACTTACGACAATCATTTGATCTTAGCATTTCACGTCTACTGATGACTTAAATATCGTTGAATTCTAGATACCTGGCCTCCATTGTTAAAGATTTTGGACAATCAAGAGGTGGAGTTGTAAGTTGTCGGTAAGTCAGATGATAAAAAATAACCCAAGAGTTACACTGATCAGTAGAAGGAGAACTAAATTGAACTTTTTATCAATGCTGACTTAAACGCTGTATTATTCATCTGGACATCGTCCTCTAACAGATGGAGCTGTTTTCTTGGTCGGAAGTTGTTGAGCCCAGGCCAAATGAGAACGAGATTCGCCGAGAGTTGAAGGAGGAGAGTTGCACGAGAATTTCCTTCAGCGAACGTGGGCCAAACGAGAGAAAACTATCGATGACTCTCCAGAACTTATTGAGCAGGTTCAAATTCAACATGAGAGCTCACGGAGTCGACGAGAGCGCATGAGAGTTTCAGACAAACGAGCGCGAGAGTTTGATCTCTTGCCAACTCTCGTTCTTTAATATTTATTAATTTTGGCATTTGCGCTAATCTTAAAGCTAACGTAATCAGTGTATCATGTGTATGTATGGTTTTCACTTGTGAAGTTTCATCTCTCGATGAAACTGGAAACCTCGCTTTTCTTTCCTTTGGTAGAAAAAATAGTTAACATGCTATGTTTAGATTCTCGCTGTTGTTGGAACTAGTTTAATGTGTTCCCATTTGTATTTTAAATCATAGTTTTCGAAGAAAAATGAAAGATGATAAAATGGTGGACCTAACTGAACCGTGGTATCTTGTGTATTCAAGTGGACCCATGAGTAAGTGAGTTGATTTCCATGGTTACGTGATCTGACATAGGCTCGATTACCAGCCGCTGTTCGGGAAAATGAACCCACGCCAGCCTCGTACCCAGACGTCTCTCTTATTTCCAAGAAAATGGGCGCGCAAAGGAAGCAGGGAAGGCGAAAGGTCGCGCCTCGTCTTTCTCCGTCCCATGGTCCCTCGCGCTTCGGGATCGTGCCCAGTCGCTCGCTCTTCGCGCTCATCAATCGCCAAAAAAAAATGCGAAGCGCCTGAGGAGGAGGCTGAACCCACGCTCTTCCCCCGGGAGGAACGAAGACCAAACTCGAGAGAGCGGCGGAAATCGAGCCTAGATCTGTTTTTTTTTTTTCTGTTTGAAATAATAGACGGAGACACAATAGGGAAGCACTCTACTACTCCAAGAGCAAGTCCTGAGAAAGTCAAGGTAGATGATATCAGATTCCTTGGTGCAGAAAAGGTGGACGCTGGAATGATACGAGCCCACGGTAAGACAGCAGATCCCGAGATCAAAATAGTAATTCTCCTTACTGGTTTCCATACATTATATTTAATGTTAGTTCTGAGAATTTGGTAGTACATCAAGAAATAGACTGCTTGCAGCCCCTCTTTTCTCTTAGGGTCCTTCGGGAGCGCGTTCGTAAAAATGGCCGTCGAACGAGAAGGGGTTGGGGCGAGTCGAAAAAGAGAGATTATTACCTGTCTGCTTGACACTGTAACGATGTTGTAAGGAGAAAGTAGGTATTGGTCACGCTTTTATCCCAGTGTGAACGCCCCTTGTTCTTTCAGGTTGTTTAATGGTAATCGCTTGGGTTGGTTTCGCGTCGATTGCAATTTTCATGGCTCGTTACATGAAGGTGGCATTTGGTGATAAGGTGCTGCTGGGTACTAAAGTGTGGTTCACGGTGAGATATATACTTGTCTTACAACTCTTATCGTATTACTGCTCCCCCTGGATGGGATGCTAGTCCATCGCATGCTACTCCCAGCATTTTGTCAGGTTACCCTAACAGTTTGCCTTCTGTTAGCTACCCTACTGTTAGCTACCCTTATTATAATTTGTTTTTCTTCACCTCCCGCCTCGAATAGCTCTGCTAATTTGCGGGAGGTGAAAAGCTATGTATTTTAACCCAAGACTTAATCAAGCTTGTTGTTGTTGTTGTTGTTGTTTGCCGGTACCCATTTATACTCTTGGGTGGAGAGAGGCACTGTGAGAGTAAAGTATCTTGCCCAAGAACACGACACAATGACCCAGGCCAGACCGCTCGATCCAGTCCAGCGCGTTAACCACTAGGCCACCACGCCTCCTTCTTTAACGCATGCAGTGATGTAATTTCCTGATTTCTCCATCTACAATCATATTGCGTGTAACAGCACAGTTCTGTTTGTATTGTCTGTTAGCTCTTTGAAAAACTAATAAAATAAAGGATTTGCTACAGTTTGATTAACATGCTGTTCGTCATTGTTGGTTCCCAGTGCCACCGTTTATTGATGGTTCTGACAGTCCTGGTGACTATTATCGCCATTATCATCATATTTGTTCATGCTGGACGCTGGACCGAGGTAAGATCAAATCTAATGTGCGATTAATTACAAGCAAATGCAAGTAACGCAATAAACCAATAAACCAATTAGAACTCGCGCGTGTCACGCGCCAGAGGCCAGTCGTGATCGGTTTTCGTTTTGCTCCTGATTGGTTGAATTAACAGTATGTTTGCTCTGATTGGTTAGAAGAGGTTGCAGTGTTTTTTTTAAACCAATTAGAGCTCAGCAAACGCAAAACCAAAGTACACGTGATTACTATCGACAGTCCATCTAAAACCGTTCAACAGTGAGCCTCTACTTTGAGACACCTCCATTAAGCGGACACCTCCATTAAGCGGACACCTCCATTAAGCGGACACAAACTTTTGTCTCATATAATCTTTGTATTTATTAATGACCTCGCTTCTGCCTCTATTAAATCCGGGACACCTCTATTAAGGGGCCACTTCTCCTTGTCCCGAGGGTGTCCCCTTAAGCAACATGAACCACCCATTATAGTCCACTAAACATTATGTCTCAGTTTCCCTCTTTATTTTAACTCAACAGGAGGCTGGTGCCCATCCAATCACTTGGTATTATTGTACTGGTGCTAGCTGTTATTCAGCCAATCATGGCATTGTTTAGACCCCTCCCCGAAGTGGCTAAGTATGTTTGCTGATCGACTTCTTTCATTACTTCTGTTCTTTCCACTCGAGCGAAATCGCGTCCCAAAATTGGCACATGTTTCCCAGTCTGTTTTTAGCTTTAAAAAATAAACACTATTCCTAACTACAGGAGAACCTCTTCCTTGGACCATTAAGGGCACACCTCATTTGAGGGGACACAAACTTTCGTCCTGGCAAAATTAACGCCCATATAATATTTGTAATCAATTACCTCTACTAAAGGGACACCTCTATAAAGGGGACACTTCTCCTTGTCCAGGAGGTGTTCCCTGGAAGTTTCACTGTAGTACAATAACTATGTCGCATCTTATAAATGTACTACAAGAAGATTAGAAATTCCTATCATCCTTCCTCCTAAAATCCGTCTTAGTTTTTGTATTTTTAATTTTTTTTTATTGCTATGCTCTTTATTGACTTTTACACTAATTACATGGATTACTTAACAATTTTTAGAAGCCAAAACCATGTATTATACTGTCATAAAACACGACGGGAATTTGAGAACATGAGAGAAATTTAGAAAACACTCGCCGCAGGTTTTGCTTTACTACGTTCTGTGATTGGTTTAAAAAACTCGCGCCACCTAATCAACCAATCAGATGCTAAACCAAAATGAAAACCGCTCTACTAATATTAGTTACTTACAAACAATAACTAACTAACAACTACGTTGTAACTTGTTACTTATGACTAAACTAATTAAATCCGTGTTGTTACCTTTTCTCTTCCTTTAGCCGCTTCATCTTCAACTGGGCTCATCGTGGTGTTGGTTTGGCTGCACTAATCCTGGCTGGTAAGACATCTTTTAATCTTTTAATCTTTTACGTAAGAGTAGCTTACACAAGCTAGTATCTTCGAGTATCTTTGATCTTTTGTTCCGCATGAGAATCACTTTTACAGGAGTTCCGACTTTTGATTGAATTGAAGGGCAACTAGTGCTGATCTCTAAATTGACCAAGTTTGCCAAACTGATCACGTGCGTTTTATCATCACTATCAAACTCATCACGTGCGTTTTATCATCATTATCAAACTGATCACGTGCTTTTTATCCTGATCACTATCAAACTGATCACGTGCGTTTTAACGTCACTGTGCCCCATGAAACGGACGAAATCGCTGTTACTACTTTATATACTCAAAGTTGACAGTTAAAGGAGCTACGTCACGGTTGGCGCATCTTGAAAAAATTGGCCATTTTGTTCAAGTTCGCCATTCGTAATCCGTATTAATCTTCTCCATCCTCAACCATCCTTGTTCCTGTTTGGTTTACAATTAGCTCTTTGGTGTTTTTCTACCTTAGTAAACTATTATTTTGAGGCTTTCTTCAATTTGAAGGTGATTTTGCACTTCGCAAAAATGACTTAAAATATCGTGACATAGCTCCTTTAAGTATTTTATCTGCCGGACGAAGCAGCACAACAGTTTCTTTCAAAAGTAATCCCCACTCCATGTAACGTGTTCTAATGTGTCCGTTATTTAACTTACCAGTGGTGACCGTGTTCCTTGGTATTCGCCTTCCTGGCGCAAGCCTGGATGACTCCGCCCTTTACGCCATGATTGCCTACTGTGTGGGCGTGGCTATTGTCATCATGTTTGAAGTTTACCTTTCTTTGAAGAAGAACAGGAACGCGGCAACTTTCAGCCCGTTGTCAGGGGAAGACAAAGAGGGTGAGTGATGACTAGAGTGGAAATGTGAATCACCGCCACGTTTACCTCCCATTTGTACATAGTTTTGACTGTATGGTATAAAAATGGTTGTTGTTCTTGTTGTTGTTGTTGCTGTATGGGAAATGTCTTGAGAAAGATGTCGGAAAGAAACATCCGTGTTCTCCCAACAGGAGTATAACCTATGACCTTCCGCACACCGGTCGGACGCTCTACCACTGAGTTGCAGAAGACTCGGGGAGACTGGGGGGTTAGGCCATATAACTAGGTTCAAATGTGACAAACTTCCCGCATTCTGCTAGGATTAGATTTGTCGATATGTGGTAGAAAGAAATGATGGTGAATTTTAAGCTTTAAGCTTTATCAGTCAGTGACACAAGCTACTGGGAAAACGTCTTGTTACTGTTTAATCGTGTCAATGGTAAATTTCGAGGGAATAAATGACCATATGTCGCTAGTATTCTCAATCTGTCCAATGCTTGTCAATGTCAGTCGAGGTTTTTGTAAAATTTTGTGTTTTCTCTTCACAGGAGGCCATGTTCAACTGAAAACCACTGGAGAACAGGTTTGACGTTATACCTATTTTGTGTCTGATTTACAGTCGGGTATCAAGTGCAGTGTTTTGGCAAATCTTTGTTGAAGCCCTCGAAGAAGCGCTCCGATTCTAATTATCCAATCAATAAATAGTACAAGTACTCGCGAATACTTCGAAATGTCACGCCAGCATGCAGCAATATTAGCATACGTCATGTTGGGTTACCAAACTTTGGTATATCGCAAATCTTGGCTCGGTGAAGTCTCGGAGACGGCATTTCGCGCTTTTGCTTCCCCGACTTAAACCTTTGTTGAATTGAGGTTGTTGTTGTTGTTGTTGTTGTTTTCAAAATAGCACGAGCATTGTATCAGTTCCATCCATTTAAATATTAGAGCTGTTATCGTCTTATATCGTTTTTTTGCAGTTCGTGTCTGCACGTCAGCAGATGTTGGGCTTCCTAGTGCTTTTTGTAACTGGTGTGGTCATTGCGCTTGTTGTGCTGATAGCGACCGCTGAAGAAGGCCACCAACACTAACAAGTAAGTAAAGAAGCACGTGCTAATATAGATAACCAAATTCTCCATTTTAGTACTATCAGAAATGTATGGAGACCAGTAAACAGAATTTATACAGATGAACCTTTCACAACGGCCACCCTGGTGCAGAATTATTTGGTCGTTGTAGAGAGGTGGCCGTTGTAGGGAGGATTCAATAACAGTAACGTGTATGGATTGGCGCACGGTCGGGACGAAAAATCCTGGCTGTTGTAGAGAGGTGGCCGTTACAGAAAGGTGGCCGTTGGTGGAGGTTCGACTGTACTTTGGTGATGCACCAGTTAAAAGGTGGTTCCCCTTTGAAATCTTCCTCTTTTTTGCAGGTTGTCTTTTTTACGATCCATGGTGGAATATACTTGTCCAGGCTGTAGTTTTAGTTGTAATTCTAGCAGGCATAATAGTTAACTAATGATCTTGAATTATTTGAAATATAAATAGGAACCTGTCTGAATTGTATCATTGCAATAGGATCACGTGACTTGTATTTTATCGATTGTCATTGTACCTTGAACTTGGTAATGACCGAAGCGCGGTCGAAACGTCGTTCGCTTTTACCCGTATTTTTTATTCCTCATTGTATGCCATAGTTAGTAGAGGGAACTATGTTGTATGTAAGCAGCGTTTTCACTTCTCCTGGTAGAGAGTATTATGGTCTTTCAGTCTGTGAGTAGAACAGCTATAAAAGTGGAAGATATCAAAGTTCTTCTTGTATAACGTATAAATGCTTGAGAAATTAGGTACATTGCAACAACAACAGGTAGATAATGTTTTGCAACTAGCGAACTTATTCTGTGGATGTGAATTGATAGTTTTTATGCTGAAGATAGTATCTCGAAGTTTTATGATGAATTAAAATTGATTTTAGTCTGGAAATATGTTTCCTTTGTGAATTGTATGGTCACGACAGTTCTTAATCAGTCGTCCTAGTAGTTTAGTTAACTCAGTCAAACCTGCAACGCCCTGGTAACAATGTTCTCATTGTAACATTTGCTGAAAGCCAAAACTTTCACAAAAAACAGATTCTCTTTTCGATTCAACTCGATGACATGTCGGCAGTCACACTCTGATACTAATATCTAGTATGTAAGAAAAGTGTTTTCCTGGCAAAATACAGTATTCAAAGTTTCGTTTACTGAGGGCTTAAAGTGCCCCTACGATCAAATTGTTGATATTCATTTGTTTACATTTTCGTGTACAATATGACTTTCTTACATTTCTTTCCAAATTTCAATCCATTACGAACATTAGAAACCATTTTTTTGGACTTTTATTTCCGAGAATTTACGGCCACCATTACTTGACCTTGTTCCAAGGCTTGGTTGCGAATTAGAGAAAATGACGTCAGATGCTCAAAAATACCTCACGGGTTGAAATTATAATAACAACAAGTATAGAAAAATTGCACGAAGAAAAAGTCCAAAGTTTTTGTTGCTCTTCATGCAATTTTCTACACTTATTGTTATTATAATTTCAACCCGTGAGGTATTTTTGAGCATCTGACGTCATTTTCTCTAATTCGCAAACCAAGCGTTGGAACAAGGTCAAGTAATAGAACGATTTCGCATAAGCCGATTTTTATATGTTAATGAGTGCCATTACATGCTAATATAGAGGAACAATAAAAAATTACGTGCGCTGAAATAAACTATTGTTTAAAATTCGAATGTGTGTAACATACCAGCGTGTAATATACGTTTGGTGTGTGGAAAATACGTATATTACACGCTGGTATGTACACACATTCGAATTTTAAACAATAGTTTATTTCAGCGCACGTAATTTCCTATTGTTCCTCTATATCAGCATTTAATGGTGCTCATTAGCATATAAAAATCGACTTATGCGAAATCGTTCTAATGGTGGCCGTAAATTCTCGGAAATAAAAAGTCAAAAAACAATGACTTCTAATGTTCGTAATGGATTGAAATTTGGCAAGATATGTAAGAAAGTCATATTGTACACGAAAATGTAAACAAATGAATATCAACAATTTGATCGTAGGGGCACTTTAACAATATGACTCAAAATTTGTCACGGCCAGATGAATACTGTACCGATATTATGACATCATCAAGTGTCTTGTGTCAGAGTGCATAAAATGTTCTCTCTTGTATAAACTATCAAGTTTGTATGCTACTGTTAACTGTATGTTTCATCAGGTAATTATAAGAGCAATCGCCATCGCGTATGATTTTGCAGTTAGCTTTCGAATTATAAACAATTCACAACACACCAAACAATTTACTATAGGGAGTGTTCACTGTTGATAAACATTACGTCAAATTTGTTTTGTTATTCAAATTTGCCAACCATTAAACAAAATAACTCTTTGTTTCAACAGCCAATAGTTCTCTGTTGGCACATTAATAACAATAGGTGACGTAACGAGAAATATCGCTATAATGCCGATTTCAATAGAACGATAAAACATGACGTTAACCGTACTTTATACGAGGTTTTTTGTCCTTTGAGGCAATTTCAATTTTTTTTCATATGCAGAAAGAACAAGATTAAAAGCACTCGATGTACATGCGCATTAACGTGTTTACGAAATAAATCGATATTTACTGCTGACGCAATACGGCATATCATATAGCTGATTCACAACCGTGGAAGTTTGGGGGTGCCTGTTTATAACAACTTGTCTTGTCGCAAAGCTGACAACTCGCAAGCTGACAGCTGGACAGTTTACAGTAGCAAAGGAAGCTGCGTTCTTGCTGTGACTTGATGAATTAGATGTGGAAAAGATGCTGAAACACGATGGTAAGTGATTTAAACACCAAATAGTTTTAATAAGTAATACTAGCACCTAATACTGGTAAATATTAATAGAAAGTGACTGTCTCTGAAGTGGAAATGAATGTTATTAACACGCAAACAATAAATTATTTGAAATTATGTTTAGTTTATTAGGGCCAAATGAGGATGAGAGTGTTGAGAGTTGAAACTCTCTCGTTTGACCTGAAAACTTTCATGCCACTCCAGCGGACTCTCATCGAATTTTGAAAACCTGCTCAAATTTGTCTGAGAGTGGTCGAGAGCTTTCTCTCGTTTCGCCCGGGTTTTGGGAACCAAAACACATGCTTCGCTGACGCAAAGCATAAATTTATAGCCAGACACAAGGTTTTTCTTATTATGTTACAATACAATGACAATCAAAAAACAAGGCCCCAAGAACTTCTACAAAACTAGGTAGGGCACTAATGCGCAATTTGTTAAGAGGTCACAAGAGGCGACGCCAGTAATGCGTGGAATTGTGAGAGAACAAATAGAGAGTTAATTGATTATTCCAGTTGAGAGTTTTTTCGCCTCATTAAATGGTTTTGCCCCTATTGATCGAGTAACTTTATATGCAGACTGAAAATTAATAAATCGATAAATTTGAATGTGGAAAATCGTGAGTAAAACAGTGTATTTGGTTATCGTTATTGTTACAGTTTAATGAAGACATAACTTTATTCCTTTAGTTGACAAGAATTCGATTAAGTCAATTGGCAAAAAATTTTGATCAGATGCGTCAAATTTATATCTCTTTATCCTCATATAGCCTATTTTGACAATGAAATGACGAAAAATCTAAACTCCAAACAACAACTAAACTTGTTAAAGGGGCTATATCACGGATGGCGCATCTTGAAAAAAATTGACAATTTTTTTTCAAGTTCGCCGTTCGCAATCCGTCTTAATCTTGTACCATCCTCAACCATCTTTGTTCCACAGTTTGGTTTATTATCACCTCTTTGGTGTTTTTCTATTTTCGTAAACAACTTATTTCAGAAGCCTTCTTCAATTTAAAGGTGATTTTTGCACTTCGCAAAAAATGACTTAAAATATCGTGACATAGCTCATTTAAGCTACGTGCCACTGGTCGCGTGAGAACAATACTAATGAAACGAATTAACCAATGAGCGCATGAGGACATTTGACAGCAAATTGTGAAAACGTTCTCCAAGCCCTTCCAGTCCTTGACAATCTTTCATGACAATGCACAATTCTACACAAAAGAATTCTTAGTTTTATTATGTGCAGTAATATTTTGATATTGGCTGATTTCTCAACAAAGCTGAATGTTTTATCAGTCCTTTTCTTTTCACTCAAGTTTATTTCACTCTTCGAACCAATCTCCTTTTAAAAATTATACTGTTTTTGTCATCAATCTTGTGAAGTGAAGAAATGATCGTAAAAACGCTAGTTGAAGTCCCTGACGACTTAACAATTCATTTAGTATAGGAAACTGAAGGAAAATTCCTTTTCCGGTCATACTTTGCCGTAAGCATAAACTTTAAAAGTTCCCTCCAACACAGATGTTACGTTGTCTTGTGACGCAATCTTGTCACGTAGTTCTTGTTTTTGCGTAAACGGGGCTAAAAGGATAATCTTCGTAGGAGGTTTATATAATGTACCAATTATCTTTTGTTTATAGTTTAGTAACACGACTAAACTAATCTATTCCTCTCAATTACAGTTGTTATTAAAGTTTCTAGCAGTGTTTATATCACCACTGGTTTTGTTGACTTGTGATGGGTTCCCGACCCATGTGCCAACCACCGTCTGTGAAAGCCTCTCACCGGTGCATTACGCTCCCAATCCGACTCCCAGTCAGCCAATCAACACAAGTCCATACAGGATTCACGTGGTCCAACACGAGCTACACACCTGACGCTATGATGACTGTCCACGGTTAATGGCACCAAGGGTTTCAGGTAATATTACAGGACATTTGTTTGTTTTTATAACAAGACTCTTTTTTGTTTCAAAATATCGTATTACAAACTTCTTTGAAGGACAGCAAACCAGCAGGGGTAGGCCACAAAAAACAGTTAAAATCACAGACAAAAAAGGGGTTTCTAAAAGTAGTAAGAGGCTAAATTTCATTTATCATTTTTAGGGATTCATCATCCATGCTCGTGCTGTGGGGAGTCCCAGACCTGTTGGGGACCCCTTTTCAGGGAAACCTGCCTGCGGAT
Source organism: Desmophyllum pertusum (assembly GCA_029204205.1). NCBI lineage: Eukaryota > Metazoa > Cnidaria > Anthozoa > Scleractinia > Caryophylliidae > Desmophyllum > Desmophyllum pertusum. The sequence continues at coordinate 402,670 of MU826856.1, forward strand.
CAAAACCTACATGTGGTGTTCCGGTGGGGGACCCCACAGGTATCCTCGAGTTATAAACATCTTATTGAAGCTTTTCCTTCATTTCCCTCTTCCCCCTTCCACTTTTTTTCTCTTCTCTCCTTTTTCCTCTCCCCCCTCTTCCAGATATTTTCCATCCCACCACCACCCCTTTTCTTGCTTGCATACGTACTTTGCTCCCCTCCCTCCCGCCCCCTTTCTCCATCCTTCCTTCCTTATTTCATTCATCCGTCTTGTGGTCAACAGAATACAGTTACTCATCATCATCGTTCCAAAACCGTCAAAATGCATCACGTGATACATTAGAATTGACCTGGAAAGCACCGGGATACAGTGTGGGAAATATTACGTTTTGGTGAGCATTACAGTCCAGTTTTTTGCTAAATTTTTCAAGTTCGTCGCGATCCTTTGCAATCCGTAGCTAAAACAAACTAATCTCTCTCATTTCAGGGGCAGCTTCGTCGAGAACTTTTACTATATTTTTGGGTTGGTATCCAGTCTGTTACAATCAATGGACCCCCAGTTGATCCAACAAGTGCCCCCAATCATACAACCAAGTTTTCAGGTAAGGATTGTCGAATAGTTACTATTTCGATTTTTCAATTTATTTTTTGTCTTATTACAAGAAAAAGGTGAAAGAAAAATTGCGATTTTTTCATGTCATGAACGTTTTCAGGTGTTGCTACAAGGGTGTATTTTTCTGCCGGTTTTACTAACAGCGAAAGGTCGCCTTATTAGTAATATTGCATTGTGCATTCACTTCAAAACAGGCCATTTCCGAGTTGCCTCTGTTTTTCAAAACGAGTCCTGGTGCGAAACAATTCAAATGAATCTGAGTTGGATTTGCATGAAAATGAAGTTGTGAGTAAAACTCGTTTTCATATGAAAGGTTGTGCACCAGGGACTCGTTTTGAAACAGAGGCAAAAAGGCAACTCGGAAATTTACTCGGAAAATGGCCTATTCAAAAAACTCTATTCAACATCATACCCAGGTTTTTCTCCGGCGTTGTTTAAATCCAAGATGGTGGTTGGTCCAGTGAAGACCTCTCTAGACCAGTCGCCATCTTGGATTTCAGCAACGAGAAGACCCTGGAGAAGAGTTTGATACATTTCACATTGTCCGCCTTCTTCAGATAACGAAGAGCGGTTTGTGGAAGCGAAAAAAGGTTGTTATTCCGAGCCGAGGACTGCACAAACAACTCAAACTGTGAATTCCTGGTCACATATCAAACGGACTGGAGAGAACGTCACTTTTGAAATGAGTGGAAAACATGGTTATGTTGCTGTTGGTTTTCAATTCCAAGCAAGAAATGGTGAGATAAAATTAATTATATTTCAAAAAATTATCATGGGGCAAGGCATCCTCGGAGGACCCCAGGGGCTAGAAGTCGGGATAGACTTCTAGCCCCTGGGTCTCCGAGGATGGGGGCACGGGGATTCCTTCTCTTAGATCATCCTCTCTTGACTGCAGTTAACATATCGTCATTTTCCTTTGTAGAACCAAACTGACACCATCACCTGCTTCTCAACCTCATCTAACAACGCTGTTGAGATCAGACATTACTTCATGGATGTACATCAAACCCATAAGAAACTGACTTAGTAAGTGCAGTCAACATCTAATTTCTCCTTACAATATCAATACATGTTTCAGCAAAAAGGTTGGGAGAATGAAGACATCATCAACTATGGCATAATCTTGATTTACAACAAGATTCTCAAAACTTTTTTTTTTGTCAACAGAGTAACTCTATGGACATCATTCGTCACTCCGGAGCTTATGATAACGGCACAATGACATGCAGGTATACATAATGTGGTTTCTAGTCTCATGAATCAATATTTTTATGTTTCATATCCTGTACATTTATACAACAGTTAGTGAAAGACGTTTGTGTAGCAAGGAAAGCGTCCGTACACAGCTCCACCCTACACTCCTTTCTTTCCCTGCTATTTCCTTCCTCCGACGCAGGAAGGAAATAGCAGACGTCTGCGCTTGAGGGGCTGCGGACGAGGCACTGTGTGCTTTTTTCTAGTTATTAAATGTTTATTGTATTTCAATTGCCATATACGCATGATACAAGCGATGAAGTGGTTCTTTACATTTGCAGATTCGTTCGTAAAATTTCACCTGCTGGCTCATATATGAGAGATCTTAAAAGTAAACTGGTACTTCATCTTTGCCTGGAGCGGAGTCAGTAAAGTACTACGTTGCAAAACAACAGCTTAAAAACAGTTCCAGAAGTATGGGCTAAAGCCAAGAGAAGAGAGGATGATTTAAGAGAAGCCTTCCCCCATACATGGATCTTTTCCAATGATAATCTTTTGAAATCTATTTTTAACTTTCAGTCCATATATAGCTGAGCTATTGTAAGAGCGCTACCTGATTGGTCAGTTCGAGTAACGTAATGTCGGACCTCGATCAGAAGGAAATAACTATAACCTTTCACAGCATGACGCGAAACTGTTAATAGATTTTCACAAAATTATCACGAGGCACGGGGAATCCTTTCCGTTAGATTCATCCTCTCTCGATAGACGCGGCACCTGTGGAAAGGTGCGTCATTTTCGAAAATTCAGAGGAAATTATGGTTACTTGAAGGGATCGCTATTTTCAGAAATCTACGGTTTTATTATCTTCATTTTAATTGTTCTTAACCTTATTTCTCTCTCCGTGTTTTCCAGCCAGAACGGGCGCCCTTTTTTATTCACTTGGCAAACGCGTCTTTTGCCGCCGAACGCGTTAAACGTTTCACAGCCCGCCATGTTGAAAAACGGACGTAAAATGACACCAGTACCTACACCTGATGGAAAAACTGGAAGTAAGATTTGGAGGACGCCGGTCGAATGTTTATTTTTTTTAATTTTAGTTTGTGTTCTCTGTCACTACAATAGTGTTTCTATTATTGATGCAGTATGGAAAACAGCTTGATGTGGCTTATTTCATTTTACAATCGCATCGATCGCGCGAACTACATGGACGCCAACTGACTTAGGATAATGCGTGGTCACAGTAGCCGTCTCAAAATGGCGCCAAACTAACATTTACATTGATCGTTGATTGGCTAACATTCACTAGTTTTTCACTGTTTTTTTCATCGTGAAACGACGTTCTCGCAGTAGCGTTTCCTATTTACTAGATATAAGAGTCTAATATTATCTTTTCTTTCCTTTAGTTTCAAACTTCCCAGTGTGGCAAAACAAAGAGCTGTTACTCTGAGCCAACGGTCTGCTCATCCAGCAGTACCTGCGATTATCTTGTGACATTCAAACCTTGTGAAGACAAGAATGACGTCAGTTTTGAGTTGAGCGCGAAGAGTGATTGGGTCGCTATAGGATTCAACAAGGAAAGCAAAATGGTAAATAACGCAAACTCTTGATGTATAAAGAAGCCTTCCACGGTCAACGCAACATGGCTCATTACGAAACCTCTTCCTGTCACGCAATATTTTTGCGCGAAAGATTATTAATGACTAAATGAAATACCACTAGGTCGTAAGTAGGCAAGAGCCGTTTCAGTGATTATTAAGGATTGGCGAAGAGCGTAACCTACACGAGGTATCCTATCTAGTGACAACCCAGAAAGACTGTGACTTGGAAAAGATTGTGTCACGAGCAAAAGGAACGTCCGCGTGGGAGTCCTCGCAGTAAATAACGCTCGAAACGTCAGCTTCTCTAAATTAGCTACGGCGGTTAATTTACTTTTATCAACTTCGAGTCGATAATCAACTAAGTGTTTTACTTTCCCGCCGACACAGCACAACAGTTTTATTAAAAACTAATCACTTTGAATAAATTGCCCGATCCTTAGTAGAGGTTGACTCCTGTTGATTATCGATTTATCTCTTATTTTGTTACAGGACGGTACAGATTCTATTATCTGTTCCCGCGTCAGTGGTGACAATGTTTGCTATAGAGCATTATAACTTGGCTGGCTATAACAACCCAGTTCAAACCAAACCGGTAAGAATTTTACACTTGAGAGGGGCTTACGATTGACTGTCGAAAGTGACTTTACCCTCCCCTCCCCGAAAGAGGTTCAGAGGGAGCGGCTTGTTTGGTCATTTTACTATTTCATTACTAGAATTATTTTGCGCATCAGCAGTGTATTGATTTATTGAACTCGTCCCTAGGCTCCCGCTGATCTCACGGTGATCTCTGGTGCTTATGAAGATGGAGTTATCAAGTGCAAAGTAAGTATTGCTGTGTACAAATATGACAATGGAATGTGTCTATAGAGCGCATTTTCCATATACATATGTTCAGATACACTCAAGGGCGAGATCGAACGTCAGCATGTAAAGGTACCTACCTATTGCAGTCCGCTATCAGGAAATCATGTTGGTTGCCTGACATCGCAATAAGAATTAGAAAAAATATCTTAAATTCCGTTGGGTATTTTTTCAACTACCTTTTATGTTTCCTCCGTTCCTATCTTCGCCTTCCTTCCTTCGTTCCTTTCCTTCTTTCTTCTTTCCTCCATTTACTTGTCATATGTGTTCGATCTTTTCGTCCATTGACATTCAATCACTCACTCATGCCCCATTACGCCGGGTGGCGTGTAGCGGCAGCAACGTGGTCCTTCCCCATCTGCCGGTCCTTTGTCATGACTCGAATGCTGCTCCAGGTCCAGGTCTTCCCCATCTGCTTCATTTCCTTCTCTGCCGTCCGCCGCACGTGATCTTCGGACGGACACCTCCTTCGCTTTCCCTCTGGCGTTCAATGCAGAGCGGTTTTTGGTGATGGAGGTTTCTTGGCGGGTAACGTGGCCAATCCACCTCCAGCGCCTCCTCATCAGGATGGTAGCCATGGATTCAGTTTCTACACCGTTTTAGCAGGTCTTTGTTTGAGATGGTTTTTGGCCAAAAGATGTGCACATCTTACATCTTCGTCATTGACATACTTTCCCCTTTTTTCTTGTCTCAGATTCTCGCGGACTAAAACAGCCGGTGGCATGGTTACGACCTTGACCAGGAAGTATTCTTAATTTTTCGCTCGCGGTAATGCGAATGGTTAAGTCAGTTGATAAGTCAGGAAATATATAGTAAGGAGCTATGTAAAGACTTTATTTAACGAGGGTAGCACTAAAATAGTTAAAAAAAACTAACAAACCAGTGGCCCTCCTATATTATATACAAGATTAAGATAAAATGCACCAAAATATGAATATTAAAACTATGAGATATGTACAAGATAAAATACAAAAAAAAAAAAAATAAATAAATAAATAAATAGGCCATAATATATAGCTAAAGGAATAAAATGATTTAAAAGCTGCTGTTGCTTTAAAACTGTGTTCTCTTGTTTTTTTGTTTGTTTGTTTATTTATTTGTTTTGTTTGTTTATTTAGTTGTTTGTTTGTCTATTTGTTTGGTAGGTGGTTTACTCAACAAACACACTCACAAGTCACAGAGCGCCAGTAAGGTTGATGTCTGCAAACTGAACGCAGCGCTGGAGAGTAAAACCACTGACAACAAGTTACTGAAGGCGCATGGTAATGACTGTTTTAAGTATATAACATTTAATTATAAAGCGCTTAAATGACCAATATTTCTGTGTATCGGGTATCGTGGCATTAGATTCTCAAGAAACGATTTTTCTACTTCGACTGTCAAGTAAACATTCCGCGGAAACAAATGCCGTTATTGGTGGAATTATTGACTGAGCCCACTGTCATGATGTGCTCAGCTGACAACGCTCGGAGAGGTGCGTACTATATTCCTATTTTTATAACAAGGCTCGGCAAACAACCGGACTCCAAACGGCCGAGAAATCGAGCGTAAGTAGCTGTAGTGTTTTTCTTGGATGACAAAATGACTGATGGTAAAGTACGTTTACTGCTATTTTACACGTAATATCAGTGGTTATATTTCAATACCATTTGTCGTTTTAATTTAAGTAATTAATATGTCACTTCTGTTCAATTCAATTCTAGGATCGCTTATGGTGGTGGCGTGGGTCGTGTTTGCTACTTTGGCTATATTTACGGCCCGTTATATGAAGGACTCTTGGGGAAAACTGTTTGGACTCAAGGCGTGGTTCCAGGTAAACGTTACAATCTTTCAGAATGACGCTTGTAGTTTTTTACGTCACGGCCTAATGCTATGATACAATATAAAACTCACTGAAAGGTGCTGAAATCAAAACTACTTTCTCCTCACCCCTCGATTATATTTTGTGAGTAACTACTAAATGTAGCTGAGGTTCGTTTTAACTCTTGCATTATTCAAGCTAAAACTTCTGTTTCTGGAGTTTGATCTATAAAAATGTCTTCAGCGATGAACGTTCCTTCAAAAGCAGATTGCTTTGCGACAACCATTAGGTCCGTCTTTCTTAAAGTCCGGCGCTTGTTAAATAACAATGTAAATAGACCCTTGACGTGAAGAATAGGCAATACAGTTCACTTTTTATAAGCAATAGGCAATACTATTGCAATAGGCAATGGGCAATACAGTTCACTTTTTATAAGCAATAGGCAATACTATTGCAATAGGCAATAGGCAATACTATTGCAATAGGCAATAGGCAATACAGTTCACTTATAAGCAATAGGCAATAGCGAATACAGTTCACTTTTTATTTGAATAAAAAGTTCTTATGATAACTCCATCCTTATCAATTCACACATAACAGTGCAAGTAAATCTCTCATTTAATGTCATTGGTCACGCTTATCTCATTCCAATTAATTGTTGCTTTCAGGTCCACAGAGCCTTGACTGTCAGCTGTTTAATCTGCACACTCGTCGGTTTTGTGTTGGTCTTTGTTCACGTAGAAGGCTGGTCCGAGGTAAAAAGAATATATATTTATACATGTTAACGATGTATATTGTATTCAAATGCAGGAATTTGCAGTGATTAATAGAGACCCAATTACATAAGAGAACCGATCAGCAAAAGTCCCCAAGACAATTCAGATGTGTGTCTTGTAAAGATCCTCGGTTTTGTTTATAAACAACAGCCTTTCTCCTCAATTATACTGATTTTAATTTATTTTAATCAATCCACAGGCGGACGTGGCGCACTCAGTACTCGGGCTCATTATTACGGTCCTTGTCTGTGTACAGCCCATTATGGCGCTTATGAGGCCCGGACCAGCTGCTGAGAAGTAAGGACATGCTCTGCATATGTTACAGTTTCCTTGTATATAAAAAAGGGGAGGGGGGTCTGAACTTTCCACTTCCCATATATTTTACTCCCGTTTTCCGCCCTTCCTAGAGTTGCTTCGCCTCTTTGTACATTTTTCTCTCACGTTTTTCCTATTTTTCCCGCTTGCCGCCCTCTCATTTTTCGGCCTTCCATACACTACCCTCTCCCTTTACTCCCGGGATTCCGCCTCCGTGTCCCTCTCTCTCATATATCAGATCAAAATATTATTTAGAAATTATTTGATTAATACTGGTGATTTAATTTTTTTTGCTCATTTGTCGACAGTCGATGGATTTTCAACTGGGCTCATCGTTCTGTTGGCTTCACTGCATTTATTCTTGGTGGTAAGTTTTTATAATATTCCAGCATGCTCTTGGTTTTTATAATCGAAAGTAAAACCAGCTTATCATGAATGGGACGATATTTTTCCTTAGCGCTTCCGGAAGACGTTTTCAAGAGAGTACCACTAGTACTACAGTGGAACCCCGATTTCTCGAACCCTCGCTTTCTCAAAACCCCGATAACTCAAACCCGCAATAGTTGTTTCCCTTGTACTTGTTTCACTGTAATTTTACTCCGCGATATTTCGAACTTCCCGATTTCTCTCGAACCAATTTTCGTTTCCCTTGGAGGTTCGAGAAATCGACGTTCCACTGTATTAAAAATTGTATGCTTCAGAGTTCAGATACACGACCGTGTTTATTTTTTGAATTTTTGATTTTCTTTATTCTCATCACCTGTCTGCTTGACAATGTATTGATATTATAAGGAGAAATTAGATGTTGGTCACTCTTGACAGTTAAATGATTGTTTTTAATCGCCTTTCAGTTACCAACATATTCCTGGGTCTTCGCCTGCCTCATTTAAAACTGAAGTTGGAGTTTATTTCATGATCGTGTTTTGTGTTGGCCTGGTAACAGTTGTTGCTCTTGAGATCTACATTATGTGCCAGAAAAGAAAGAAAGGTAGGAGGCTTGATCTTTTTAAACAACACAGGGGACTATTATAATTATTCAATTTGATAACTTAAGAGATTCTAAACTAGGCCACAATGGCGAGAGACCCGCCATAAACAACTGCACCAGCCTTTCAAGCCCGGGCCCAACTAAAACGGGAGTCGTTGAGTTAGTTGTAACGAGAGAAAACTCTCGACGACTTTGAGCAGGTTCAGACTGGATGAGAGCGCACGAGAGTCGCCGAGAGCGCATGAAGGTTTCAGGCCAAACGAGAGCGAGAGTTTGAAATCTTATCAACTCTCGTGTCTTTACAAGAGGAAAGGGACGCATGTGATGCGCTCCACCATCACGAAAACCATACAATATATCAGCCTAGTCCCTAGTCGTTCTCTTTCTCTCTCGAGCGAGCGCGAAGTACACGTAAGGACCTGGGAATGGTTTGAGTGCTGTGTGATTCTGTGACGTCATGAAATTTCGCGCCAAATCCCAAATCGAGTAAGCGGGAAGGGATCGCCTGGGTACTAGGCTGACAATATATATGTTTTATTATGTTTGCAGGACTCATTCACATGACGTTTGGATTCGTTGTTGTCCTGGTTACCTCTGTCTGTTTGGCTCTGCTTCTGTTCATTACCATGGCAACTTAAGAAGTAACCAGGCCAGGTCGCCATGGAAGAGCTGTGCTACGTGTTGAAAGAGTACAGCCGTTTTTTTTCATCTTGCAATTTTAATTTAATTTAATTATTTATTAGGTAGATGCCTTACAAAATATACACCGTAAAAGCTCTAAGGCGGAGGGGGGGGGGGGGGGGGGAGGGAAGGGGGTAATAGAGCTTTTACGGTATACGTACTCTGAAAACATAATAACATCATTCATCATTATTAAATTGTCACTGTTATAGTAAGTGAACATGATTTTTTAGAGAAACCGAGGACAGCCTTTTTTTATTATGTTCGAGTTTCGTAATTTGATTTTTTTAACCTACTATTTAATATTAAGGACAATATTAAATAAGACACTCAAAAACCTCAACTCTGTTTTTTTTTGTCTGTGATATATTATTTTTGAGGGGGGGGGGGGGGGGAAATGAGTGGGGCGTGCGAATGGGGCGGCCACTCCCTAAATCCGCACCTTAAGAAAACAATTTCTGCCCCGATATTTTTTCAGGCGGAGGCGCTGGGTGGAGAAGAGAGCGAGTTTTTAGGGGCGCGCGCGAGTAGGAAGGAAGAGCGACAGTTCCCCTTTTCTCGCCTCGCGCGTCTCTTCCCTCGCACGCGCCTCTCTAACTCGCGCTCTATATTACTCCAGTGCATGCGTACGGTGTCCTAATGGTTAGCGCGTTGGACTCTGGATAATGGCATTCTTGGGCAAGACACTTAACTCTCACAGTGACTCTCTCCTACAATGGACTAGCATCCAATCCAGGGGAGTAGCGATACTCGACGATACTCCTAGTCGCTTCATGTTATGCGAAAAGTTAGGCGCCGGCTTGGGAAAGCCATGAAGGCTTCAAGACAGACTTTAAAGGTGGCCCGCGGGACGGCCCGCGGGTATTTATCGGCCCGACAGATACTTTTTTAAAGCGCGTTTTTGAACAGGAAAACGTTTAAGCGATTTTTTAGATTTTTCAGAATCTGACCGCAGAAGAATCCTAAAATAATAAATTTTGTGGCGATCAAACTCGATTTGTTTCAGTTATACGAGGTTTTTCGAAGTTTTCTTTTTTAATAAAATGCGATTATTTTCCAGATGCCACGGTTTAACTTTAACTGTTTGCCAGCTTGTTTGAGGTCATTACAAAAAAATTCACCGTGACATATGAAAATAATCATATTTTATTAAAAGGAAAACTTCTTATAACTGAAACAAATCGAGTTTGATGGCCACAAAATTTATTATTTTATATTATTTTAGATTCTTCTGTCAGATCTGAAAAATCTAAAAAATCGCGTAACGTTTTCCTGTTGAAAAACTCGCTTTAAAAAGGATCTGTCTGCCCGATAAATACCTGCAGGTCACCTTAAACTTAGACTTAAACCTATAAACCTTTACACGTTTTGACATAAGGATCCGACTTTGGTCGTGTACTTATATATTTCTATCGTCAGTCGGGACGTCGGGTATGCCACGATTTTATATATATCATAGGTTTTATTAATTTGTTTTATTTGTAAACAGACTCATAAAAAGTTTGCCAGCCGGATTATCAACCTCGATCTCAGGCTCTCTCCTTTATTTACCGGATTATTTTTTCCCGCCAAAAGCCAGCTTCACCGACGTTTGCCACAACCATATTAGGGCATCTGCTTTTGCATACTCAAAAAGTTTTTTAATTTTCTCACCGCTTTGAATGCGAAATTTTGGCAGCGTCGACAGATGGCATAAAATAGCGTTATTCTCGGATTTTGGACTGGGAAAAGAAAAGCAACGATAAACAAGAAAGATATCAACGGAAGAGGGAAATAACAAGACGAAACATTGGCGTTTTAAGGTGCTGTTTGTGGTCAAAAGTGTCAGGAAGTTTCTCGCGAGTGCACGAGGTAAGATGATTTCTTTGTCACTTTAAAGTTTAAAAAATATTGTTTCGCTCCCTCGACTATGAATTGAAACATTTTCTTAAAGAAGTACACGTTTTAATTGAACGGAAAAAAATATTTTCAGGTCTCCATAATGTGATATACGTTTGCGATGCAACTGCATGAAGAACAACAATTTTTGACGACGGCAAAGTTTTCAGAATTTTACGTAACAGTGCTCAGTTCAGTTTGTTTAGCTTAGTTTTAACGTGTTCCAAACAATTTTAAATACCTGGTAAAACATCAATAAGTTTCAGTCGTAAAAGAAGGATAACTTTTTCATTTAAGCAGTTATAAGCTACGGTTACGCTACGGCAAATTTTGCTAACATTTGTGTCGTCGCTAGCGCGCAGTGAAGGTTGCACGTGTTTATAAATTTTACTCGCAAATTGGCCGGTTCATGCTGTCGGCAGTGCTGTTAAAAAATATTGTTCTGCTTGTAATTATTCGACCTGATTAGCCGGAATTTTCACTGATTTAAGCTTATATATATTTGATTTGGTATCAGTGCAAATAAACAATAAAAATAGCAGTCACATCAAACTAAATTTCATATCGAGTTTCAAATTCAGAAAGCAGTCTACGACAATAATAAAATATAGGAACGTTTTTGCACCTTAAATTTATTACTTTTTGGTTTTGTTTGTGTACCGATTCATTTTATTTTGACCTGATTATGATCGAATTATGCTAAAAAAAAACTTATTTTGCCGGCATATGCCGCAAACAGCCAAAGGTGTCCTATTTTACCCGAACTTTAAAGGCCCACACAGACAATTTTGATACGATTTATTGCGCGGTCGCGCTCGTGTAAATTTGCGATTTCACGGCAATTTTTGTGGTGAGTTGTATGAGATGTCTCGCTTTTTAGCAAAACTTTTTAACAAAATCGCCGATAAATCGCATCAAAATTCGAGCAAGTTCATGTTCGAAACAGACTGGAGGCCATTTTTCAGGTGACAAATCACCGTGTAATCGCATGATTGTAGTTTACACGGGCGATTTTTTATTTATTTATTTATTTTATTATTATTTATTTATTTTTTTTTGGGGGGGGGATAATGACCCCGCTTTTTAGCATAATTAAATTCGAAAGTGCATGGGGTTGGAAAAAAATTATCATGAGAGATAGAATGATTGGAAATTTCTGATGGGACCGAGCTCTGGCCGCTTAAAAAACATGCGACTAAAAGCCGACTATTTGCTAAAAAGCTATTTTATTGACAAATACATTTAGTTTAGAAAAAGTACAGAAAAAGAAAATATCACATCAGCTCGTTTTCAAAATGAGAGTGAATCACTTTGCATCAAATAGACATCTTCAGGCAGAGCTGGAATAGAAAGAAAGATTATTTGTTATAATCCACCAATTTTTTCCATCACAAAAATGACAACTTTAACTAATATAAGTTCAGTTTATACTGTGCTAAAATTCGTCGCTGTGATTACAGTAATTGGAAAAGCGGTGCAAAGCTATAAAATCCCAGTTAAAAAATTGAAATGATTGAAAAGTTCCCTCGGATTTTGTGGCCCCGGCAGAAATCAAGTTTACTTAATTTACAATCCTGATCTTACAAAGCTATCCTTTCCTTTCTCACGTATTGTAGATATTGGTAATATCATATTATAGTCGTTTGAGAAAAACAAAACGATTTAGGGGAACTAAATTATTTGTTCATTTTGTGTTTTTTTCTTCTAATTTTGACACCTGTTTTGACACTAAAAGAACACAGTTTGAAGACAAGAGAAACCCATTGTAAAGATAAGGGAACCCATTTATTGCAATGGCCCCTTTACATTTATTTTAGACGATCAAAATGCTAAATTCCAAATTACTACAAAGCTTTTTTCTTACATTTTCTAGACATAAACAGCATTATTGTTTCGAAATTTCAATACAGTGCTTTGTTTTGTCTGACAAAAAGGGTCTGAAACAGGTTTCGACGACCCGGCTCAGTCATTATGAAATGGCGCGCGCAAAAAAAACAAAACTTTTCAATAAAACAATATTTCGCGCTATTTTTTAATTTTTTGGCAGATAGGAATAAAACTAAAGAGCGCATCTTGAGTGTTACAGAGAAAACTTATGATATTTATGACAAAACTTATAACCGATAACTTGGAAACGAAAATCAGTAAAAAAATTAAATCGTACATTGTTTCTTTCCAACCACGCGATACGTTTTCCGTTAATTTCTTCCATGAAAGCAATATTGATAGAATCCTGGACTTTTAGCTACAGACGATACGAGTAGGTTTTTCATCGCATGTTGTAGGATTTTAATGTGACAAGTCTCAACCTCTGTTAGCTCTGTATATGTATTGTTAGCATACCTTTCGTCAGGAGAACTTGTAAAATCGTATATAGGGTTTGCATATTCCCCGAGATCATGGGACGAATCCAATGTCATCACAGGTTCTGTGCTTGGTTTTGCGTAAAAGTCTGTAATCTGGCGCTTGGAATTATACAGCGGATTCACCGTTCCCCTTCATATAAACAGAGTAACAATTGTCAGTCGAACAAGGTAAATTTCATTGGTCAGTATATATTTTGTTAAAATATTCATCAGTACTTACGCATCATACAGCGGATTTTCCATTGAATCACACGAGAGCTTCACACCACTGCGAGAATAACAATAATATTATGCCATTCTCTAAGTATTTATGCCATAAGTGTAATAATCTTTTAACATGTCGATCGCGCGCTTGCGCTCGAATTCCCCTTCTCCCCTTTCCCCTCCTTTCTACGTCTGCAACGCAAGCTTGGGAGTACAAGATTGTTTACTTTTCTAGGGGAGGTCCGGGGGAAAGCTCCGTTCGATTCAAAATTCTTGCAAATCAGTCGCGCCTTATTTTGGGTCGTGTTGAACTCAATTTTAGTGCGGCTGGTCCATATGATCGTTCTAGCTTGTCAATTAAGAAGTCAAATGTTAAATTCTTACCTCCCGTTCAGTGGACTGTCAGCAGACTCCACCTTCGGATTGCTGTTAAGTAAGAAATTAAAGTATAAAAACATTTGAAAACTTAAGCAGTTTATCTTTACATTGTAATCTCAAGCATTGATCACGCTCTATCTTCTCTTTACAACATCATAGCAATTCAAGTGAGCAGGTACGAGAATTAAGAACTTGATCATCTCAGAGGAAAACGTCCTGATAAAAGACCAAATTCTCGAAAAAAAAAATCTCGAGGAAATTATAGCAAATGTATGAAAATCAGTAAGGAGAATGTCGATGTTCATCTTAGCACTGCAAGTGTTATCATTACCTCTCATAGTAAACAAACTGCTCGCTGTCTTGTTTGTCTTGTCTTCTTTGATTCCTGAAATGACAACGAAAATAAAACGATTGTTATTCAGTTTAAAAACCAATTCAAACAAACGGTGAGGTGGTTATGATATTATTGCACCTCGAAACACCCTTCAAGATTTTTGTCCCCTAGATATTTCATACGTCAGCTAGTACATACAATTCAATTTAGAAACTCTCCCGAGCACGGTGGATGTGTTAACGAAAATTGTTTGATGACAACAACTTGCAGGTGGTTGGAAAATTTAATTTGGGAGCTCAAAGGAGCGCGCTTTATTGCAGGCTAGACAAAATGTCAACAACTACATATCGTGAACTAAAAATTAATTCTTAAAACTAACAAAACAGATCGTTCTCCACTCAAAACTAGACGAAACTCGGTATTCTAAACGCAAATATTGGATAAGGGGAGCAAATTGTAGAAGGCGCTTATCAGAATAGGGAGTGCTCATTAGAATTGAGGCTCTTATTTTTTTTTTTTTTTATTTTCCGATACGACCACCCCTCAATGATGAGGATTTTTGGCCGGGTGGTCAGCAGCTACTTTGTTAATGGCTGAGAAATTTGTCGTTTAAATGTTACTGGATTTTCAGGGGTCTGAGAAATCACATCTTATAAAGGGGTGCTTGTTACAAAATTCAAATTGGGGCGTTTATTCGACAGGGCGCTTATTGGAAAGAAGGTGCTAAATCGAATCATTACGGTAACACACTAGTCTCACCTCTTGCGATAAAGAATAAATATCAACAGACAGATTGCAAGAAGCAGAAGACACAGCACGGGAATCAGTATCAAGGCCACATTGGATGATCCGCTTTCTTCCTTTTTACGGTACTCAAATGCTGACGCATTTCTAATAGGGGCAAGTGTTGAGGGTCCATATTCTGTGGGTCTGGTGTGTGTTGGTTCATTGGTGGCCTCGGTCTCTGGAGTAATTGATGAACCTGTTAAGGAAAAGGATGTAAGCTGTAGTAAGTCAATCTATACTCGGCGCTCGTTACGTACATGCCTGCCGTCACCTAGTGGCTCTCGATATTTTTTTTTGGGAAAACAAAGAGCACATTACTGATTGGTCCCTATTCTCTATTTTCCAATCCCCCATAATACACTTTGTTTGCCCCCCAAATTTTGCATAAACTATTGTTTTTAAATGCTCTTGGGAACATGCAGTCCTCCCAAGAGCATTTGAAAAACAATAGTTTATGTAAAATTTGGGGGGCAAACAAAGTGTATTATGGGGGATTGGAAAAATAGAGAATACCAATGTATACTGAACGAGCTTGCTAGCCTGCTTAGCAGGTGCCATTGTAAATATAGGGGCTGAGTCTTTGCACTTTGGCGTCTTAACACCACGTTGCCCAGGAGAGAGAGAGAGGAGGAGTTTCGGGAGTGCGCATGCGCGTTGGAGGAATACACCGCATTTATTTGCGCGTGGCACCTACAACTCGCGCCCTATGTTTATTCTTGCGCACTTTATGCAGGCTACGGGTTTCCACTTTGTTTTGCGGGAATAATTTTTGGCGAGTTGAGAATATGGGAAGTTATTTTCAGTTTTGTTGCCTTTCAGGATGAAACAATCATTTTTAACAGCTCACCTGTCGCTTCCTTTGTGTAAACAGTTGTTTGACTGACAGGTGGCTTGGAAGGTCGATCGGTTGCTTCCGATGTTGATGGGATGCTGTTTCCAGTTTGTGTGTTGGAAGTAGATACTGTTGTTTCCTCTACCTTCTTTGTTGTGAATTTCTCCGTTCTACTTTCAGTACTTTTCGTATTTCCTGTAGTGCTGACAGAAGCGGTTTTGGCTTGGGTTGTCTGTGCATTGTTCGTAGTACTTTTGATTGTAGTGACGGCTTGCGTTGTCTGTGCAGTAACTGTTGTTCCTTTATTGCCGCAGTTGTCTTAGGTTTAGCTGTTGTTTTCTTTCCTGTTGTACTTGGTACTGTTGTTGTTTTAATCGTTGTTTGCGCAAAAGTTGCGGTTGCTTTAGTTGTACGAAGTATTGGGGTTGTTTTAACGGTTGTTGGAGGCTCTAAAGAGAAAAAGAGGTGTTTAGAGCATAGAAATAAATATTTAATACTTCATGGCAAAGAGTCTAACAAGACCATTCATCGGTGCACTTTACAGCACTTTTAATAATATACTTCAAAAGAGCCTAGAGGTTTGGACACTCACGGTTATGCACTCATAAGCCTTACCCTTACGGGATTTTTCTACAAGATTAGGGTTTTACAAATGTCTCTCTCAATCTCAGAACGTCGACCTCTTTTTGTCTTAAAAGGGCTAAGGTCACATATTTAGGCAGTTTTGTCACATACAAAATCTCTTCTTAATCGAACCCAAACAGTAACAGTTTAAAACGATAATACTACGAAGCCATAGAGGAGTACAGACGAGATAACCAATCAATCCTTCACGATATACTGGTCACGTGTAAAATTTGAACAAAATTATAATTTTAGAGCAAAGCTTTCTATGACCTTCTACGTAACTCACGCGTTGGTCTCTGTGCTGAATAGGAGGCCTGGAACCCAGCAAAGTTACTCTTGTTATCAGTCTTCAAAATGACGAATAACTCGTTGGATGAGGAACGGACCCCAGAGGGTGGGGGAACCATGTCACCTGAGTACACACCCAGGGAGGGTGAGGTCTCGTTTTGCCCATCGTACAGTTGGACGTTATCGGTGTTTATTCCGCTCTGAAGTGAGAACTTGGGAAACTTTAACACCACCTAAAGATCAATGGGTTGATAAGCAATTTAACTAAGATAAGAGCAAAAACATATATAGTTAATAGAGGGAAATAGTTGCGAATCCCGGAAAACTTCAAAGGAGGAAACAAAGAAGCCAACATTTAAGTTGGAAGGTCCACGACCGTGCACAATCTTTTGTTTCGCGCTCACACGTTATGGTTGAATTACGTAACCGACACGTTTCTATTGGTTAGTTACTCGGCGGGAAGAAACTCACTATCTATTGTGTTTTGTGCAACAAAAAACATTGAACAAAGAACTTTGTTGGGCTTCATAACCATTTCCATTTATCAACTTTGGCAAAAACAAGCATTGCTATCTGAAATCATTTTCCGTAGGCGCACAATTAAGGTATTTTGGTTTAGCTTTTTGCATGAACCTTAAGGTAAAAATAATCAATATTATTTTTCCACTATTATGTCATTTCATCATATAAGGTCACTAGAACGCGCAAAATATGAAAGCGTATTACACTGTAGCGTATTACACTATAGCGTATTACCGGCTGTAGTGTCCTGGTTTTAGCGGGAAATTTTGCAGTGGAATAATAAATCCCTTATTCGATAGTTTAACATATAATACGCGCGGATATTTTGCTAATTGCTCGCATCTCGCAAAATATCGGCGCGTATCGAATAAGGCCGGTGAATACACCTATTTCAATTAACGTTGTCGGATAAAAATTGGATAAAAGCGTAAAGCCTACAAGACAAGACCAAATGGTAGTCTGGGTATTCATTAGAATTTGCATATCGCTGGAAAAGAAATCTACACGTTTTTATTTCGCACGTGATGTATTTGGTTGCCCGAATTATATAATTTGTTTTGCCATGTTTTTTCACTAGATGATTCTGCTAAAATTTAGTTTGGCTAAAAGCAGCTTACTTCTACAGGTTTAAAACAAAAAGGAAACTTTATAAATAATGTTTTAGATGTTACTTCTCATTAGTATTCGTTGCGTGCATCAGTTTTCTACTTTTAACCCATGCTACCTTTCGGTCTTGTCTTGCGGGCTTTGCGGGCTTTTAAAAACATTCTATCCGACAACGTTAATTGAAATAGGTGTATAGGAAAGAAACAAAGCCTATATTAGTACGATTATAAATTTTGTAACAGCTCATTGTGATCCTCACGCGGTTGATCCTGCAGCACGGGACTGGGGACTGTTCACGTGCTCGCACGGACGCAGACGTATTTCCGGCTGTTGTTTCACATCTGCGTTCGCACAAGTCATACAGACTTCCGACATTTCGTGCCGGTTTATCTTTCCGCGTTACAACCAGTTATGTACAGTGGGACCTCCCGTAAGCGGACAACCTAGGATTGGAACCAGAAAAGGTGTCCTCTTATGGGAGGTTAGTATTGTTTGTATGTGGCTGGGACAATGACTACGTGTTCGCTTACGTGGAGGTGTTCCACTCTGTCATTACTCCTATATATAAACACTCGCACAATCCCGTAACCCTAAATCCCATATAAAGTGACGGGGGTGATCGCCGGAAATTTTGAAAATAATTTTGAAAGGTACCAAAATCGCTCGTTTTGTGGGTGTGGCTCGAATTCATTTTCACCCTAAGAGGTACCAATTCTAAGACAAAACTAGTCCCTGTTAGATATTTTTAACAGCTTAATACCCTAAAAGGTACCGGAATAACTCTAACGGCAGTCATTCTAAGAGGTACCAAACCACGAATTTTAACCCCTGAAAGGTACTGCGATCACCCCCGTTACTTTTATATGGGAGTCCCCCCCCCCCCCCCCCCTCCCCCCCCCTCGGGCCCGTAACGTCCTCTGATGAAGAGCAAACACGCGAGCCTGAACTGTTCAAATCTAAAACGGCGGTTAACTTATCAACTCCGATATCAGTTATTAATAAAGGGACAGTATGAACTGAAAGCTTCCTTGTGGAGGGAGAAATGGTTATCACGCCCGGCAAACTTCAAAGGAACAAACAAAGATACCAAAATTTATGTTGGAAAGTCCACGACCATGTACAATCTTTTGTTTTGCGCTCACACACTATGGTTGAATTACGTAACTCACACGTTTCTATTGGTTAGATACTCGGGAAGAGTGTTTTGTACACGGTCAAGGCCAAAAAAGCGAACAAAAACATGGAACAAAGAACTTTGTTGGGCTTCATAAATTAACCATTTTCCTCAGTATCAACTTTGGTCTGAGTGTATATAGATTAATATAGACACTTACCGATATTGTTTTTCAAGTTAATAAATGTCTTATTTACCTGCAAACCCTTCTGGAACTTTTATCCTCCAGGAACAATACTGACCTGCCGGGTAAGATTTTGGATAGTTGGGAGACTGGAACGAGTCACTGGATTTAGTCAAGGTGTAGTTGCAGCCTGAGATAAAAACAACAACAAGAGGTAAATATTCGTTTATAAAGTAATAAACAATGTAATTCTTGCGATAGCATGGGTACTTCAGTACAAAATACAGTCAAAGCTCTCTGAGCGGATACTCTCGTACTAATCGAACAGCTCTACTTACGGCCGCCTTGACAAAACCCGTTTGAACTCTAGCTCATACAAACTCTGTATTTACACATTCCCGTAAGCGGCCAGCTCCAGTTGCGGACACTTTTTCTGCTTCCCGAAGGTGTCCGCTTATGGGAGCTTCGACTGTAGATTGTAAAATGTTGGGTGACTCTCTCGGTTCACGCGCGCTGTTATTGGTTTAAAGCCATTTAACTTAACTCTATGGAAACATCATATATATAGGAGTACGGTATCGTTTCCAGTAGGACCTCCGCCTCAGTATACTATAGCTACTTACTAGTGTAGTAACAGTAGTGAATGGTGTGATCATTGAGTCCTGCTCCGTAAGGATACGCCCCTCCGTACCCGTCCCCATCCTTCTCAGTACACAAAAGTGACTACTTACTAGTGTAGTAACAGTAGTGAATGGTGTGATCATTGAGTCCTGCTCCGTAAGGATACGCCCCTCCGTACCCGTCCCCATCCTCCTCAGTACACAAAAGTGACTACTTACTAGTGTAGTAACAGTAGTGAATGGTGTGATCATTGAGTCCTGCTCCGTAAGGATACGCCCCTCCGTACCCGTCCCCATCCTCCTCAGTACACAAAAGTGACTACTTACTAGTGTAGTAACAGTAGTGAATGGTGTGATCATTGAGTCCTGCTCCGTAAGGATACGCCCCTCCGTACCCGTCCCCATCCTCCTCAGTACACAAAAGTGACTACTTACTAGTGTAGTAACAGTAGTGAATGGTGTGATCATTGAGTCCTGCTCCGTAAGGATACGCCCCTCCGTACCCGTCCCCATCCTTCTCAGTATCGAAACGAATCCACTCAGAGCTCACTAGCGCCCACTTTACTTGCTGGCACGCGGCTGATTCGTACGCTACCAGGAAGAAAGGTTTGATTGTTGGTAGCTGCATGGGTTCTGCTTTGTTACCATCTGTTCTGCAGCAGTAGTACAGTTTAGTGTTCTTGTCGTAGACGCCATCCGGGAGAACGCCTCCTTTGCTGTTCTTGTTAAACCAGTCTTCATCGTCCCATGTTATGTAACCTGATTTAAGACCCTTAGGGCAAGAGCCTTTCTTGTAAATACAGTATTTGCCTAAAAAAGAAAAAAAAAGATAGTCGAGAGTGAAAACAGAGCTGAGCATAACTAGACCGCGAGCAGTCGGTCTTTTTTCCTCAGATACTTTCATTCGCGCATACGGAAATGTAACAATTATGCTCATAGTGAAGTCTACGGCATAAATAGCCTAAATCAAATGCTATGGGAGTTGAGTGGGGGTTATTTTCGTTAGTATTACGTACTGATCCGATCCAGTCTCGCTTCCTTTTTTAGGAAGCACGCTACGGTTACTTCGTTAATACGACCATCTCGTTATTACGACAACTTTTTGTGGCTCAAACCGCAATACCTCAGTCCTTATTCCTTACCTCATAAAATGCGAGTAGATTTTGGTGTGACGTTGTTGGCTAGCCGCGCGAAATCTGGGGGAGAGACGCGCGTGCTTCTCTCCCCCAGAGTTCGCGCGGCCATTTTACCCCTCTCAAAGTTATTTAGCTAATCGCTCAATGAACTAAGGGAAAGAAGAGGGAGACGCTCTCCACGCAGACGCAATAGGCCTTTTGCATAATACGGTCACATGACTATGTCAATCATAAAAATAGGTGGTAGTACAAAATGGTTGCCAGAAATGGAAAGAGCATGATGAAATTAGTAAGGTTGCCAATTTTGAGACCGCTGTTGCTTAGGCGTGAGATTTTATGGTAGGTTGAAAGTTCGAAAAATTTAAAGGATTTGTATGGCTGTATGGCAAATCCTTTAAACGCTAAAGGCTTTAAACGCTGAAGGTCCGGATTAATGGGCTTCCATTATATCCAAGAAAGCAAATTGTAACTGCACTCATTCACTTATAATTTAATGTTCGAACTTTAAAAACAATAGCAGCCACACCAACCTTTTGGCCAATCCGGTTTCGATGCGTCACTAGACGTATCCGTCTTCATACAAAACGATCTTTTTAGATCATTTTTGTTGACAGTGGCATCAAGATGGAAATTACTGGAATGTTTATTGCTCGGAAGAAAGTCCTCAGTATCTTGGAACCGCCATCCTGTGCGCCACGTGAATCCACTGGATGATGGACAGCCAGATTGCGCGCGCGGTATCCCGTATGTTCCGGCAGGCCATTTGGTCGTAGCTGTAAATTTTAAAAATATTTTAATTCTGTAAAATCTTTTCAATTAGGTCAACAACCAGACAGAGCGATTTTCAATTGATTGTCGTCAAACCAAAACCAAAGCAATTACAATGGCCAATCACAAGAGGCGTAAACAACACAATGAACCAATGAAAACTCGAAGCAACAACAACAACAAATTTATTTTAGTTTTTCCCATATTAGGGGCGACCCATTTAACTTCTGAGGGGGGGGGGGGGGGGGGGGGGGGGGGGTGGAGGATTTTGAAAAAAAATATCCTGCAAGCAAACTTGTACGAAAAAAATTTTCGTGCACACGACCACTGACGGAAAAAAAATTCATACACGTTCAGTGGGCCGAAAAAAAATTCCTGCAAGACACTACTGGGCTGACTTCAACTTCATCTTCAGCTGCTGCAGGCAGTTGGGATTTTAATAGCATCTGTATTTGGGTAAGAGGGGAACTGGAACTACAATAATTTTTGCATCTCCCTTCTTCAGATAGCTTTTTCTGTACATTAATAATTATTATTATAGCTGTGGTTACACAGTACCAGTTTACAGTTTTGTCAAATCCAAGATGGTGGCCCGGGGGGGGGGGGGGGGGGGGGGTACTCCCTTATAAACGGGCTGTGGAGGTCCACCTATTGTGAACCGATGGTTCAAAAGAAGTGAAATAGTAGTGCTTGTGCTCTAGTAGTAGTTTGAAAATGAAGTCTGAATCAACTGGTTCATCCAATAAACCAAACCAATCGCAGCTTTGAACGTGTTTACATATGGTCTTCATCGAGAAAGACAGCATCAAGCGAGTCATTTTCTTCATCCAAATATTCACTCCTTTGGCTTTAATCGAAGGTCCGCAATATTATTGATACAAATGTATTATTACTGAACGTATTAAAAAGCAACAAGATGGCGATCAAAGGTCAGTCACAACGGAAAGGCGACTTTTCCTCCGCCCATACACACAGAAAAAAAAATATCCTGCAGCATGTTACATGGAGAAAAAAAATATCATGCACACAAATGCTCCGAGAAAAAAAATTCCTGCAGCATGAAAGGGTTTAAAAAAAAATTATTGCCTATACCAAATCCTCCACCCCTCCCCCCCTCCCTCCCCCCCCCCCTCCCCCCCCCCCTCCCCCCCCCTCAGAAGTTAAATGGGTCGCCCCTTAGTACATGGTATTTGGTATTACCTACGAATTTTGAAGCAAATATACGTAACTGGCGCCAAGCGCGTGAAAACGCGTCTGACCTAGGAGTGATTGGTTTTGGTTTTGCATCTAGGTGGCGCGAGTATTTTAAACCAATCAGAGCTTAGTAAAGCAAAATCGAAACAATTTAGCGATTACTTTCGACAGCCAATTGCAACCGCTCTATGTCTGAAGTGTCAGCCGTCTCCTCGCCCTAACCTCCAGGCCAGACATGGTTTTATTTTCGTTCTTTCACAGGCAATCGTTCGATTTTGAGAACTGTCTTACATGTAGATCAAGCTTAGGAATCCGTTCAAGGAACGCAGTATGCGAATGAGAGGGTTTTTTTAAAATAGAAAGCGTAGTTTAGTTTTCGGATTCAATACGTGCGAAAGTATTTATTTTTACGGCACGCACTGACACTTTCGAACGCTCAGCCGTGAAACACTTAATATATACACATTTATATATTCTAATATACTCTGTCACCTTTCTTTGCATTTAAACTCGAAAACTATAACTGTCATTTTTTACTTGATAATGGAGTCATGATGGCTTCGAAACGTCCTTATTTCGCCTAATTTTCATTATTAATTGTAGTTTAGTTTATTCGCTAAAACCCGTTAGAAACAGGATTTTGACAAATTTGGGAAG
Organism: Desmophyllum pertusum; assembly: GCA_029204205.1. Lineage (NCBI taxonomy): Eukaryota > Metazoa > Cnidaria > Anthozoa > Scleractinia > Caryophylliidae > Desmophyllum > Desmophyllum pertusum. The sequence goes on from MU826856.1 coordinate 425,975, forward strand.
GCCTTGGGTGTTACTACGCTGCAGTTTTAGAAGTAGTGACCCTCCGTAAACTGTAACGAGCACCCGAAAGATGTAAAAAAATGTATTTCGGCAGGTTTCGGCTACGGCTGGGCTTTCGGCTATTTTTTTTTTCATCTTCTGGTTTCTATTTCTATTTCTGTTTCTATTTTCTATTTCATGATCTTCAATGAATGACTTTTTGTTTGCATCAATTAGTACAAAGTTTTTTCACCTACTTTAAACTAAAGAAATTATGCTTCGATCTCTCCATTTATTCCTTCTACATTTTCCATCGAAAATGTGCGCGCAATTTTTCCGTTGTCTGGTAGTGAATTTCATGTTTTCATAGTTACGTACCCAAGATCGCGAGCGCGTCTAAAGAGTAAACACACTCTAATGTCGTTAATGTGTTAGTAAACAAAGCAAGATCAGGCCATGTCTGGCCACTGAACATTCGATTTCGTCAGAGGGTGATCCTTGAACTATAGATTACGTAAAACACAGTTCAGTAAAATTCTTCTAAAAAATATATTCTGTCGTTTGTGACTTTTATAGCCTGCATGGCGCGAAACACGGAGCACTAGTTACACGAGCTGGTCGATAAAAAACATCTTGAAGTTCATAAACAATCCCGGGCTTCCCGCGCCGGCTTCATAAACAATCGCGTAACCAGGGAACTCAGTATAGTAACGAGGATGAATGATTGACAACTAGGCACACTGTACTGAGTGGCGTGATCTTTTGGAATCCGAGTTATTAATTCAGAACGGATGCTTATTTCCTTTCGATGAAATACGGCCTTTATTTATACACCTTACATCTGCTCAGCAATCAAGCCGAGTTTCTATGTTATATAATCATTGGATAAAACTAATGTAAACACGTCGTCTTTTTATCACTGATATTCGCGTATTCTACGATTTAAAAAACTGTGTACTTTTATATACGAGCTTTGAATGAAATACTGATGTATAGCATTAATAAAGCTTAGCTGTTTACCATATGCCTGCATGGACATTTGTGACCTACAGGTTGAATGCTTGCGTCTGTTGTAATTACCAAACGATTGCTCTCCATGTCAAGACATAAAATTTACATACACTTTGCAATTTCTACAAAATTAAATTAAGGTTTGTGTACAAAAGTCAACCTAACGGACCTCGCGCTTTAACATTTTATGTATAACTTTTCAGCGAAAGTTGTCAGTCTCAATATTCAATCTCCGACTTGTTAAGGCAAGTTTCTTGTAGAACGAGAATTTTCGCATAAGCTGAGGTGATCCTATAAAACCTATATAAATGGAAAAGCGTTCTTTTATGAACACTTGTTAAAACATATTGACATCAGCTTGCAATGCGCGCGCCCGGGTGCGCCCGTAAAATGAAATAGCTGCTTGAAAAGTACTTATCACAGTCATTGAAACATTTACCTACCTAAAACGACAGTCTCGAATGCAGCAAGAAACAAAAGCGAAGAGATGAGTACCGCAACAGGTCTCATTTTCAAGCAGAGAAGACAAATCCTGTTATATCTTGTAATCGTCAAATCCTTAAATTGAATACACACACACACAGCTCCGAGCTCTGCACGTGCAAGCGTTGACAAGTAAAGTGAACGTTTAATTGTATGCATGAGAGAGAGAAATCGCCGAGCGCAGACTGGGGCGGGAACGAATGCGACGTTCCCGACCCAGTCCGCCCTCGGCGATTTCTCTCGGAGCCTGATCTCATGCTAGGGACTCTGTAAATTTGGGATCAGAGCTAGGACTCGTAATAGAGCGGACGACGGACTAGTTTGCTAGCAGGCGCTAGATTAAATGAAGCGCGAATTGGGGGGGCGCGCGCGGGAGGAATAAAAAAAAACTCGCGCGGCTTCTCCACTCAGCGCCTGCTACTACGCAGGCTAACGACGGACGAACAAAACTGAGATAAAACCAAACTACACTCTGGGTCGCTGGGTCGTTGAATCCAGCGACCCAGAGACCCAGGGTCGCTGTGTCTTTGAATCAAGCGACCCAGAGACCCAGGGTCGCTGGGTCTTTGAATCAAGCCACCCAGAAACCCTGGGTCGCTGGGTCTTTGAATCCAGCGACCCAGAGACACAGGGTCGCTGGGTATTTGAATCCAGCGACCAGAGACACTGGGTCGCTAGGTCTTTGAATCCAGCGACCCAGAGACCCAGGGTCAATGGTATTTGAATACAGCGACCCAGAGACCCAGGGTCGCTGCGTCTTTGAATCGAGCGACCCAGAGACCCCAGAGACCTTGAGTCGCTGGGTCTTTGAATCAAGCGACCCTGAGACCCTGAGTTGCTAGGGTCGCAGCGTCTTTGAAACAAGCGACCCAGAGACCCAGGGTCGCTGGGTCTGTGAATCAAGCGACCCAGAGACACTGGGTCGCTTGGTCTTTGAATCCAGCGACCGAGAGACCCAAGGTCGCTGGGTCTTTGAATCCAGCGACCCAGAGACCCAGGGTCGCTGGGTCTTTGAATCCAGCGACCCAGAGACCCAGGGTCGCTGGGTCTGTCAATCAAGCGACCCAGAGACACTGGGTCGCTTGGTCTTTGAATCCAGCGATCCAGAGACCCAGGGTCGCTGGGTCTTTGAATCCAGCGACACAAAGACCCAGGGTCGCTGGGTCTGTGAATCCAGCGACCCAGAGACCCAGGGTCGCTGGGTCTTTGAATCCAGCGACCCAGAGACTCAGGGTCGCTGGGTCTGTGAATCAAGCGACCCAGAAACACTGGGTCGCTTGGTCTTTGAATCAAGCGACCCAGAGACCGAGGGTCTCTGGGTCTTTGAATCCAGCGACCCAGAGACCCAGGGTCGCTGGGTCTGTGAATCCAGCGACCCAGAGACCCTGGGTCGCTGAGTCTTTGAATCCAGCGACCCAGAGACCTAGGGCCGCAGGGTCTTTGAATCAAGCAACCCAGAGACCCTGGGTCGCTGGGTCTGTGAATCAAGCGACTCAGAGACACTGGGTCGCTTGGTCTTTGGGTCTTTTGGTCTTTGGGTATTTGAATCCAGCAACCAAGAGACCCAGGAGACCCAACGACCCAGGGTCGCTGAGTCTTTGAATCCAGCGACCCATAGACCCAGGGTCGCAGGGTCTTTGAATCCAGCGACCCAGAGACCCAGGGTCGCTGGGTCTTTGAATCCAGCGACCCAGACACCCAGGGTCGCTGGGTCTGTGAATCCACCCAGAGACCCTGGGTCGCTGGGTCTTTGAATCCAGCGAGCCAGAGACCCAGGGTCGCTGGGTCTGTGAATCAAGCGACCCAGAGACACTGGGTTGCTTGGTCTTTGAATCCAGCGACCCAGAGACCGAGGTTCTCTGGGTCTTTGAATCCAGCGACCCAGAGACCCAGGGTCGCAGGGTCTTTGAATCAAGCGACCCAGAGACCCTGGGTCGCTGGGTCTGTGAATCAAGCGACTCAGAGACACTGGGTCGCTTGGTCTTTGGGTCTTTGGGTATTTGAATCCAGCAACCCAGAGACCCTGGAGACCCAACGACCCAGGGTCGCTGGGTCTTTAAATCCAGCGACCCATAGACCAAGGGTCGCTGGGTCTTTGAATCCAGCGACCCAGACACCAAGGGTCGCTGGGTCTGTGAATCCACCAAGAGACCCTGGGTCGCTGGGTCTTTGAATCCAGCGAGCCAGAGACCCAGGGTCGCTGGGTCTGTGAATCAAGCGACCCAGAGACACTGGGTCGCTTGGTCTTTGAATCCAGCGACCCAGAGACCCAGGGTCGCTGGGTCTTTGAATCCAGCGAGCCAGAGACCCAGGGTCGCTGGGTCTGTGAATCCAGCGACCCAGAGACCCTGGGTCGCTGGGTCTTTGAATCCAGCGAACCAGACACCCAGGGTCGCTGGGTCTGTGAATCCGCCAGAGACCCTGGAGACCCAGGGTCGCTGGGTCTGTGAATCAAGTGACCCAGAGACACTGGGTCGCTTGGTCTTTGAATCCAGCGACCCAGAGACCCAGGGTCGCTGGGTCTTTGAATCAAGCGACCCAGAGACCCTGGATGTGAATCAAGCGACCCAGAGACACTGGGTCGCTTGGTCTTTGAATCCAGCGACCCAGAGACCCAGGGTCGCTGGGTCTTGGAATCCAGCGAGCCAGAGACCCAGGGTCGCTGGGTCTTTGAATCAAGCGACCCAGAGACCCTGGGTGTGAATCAAGCGACCCAGAGACACTGGTCGCTTGGTCTTTGAATCCAGCGACCCAAAGACCCAGGGTGGCTGGTTCTTTGAATCCAGCGACCCAGAGACCCAGGGTCGCTGGGTCTGTGAATCCATCGACCCAGAGACCCAGGGTCGCTGGGTGTTTGAATCAAGCGACCCAGAAACCCAGGGTCGCTTGGTCTTTGAATCCAGCGACCCAGAGACCTAGGGTCGCTGGGTCTTTGAATCCAGCGAGCCAGAGACCCAGGGTCGCTGGGTCTGTGAATCAAGCGACCCAGAGACACTGGGTCGCTTGGTTTTGAATCCAGCGACCGAGAGACCCAGGGTCGCTGTGTCTTTGAATTAAGCGAAACAAGCCTCTGTGAAGCAAGCGACCCAGAGACCCTGGGTCGCTTGGACTTTGAATCCAGCGACTGAGAGCCCCTGGGTCGCTGGGTCTTTGAATCCAGCGACCCAGAGACCCAGGGTCGCTGGGTCTTTGAATCAAGCGAATCAAGCGTCTGTGAATCGAGCGACCCAGAGACCCTGGGTCGCTTGGTCTTTGAATCCAGCGACCGAGAGCCCCTGAGTCGCTGGGTCTTTGAATGCAGCGACCCAGAGACCCAGGGTCGTTGAGTCTTTGAATCAAGCGACCCAGAGACCCAGGGTCGCTGGGTCTGTGAATCCAGCGACCCAGAGACACTGGGTCCCTTGATCTTTGGGTCTTTGGGTTATTTGAATCCAGCGACCCAGAGACCCTGGGTCACTGGGTCTTTGAATCCAGCGAGCCAGAGACCCAGGGTCGCTGGGTCTGTGAATCAAGTGACACTGGGTCGCTTGGTCTTTGAATCCAGCGACCCAGAGACCCAGGGTCGCTGGGTCTTTGAATCAAGCGACCCACAGCCCCAGGGTGTGAATCAAGCGACCCAGAGACATTGGGTCGCTTGGTCTTTGAATCCAGCGACCCAGAGACCCAGGGTCGCTGGGTCTGTGAATCCAGCGACCCAGAGACACTGGGTCGCTTGATCTTTGGGTCTTTTGGTCTTTGGGTATTTGAATCCAGCGACCCAGAGACCCTGGAGACCCAGCGATCCAGGGTCGCTGGGTCTTTGAATCCAGCGACCCATAGACCCAGGGTCGCTGGGTCTGTGAATCAAGCGACCCAGAGACCCTGGATGTGAATCAAGAGACCCAGAGACACTGGGTCGCTTGGTCTTTGAATCCAGCGACCCAGAGACCCAGGGTCGCTGGGTCTTTGAATCAAGCGACCCAGAGACCCTGGATGTGAATCAAGAGACCCAGAGACACTGGGTCGCTTGGTCTTTGAATCCAGCGACCCAGAGACCCAGGGTCGCTGGGTCTTTGAATCCAGCGAGCCAGAGACCCAGGGTCGCTGGGTCTGTGAATCCAGCGACCCAGAGACCATGGGTCGCTGGGTCTTTAAATCCAGCGAACCAGACACCCAGGGTCGCTGGGTCTGTGAATCCACCCAGAGACCCTGGAGACCCAGGGTCGCTGGGTCTGTGAATCAAGTGACCCAGAGACACTGGCCGCTTGGTCTTTGAATCCAGCGACCCAGAGACCCAGGGTCGCTGGGTCTTTGAATCAAGCGACCCAGAGACCCTGGGTGTGAATCAAGCGACCCAGAGACACTGGGTCGCTTGGTCTTTGAATCCAGCGACCCAGAGACCCAGGGTCGCTGGTTCTTTGAATCCAGCGACCCAGAGACCCAGGGTCGCTGGGTCTGTGAATCCATCGACCAGAGACCCAGGGTCGCTGGGTGTTTGAATCAAGCGTCCCAGAAACCCAGGGTCGCTTGGTCTTTGAATCCAGCGACCCAGAGACCTAGGGTCGCTGGGTCTTTGAATCCAGCGAGCCAGAGACCCAGGGTCGCTGGGTCTGTGAATCAAGCGACCCAGAGACACTGGGTCGCTTGGTTTTTGAATCCAGCGACCGAGAGACCCAGGGTCGCTGTGTCTTTGAATTAAGCGAAACAAGCCTCTGTGAAGCAAGCGACCCAGAGACCCTGGGTCGCTTGGACTTTGAATCCAGCGACTGAGAGCCCCTGGGTCGCTGGGTCTTTGAATCCAGCGACCCAGAGACCCAGGGTCGCTGGGTCTTTGAATCAAGCGAATCAAGCGTCTGTGAATCAAGCGACCCAGAGACCCTGGGTCGCTTGGTCTTTGAATCCAGCGACCGAGAGCCCCTGAGTCGCTGGGTCTTTGAATGCAGCGACCCAGAGACCCAGGGTCGTTGAGTCTTTGAATCAAGCGACCCAGAGACCCAGGGTCGCTGGGTCTGTGAATCCAGCGACCCAGAGACACTGGGTCCCTTGATCTTTGGGTCTTTGGGTTATTTGAATCCAGCGACCCAGAGACCCTGGGTCACTGGGTCTTTGAATCCAGCGAGCCAGAGACCCAGGGTCGCTGGGTCTGTGAATCAAGTGACACTGGGTCGCTTGGTCTTTGAATCCAGCGACCCAGAGACCCAGGGTCGCTGGGTCTTTGAATCAAGCGACCCACAGACCCAGGGTGTGAATCAAGCGACCCAGAGACATTGGGTCGCTTGGTCTTTGAATCCAGCGACCCAGAGACCCAGGGTCGCTGGGTCTGTGAATCCAGCGACCCAGAGACACTGGGTCGCTTGATCTTTGGGTCTTTTGGTCTTTGGGTATTTGAATCCAGCGACCCAGAGACCCTGGAGACCCAGCGATCCAGGGTCGCTGGGTCTTTGAATCCAGCGACCCATAGACCCAGGGTCGCTGGGTCTGTGAATCCATCGACCCAGAGACCCAGTGTCGCTGGGTGTTTGAATCAAGCGGCCCAGAAACCCAGGGTCGCTGGGTCTTTGAATCCAGCGACCCAGAGACCTAGGGTCGCTGGGTCTGTGAATCCAGCGACCCAGAGACCCTGGGTCGCTGGGTCTGTGAATCCAGCGACCCAGAGACCCTGGGTCGCTGGGTCTTTGAATCCAGCGACCCAGAGACCCTGAGTCGCTGGGTCTTGAATCCAGCGACCCAGAGACCCAGGGTCGCTGGGTCTTTGAATCAAGCGACCCAGAGACCCAGGGTCGCTGGGTCTGTGAATCCAGCGACCCAGAGACCCTGGGTCGCTGGGTCTTTGAATCCAGCGACCCAGAGACCCTGGGTCGCTTGGTCTTTGAATCCAGCGACCCAGACAGGGTCGCTTGGTCTTTGAATCCAGCGACCCAGAGACCCAGGGTCGCTGGGTCTTTGAATCAAGCGACCCAGAGACCCAGGGTGTGAATCAAGCGACCCAGAGACACTGGGTCGCTTGGTCTTTGAATCCAGCGACCCAGAGACCCAGGGTCGCTGGGTCTTTGAATCCAGCGACCCAGAGACCCAGGGTCGCTGGGTCTGTGAATCAAGCGACCCAGAGACCCAGGGTCGCTGGGTCTTTGAATCCAGCGACCCAGAGACCCAGGGTCGCTGGGTCTTTGAATCCAGCGACCCAGAGACCCAGGGTCGCTGGGTCTTTGAATCAAGCGACCCAGAGACCCAGGGTCGCTGGGTATTTGAATCCAGCGACCCAGAGACCCAGGGTCGCTGGGTCTTTGAATCCAGCGACCCAGAGACCCAGGGTCGCTGGGTCTTTGAATCCAGCGACCCAGAGACCCAGGGTCGCTGGGTCTGTGAATCAAGCGACCCAGAGACCCAGGGTCGCTGGGTCTTTGAATCCAGCGACCCAGAGACCCAGGGTCGCTGGGTCTTTGAATCCAGCGAACCCAGAGACCTAGGGTCGCTGGGTCTGTGAATCCAGCGACCCAGAGACCCTGGGTCGCTGGGTCTTTGAATCCAGCGACCAGAGACCCAGGGTCGCTGGGTCTTTGAATCCAGCGACCCAGAGACCCAGGGTCGCTGGGTCTTTGAATCCAGCGACCCAGAGACCCAGGGTCGCTGGGTCTTTGAATCCAGCGACCCAGAGACCCAGGGTCGCTGGGTCTTTGAATCCAGCGACCCAGAGACCCTGGGTCGCTGGGTCTTTGAATCCAGCGACCCTGGGTCGCTGGGTCTTTGAATCCAGCGACCCAGAGACCCAGGGTCGCTGGGTCTGTGAATCAAGCGACCCAGAGACACTGGGTGTGAATCCAGCGACCCAGAGACCAGGGTCGCTGGGTCTTTGAATCCAGCGAGCCAGAGACCCAGGGTCGCTGGGTCTGTGAATCCAGCGACCCAGAGACCCAGGGTCGCTGGGTCTTTGAATCCAGCGACCCAGACACCCAGGGTCGCTGGGTCTTTGAATCCAGCGACCCAGAGACCCAGGGTCGCTGGGTCTGTGAATCAAGCGACCCAGAGACACTGGGTCGCTTGGTCTTTGAATCCAGCGACCCAGAGACCCAGGGTCGCTGGGTCTTGAATCAAGCGACCCAGAGACCCTGGGTCGCTGGGTCTGTGAATCAAGCGACCAGAGACCCTGGGTCGCTGGGTCTTTGAATCCAGCGACCCAGAGACCCAGGGTCGCTGGGTCTTTGAATCCAGCGAGCCAGAGACCCAGGGTCGCTGGGTCTTTGAATCAAGCGACCCAGAGACCCTGGGTCTTTGAATCAAGCGACCCAGAGACCCAGGGTCGCTGGGTCTTTGAATCCAGCGACCCAGAGACCCAGGGTCGCTGGGTCTTTGAATCCAGCGACCCAGAGACCCAGGGTCGCTGGGTCTGTGAATCCAGCGACCCAGAGACCCAGGGTCGCTGGGTGTTTGAATCAAGCGACCCAGGGTCGCTTGGTCTTTGAATCCAGCGACCCAGAGACCCAGGGTCGCTGGGTCTTTGAATCCAGCGACCCAGAGACCCAGGATGTGAATCAAGCGACCCAGAGACACTGGGTCGCTTGGTCTTTGAATCCAGCGACCCAGAGACCCAGGGTCGCTGGGTCTTTGAATCCAGCGACCCAGAGACCCAGGGTCGCTGGGTCTTTGAATCAAGCGACCCAGAGACCCTGGGTCGCTTGGTCTTTGAATCCAGCGACCCAGAGACCCTGGGTCGCTGGGTCTTTGAATCCAGCGACCCAGAGACCCAGGGTCGCTGGGTCTGTGAATCAAGCGACCCAGAGACCCAGGGTCGCTGGGTCTGTGAATCGAGCGACCCAGAGACCCAGGGTCGCTGGGTCTTTGAATCCAGCGACCCAGAGACCCAGGGTCGCTGGGTCTTTGAATCCAGCGACCCAGAGACCCAGGGTCGCTGGGTCTTTGAATCAAGCGACCCAGAGACCCAGGGTCGCTGGGTCTGTGAATCAAGCGACCCAGAGACACTGGGTCGCTGGGTCTTTGAATCCAGCGACCCAGAGACCCAGGGTCGCTGGGTCTTTGAATCCAGCGACCCAGAGACCCAGGGTCGCTGGGTCTTTGAATCCAGCGACCCAGAGACCCAGGGTCGCTGGGTCTTTGAATCCAGCGACCCAGAGACCCAGGGTCGCTGGGTCTTTGAATCAAGCGACCCAGAGCCCCAGGGTCGCTGGGTCTTTGAATCCAGCGACCCAGAGACATAGGGTCGCTGGGTCTTTGAATCCAGCGACCCAGAGACCCAGGGTCGCTGGGTCTGTGAATCCAGCGACCCAGAGACACTGGGTCGCTTGGTCTTTGAATCCAGCGACCCAGAGACCCAGGGTCGCTGGGTCTTTGAATCCAGCGACCCAGAGACCCAGGGTCGCTGGGTCTGTGAATCAAGCGACCCAGAGACACTGGGTCGCTTGGTCTTTGAATCCAGCGACCCAGAGACCCAGGGTCGCTGGGTCTTTGAATCAAGCGACCCAGAGACCCTGGGTTGTGAATCAAGCGACCCAGAGACACTGGGTCGCTTGGTCTTTGAATCCAGCGACCCAGAGACCCAGGGTCGCTGGGTCTTTGAATCCAGCGACCCAGAGACCCAGGGTCGCTGGGTCTGTGAATCCAGCGACCCAGAGACCCAGGGTTGTGAATCAAGCGACCCAGAGACACTGGGTCGCTTGGTCTTTTGAATCCAGCGACCCAGAGACCCAGGGTCGCTGGGTCTTTGAATCCAGCGACCCAGAGACCCAGGGTCGCTGGGTCTGTGAATCAAGCGACCCAGAGACACTGGGTCGCTTGGTCTTTGAATCCAGCGACCCAGAGACCCAGGGTCGCTGGGTCTTTGAATCAAGCGACCCAGAGACCCAGGGTCGCTGGGTCTGTGAATCCAGCGACCCAGAGACCCTGGGTCGCTGGGTCTTTGAATCCAGCGACCCAGAGACCCAGGGTCGCTGGGTCTGTGAATCCAGCGACCCAGAGACCCAGGGTCGCTGGGTCTTTGAATCCAGCGACCCAGCGACCCAGGGTCGCTGGGTCTTTGAATCCAGCGACCCATAGACCCAGGGTCGCTGGGTCTGTGAATCCAGCGACCCAGAGACCCAGTGTCGCTGGGTGTTTGAATCAAGCGGCCCAGAAACCAGGGTCGCTTTTTCTTTGAATCCAGCGACCCAGAGACCTAGGGTCGCTGGGTCTGTGAATCCAGCGACCCAGAGACCCTGGGTCGCTGGGTCTGTGAATCCAGCGACCCAGAGACCCTGGGTCGCTTGGTCTTTGAATCCAGCGACCGAGAGCCCCTGAGTCGCTGGGTCTTTGAATGCAGCGACCCAGAGACCCAGGGTCGTTGAGTCTTTGAATCAAGCGACCCAGAGACCCAGGGTCGCTGGGTCTGTGAATCCAGCGACCCAGAGACACTGGGTCCCTTGATCTTTGGGTCTTTGGTTATTTGAATCCAGCGACCCAGAGACCCTGGGTCACTGGGTCTTTGAATCCAGCGAGCCAGAGACCCAGGGTCGCTGGGTCTGTGAATCAAGTGACACTGGGTCGCTTGGTCTTTGAATCCAGCGACCCAGAGACCCAGGGTCGCTGGGTCTTTGAATCAAGCGACCCACAGACCCAGGGTGTGAATCAAGCGACCCAGAGACATTGGGTCGCTTGGTCTTTGAATCCAGCGACCCAGAGACCCAGGGTCGCTGGGTCTGTGAATCCAGCGACCCAGAGACACTGGGTCGCTTGATCTTTGGGTCTTTTGGTCTTTGGGTATTTGAATCCAGCGACCCAGAGACCCTGGAGACCCAGCGATCCAGGGTCGCTGGGTCTTTGAATCCAGCGACCCATAGACCCAGGGTCGCTGGGTCTGTGAATCCATCGACCCAGAGACCCAGTGTCGCTGGGTGTTTGAATCAAGCGGCCCAGAAACCCAGGGTCGCTTTTTCTTTGAATCCAGCGACCCAGAGACCTAGGGTCGCTGGGTCTGTGAATCCAGCGACCCAGAGACCCTGGGTCGCTGGGTCTGTGAATCAAGCGACCCAGAGACACTGGGTGGCTTGATCTTTGGGTCTTTTGGTCTTTGGGTATTTGAATCCAGCGACCCAGAGACCCAGGGTCGCTGGGTCTTTGAATCCAGCGACCCATAGACCCAGGGTCGCTGGGTCTGTGAATCCATCGACCCAGAGACCCAGGGTCGCTGGGTGTTTGAATCCAGCGACCCATAGACCCAGGGTCGCAGGGTCTTTGAATCCAGCGACCCAGAGACCCAGGGTCGCTGGGTCTTTGAATCCAGCGACCCAGACACCCAGGGTCGCTGGGTCTGTGAATCTACCCAGAGACCCTGGGTCGCTGGGTCTTTGAATCCAGCGAGCCAGAGACCCAGGGTCGCTGGGTCTGTGAATCAAGCGACCCAGAGACCTGGGTTGCTTGGTCTTTGAATCCAGCGACCCAGAGACCGAAGTTCTCTGGGTCTTTGAATCCAGCGACCCAGAGACCCTGGGTCGCTGGGTCTGTGAATCAAGCGACTCAGAGACACTGGGTCGCTTGGTCTTTGGGTCTTTGGTATTTGAATCCAGCAACCCAGAGACCCTGGAGACCAACGACCCAGGGTCGCTGGGTCTTTAAATCCAGCGACCCATAGACCAAGGGTCGCTGGGTCTTTGAATCCAGCGACCCAGACACCCAGGGTCGCTGGGTCTGTGAATCCACCCAGAGACCATGGGTCGCTGGGTCTTTGAATCCAGCGAGCCAGAGACCCAGGGTCGCTGGGTCTGTGAATCAAGCGACCCAGAGACACTGGGTCGCTTGGTCTTTGAATCCAGCGACCCAGAGACCAGGGTCGCTGGGTCTTTGAATCCAGCGAGCCAGAGACCCAGGGTCGCTGGGTCTGTGAATCCAGCGACCCAGAGACCCTGGGTCGCTGGGTCTTTGAATCCAGCGAACCAGACACCCAGGGTCGCTGGGTCTGTGAATCGCCCAGAGACCCTGGAGACCCAGGGTCGCTGGGTCTGTGAATCAAGTGACCCAGAGACACTGGGTCGCTTGGTCTTTGAATCCAGCGACCCAGAGACCCAGGGTCGCTGGGTCTTTGAATCAAGCGACCCAGAGACCCTGGATGTGAATCAAGCGACCCAGAGACACTGGGTCGCTGGTCTTTGAATCCAGCGACCCAGAGACCCAGGGTCGCTGGGTCTTTGAATCCAGCGAGCCAGAGACCCAGGGTCGCTGGGTCTGTGAATCCAGCGACCCAGAGACCATGGGTCGCTGGGTCTTTGAATCCAGCGACCCAGACACCCAGGGTCGCTGGGTCTGTGAATCCACCCAGAGACCCTGGAGACCCAGGGTCGCTGGGTCTGTGAATCAAGTGACCCAGAGACACTGGGCCGCTTGGTCTTTGAATCCAGCGACCCAGAGACCCAGGGTCGCTGGGTCTTTGAATCAAGCGACCCAGAGACCCTGGGTGTGAATCAAGCGACCCAGAGACACTGGGTCGCTTGGTCTTGAATCCAGCGACCAGAGACCCAGGGTCGCTGGTTCTTTGAATCCAGCGACCCAGAGACCCAGGGTCGCTGGGTCTGTGAATCCATCGACCCAGAGACCCAGGGTCGCTGGGTGTTTGAATCAAGCGACCCAGAAATCCAGGGTCGCTTGGTCTTTGAATCCAGCGACCCAGAGACCTAGGGTCGCTGGGTCTTTGAATCCAGCGAGCCAGAGACCCAGGGTCGCTGGGTCTGTGAATCAAGCGACCCAGAGACCACTGGGTCGCTTGGTTTTTGAATCCAGCGACCGAGAGACCCAGGGTCGCTGTGTCTTTGAATTAAGCGAAACAAGCCTCTGTGAAGCAAGCGACCCAGAGACCCTGGGTCGCTTGGACTTTGAATCCAGCGACTGAGAGCCCCTGGGTCGCTGGGTCTTTGAATCCAGCGACCCAGAGACCCAGGGTCGCTGGGTCTTTGAATCAAGCGAATCAAGCGTCTGTGAATCAAGCGACCCAGAGACCCTGGGTCGCTTGGTCTTTGAATCCAGCGACCGAGAGCCCCTGAGTCGCTGGGTCTTTGAATGCAGCGACCCAGAGACCCAGGGTCGTTGAGTCTTTGAATCAAGCGAGCCAGAGACCCAGGGTCGCTGGGTCTGTGAATCCAGCGACCCAGAGACACTGGGTCCCTTGATCTTTGGGTCTTTGGGTTATTTGAATCCAGCGACCCAGAGACCCTGGGTCACTGGGTCTTTGAATCCAGCGAGCCAGAGACCCAGGGTCGCTGGGTCTGTGAATCAAGTGACACTGGGTCGCTTGGTCTTTGAATCCAGCGACCCAGAGACCCAGGGTCGCTGGGTCTTTGAATCAAGCGACCCACAGACCCAGGGTGTGAATCAAGCGACCCAGAGACATTGGGTCGCTTGGTCTTTGAATCCAGCGACCCAGAGACCCAGGGTCGCTGGGTCTGTGAATCCAGCGACCCAGAGACACTGGGTCGCTTGATCTTTGGGTCTTTTGGTCTTTGGGTATTTGAATCCAGCGACCCAGAGACCCTGGAGACCCAGCGATCCAGGGTCGCTGGGTCTTTGAATCCAGCGACCCATAGACCCAGGGTCGCTGGGTCTGTGAATCCATCGACCCAGAGACCCAGTGTCGCTGGGTGTTTGAATCAAGCGGCCCAGAAACCCAGGGTCGCTTTTTCTTTTAATCCAGCGACCCAGAGACCTAGGGTCGCTGGGTCTGTGAATCCAGCGACCCAGAGACCCTGGGTCGCTGGGTCTGTGAATCAAGCGACCCAGAGACACTGGGTGGCTTGATCTTTGGGTCTTTTGGTCTTTGGGTATTTGAATCCAGCGACCCAGAGACCCTGGAGACAAAGCGACCCAGGGTCGCTGGGTCTTTGAATCCAGCGACCCATAGACCCAGGGTCGCTGGGTCTGTGAATCCATCGACCCAGAGACCCAGGGTCGCTGGGTGTTTGAATCAAGCGACCGAGAAACCTAGGGTCGCTTGGTCTTTGAATCCAGCTACCCAGAGATTTAGGGTCGCTGAGTCTATGAATCAAGCGACCCAGAGACCCAGGGTCGCAGGGTCTTTGAATCAAGCGAACCAGAGACCCCAGAGACCCTGGGTCGCTGGGTCTTTGAATCCTGCGACCAAGAGACCCAGGGACGCTGGGTCTTTAAATCCAGCGACCCATAGACCCAGGGTCACTGGGTCTGCGAATCCATCGACCCAGAGACCCAGGGTCGCTGGGTCTTTGAATCAAGCGACCCAGAGACTCAGGGTGGTTGGGTCTTTGAATCCAGCGACCCAGAGACCCAGGGTCGCCTGGTCTTTGAATCCAGCGACCTAGAGACCCAGGTCGCTGGGTCTTTGAATCCATCGACCCAGAGACCCAGGGTCGCTGGGTCTATGAATCAAGCGACCCAGAGACCAAGGGTCGGTGGGTCTTTGAATCAAGCGACCCAGAGACCCTGGGTCGCTGGGTCTGTGAATCCAGCGACCCAGAGACCCAGGGTCGCAGGGTCTTTGAATCAATAATAATAATAATTAAATAATAATTAAAATTTATATAGTGCAAATTTCATATCATGATCAAATGCGCTTTACATGGATAAAATGATAAAAATTAAAAATGATAATATATACAAAATTTACAAACAATGTAGTAGCTAAATATTGAGAAATAAAAACTAAAATATAGAAGTTACAAGTTAAAAGCACGTTTAAAAAGGAATGTCTTAATATTACGTTTAAAAAGTGTGAAAGATTTAAGATGGCTTATTTCGCTTGGCAGATTGTTCCAAAGTTTGGGCGCGGCTGACACGAATGCTCTGTCTCCAAGGGTAGAAAGCATTTTGCCATGCGGGACATCCAACAAAAACCTATGTTCAGACCGTAGCGTATATCTAGTGGATGTTTTACGACTAATAAGTTTACAGATATAGTCGGGTGCTATGCCATGTATTGCTTTAAAGTAATGAGCAAAATTTTAAATTCGATACGGTACTTAATTGGCAGCCAGTGAAGCTCATATAGGACTAGTGCGACCCAGAGACCCAGGGTCGCTGGGTATTTGAATCCAGCGACCCATATACCCAGGGTCGCTGGGTCTATGAATCAAGCGACCCAGAGACACTGGGTCGCTTGGTCTTTGAATCCGGCGACCGAGAGACCCAGGGTCGCTGTGTCTTTAAATTAAGCGAAACAAGCGTCTGTGAATCAAGCGACCCAGAGACCCTGGGTCGCTTGGTCTTTGAATCCAGCGACTGAGAGCCCCTGGGTCGCTGGGTCTTTGAATCCAGCGACCCAGAGACCCAGGGTCGCTGGGTCTTTGAATTAAGCGAATCAAGCGTCTGTGAATCAAGCGACCCAGAGACCCTGGGTCGCTTGGTCTTTGAATCTAGCGACCGAGAGCCCCTGGGTCGCTGGGTCTTTGAATGCAGCGACCCAGCGACCCAGGGTCGCTGGGTCTTTAAATCCAGCGACCCAGAGACCCAGGGTCGCTGGGTCTAAGAATCCAGCGACCCAGAGACCCTGGGTCGCTGGGTCTTTGAATCCAGCGACCCAGAGACCCAGGGTCGCTGCGTCTTTGAATCAAGCGACCCAGAGACCCCAGAGACACTGGGTCGCTGGGTCTGTGAATCCAGCGACCCAGAGACCCTGGGTCGCTCAAAAGTCATCAAATTTTATTGCAGTAAAAAAAGGCCAAATGCAGAAGATAAAGACCAAATGCAGTAGAGCAGCCCTAAGATAGGGCAGCCGATTAAACCAATCTCGTTCCCAGGGTCTCTCTCACGAGGTTGCGATTCAAAATTCATCTACCTATCAAACCACATTGAACAATAACCACATCTTTAATAACGTTTTTACATCTGTTTCTAGACCCTTTCTAGTTTCCACATACTTTAACGAGTGTTTCCATAACTCTATGAAGTCAGTTTTCTATTTGTTTTGTGACATGAACGTTCGAAATAATGTTATGGTGAATGGTTTTTAACCAATCACAACGACTAGAGTATCTCCTACTAGAGTATCGACATCTTCTGGTTTTGATAATAATTTCAAATTTATACATCACTTTGAGTGATAAACTACAATGTTCAGTTCTTTTCTTTCAGGTCTGACTAGTTTGGCTATCTGGTTTGACTGGTTTGACTATCAGACTTTACTGGTTTGGCTAGCAGTCGACTGGGTTCTCATCCGGTTTATTATGCTACTCCTGAATGACGAACCACGACGGTCACGCCCGCCTGTCCGTCTTCTCCACGAGACAACCATGGTCACGCAAATCGCCAGCACCACAATGGGAATAACTATCCAAGGAACAATCGACGCCACGTCGAGTTCTACAAAGGTAAAAAAAACTGGTTTCAGTTCAGTGTGTAGTCACGTTAGTGATCAAAAGTAGTTGGGCATGATGAAAAGTTGGTCCGTATTAGCGAGGGGGTCATGTACTGCAGCAGCCACCATTTCTTATTGAAAAACGTGGGTAACTATAAGAAAGGGCGGGGGTCATGTCCTGCGGCAGTCACCCTTTTCTATTGAAAAAAGTGGCTCCCTATGAGAATAGAGGGGGGATCATTTTCTGTGGCAGCTACCCTTCGAATGGGAGGGGGGAGGGGGGGGGGGGGTACCCTGCGTTGACAGCTGTATATGATAGAAAAAGGGGTCCCTATGGAGGGAAGTTGTTTTTACCTCTTCCCCATGAGTGTCCTGAGTAACTGCCCCAATAGCCCTTATGCATGTTTACGTCAGACTAGCCAATTTGACCACCAAGCCTCGCTTTCAAAATATAAACTTGTAAATTTCATCTGAACGAATTCCCAAAGCACCAAAGTTGAAAAGAATACCCACGTGCAAAGACTATGCACGTGCCAGAGGTTGCGAATAATTTCAAATAAACGAGACTTGCTGGTGAATTTTGAGGTAAATGTTGAGTACAGTGATTTATTGGGCTATTTGAAGTCATAATTTACGACCGACGTTTCGGCATTTCGGCATTACTGCCTTCAGAATTTTCAGGAACTGACGTAATCATGCATAAGGCCTATTCAACTGTAAACTATGTCTAACTTTGACTTTGTTAAATAATCGGTCCTCCGTGTTTACACCATTTTAACCTCTGTGATCGTTATACATATGTACCAACCTCTTTTTGTCATTGAAAACGTCGCACGAAAACCGCGGTTATGTTGCGCTTCCTTTGCGATCATCTTTATTTTCAAGTCGTATTCAGATGTCAAAAGACCGGAAGGTTTCTTTGATCCACAAAAGTATTCCTCGCCCACTAGCAGTTTACTGCCACTATCACATGCTATCTCAAAATCTGTAACGTCCACCTCTACAATATAACCTTCCTGGACGACAATATTCCAGGTACATGTGATGATGGGATAAGAATTGGGATAACCTGGGCTGACTAAGGAACCCGTATTGCCTTGCACTTTAATGGGCTTCTCTGGGCTGATATCTGTTCGACACCGGCTTGTATAACCTAAGAAAATAAGTGAAATTTAATTAAAAGCGCCATGACTCATCTTGTCTCTGTCTGTTTCAGGAGCGTTTCGCAGAGTTGTCAGGTCAGTATACCAATACGATTTACACACAAATGCACATTTTCTATTACAATTTGTATCCTAAAAACATTTCATTATGACTTGGTTTTCCTGCACACACAATCAAGGGGGCTAGGCAAAGGGAAAAAATTCAGTTCTTCTCCTTCCCCTCCCCACCTGATTATGCTTGCTAGGCAGGCTATTTCAGATATTTCAGCCGCCTTCTCCAAATTATCCCCACTTTCGATCAGTCTGTTCAAGATAAAGCCCTTAAAAAATCCAATTACTTCCTCGTTATTGAACATTACAATACAATGATCGAACTCTTACCAACTTATAATGCCAGTCTACACCTGTCCCTACCCCACAACAAAACGTTCACTCTCCCCGAGTTTCGCGAAGACCTGGGAGTGTCGTATTTCTAGTTATTCACGGCTATGCTCCATGCGCATTCCTCCAAAAAAGCATATTTTATATATACCAAAAATGTGTACGACACGAAATTAATAAATTAATATAACGGCTCACAGGAAAAGAGGTTGAATTTCAAATTTTTAAAAAATACACGCGCGCGCACACACACGCATAAATATACACGTTCTTACTTCTAACTTTATATTACATTCTTTAATAAGAATATTAGAACATTTTATTATTTATTTTAACTGTGCCCATACATGCATGTACATACATGCATGCACGCATAGTTTACTCAAAATGAAAAAAAACTAAAGCTAAAAACAGTATATTTTAACGAGGGAGATCACGAGGCTGAACATGTAAAAATACATGATGGCTAGATCTCTCTGTTTCTGTTTTAAAAGTATTAAGTAAAGACACGTATTTATTTACCTTGTGGAGTAACCTCGTACGTTGCATAAAACCCACTATTTGCGCTGGAATCTACTTGTTTTCCCGCGCTCCTGTGATCCTTATAACTGGTATAATTAGAAGTGAAAAACACTTGAAGTTCATTTCTCGTAGAATAAATCACTGGTGGTGGTTCTCCACTGCAAAATCTGCCCCAAAACGAGGCAACACTGCCAAAGTCGCTGGTGAAATAATCATCGACTCGAACCACTCCCCTTCATTCACGTCCTCTTTACAGTCTCCATCAATGTTTAAGTAGTAAAATGAAGCTTCACGCTGTAGCCATCAGGCGCCTTTAGTCGCCAAAAGCACGCACTGACCGGGGCGAACTGGAGCGGGTAGTCTGGTGACGACAAGCGACCCGTTGAATTATGGGTCAGATTTTGTTGAACGATTCTGTTGTTAGGAGTGCATACACCTAAAATACGAGTTACATTGTTAATCACTTGTACCATTTACACTATGTGGGGGGAGGGCTTATTTCAAATCATAAATCAGCTAGCGCATATGAAAATAGATGTAAGATATCTAATGTCCAATGACACTTCTCCACAAAAGAGTACGAATTTAGAACCGATAAATGTGATGAACGGATAACGCTCAAATAAAATTGTTACCCGGCTAAATAACCGTTTCCATGTCGAAAAAGTGTCCTGAGTTACAATTTATTTTTTCGGTGGGGGGATGGGGGTATAAATTGAGAGGGAAATAGGGAGGTGCGTATTAAATTGAACTTGTACGGAGAGGGGGTGACTGGAGCTCTTGTGATAGTTTTTTGGCGCAACAAAAGCAATATTTCAACTTTATTAAATTTCATATATCAGCGCACCAATCCATTATTCTTTGTACAGTATATATCTCTCGCCACAAAGGCTGTGATCAGTTACATAAAGATTATCTTTCTAAATTCTAACACAATCCAATAGCAGAACAAACGTTAACTCCCAATCAATGTAAAACTAATAGCTAACTAATAACTATAGTCCAAAGGGTGAATCCTAAAATATCTTAATAACTTCATACCGAATCGTGATACGTATTGTTAAAGTCCAATGTAGCTAACAAAGTCTCGCCCTAACGGACTTTGACATTGGTCCTAAATTGACGTATGACGAAAAAAAAGATTGCATCTACATTAGATCTAGAAAAGAATTAAACCTACCTCCAGATATTGACTCATATCTAGCAGAAAATCCGTGAAAAACTCTCCTTTCATCCCATACAAACGTTACTATAATCTTAGGCCCGACTGTGTGTATTGGTGAAGGAGCCACATTGCCACAGAATGTCCCATATGCAGGGTCATTTTCATTGTAGCTATCTCGCACCTCTACGTGGTCCACTTTATCGCAGTTCACCTGAGCTCCAGCAGCTCCAAGGTGAAAGGCATTGAAGCTAAGCTTTATGCGGTGACCGCTGGGCACTGTGATTGTCCAGCGGCATTTGATATTGATATTGTAAGACAATAGAAAGAACGGGCTTTCAATAATGCCACTGGAGCCGCTCAGCACGATGTTGTTGTTTGCTTCAGAGTCATGAAATTGTTTGCATGTCTCTGCAAATACAAATACAAACAACATTACATA
Source organism: Desmophyllum pertusum (assembly GCA_029204205.1). NCBI lineage: Eukaryota > Metazoa > Cnidaria > Anthozoa > Scleractinia > Caryophylliidae > Desmophyllum > Desmophyllum pertusum. The sequence goes on from MU826856.1 coordinate 446,398, forward strand.
CTGGTTATGCAATACTTTCGAGTGATACAAAGAGAAAGCATTGTATAACTTACTGATCCCATATAACTTAACTGTATTCGGCTAAAGATTTCCGACTTTTTTCCGAAGATTTTCGACTTCTTACGGAAAGTTCGAAAAAATTGTCCAAAGGACGTTCGATCATGCCTGATCATTTTCCGAACATTTCCGAAGATTGCCGAAGATTTACGAAGACTATTCCAATCCGAGGGATTGGAGTCGTCTGATATATTATAATTGCAGGCATTTCCATAACATAAAACAACTAAGAGTATTGCTACTCCCTCTGGATGGGATACTAGTCCATCACAGGTTACCCCAAACATTTTGTCTAGTTTCTATAGTTATAGACCTCTTATTTATTAATTAGATAACCACCCCTCCCTAGTTGGTTACAATTTCTCACCTGCTGGTGCTAGTGATAAAGAGGCATGGAATCCCGGATGTGATTGTGCAGATCCATTTGATGACGTGTATATCACTGTAACAAAGCTGAAGGTGGAGACTACGTCATCGGGCAGTTCACCACAATATCTCCCCAACACTGTGTTAATACTTCCTTGTATCTCGGCTACTTCCACCGCAGCCCGAGAACAGTTTGAACTGTTCTTCACATCGAAGGAATTGAAGTGAACTTTAATGCGGTATCCCGTGGGAACTTTAACTCTCCATAAACAAAACACCGAGGCATTTGATGGAAATGTTGTTGGACTTGAAATGTTTTGGGAGGACCTGAAGTTTGAAACCCACACTGACCTATTGGTATTGGAGGGAGTGCAATCTGCACAAAAAAAGAACAAACAAGTAAAAAACAAAAAATAAAAATATTGGCTCTATTGTATGGGTAATTGAGCGCAATTTTCTCTTTATAACTAAATTATAACGTGCCTGTGCGTTAAGGCGGCGCTATGCCTGAATACTATGTTTTACATACGAGTCAACTCTATTCTTTCATCATCTCTTTGAAATTTCATGCAATCTCAAAATGCCGTCAAAGGTAGAAGAAGGTGTTTTTGAAAGGGTTAGCTTCGCGTGTGAATTTCAAGAGGCTTGTCGGCAGATATATATTTTGCTTTGTAAATTCTGAGTATTGGATAAACCGTGACTCACCTAACAATCCACCATAGCTTGGTTTGCTCTGTAGGAGAACTGCAATTCAATATCAGGCAATTATTCAGACCGAGAAGTTCAAACGTTGATTTATGATTGGTTTGTTGGGCTACCGCCAATCATAAATACAGTCAAAACTGATTGGACAACACCGTTCTCTGGTTTAATGAAGCTAACCATTGTAATTTTACACCAGGCATAAAATAAATTATTTTTGGAGTTATTAACAACTCAAATATTTTATGCAAAAAGTTTAACTACACCCTGTTATTCACGCGCACCTATATCTACAAATGCAAATTAAATGAAGATGATCTACTCCTTCCAGATTTTATCAATAAGATCAATAAAATCGATAAAATGCAGACATAACAAGATGCTTCTGTCCTCTACTACTAGAACTTTAAAGAAGCGAGAAAGAAAACCAAATAAATATTTGCCTCTGTAATATAACTTGTGTATACTTTTTCCCTAAAATTAAATGTAAATATGCAATATAATGTAAGTAAATAGTTAACTGAAAGATGTTACTAGCGGTTATAGCGTACGATAATTGCGAAGCTTGTAAGTATGTATATGTCATAGTGTCCATGTAAATTTAGTACAGTGCAATTCAATGCGAAACGTAATGTAATGTGTAAGTGTTTGAAGTGTGCTTAATAAAGAATATTAAAAAAAGTCAACTGATTGGAGGCGAGGTTCTCGCGCGTGACTGATAATGCAACTTGCAATATTTGGTTGCCATCGTAACCTTGATTGACGGTAGCTTAAAAGCCAACCGTTAGTCGACGTTTGAACTTCTTAGTTCACATAACTTTCAAAGTCGGTTGGAAAACGTCGGTTAAACCATGCCATGAGCATGTAGCAGTTAATTGGGTTGTCAGGAAACGGAAACGTAAAGAGAATCATTGCGTGACGAGCTCTCTAACAGCTGAAAATTGAATGTCATAAATTGATCCTGATGGGTATACTGGTAGATAACAATTTTAGAAAAGTATTGGGATTTTAAAAGTTATGGGCTCCTGCTGGGACGCAATTTGTTTTGACAGATTTCCAATTTAAGGCATTCATCCTTAGCGGGGGAAAAGTCAAACTCAACAAAAAAATTAAACCGGAATAAAAACTGTGACGAAACTGATAAACGTTAGAAAACTACGAACACCACATTTTAATATAAATTTAATTGGATGTTAGTCTGTAAGAGGGGAAGACATCTTTCACCAAAAAATATGTAACCTGCGATCAGGCGTTCTTTTCCCTTTCTTTCTTTTCGCGGAGAGAACGAGAGCGCGGAGAGAGAAAAAGAGAAAAAAATGTTAACAAAAAAAAGAAAGAAAAAAAAGGTTAGAGGAGGGCCTGATCGCAGGTTAAAAAATATGTAAATCTTGAATTTATTTCACCGAACGTGATGTCTTTATAATTAAAAACAACCTGAAACTATCAATGAATCGCACTTTAGAGCATTATCTACAACTGATAATGGACTTTTCATATCAGCTGCTACGGTATTGCAGCTTTTTAAAAGCATTTTACTGTCAAATTTAGAAATGATTATCCTTGGTATAAAATATTTTTATACCCTGAAGAAACGTGAGTGTAGTATATTAAAAAAATCGTCGTTTTCCTGTAAAAAATACACGAAATGTTTATTTGATTTACCGTGGAAAGAAAGGCTTGCTATGATAAAAGCAAAGGTTTTATTGTTTCGGCTAGGGCAGCTGGTCAAGAAAACATAAATGGCTACAATGCTGGATAATTATGTTATAAACCTTTCTAAGCCCAGCAAAGTGCACAAACAATAAGTACGCTATCCAATACTATATTAATATTAGTATGAAATATTTACATTTTCCTTTGAAAGAACAGTTTGCTTTGCAACAAAGCGAATGGTTTATTTATTGCTTTTCTTTGGCAGCTGGTCATCGAAATAAAAGATAAATATTGCTGTAATAACTTTATTAAAAACTTTGAAACCCCAAAAAGTGCACGAACAATACTGGAGGTTATCCAATAATAAATGTGGCAGTTAGGTTTCGATAGATTTATCTAAAAGGTCACAAAAGCTTTACATTTTCCATTGAAAGAACTATGAGTTCGTTTCTACTAAGCACATAAAACTATAGTTGGTTTTAAAATGCTCACAAGATGATTTACATATTTCATATAAGAGTCTGAAAAGTGTGAGCAGCCGGTGAACTAAAATTAAATGAGAAATTAAGTCTTGCGATAATTTAAACGAAATATCATTACAGATATTAAAAATTTAAAAAAGTACAAGTAAAATAAACGGGTATCCTAAAGTCCCAAGTAATGAAATCGGCTTTTAGAATAGTACTGCAAGCGTTCGTGAGATATTTGCATAATTTTATATAAGAGTCTGTTAAAAAGAAAAGTCGGTTTATTATTATTATGAGCAGCCGGTGAACTAAAATTAAATGAAAAATATTCCTAGGATAATTTTAATGAAATAAATGAAAAATTCATTAAGTACAAGCAAAATATAAGGATATCCTGAAATCATGCTTGAATTCCCAATTCAAGTATACATAGAATAGTGGTCAATAGTGCAAAGATTATATCGTTTCTCGGAAACGATTAACATCAAAGCCAGAGTGAGACAGCCATGAACCGGGGCCATGAAGAGCTGCAAAAACTGTCTATTTATATTTCAAAAAAATGTTCGTTGTAAATGTCGCTAAATGCAATGGTATACAATTTTTGGAGTAGAGTAAAATGAATTGTAACGTTGATACCGTATGTAGCTAAAGTTTGCGTTTGCTTGTGTGATTATTAGCGTGACTCTAAAACAACACGACAGCAATCAACAGCCACCCATTCAACATCAATGTACCGTTTAAAAAGCATTATGGCCGCAACGTTTTGCAATTCGTAGACTGTCTGTATAGCCCGAAGTAGAGAATGGTTACAATTTTACCATCTTACAAGTAAAGACTAAGCTAAGTAAACTGTAGGCAATAATGAATATTTTGTCAAATGAGGAAATAAGTATTTGCGTCTGACCTATGTATATATGTCATAAATTATTAGCATCCGTTCTCCTTCGTCTGTCAATTATGAAGTGAGTCGAACACCACACTTACAATATTCTATCTAATGTCGAACTTGTTATGTCCTTGACTTTACAGCACCATTAGAAAAGGCCATGAGCCTGATCTCTTTATTTCTCTTAGCATTAAGCGAACTGAATAGTCTGTCGTCTGTTTGAATCACTCTGAACTTATATATATTTACATAAACTGTGAAAGTGAAATGTTTTCGTTTCTGACATCCATACACTTTACCTTACCCACCTGTACAAACCACCAATGCAAGCGTCTTCCAAATCATTTTGGTGTGCGAGCTTGCTGCCAAGCGACAATTGTGAGTTGTTCATTTGCTCAAGTCCGCGGAGAGAGGCTAATCAATAATTAACATAAATACGTTTTTGACAGACTACGATGGTCACGTCATACTCACATCACATCAGATGGTGATACGGTAGTCAAACTGGTACGCGCACGTCCATGATGCAAAAGGAGCATTCTGATTGGTTCCCCTGAGAGGTGCGAATTGATGGACCACTCACTAATTATTTTTCATGAAAAATTGAACAAAAGAAAACTGTTTTCTTAAGTAGCATGTCTGGCGGACAATTTCACTTCGCCTCGGTCCATAAACAACTCGACCAATATTCCACCATTATTATATGGCTGGCTCTATGAGTGGGCAAGATGAGGCAAATCTTGACCAAGCTTGTTCGGTCAAGATGGCGGACTGGCCTCGTGTTTATGGACCTCGACTTCGTCTCGGTCCTGAAACACGCAAAAAAAAAAGAACTTGGCCAATATCCCGCCATCTTGACCTCACGCTTGGCAAATAACCCATATATATGGATCTCACGCTAGTTCAATAATATCTATGTATTTTTCCTGCTTCTAAAATCACCTGTTATTTACATCGATTTGGGGAATATTATATTAAAGGAAACCGTGCCTTGCAGGTTATTTATGTCTATAAGTATTATCCAAATAAATCTATAAGTGTGACATTATATTATATTTGTGCAAATCAAGTACGCCTTCTAGATAAAATCAACGAAGCTTGGATTGTATGCTATATTTCTGTTCAAAAATTGCTTTGAACCCAGACGTCTCTTCTATATTTCCTGTCCGTCGACGCTTTACGTTAGTTCAAAAAAAGCCGAACGCATGAGGCTGGCAGCTCCTTCCTACTCTCAACCGTAATGAGAAAAACAGCCAAGAGAAAAACGACTAAAGAATTTTTCTTCCTACTCTCCCGACTATACCAGTTACTCACCCTAATGCCAAACACCCTAAAGCCGCCTAATGCCTATGTTCCCTTAACCCTGAACACCCCCCTTGACTATACCTTCCACTCTCACTAATGTCCGTAATCGCCCCTCCCCCTATAACTCTGATTTTACTTCCCACTCTGACTCCGACTATACTTCCCGATTATTCCCTTTAATCCATCTCCCTCTGTGAGTTCAACTCCCCCACTTACTTGCCCGTGTTCTCTTCTTATCGTTGCCATCAATGACTCGTACTATACATGCAATTAATGACACGTGTGATTCGCGCGCTACAGTAACAGCCTGGCTGTTCTAACAAACCGACAATAATTGTACTAATCGATTTCACGGTTTGTCGATTCTATGTAAAACGTATTAGGAGCAGATAATTACACCACATAAACATGTTACAAAACCATTTCTAATCTCAGCCACTTCTACATTCCGCTAAATATGAAGCTCAATCAGTCGTTAATCGCTGTTTGCCATCCTTAAAACATAAGGTGGCACTTATTTTAAAACATAATGTTCTATAGAAGAAGGCGTAATATAAGAGAGGAAGGATTAAAAAAGAAGTGGAGCTATTCAGTATATTCTAATCTATTGGCGCTAAGCAGTATTCACATATACACATCTTGGATCTATTTTTTAAATTAGAAACATAACTTCATCGGCGTTGATTGACGTTTTGATATTTCGACTAAGTTTGCGGTTTGTTTCATGTGCGATGCCGAAGGACTGTACCCCTGATAGGATCAGTGGGGCTGCCTGACAGGGGTAGGGGTGCGGAGCTTAGTTATTTAAGTCGAGCTCTTCCTCATTGTTGTTTCCACTTCTGAATGACTTTTGTCTGTAATGTAGCATGGCCATCTCCTCGCGGCCTGCAGATTTATTCTTTGTTAGTTTCTTCTTTCGTCGGTAGATCTGAGCCATTTTCATGAGAATCAATACAATGATAAATATTCCAAAACAGATAAAACCAGTTGTGATGATGGCTATGATAATTGTACTGTTCACGGATTCTGTCAAAAAACAAACAAAAGAACAAAAATGTGATGAGAAAAAAAATTACAAAGCAGAAAAAAAGTCTTATTGCTAACAAAACTTAGTTAAGTACCTTCATGAATAACTCGAGTCGAGATAAGGCGATTATTCGGGGCTGAGAAATTATTCTCCTTTTTACCCCAACAATTCTGATATAAAGTGCCTCATATTCCGATAATCGCCTTCTACAGTGAGCGCCCCCTTTAGTTTAGTTTGAATTGATAACTACCGTAAAAGCTCTATTAAGCTCCTGGGGGGCTTATTTAATTTCAGGCTTATTAGAGAGGGGGGCTTAATAGAGATGGGGGGGGGGGGGTTTATTACAAAATCTGACTTCCAAAGGGGGGGGGCTTATTAGATAGGGGGGCTTATTAGATAGGGGGGCTTAATAGAGAGGGGGGGATAAATAGGGCTTTTACGGTATTATTTTGTTAGTTTACAAATGCGCTTATTGGAAGGAGGGCGCTATACTTGGTATTGAGATTAAAAAAAAGTACTGTTAGTTCAATCTCGTTGGCTGTTTTCATCGAGTCGCCAATTTAAATAATTATGGTGTTTACCGAAATCTTATAAGATAACAAAACTACGTGGGAGTGGGGTGGGGAGCCACCTTAAGCTGATTCTCTCCAACAAAGCCCATCGAAGTGACACTTGCGCGCTGGCGAAATTCATTTTTCACCGCCAAGAATATAATAAGAATAGAAAGGGCATTGACATTCAAAATGGCGCAACTAACGGTATCAATCATGGGAAATTTAATCTAGTCTATAGGAATGATTATTTTAGCAAAATTATTTTACACTATTTCGATGTAATACCTTGCACTTGCATGACCGTTTCTACAACAGACGTTTTCTGGCAAACGCTAATGTTGTAACTTGTGACACCCTCGGAGTTGATTGCGTGACACGAGTACACTCCAAAGTCAGCCACTGAAGAAACAGACACATTTATAACGCCATCTCCACTGTCACTAAGAAGCGTTCGTTCCCCTTTCGTCCATTTATAAACGGTTAGTTTGTTACCGGGAACGTGACAAAACAGAGTTATTACGTGACCTATCTGTGAAGTCACACACTCCGGTGCCAAGGAACCGATCCAAATTTTACGTTTGTCAAAATCTGAAAAACAAGAGCACATCATGAACAAAACTTTGTAGAACGCAAGTTTTTTTTTGTACAGAAGGTGATACTTGTATACGCAATGCATTGCGATGTCCGAGTGAGTCTCGAGATAGACTGAGCCTGTCAGTAATGTTGCTAAGCAACATCGCGTTTAAAGGAGCTACGTTACGGGACGGTGCAGTTTGAAAAATGTAGCCTAAAGTTTTCAGGTTTCAGTGTCGTTTGCAATCCGTCTTAATCTTTCTAAATCTTAGCCATCCTTGTTCCCTTTTGGTTTTATTATTATTATTATTATGTCTCTCCTTTAAAGTGTGCTCGCATGATATACATATATGTATGGAAACGTCTTGAACGTTTACAACTGAGATTACTAATATAAAAACTTTATCTCCTAAATACATTTTCACTGGTGAGAATGAATTGAACTCACTAATATCTGCGCTAATGGCCTCATAGCTCTGATTAACACTGAGAGCATTACACCGAATCGCGCAGGTCATGGGTTCGAATCTGGTTGAAGCCTCAGAAATTGTTTGGGCTTTCTTTCGAACTGTTTAATTGCTTGATAAGTTGCTTGATAAGTTGCTTGATATATAAGATCACATACACTAGTATTTCTACTTTACAGCACTGCTCCAGTACTCGAGTAGCTACCGATTACATGAGCGTTAATTATGGTATCACTTTAAACCCGTGCTTTACTAAAATAATTCAACTGCAAAATAGCATTGATTCATTTATATGACCGGGGATGCAGCCCTCATAAAATACTGCAAAACGTACTTGTTTCTCCTGATTTTGCCCTCATTGCTCCGCTTGGTACACTCGCTGCGCTCCTCCAATTCTTATAAACTTCGTACACTCTGAAGTAATACACCTGATCATTCTTTAGACCAATCACAGTCGCTGTAGTATCGCTGACAGTACAACCGTGACCAATCAGATTTTCTGTACAGTGCGCTTCTGTCCATGTCGTTTCCTCGCAACATCTCATTTCAACTGAGTAGTTCGTGGACTCCGAGGTGGTTGACTCCCATATTAATGTAATAGAACTGTTAGAACTGGAAACGAACCGTGGTGCAGCGGGATAACCTTAAAGATAAACAATTAGTTTATTTAAATGTTTACCCTTTGTCCGTTTGTTTATATTAGTATTGTGGTTTAGAAGACCTTTTGTGTTATCGGGGTTTGAAGTAAATTTTAACGGTTTCTGTTGTACTGGGATGCTTGATCTTTCTAAACAGATAAATGAAAGGCTCCTATGTGCTCACTCGTGAATGAGTAAATTAATATACATACAGTAAATTAATAGCACGATTAACGTTTACAGCCCATCGAGCGAGTGAAATTTGTCCACCAAATGCTGTAACCCGTTCATTGCTTTTGCATTCACGAGTTAAAAAGGGAGGAAAGCCTGGAGGGAATAAAGCGCGAAAAAGAGCGCAAAGCGCAATATTGAAGGGACTGGGGAGAAAGTTAGGTATAAACTGCAATATCACTTGTATGATTAATTTTTAATCAACTTTTTTAAGAGTTAAAAGTTGTTGTTTCATAACTTTTTTATTGGTAATCACCTACATACTACCACTCTTGGCTAGCTGGAAGTACCAAAAATATTGGATTTCTGAAGCAAGTGAAGTCATAACGAAAAGCTAAAATGTTAATCTGGTTTGGAAGAGATTAAAAAGAATGATGTAGCAGAGTCATGCATAATACGTCCCCAGTCGCCTACATACGGTTTCGATTAAAAACTTTTGAATGCCGAGGACCACACAACTTAGAAATAAAACGCTTGGCTAGTGTGTTGTTTCTTTCTGGATCTCTTGATTTAGAAATGCACATGCCATATGTCACTTGAAGTGTGACTGAAACAAATTGATTGCAAGGCTGGTTTTAGTCTCCTACGCAGCCGTTATTTGTGTCGTCACGCAACGCTTCTCCCCACTACTGGAGAAGCGTTGCGTGACGACACAAATAACGGCTGCGTACTCGGAGACTAGGCTGGTTTCGACTAGCAGAATTTGTCTTCCTGAGGTCCAGGGCAATGATGAAAGAAAACAAAGTCTTAAACTTTAAATTGTAAATACAAATGATAAGTAAAAAAATTAACCATTAACCACTCGACCCAGTGCCCTACCTAGTTGCTTGGTTACCATTGGCTCCGATACCTGACTGGACTCCAAGAAGGAAGAAACAAACCTGAAGTAGTACGCATGCCCAGGACTCAGACCCATGACAGTGAAACTTGTATTAAGAGTTCTTACAACACACGATCCATTCACAGTGCCATGGCTGCATCTGGTGTCACGCCATTTCTCGGTAGTGTTTGACCATATTTGTACCGTATACGTCACCAGCGTCACGTCAGGCACGTTGCACTTCATGGTTATGGTGTCCAGGGTACTTGAAATAAACTGTGGCATTGCTAACGAGATCTCTAAAACAACGAAATGGTATCAGAAATTGTGTATAACAATCAGGAACTTAGAAAATATAACCTCATAAAAAAACACGTAGAAAAACTCTCCAAAAAAAGATACATTCCATTCGAGACACTTATCAAAATGATAAGTCGTAACATCTGTATAGCCAATTAGAGGGCGGGGAATTATTTCCGTTGCATAATCGGCAATCAGCCTAGCGTTATATGCAGCGGCGTTCTCTTACCATAATGCATATAACATATCTTATATGATTTATTTCACAATCGTGAGTCGATTTTTCTTTGTAATATATTCGTTTCGATCCTAGAGATCGGGGGAGCCTGATGCCCCGGAGACAGATGGTCCGATTTCCTTAACACAAAGCGACTAGAAGTATTGCTTCTCTCCCTGAATTGGATATTACATGCAGCATGTTTGCCAGGTTACCCCAGCATTTCGCCGGTACCAATTTACACTCCTGGGTGGAGAGAGGTACTGTGAGAGTAAAGTGTCTTACGTAAGGGCACAACACAATGACCCCGACCAGGGCTTGAAGTCCAATGCAGTCCAATGCACTAACCATTAGGCCACCGCGCCTCCAGTCACTTGTGGGTTATTTCATTACATACCCCTCGAATATTTACAGTAACAATAATACAATATAGAACAGTGATTTAAACCATACTCACCCCAGGCTCGTTTAAAACACGTGACACCCGCGGCTTGACTAGCGTTACACGTGCGTTTTCCCCACCCAGCGTGCGCACACTTTGAAAGAGAACTCTCATTTCCAATGCACCGCACATCACTCAGCCACACAGTGTCGTTGTCCTGCTCAAAAGTGATATTCTGTAGATATGCCGAGGCTCCATCATAGCCCAACAGTCGACAAACGACATTAGCATCGTTCATATCCCAATGTTCACCGCACACTACACCCCAGGCCTCGGAGTGATACACTTCAACTCGGCCCTCTCTAGCGTTGGGTCCTTCCACCAAACGAACTAAAAAAAATAAAGACGATTCTGCAATGATTAGAGCGTTTGATTCTCCGGAAAGTAATTGTAAGTTTGTCTTGGTTTTGCGTTTTTCGGCGGTTTGCTAAGCTTGGTTATAAAAACCGTGCGATGTGCTCTATTCATGCGTTTAGAGCAAACAATGTTTAGTAACCAATCAGAAGTAAAGAAAAAAGCAATAGTGACATCGCAAACGCGTTTTTTGACCCTCGCTTGATGCCTCTTACCTGGGGGGACTCCCAGTAAAAGTGATTGGCGGAAGTTTTAAAAGGAACCCAAAAGGTACCAGACTCTCGTTTTGTGGGCGTGGTTGAATTCATTTTAACCCCTATAAACTGAGATACTAATTCTAGGACAGAGTTAGTTCCTGTCAGCTTTTTTTTTCACAGTGTTTTTTTCTATAATTCTAACTAACGGACGGTGGTCAGTGATTTTAGTGTCCCAAGTTTGTCTGAACCACTGAAACGTTCGTTCATTTTATTCACTTTCTAATCTGATATTGTGTCTTTTCCTAGTCGTCATTTGAAATAAACTGAAAACAACCTACTATAAACACATGCGCCAACAACTGACAAAATAGACAGACAACTGACCGTCACACTTCACATACCAAAAAAATATATAAAAATATTAAAATTATCATTACCTGTATCCTTTGCCCAGGTCTTTAACAAAAGGATTCCTATAAAAATATTTCAACAATAAAAAATCATAGTGTTCATTATACATGTAGTAGCAGGGCTCCTGCTAGTAGCCGTTCAGTGTTTGGATCGTCACACAACCGGCCCCCACTAACGTTGTGTGACGACTGACGACAGCATCCAACCTAGAAAACTGCATTTGAATAACCGTCAGTCGGTCTTTTCTTTCTTATTCAAATTAGTTACCGGTATTGTAAACGAGGTTTTGTCCCGGTGAACCGGTCCATAAGGGAATTAATGTCATATTTTCTTTGCTGAAATTTATTGGGTCTTCATTGTTTTCTTAAACTTTTGTTTATGTTCTTGTGTGGACAGAACCGAAAATAGCGGCCTTGTCAAAGTACGTGTTCTTTGTTACTCCTTGGCGCTAATGCTGGGATTTTTCGTGGGGCCTTATTTTTGACAAGGTTAAGGGTAACCTGTGTGCACTCCGAGCTTTCGGATCTTGACCGTTTTGCTTTGTGTCTATTATGCTCCGAGGCAGTGACAATATTTATCTTCAAAACAGAATTATAAAAAAAACACGATCAGCAATCTGTCAATCTGCTTTCATATTACCTTATTTAATTAGTATGATTAAACATGTAAGTAGATTACAAAAAAATTGAGCGACCACTGAAGCGCTCGATATGAGGGTACCTATATCAACATGTATCAACAGCTTATAAAGTGCGTTGTTGTCAATTGCTCTGTTGATGCCCCGGCTGAAATGCCAAAAGAATCCCACAACGTGTTTCCATGTAAACTAGCAGAGACCTTCTTAGTTTTGAGAAGATAAAACGGCAGACAATTAAGTTATTTTCTCTTCATTGTCCCACGTTCCACAATTATCCCGCATTAATTGCTTGCTAATGGTCCTTTGTGCACGAACTTCTTTACTTGTGAGTCACAAGTTATTGAAATTACCATGGCATTTGATCATGTTTGATGCCAGGGACATCCAAGATGAAAAGGAAACCTTATTTTGTTTGTGCTAAAGTCTGGGTAAACTGTGGCGAAATTTTGATGCAGCTCTGCGTTGCCAAGGACAAGAAAGCTAAGCGGTGACGTGAAATCTGCCACTGAAAGCTGAAGCTTCATCGCCTCTGACAGTGCTCGTAAGATATCTGGTACCGCTACTGATCTGTCTAAAAACATGCAACGTTTTCCTGCTGCAACAATATGGTTACGGAGGCTAGGCAGGACTTTCGAAAGATTCGCTTAATTGGAAGGTTAAACATCTTATTTGTAAACACTGCCGCGGACCACGCGATGGAACGAGACTTGTACGGTCATAACATAAATCTTAATTCATATTGTTATCATGTTCTGCTGCTTGAGCTCGATTAACATACCTGCCAACAGCATAACCTGGGTTGCTCTTGCACCATTCATTGTTTAGGCATTACACACTGTTTACAACGCGTCCGTGATTCTTCTGCTTGGTAATAAATTATTAGTGTTATCTCATGCAGTTCATTTGTTGTTAAGATGACGTATGACGTATGAATCGTGTACACTTGTAATTGTCCGGAAGAGTTTCTTTTTTCTAAAGTGATTTAATTAACGAAGACTCTGTTAAAGACAATGACTGCCAGGATTAACTGTGTTGTGTTCGCTCTACTGATTTTGGAAGCTTGTTCTGCAATATTCAAGTAGAGCCACCATACAGCTGTTGATTCCTTTGTGCATATCAGTTTCATATCGGATTGACCTTTCGGCACAACTAGTACTGGTAAAGCTCCTGAAGCTCTTCAGTGGTTTAACAAAAATAAAACCGCAATTAATCCGAATCGTCCCCCATGACAAGGAAGTCCCGACAAATCTTATAACCAGGAGTCCATTGCATAATTTTAAAAGACCGAATATGAAGACAGATATACGACTAGCCTGCGAGCAAGCTCTCTGGGGTTTTTTGGGGGGTGCTCGCAGGCTAATATACGACGATAACCACAGCCGTATCATGTGATGTCTCATCCCTGTCTCATGGTATGATCTGTTTCTCAAATATCGCTTAAGGTAACCCTTTGGCTTCAGAAAATTTATATTAGGAAACGATACATGCAATTTAAAGATATTCGGGCTAAAAGTATGATTTATTATCAACTCAAAACAAGTGAAGCTGTTCCGTGACAAACTTCCGATGGTGGTGCTCTTCAAGTACGCCATCTACTAGAGGTCACGGTCGAAGAGAAAGTATATGTAATTTATTTTCTCTTCAGCTAAATTTAGCTGACTTGTGGACGTAACGGTGTGACAATTTGCGTGACAAAAATTGGTGCGTAAAAATGTCAGTCTCTACTATACCGACTCTCCTGCTTTGCAACAGACTATACTCTGTTTGAAAGCATCTTGTGTAAATCGCCACCTCCTCCTATACAGGCGATTCCGGGATAATTGGGTGCGGAACGAAAGCGTAAAAGCACTGAAGTCTCCTTATAATCATCATCATCATCATCATCATCACATTCCTCTTCGTTCCATCAGGAACATCGGGCCGTCACTATCTCCCGGCACTATCTCCTTTCATCAATCTCGATCCAGAGCGATCTGCTTTGCCTCTTCCCTGGACATGCGAATGGTCTTGAACTCTCAATCTTGGGTTTTCCTCCATGTTGAAACTAGGCGCCCTCTCTTAAGTTTGCTGTGACGGGTTCCAATCAAGGGCTTGGAAGTGTTTGGTTTGATATTCGGACTGGCCATCATATGTGCAGAATCTGCCTCAGGCAACTGTTAAAAAAGCCTGTGACTTATGTTCCAACTTCTTTGTGCCTCCACGTCTGTGCTCCGATAGAGCAACACTGACTTGATATTTGTGTCGAACAGTCTGAGCTGTGTTTTCAAAGGTATGTATTTATTTCTCCAGATTGATTTGAGAGTAGTGAAGGTCGTGAAGGCATGGCGTTCTTTAGAAATCCTAGCCTTATCATCCTCGTCTGCTCCTCTTATCTTTCTAATAATACTCCCAATGTTGGAAACTTTCATCCTCAGGAGCTTGCCCGCCGACGAGAATGGACACCTCCTTGTTTGCATTGACTATCGTGGTCTTAGTATTCTCGATGTGTATCTCTAAGCCAGTGGATTCAGCAGTGGTTTGAAGGCTCTTTGTCTTTTACTACATATGGAACGAGTGAGACAGAAGTCCCACATCATCAAAATTCAAGTCCTTCACTTTTGCATCAATGTCCATTGGATACCTCGTGACTGTTGCATTGCTGTCTTCATCATCCAGTCTATCACTAACAAAACGATAATTGGCGATAAGATGCACACAGGTTGCCTGACGCTAGCATGTCAATGGTGAAGGGCAGGTTGTGCCTGTACATAGACCTATATATAAACAACAAATCACCCTAAAAACTTTCGATGGAATACCATAATGCCGCAGGATTCTACAGATAGTCGGTACTGTCTATCATATCAAATGCTCAAATCTATGAAGTCAGTCACACGGGAGGTGACTGCCATTCTAAGGACTGTTCGATTATAATGGAAATCGTTGCTATTTGGTCTAAGCATAACCTCCCAGCCCTGAACCCAGCTGTTCCTCCCTCAGCTTTGAGTCCACTGCAGAACTGACCCTTTCCAGAGTCAGTCTAGTGAAGAATCTTACTTGCAGCAAATTAATACCTCGCCAGTTCTGGCATTTGGTCCGAAGGTCACCTTTCTTGGGAAGCTTTACAACGTGACCCTCTTTCCAGTTTTATGGGTTTCTTCCAATGTCCCATACCTCCAGCAGAAGGTCAATCATTATGTCAGCTGTGAACCCGTATCTGTTTTCTTTTAAAGCTTTTGGTGGTATGTTATCTGGACCCGGGGCTTTACCGCTCTTGCATTGGTTTTCTTAATTGCTTGCACAATCTCTTTCTTGGTGATAGGTCCCAAGTTGACATCAAGCTCCTCTCCCTCATTTAGATCAGGTGGATTTTGGACTGGGTATGCCGTTAAGCAAGTTGCTGAAGTGAAACGAAGTCTCTTTCTCATCCGTTATTAGGTGCGAAGGAGGCTAGAGCGAGCTGATGGTCAGGAGAAATATAAGAGGAGCAGCTGACACAGTGATTTGAGTATCCTAAGTTTTGGATACTTCCCCGCACCCAAATTCCCACTGATATAGGTATCCCCTTTCGATGTGGCTGCCATGTTTTCGGCATCACGCCCAAGTACCCTCTCCCTATTGATTTTGGTATCCCCTTGAACAACCCAGTGAAATGGAAAAATGGATTCCGTAAAATATAGAAATGCTGTTTCAAACATGTTGAAAATAGAAAGGCAACGAAAAGTTTCTAAATCCGCAATCAGAGCCACTGTTTTCAATGGATAAACGGAGGGATGACACAACACTCAGGTGACTATGGTCATCAACTGATAAGACGATACATCAAGGGTTTTTGAGGAATGCCAAGTGCTCTGCTATTCTTTCTGGCTATGCGGTATAGAGACAAAGATATACCATAAAAAAACAGTGTTATACAGCACATACTGTATTACAAGAAGAATACACGTATGCCATTATACTGATATTTATTATACGACATAGCACGGGTCTCAGTCCCCCTGACCGCGCGCTACGGAAAACTCTGTTGAAAGCCTATATTTTTTGAAATAATTTGTCGTATAATAAACAATTTATTCAGCAGTGTTTATTTTTTCTCGCCTAAAGGCTCGAAAAAATAAAAACTGACTCGTAAAAATACCCAGCCGTATTACACAACTTTCCGCTGAATAACCTCTATATACCTTAAAGTTGATCTGCGAACATAACAAATGCTACTGAAATGCCTAAAAGTTAGGCAACAATATTGCATTGTGACTTGCATGTGTGCATGACAACTACATCATGTTCCGGGTATGTCCTCCGGAGCCATATTTTGGGATATGCTAAGGTGGAAGCCCTATGCCTCTCGTAGGGCAAAGAAGATTAAGTAGGTCATATTTTGGGGTGTATTAACTGGAAGATTGGAAATTAAACCAAACTGATTGCAAGGCTGGCACTCCGGCAAGGGCAGATTTATTGGTTTAGTGACGGCACGTGCATTTCTAAAACAAGAGATCCGGCAACAAACAGTAGCCAAGCGATTTATTTCTACGTTTTGTGGTTCTCTGAATTCAAACATTTTATATTTGAAATAAGTTGTGAGTGAGAATCATAATATCACCCCTTATTTTATTTCAAAGTGTAAAACGGGCGTATAATTTGATTTGTTACACTATAAGTGGAAAGTTGGGTTGTTGATGAAAGTAAGTTTCAACCAGGAGCCCTGATTTCAACAACAAAGACAACAAATAATAATCAGGGCTGCAAATAATTTTGTTTTCTTGAAAGGACATGTGTCCGACTAAGTCACCATTTTGGTCGGACAAAACAAAAATGAGGTCGGCCAACATACAGTACTGCTTGATAAGTGAACCTGCTAATCTAACGCGTTGTCAATGCAGAGTAAGCAATAGTTTCCATTTTGAATGAAATGCGGTATAACGCGTTAGCATTTGCGTTGGAAGGCAAAAAAAATTATCCGGACATCATGTCCGACCACAATTGGGATGTCCGATGACCGACTGTTATTTGCAGCCCTGATAATGCAGTAAAGTAACAATGTAATTATATTATTATTTCTGTATACGAAAATCTTTGCACCTTAAAAGGTCAGATATTTTATTCATATTCTTTCTTTCTGAAAACTAAACATGAAAATAATCATAACATAATGTGCGATATTCATTTTTCTGTTTCATGATTTTCCCGTAGTGACGCCTGTATAACGGAGCGAAAACTTAAGGGAAATAGGCCATTTCCGAGTTGCCTTTAGCCTCTGTTTCAAAACGAGTCCTGGTGCACAACCTTTGTTTTGGAAATGAGTTTGATTTGCATGACAATAAACGTGCAGGTAAAACTAATTTCCGTAAAAAATGTTGTGCACCAGGACTCGTTTTGAAACAGAGGCAAAAGGCAACTCAGAAATGGCCTATTGAATAGCAATTGCGCGAAATATTATTATTCAGTTACTGACTCGTCCCCAGTCGTCTCTCTTATCTCCTGTTCTTCCCATCACCCCTTGCGCTCCCCTCGGCCGCGCTAAATATTAACAGGAGATAAGAGAGACGACTGGGACGAGTCAGATTCAGTTATGAGTTTGATATAAACATTACCTTGAGTGTCAATGATATTTGGTAAACTAACTGAATACCACGAAGATCAAAAGTAACAAAGGCATCTTTGCAGTGATTTCATCTCGAAATTTTTTTAAGGTGGTGGTCGGCCACAGTGAACTTCCTTTCCATATTACAAAACGGTATTTTTGCGAAAAGGTATAATAACGACTATAACTGCACAATTATGCTCTGCTCACTATAACATTTACACATGGCTTTTCAAAGCTATTGAATGGAATTTTCTCATTCCATAATTGCTTTACTTTACACTAAAATGACAAATACAGTCGAACCTCTCCACAACGGCCACCTTGGGGACAGAGGTAAGTGGCCGTTGCAGAGAAGTGGCCATTATGGAGAGGTAGGGGGGGGGGGGGGGGGGGGGGGACAACATAGTGGCTATGAAGTTCTATTTGCCACAAGGCAGCTAAAAAAAAATGGGGCCTTGCATTTTCTTATTTGTGACTCTTCTCTTCCATCAGTGGCTTGAATGTTGTGATCGCGCTCTAAACACGTGCCGCAATAAAGAAGATACTGTACAACCTGACGACGTGCGGTACGGATCAGGGTTTTTTTATTACTGTGCCCAACAAAAATGGGGTTTTGTATACACCGTTCGTCAGTCGTTGATTAAGTGGCCGTTGTGGAGAGGTTATTTTGGCAGCTGGGACGCGCTTTAGTGGCCGTTGCCGTTGTGGAGAGGTGGCCGTTGTAGAGAGGTTAAACAAGAGTAAATGTATGGACTGTCCACCGGGACAAAAAAAGTGGCCGTTGTGGAGAGGTGGCCGTTAGTAGAGGTTCGACTGTACTAAATACTTTAACTGTAATGGTGTGTAAAGTGTATGACCTAATCTAAATTTTTTCTTCTTTCTCAAACGACTTTCAGGGTTCTTCCTTCAGGGGGAACTGCAAAGAATAAAACAAATTTTAAAAACTTTAGTGTACAGTGGACACTAACAAGAAGGCAATACAATTGATTGATATGTGTTAATATGGTGATATAGTTAATTCTTGTAACTGAGTAATTCGTAAGATTAATAAAAAAACATCAAAATAATTGTTATGAACACAAAATCAGCACACAAATTATTGAAAGTAGTTGATTGTTCTGAATTCTGCATTTTTAATTAATATTTTGTGAATCTGAAAAAGTTCAATTGGGGCAGTACCCCTCAAAAATGGAGAGAAAATCATAAATGGCACGTTTTGGAGCATAATTGGCGCAGTCTGGACCAAAATAGGAGAAACATTTAATTCTGAAGAGCAGTATAAGGACAAACCGAGAAATATCGTATCTATCCAATCTCAGCG
This sequence comes from Desmophyllum pertusum, assembly GCA_029204205.1. Lineage (NCBI taxonomy): Eukaryota > Metazoa > Cnidaria > Anthozoa > Scleractinia > Caryophylliidae > Desmophyllum > Desmophyllum pertusum. Next base: position 465,586 of record MU826856.1, read on the forward strand.
CGCCAAACTTTAAAGAAAGAAATGAATACATTTTTGTTTAAGAAAAACGAACCTGTCATAAATGGGGTTTAACACAGCATCGTCAGCAGCGGTAGCTTCGTACAATGGATTCTCATTCTCCTGTTCCATGTAAGGTTCCTCCTCGTTTTTTTCATCTAGTTCTTTAGCCTCAGCGTACAATTCGTTGCCTTCTGAATAACACAGCTCGTTTGTGTTTGCGATAGTCAAATCACTGTCGAATAAACATACAGGGGTATAACTTATTAGACATTAGGCGGTGTATTGAGAGGGGACAATAACTAAAATCAGCAATCGGGATGCTTTATTGCAGGTCCAATATTTTTCAAACCAGGTAAAGTTTTTTTACGTTGTTTTGGTTTAATTTCCACAGCTTAGATTTCATGCACAAAGTAGTGTAATGTAAATATCAGGACCGTACTTGGAGAATATTGGCCCTCGGTTTTTTCTGTTCGGGCCTCGCTGCGCTCGAGACCTATGACCGATACGAACGACTGAGTACAAAACATTTTTTTTGGTAGGATTTGATTACGCGGGATTCTTACCGGTCATAAAACGGATCTTTTCAAGTGACACGGCTGATTCATCGATTGACCTGAAAATAAACAACAAATAGACATTAGTAAGTAGCCATTTATAGACTTAAATAATATTAATCTTTAAAACAAGTAGACTCTCTCACCTATGCATCTTTATACAGTGAGGAAGATGGTAACTCGACTGAATATACAGTGTGAATATACATGTACTAATCGACAACTTTTGATATATATCGCATACGAAATGTGATGCTAATTTTAGCGAGTTTTTAGGAAAGATATATTTTAATTTACCTTCAGTGAAAGCTGTCCAGAAAAAAAGAGTAATGCTTAGTTTCATTCGTTCGAAATTGCATACCTCTGCCAGTCATGTTTCTAAATGAAAAATTTAACTATACCTCGCTGAAAACATTACTTCATTTGGTTTTGCATCTTTTTTCTTTCTCATCCTGCATGGAAAACAAACACACAATAATAGCAAGATTTCCAGTTACTGCATGAAACATGCAAGCTATATCCCTCAAAATTACCCATGTTGCTTAATAATAACAGATAACTCGTATATATTTTTTGAAGAAGACAGGAAACATATAATTGAGAATTATCTCTTTTTTTCCTTAAAAGAGCTCTGAAGGGGGGAATCTTCATTGTAAAAGCAACATGGATTCTTGTTGGTTATTTTGAAGTGCACTAAGTTAAGCTTCACCATGTGCAACATTGTGAGTTATTATTTAAAAAAAAAACACGCAGGGACTGTACAAAGGTTTTATAATGATCCAGCTGGAGAACATGTTACAAATATGGTTTTTATTCCACTTCATCAGGCTTATGCTCGAAACGTCAGCTGCTTTAACTATAAAAACGGCGGTAAATCTACCTTATAAATTCCAAGTAATACTTGATACGTTTTGTCGCGTCAAATCAGTCCATTTGATTGCAATCCTAATACGGTGATTGATGCCAGCTAAACAGCCAATCTTCGGCTTATGGGCCTATATTTACATGGAGAAAAGTTGTCCCTGGTAGGAGGGTTACCCTCCTTCACGAGCCATCTTTTACCGAGCGTTTATATGAAAAATGTTGTCCCTACTGACCGAGCCAAAACGTGGCCCTCTCGGGTTCGCGCATGCTCTATATGTCCCGACTTGTCCCTGGAAGGCGAAGCACAAACAGCCAAAGTGCTTATATGGAAAAAAATTAGCCTGCGAGCAAGCTCTCTTGGCGTTGGGTGGGTAGGACAGGGAGAGGGGAAAAGAGAGCTCTCTGTCCCTCTCGCTCTTCTCCACCCCCACCCCCCCAATCCCCCCCCCCCCCTCCCCAAAAAAACAACCAAAAAAAACAAGAGAGCTTGCTCGCACCCTACCTTCAGGGTCACCCTGCCCCCCTGAGCCAACTTGAAGACAAAATCAGGTGGCTCGGTATGGAGGGCGACCCTCCTACCAGGGACAGCTTTTTTCCATGTAAATAGGCCCTTAAGTAATCGATAGAAATAACAGATACGTTTGTTACACGTGCTGTTACCTTTTGCAATGACAGAATACAGTTACAGACAAAATAGCTAGAAAAACGACTAGTATCACGGGAACCACCACAGCTGTAAGATTAAAACCTGCAAGACAGTAGATTTGTAAAAATCGATCACTAAACCGGCACAGAGAAAAGATAAAGTACAGAGTATAGGCTGGCTCTGACATTATGCTTAAAATTAAAAAGTTAGATGTTATCAAGCTAAAACACGTCGTAGAAAGACTTCAAAAGGCTCCAAACGGGGCTGCTCGGACTGAAAGCTGCTCAGCTCCAAATTAATCAAGAATAAAGATCGTATTACGTGGTGTATATTTTAATCGAAACTGCAACCCAATTGCGCCTCAGTTTGCATAGTGTTTACTGGGAGAGAGATACATTTCGATATACATTGAGCTACTCAGTTCTCAACTTAATAAACTTTTCTCGTAATGAGGGAAAGATAAATGATTTTTTTGCATTGCTTGCCTGATTGAAGAGAAACTAAACATAGAAACAGATTTAATTACTGATTACAATCGTTGGGTGTACATGTGTTACCTTTGCTATGCCGTTGTCCTCTTTCTTCTTTTTTTCCACCTTCTTTTGATGGCCCATCAGTTGTTGGAGTCGGTTCTTTACTTGATGTTGACTCTCCTTGTGTATGTAATGTTTTACTTGTAACAGGAGGCAATGACGTCGTGGTGGTGCTGGGCGCTAGTTGGGAGGAACATTGCCATAATGTTACAAAATGTTACCAGTAATGTCTTGCTTAAAATATCAATGATTTTATCCGGTCGATGACAAAAGCTCCTAAAACCAACAGGGCCAATGTCAACAAACACAGAGACAACTGACAAATATTGCAAATGAACATAACATTGTTAAGAATCCCAACTGGCAGAAGACAGACCAGTTGGCGATTTTACAAGCATGGCATAGGAGTCAGTGAAATCGGGACTATACTGAGAACAAATCCAGCTAGTGGCATTGAAACCAGGATATCCGGATTACAAAACTAAACCACTCGACCACGCTGCCTCCTCCTATAGTTGTTTTTTAGATCAGCGTTCACTTATTCTGAGATCAGTATAACTTTTGAATTTATGACTGGAAAACTCACGGTCTCGTCGTCGAATCACGTAGTACGAATGGATCAGTCACAATGTAAAATGCCTACCTCAGCCTTCAGTTAAATCAGATATAAGTAAAAAAAAAACACTAGAAATTATTACGAACAAATGCAGAACTAGAAGCTGATAACACTCACTCGATTTGTCAACAGCATAGTAAGAAGCATTGAAACCGGTGTAAGAGCCCGTGTTATCTGATTTGAATATCACAAGCATGTGGCTTGACGAGGAGTAGATTCCTTCCTTTGGGGGAGGGTGACCTCCGTAAAACACTCCCAACATTTCCCTGTCGCATTCTCTCCATCATACACGTATAACTCGTCCGTGTTATTCTCGGTCTGCAAACTAAAGTTTGTGAACATTAAATGGATTTGTTGTGTTGTATTAACCGTGATCCTCCAGGAGCAGTACTGTCCATCCGGGTACTTTCTTGGATAGTTTGGTGACTGGAAAGTGCCACTGGCTGCGGTTAGAGTTTCGTTACATCCTTAAGAAAAAAAAAAGAAAAAGAGCCGGTGAATTGGCAACGGGGTAGGCTAGCAAAATAATTGAAACGATTGGTGCTGAGAAAGATTTCTTTGTCATGGTATACCAAATACTGTTCTGGCAAGGGCCATCCCTTGCAACAGTTGAATAGAAGGCCTGAAAAATTCAGGATTCGAGCCTATGACCTTAATTTTGATATTCCGGTGCACTGAGCTATGAAGCCAGCGGGAGCTGACTACTGTTGAAGACGTCCTTATCCTTATTCCACCGTAATAAAACCTCCTTATTCGATGTCCTTCAGTTACATACACTTAGTTAGGTACGTGACGTACTATATGTCTGTTTACTTACCTCTGTAGTAACAGTAATAAATGGTGGGATGCTTTCTTCCAGCATCGTGAGGATACGCCCCTCCTCTGCCGTCTGAGTTTAATGCGCCTTCTGTATCATAATATATCCACTCCACACTAGCCACCGCCCACTTGACCATCTGGCATTTCACCGAGGCATACGCCAGCAGGAAAAATGGAGATTTAGAGGGGAGGAGGATAGGATCATTTTTGTCTCCGTTTCTTTTGCAACAAAATTCAATCCTTGTATTACGTCCATATTCGCCACTAGGAAGTGTTCCACCTTTTTTGTTTAAATTCCCATAGTTGTCGTCATCCCAAAATACATAACCTGATTCCAAGCCTGCAGGGCACAGCGGTCCACTTTTGTAGATGCAATATTGACCTGCAGAGAATATTAGATTTAAATACAGTCGAGGCTCTCTAAGCGGACGCTCTAGTAAGCGGACAGCTCTACTTACGGCCACCTTGACAAAAGCTGTTTGAATTCTCTGAGTCTGTATTTACACATTCCCATATCAATGTTATATTGATATGTTTCTGGTACTCTGGCTGCTTCTTGTACTGAGCACAGGAGTCTCATTTGCTAAGTTACATGACGTATTTGGACTCCACGTTGAAGTAAAAACGCATGATGTCAATACTTTTGAGTAACCCTTAGTTAGAGTCAGAGCTCCTCGAGGATTTGCTAAAAACAACACTCATTCCCCAATAATAAAGTTAATGTTACTAGACAGGTCACGTTGGCATGAGAGGTGTTTTATGCATGTAACAAACAGTTGTCTTACATAACTAACCTGGTGGCCAGTCGGGTCTGTTATTACCGTCAGCCGTAAATGTTTTAATACAAAACGATCTTTCAACTTTCTTTTGATCTATTATTGCATCAAGATGGAATTCCGAGGATTTATCGTTGCTCGAATATGTATCATCTGTGTCCTGAGATCTCCATCCCTCCTCCCACTTAAATCCGTCTGCCCAAGGACACCCGGATGCAGGTTTGGGTATCCCATATGATCCAGCTGGCCAGCAAATGGACTCTGTGAATTCAATCAGTAATTTGTTGGCGAAACTTCATTTCAGGAGTGATTTCCGGTAGACTGGAATTCATTCGACTTTATTCCTACTTAATACTTCGGCCTTCAGGTATCGACCCTCACGCAACGTTAATTGTGTAAGAATGTCTAAGAAGTATTCATGAAAAATTGACAGCGAACTAGTCAACTATTTCATGTGACCTAAGAAAGAAACACGCCGAATGCTACATTTATTTCAAATAATTAACCTACCATGGGTATCAGTGAGAATAATGGTACTATAATTCCTTAACTATAACTATAAATCAAAAATTAAATCCATTTGGAAATTACACAATCACGACAGCACTGTTAATTCAGTATCTAATCAAGTCATCATTGTGATCAATTCTATACTTTACATTTTTTTCAATTGGAATGTTTTGCTCTTCTAGCTGCTTTTGTATTAGTGTAACTATCTAAAGTAACAAACTTTCTCCCGAGTTGAATTTTTAATCAGGATATGCGTCATGTCTGAAATATAACAATGTACTACGCGATATCTCGTCTATCTCTCTTGCATGCATTTCAATGCCGTTGCTCAAGCTTCCTTACCCTGGGCTCAGAGGTTTTCCTTCTTGTCTCCATCGAATTTGAGCCGCAAAGCGGCGACAAGTCCGGTGGAGCGGCGAGATCGAGAGAGAAAACCTCTGGAGCGTTGCTTCGACTCGCTTCGATCAAGTTCAGTGGAAGAAAGAAGAAATAAAACCTGTGGGAACAGGTTAAACTTCCTCTGAAACTTACCTGAAGATTCTAAGCTATAGACAAAGGTCATTAGACTTAAAGCTCGCCACCACAGCATCACAACGGCGCTAAAATGGGTGCAATATCCCAGTTGAAGTATAACACGAGTACTATAAAATATCTACATTGTGTTTATGACCTTTCAGCTCGAAGATGAAACGTGACGTGTTGCATAAATCAGAATCTCATGATGTGTCACGCAAGTTTGACAATCATGTTCGATGCGTGAACAATTTAGCCTCGATCTCGCCTCGCGCGTTTCCTCCCTCGTGCGCCCCTCTGCAACTCGTGCTCCAATTTCTCCAGCGCCCGCTGGAAGACCTATAATCGCCTCGAGTTTTCTTTTGAGAAATGTCGCCTCGAGCTTTCGTAATATGTAAGGGACATTCGAGATGCGACTTAATTTTGGTTACTATTTTTTTTAGGTTAATGCGATGCGAGATAAAAAATGCATTCTTGCATTTTTATCTCTTGCAGGCTTCCGTAAATATGGGGAAATTATAAATGCCTGTTGTTTTCCGAGAGATAAAAATGTTGTTTTGAGTATCAGAAAAAGACCAGCTTGTATTTTCTGAAAGACAACAGCAGCTCGTAAATTCTGGTAATAAGATTTCATTCCCTGAAAATTTCTTCCACTTTAACTAAATAATCCCAACAGATCAAACTGTGTTAGTTCACGCAAATATCCCGCCTTCGAAAGACCCTATTAACGATATGGGAAAACAGAAAAAATGGCATTCCAAGTAGCAGCTCACTTGAGAAAAAGGGAACAATTGAAATATTGATTGTATTATGCCGCCTTATTTTATTTTTAAAAGGGTTATTTTACGTCTACACTGTTTGGGGAGAATTGGGCTACATTCCAGTTTGCATTTATTAAAAAAAATGCAGTAAAAATTAGGCTAGGTTGAAAGAAGTTGAAAAAATGACTGTGCACTTTCAAAGGCCAGATACTTTATTTTTGACCTTCATTTCTGCAAAGAATGAGGTATTGACCGTAAAATTCCGATAATAATCCTTGGGCAAAAGAATAAAGCACAGTAAAAACTGAAATGAAACAAAACAAGTATACATTTTTTTTTATTATACAGTGAGTCGTCAAATGAACATCACAAGTCTCGCAGCATACTGTAACGAAATATATACAAAACAAGCTGTAAAATAGGGTGCTTATAAACGTTCCCTTGAATAACTTGATTGTAAAATGATATTTTTTAAACTGAAACATCTTGAATATCAAAATGGTAACAAAGGCCTCTTTACAGAGAGTTCATCTCAAAGTATGCTTAAATTGCTTTCATCGATCGGTGGTCGGCCACAGTAAGGAGGACTTTAGCCGGGGTTTTCGGTTTTACAGTTTTGGTCATTTTTTTAGATCAGTGTTTCGGTATTTCCGTTTTTTCGGTTTTGGTATCCATTGCGGTTTTCGGTTTTTACCTATTTTTACATTCGGATTTCGTTTTTTAGGGAAAAAAGAGGTTTTTCGGTTTTGGTTATTCGCTTCGGTTTCCTGATTTGCTGTGTTTTGGTTTTGGCTGTGTGCGGCGGCCTTACAGACCTTGTACCTAGTTTTCGGGGCTCCACTCGTCTTCTCCTTGTACAGGGGGGAGGGGTAGAGGCATGGGTGTCATGTTCCAATGGCTGTCAACAGTGCGGAAAAAGTGATCAAAAGGTGGTTGTCGACTGTGTTGCTTTCTTATGAAGAGGGGAAAGGCAACGAAAAATTTAGGAAGAAAACATTATTGATCATTATTTTCGACGGTTTTCGGTTTTGAGCGAATTTATTGCTGTTTTTCGGTTTTGATGGAAATTTTGAGCGTTTTTTCGGTTTCTTGAATAAGCTCCAAAGTCCACTCACAGTGAACTTTCTTTTCAGTATTATAAAACTATTTTTTGAAAAGATAATAATGACTGTAACTGCACAATAAGCGTGTTTTAAAAACACGTGACTGCTTGTTTGTGAGAAAGAGTGAAATGCAATGCTTCCTTTCCATATCGATGATGCAATACTTCCCTCCACTCCCTAGAAAAACATTTGCACATGGCTTTTCAAAACTAGTGATCAGAATGTTCTCATTCCATGATTGCTTTACTTTACACAACAATGTCAGATACTAAACACCTTACTCTCACAGTGTGTATATAGTAAACACCCACATATAAGAACCTAGATTTTTCCAAGTCAATTAGTTAGCCTAAAAAGGTTCTTATGATATATATCTACTGAGAATTTAGGCTATTTAGGTTCTTAGATAGGTTCTTATTTTCTTAAGACGAAAGGTGCTTGCTGCTGGTCAAACAACTGTAGTCTATGTGGGTGTGGTCCCTTCCTTATGTATAAGAAACATATAATTACAAAATGTTTGTCTAAAATTGTAAGGGTACATTCAAAGCAAATACTGTACACGTCCTGCTCTAATTTATTTCAGTTTGTTTATGCCCTATACACTGAAACAAAACTAAACTTTTATTATTTCTATTTTTTCTGATTTTCCAAATAAGAACCTGTTTTAATTTTTTGGCTCAACAGGTTCTTATATAATTGAGGTTTAAATACCAAAATTTTAGCCTAGAGGTTCTTAATCACTAGTTTCTTATGCTGGTGTTTAGAAGCGTAAGATCTAAACTAAAGTTTTTCTTTCTCAAGTGAGCTTCAGGGTTCTTCCTTCAGGTTGAGCTACAGAGGCAAAGAACAAAACAAATTAAAAATAATCTATATTAGTACTCATTTACCCAGGGTGGTACTCAGGTATATTAATGAGGGGGAGGTGCAAAGGCTTTTTTGGAGTTTGAAATTAGGGATTTGGGACATTTTGGGGTTTGGGCGGGGTTTTTTTCAGTAGAAAGATTTTGGCAGGGAGGTTTTTAGGGTTATAAAAAAGTATCGTTCCTCCACTCCACTTTGAAAGAATGACTGCAGTCTGCCTAAAGTTGGACGCATGCATGCCTATCTCACTCTCACTCTCACTCATCCTCTTCATGCCGAGTGGCACATAAGGCTTTAATAAGATGACGCCAAGCTTCTCTGTCCTGGGCAACTTTCTTGGCCGTGCCGCAAGTATACCCAGCATTCTCCAGCTCCTTCTCTATTGTCCGACGCAATGTTGACTTGGGTCTCCCTCTCTTTCGCTTTCCCTCTTGAGCCCAGGTTAGGGCTATCTCATGATCAGTATCCCCCGAAATGGAGAAAAATATATAAATGGACAAGTTACGGAGCATAATTGGCGCAGGCCAAAGCAAAGCATTTCCATTCTGAAGAGCATTATAAGTACAAATCGAGGGATATCGTATCTATCAAATCCCATTGCACTCAAATAACGAAACGTTACAAAAAAGAAAAGAAGCAAAAAACGAACCTGTCATAAATGGGATTTAACACAGCATTATTAGCAGCGGCAGCTGTGTACAATGGATTTTCATTGCCCTGTCCCATGTAAGGCTCCTCGTCATTCTTTTTATCTGTTTCTTTAACCTCAGTGTACAAGTCATTTCCTTCTGAATAACATGGTTCGTTTGTGTTTGCGATAACCATATCACTGTGAAATAAAAAAAAAACATACAGGGGCATAACTTATTAAGAGTCAGTGACAAACACTTTCAATGTAACTATGTCAATTCCTGACTACTCGTATTCAATTTTTAAGCATAACTTATTAGGTGGTGTCTATAGCACCGCTTTATATATTTTACGAAATGTTGTATTTCAAAGTATAAATGAAGAAATGACCGTGTTCTTTCTCCCCGTTTCTAGAGTATGTGTCCATGTCAGCATATATCAACCAGTATAAGGACAAACCAAGCGATAACTCATTACGCTCAAATAGCGAAACGTTAAAAGAAAAGAGAAAAAACCCACAAACCTGTCATAACAGGGATTTAATACCGCATTATCAACAGCGGGAACTTCGTACAATGAATTTGGATTTTCCAATTCCATGTAATTAGGTTCCTCGTCATTATTTTTATCTGTTTCTTTAACCTCAGTGTACAAGTCGTTTCCTTCTGAAAAACGCAGCTCGTTTGTGTTTGCGATAACCACATCACTGTCAAATAAACAAAGCGGTATAACATGTTAGGCGGTGTGTATAGCATCGCTTTATATTTGTTACGAGTCATGTTGTATTTCTAACTACAATGCAAATGGCGGAGAAAAATGTTGAGTATTGCGTGGAGGTCCCATGATTCTTACCGGCCATAGTACGGATTATCAACTGACATGGGCAATCCATCGCTTGATCTGAAAATCAACAACAATTAAATTAATTTAATTATTTATTATTATTATTATTATTTATTGACAACTTGGCTGAATATACTGGACAATATATTTCGCGTACAAAATGTGATGCTTATTTTAATTTGGTTCTACTTCTTGCTAGTTATCAAAGTTAATTTACCATTAGTCAAGGCTGTCGTGTATTAGGTCTATTAGAGGTTCGCCCACAGATTTCTAAATGCAATTCAGTTTTAAAATACCTCGCCAAAAAAGTGACTGTATTTGGTTTCGCATCTTTTTTATTCCTCATCCTGTATGAAAAACAAACAAACAAACAAACAAACAGTAATCATTTTAGGCGAGTAAATCGACGGAAGAGAGGGGGTCGGAAAAGTTTATGTAGATCAGGACGAAATCTGTATCCGATTTACAGATATTCATTAAATATTCATTTATTTTGTATTTTCTTTATGAATTATTAATGAGTGTTGTAACATTTAATGATGATCTAGAGCACGTTGCAACAATCGTTTCGGTTTTTTTTCTCACTTCATCAGGCTTATGCTCGAAACGTAAGCTGTTTTTATTAAAAAACGGCGGATAATTCACCTTAATGATCCCAAGTTGATACTTGTAATTAGTTTTCAACAGTAATATATTCGGCTTACCTTCGATAACTGCAGTGAAGTATCGATAGAAATAACAGATACGTTTGTTATAGACATGCTCTCACCTTTTGCAATAACAGAATACAGCTACAAACAAGGCAGCTAGAAAAACGACTGACACCACAGGAACTACCACAGCTACCACATTAAAACCTGCAGATAGTACAGTAGATTTATAAAAGTCAATCAGTAGACACAAAGGAAGCTACTGAAAAAACAGTGTGAGTTGGTTCAACTAAGAAATTATATTAGACACGTAGAAAGACAGCACTGTACTGCACGATATGAAAGGCAACTTGGAAAATGTAACATTTGAAACTAAATTAGATTTTGCACGGTTCTTGGTGGATTTTTCAACGAAATAAATTATATTAAAGGATTATTGTTCAGTATGCATCGTTCGTCAAATTATAAAAGAGAAACTAAACGCATAAAAAATTGTCATTAAAGACTAATCGTCTAAATCTAAATGCATGATTTTAATTAGACAGTCGAACCTCCTGTAAGCGACCCCCCAAAATGTCAAGTCAAGGTGGTCGCTTACAAGAGGTCAGACCACAGGGGGTCTAAATTTTGAGTCATAGCCTGTAGTAATTTCGGAGGCTTAACCCATGCACATATGCATCCAGAAGCCCAAAATGCTGTAAGAGATTTCAGTGCGTTCAGTGAAATTTCCAAGTTACAGTACTAGTACTGACAGCGTCATGAGGGAACCAACAGTGACTCGATCATCTTGAGTTGCCTAGTATACAGCGACCATTGGATTATTGGATTTATATTACAAGAACAAATTTTATCATCATATCACGGTTGTACAACGTCTCGTTACCCAATTAGCGCCTGTAGGTTAATGGTTGCACAGGGATGTTATTTTGTTATGTCACCTTTTCTCTGAGGTTGTTTCCTTTGATCTTTATTTCCACCTTCCTTCGATGGTCCATTAACTGTAGGTGTTGGCTCTCTACTAGATGTTCTCTTTTCCAACGTATGTAATGTTTTAGTATCAGGGGGCGATGACGTCACTTGTGGGGTTTGTGTGGTCGTAACACTGCTCGCTAGTTTGGAGAAAAATTCGTAATGTATGTGTATGATAGGATAAGTTTGTTTTGTTTAAATTATCCATGATTTTATAAGGCCACGACAAACAGTGCCCGTATTTATCTTTTGAGTGGAAAAATGCGTTATAAAACAAAAATCAGGATAATGCATTTTCAAGCAATTTGATTGGTTCCCTACTCATGGTATCAGAGGCAGTATACCCTCGATCTATCTTATTTGGAAATACCAAATGTCACTGTAACTAAAGCTATTCGCAAGCAAGCAAATATTCAAGTAAACATAGCATGGTTTTGACACGTGACCAATAATCCAGCTAGCGACTGGATGGAGGTCTTTAACCCGGGACCACTCAGACACGCTGCCTCCTTTAAAGAGGCAGCGTGTCTGAGTCTAGAAAAGATTACCTCACCCAAAATTAAACATTTAGTACGAACGAGACTACTGAAAAGTTACACTTACCCGAAATATCAACACTGTAATAAGAAGCGTTGAAGCCGGTGTAAGAGTCAATCTTGTCTGATTTGAATATCACAAACATGTGGTTTGACGAGGAGTAGATTCCTTCCTTTAGGGGAGGGTGACCTCCGTAAAACACTCCCAACACCTCCCCTGTCGTATTCTCTCCATCATACACGTATAACTCGTCCGTGTTATTCTCGTTCTGCAGACTAAAGTTTGTGAACATTAAGTGGATTTGTTGTGTCGTATTAACCGTGATCCTCCATGAGCAGTACTGTCCATCCGGGTAGTTTCTCGGATAGTTTGGTGACTGCAAAGTGCCATTGACTGCAGTTAGAGTTTCGTTACATCCTAAGTAAAATTGAGATGAATTAACAAATTGAAAAATGATTTTCACCTTCAGCCGTACCGTAAAACCTCGAAAAGAAGCCCAGTGGGCTTAATCTCGAGAAGAGGCCCATTTCGAAAAGAAGTCCCCCTCTTGAGTTTGCAAAAGTAATCTCGAAAAGAAGCCCATCTCGAAATGAAGCCCACCCAAGGAATTCCAACATGGTCACTAAGTCCATGTGGAAATTCGTTTCCTCAAGTGGTGGACTAGTGCATTCTATCAAAAACCTTCTATCTCAAATCTAATTTGAATAATTAATACGGGAAAACATATGCGCAGAGTCCAATTCCCTCTTAGGTCGGAATACAGTCGGCGAGCTTTTCTTGACGCAACTATCCTTCCACAAGACAACACTACAAGGACTAACACTCAAATGCTATGAGGTTAACTCCATTCATCTTTTTGACATTTTCTATTGCTTGAATATCGAGCATGAAAATGCAACTATTCAGTTTATCATTTATTTTGTTTAACTCCATTCATATTCAGACTATTTACTAATTGCATTTACAATTGAAAGCAAATTAATGCACGCACATAGCTAGGCGCAAGTACAAGTATATATCTTCTTACCGCGGTAGTAACAATAATAAATGGTGGGGTGCATCTTTCTAGCATCGTGAGGATACGGCCAATCTGTTTTGTCGCGGTTATCGTGTCTTCTGTAATGTATCCACTCCACACTAGCCACCGCCCACTTGACCATTTGGCATTCCTCAGAAGCATACGCCAGCAGGAAAAATGGAGACTTAGTGGGGAGGAGGATAGGATCATTTTTGTCTCCGACTGTTTTACAGCAAAAGTAAATATTTGTGTCCATGTCATATTCGCCACCAGGAAGTGTTCCACCTTTATCATTTGCGTTGTTATTGTCTTCGTCATCCCAGTAGACATAACCAAAGTCCAAACCTGTCGCGCACTTTCCTTTTTTATAGATACAGTACTGACCTGTAGAAAGTATTAGATTTGACTTACTACAAACATCATACTCTGCTTTTTATCTTTTGAGAACAATATTCGGAGAAACAGGTGCCCAAGTCTTGGAGGAGCAGCCGAAGATTTCCAACAAGTGCTCCCTATGTACTGCCTGTTCTACGTGAAACTATTTCAGATAATGTTTTCACCATCGGGAGTCTATCGAATCCAAAAAAATATATATCGCCGCACACGAATTTGTTGACAAAACGCTTTCTAAAGAGCGCAGCCTGCCTTTAATTATAGCGCTATTGTTAACTGTATAGCACCTTGGGTTTTATCTCACATGCACACACCCAACCGTTTGATTGAAAGCAGCTGAAATCTGCAAAGAGACTCAGGAATCAAGTATTCGCATTTCCCAATGCTAAATCTGTTGACCAATCACAGCCAACTAGTTCTGGATATGCATATAATTATGCCTCGCGTTGAAAAACTGGGCACTGTAAATACATGTCGCGAAAGGCAATAGCATTCTGGGCGATGTTGCAGTTTTTCCCTACAGAAAGTTGATAGTACCACTTACGGTCAACTTACTACGAATTATTCCGGAAATGTTTGTTCATGTTTTCCTATGCTACCGTTTAACTTCCGGTAAATTCGTAAAAGAAGATAACTAACCTAGTGGCCAATCGGGTCTGTCATTATTGTCAGCTTTAAATGTTTTAATACAGAACGATCTGTTTACTCTTTCGCTATCTACCATTCCATCAAGGTGAAATTCCGCGGATTTTCCGTTGTTCGGATTTGTATCCTCTGTATCCTGAGATCTCCATCCCTCTTTCCACTGAAAGCCCTCTGCATAAGGACACCCGGATGTAGGTTTGGGTATCCCGTATTTTCCGGCTGGCCAACGAACGGAGTCTATAAACATTTTAAAACAAGATGATTTTAATAATTTGGCAAAACTTCGATTTAAGACTAATCCTCGGCCTAGAATTCAGTTTGGCTTTCCAGGTTCCTAGATGTCAACTTTCCAATTTTTTTATGTTACATGTATAATCCTATCCTACTTCCGCCTTCCGGACTTGGGATATCGACCCTCACGTAACGTTAATTTCATGAAAAATTGACAGCGAACCATGTGAACCTAAAGAAAGAAACACGCCGAATGCTACTTTTATTTCAAATTATTAACCTACTGAATGGGTATCACATCTAAGAGTTTGAGAATAATTGTAATAATTGTACTATACTGTAGTTGCTTACTTGAATTGCTTATAACTACAATCGACATTAGTCGATAAAATCCATTGGAAATTACCAAATCACGACTTGTAACTATCACTGCGATCAACTCTTCTTTTACATTTTTTACATTTGAAACGATGTTTTGCTCTTCTAGCTATTAACTATTAAAATAGCAAACTTTGTCCCGAGTGAAGACTGAACAATTGATCAGGATATGCGCCATGTCATGAATATAACAATGTACTAGTCCGCGATATCTCGTCCATCCCATTGCGTGTCGATACTCAAGCTTCCTCTGAAACTTACCTGAAGGTTCTAAGCTACAGACAAAGGCCATTAGACTTAAAGTTCGCCACCACAGCATCACAACGGCGCTAAAATAGGTGCAATATCCCAGTTGAAGTATAACAATATCTACATTGTGTTATGACCTTTCAGCTGGCAAGCTCGAAGATGAAACGTGACGCGTTGCATAAAATAATCTCATGATTGTCACGCAAGTTGCTTGACAAAGACATATTTCCATACAAATTTGTAGTAATCGTAATCTTGTAAAGTGTATGTATGTATGTATGTAATTATGATCGATCAGGAGACTTCAAGTCAACTGTACTTTGGGAATATAAAACTGCGAGTTATAACTTGTACATGTACATACATGTACCATAAGGACACTTTAGCCTCTCGCCTCGCGCGTTTCCTCCCTCGTCTGCCCTCTCCAACTCATGCTCTAATTTCTCCAGCGCCTGCTGGAAGGTCTACAACCGCCTCGAGTTTTCTTAGGGAAGTCCCCTCGAGCGTTCGCAATATGGGAAATTCTATGCATGTTGTTTTCCGCGAGATAAGAATGTTGTTTTGACCAGCTTGTATTTTCTGAAAGGCAACAGCAGCTCGTAAATTCGGGTCCCTGAAAATTTCTACCACTTTAATATTCAGCTAAATAATCCCAACAAAAAATAAATAAAAAATAAATGAATAATCCCAACAGATCAAATGTGTTTTATAGTTTACACAAATATCACTTGAAAGGCCCTAAATGATATGGGAAACTAGAAACACGACATTCAAGTCTGTTGGTTGGTAACCTGCGTCGCAGACAGACTACACCTTGACATGTCCGGCTGCGACGCAGACTATTGGTTGGGTGCCCCTGATATCATTCGGGTTTTAGCAGTTCTGTCAGTTGGGAAAAGAGGAACATTTGAAAACTTATGTTATGTCGCCTTATTCTATTTCAGTTTAAAAGGGTTATTTTATGTGTACACTGTTTGGGGAGAGTTGAGCTAGTTCAGCGTTCCAGTTTGCATGTATAATATGCAGTAACAATGAAATTCTAAGTTGTAAAATGGTCTAAAATATCTGTGCACTTTCAAAGGCCAGATACTTTATTTATAATCTTCATTTCTGCAAATAATAAGGTATTGAGATACCGTAAAATTCCAATAATAATTCTTGGCCAAAAAACCTTTTTGGTTGGTTTATTTTCGGGGGCCTATTATTGGCAGGGGGCTTATTGTCGGAAATAATTTTGCGTTTCAAAAATGTTTGGGCTTGTAGCTTTATATATTTCTCTTGGTGGAAGGTATTTGGGTCTGAAAATTTTTAGTAATATATAGATGTTATTGAACTAGCGTGAGGTCCGTATTGGGAAAATATTGGTCGAGTTCTTTTTTTGCAAGTTTATGGACGAGCCGAAGGCGAGGTCCATAAACTTGCAAAAAAGAACGAGACCAATATTTCCCAATACGGACGAACAAGCTAGTTCAATAAAGTTTTATTATAATGGCTTTTTTAAAAAATTGCTGATAAATTAATGCAACCATTCTCGGCTAACGCGCGCGCCAAAGCTAAGAATATTCTTGCATTTTTCAGGCCGCTTTGCGAAAAGTTTAACCAAATTGTCCGCCAGACATGAGGAAAAATATTTCTACTTAATAGAAAACAGTTTTCTTTTGTTCAATGTTTCACAAAAGGATTCGGCGAAATGAGTTCGTGAGCGGTCCATCTTAGCGGTCCGTATTGCAAAATTCGGACCGCTCAGGGAACCAATCAGAATGTTCCTTTTCATCGTGGACCAGTTTGCCATATAATAAACAAGAATAAAGCAAAAACTGAAATGAAACAACCAAGTATAATACAGTCGTTATATGAACATCACAAGTCTCGCAGCATTACCGTAACGAAATATATACAAAACAAGCCGTACAATAGGGTGCTTCTAAACGTTGCCTTGATTGTCAAATGATATTTTGTAAAATAACTGAAACATCTTGAATATCAAAATGGTAACAAAGACCTCTTTGCAGAGTGTTCATCTCAAAGTATGCTTAAATTGCTTTCATCGACCGGTGGTCGGCCACAGTAAGGGGACTTAAGGGTTTTCGGTTTTACGGTTTTGGTCATTTTTTAGATCAGTTTTTCGGTATTTCCGTTTTGTCAGTTTTGGTATCCATTGCGGTTTTCGGATTTTTGCCCTCATCTTTGCTGGGTAGGGTCTTTCTTTCATCTATGTGTAATTGAAATTGAATTTAAATGGTTATTAAAGCGGCTACGTGGCCATCTACATAGCCAAAATTTATCCAAAAGAAAGCTTGATTAATATCTGTCTAACACTTTTCCCAGCAAACAGAGCAAGCCCAAACAATAGTGTAACTTGTTGTGGTATTCAACTAGCAGAGGGCAGTATAAAAGAGGTTTTTGGTTTTGGTTATTCGCTTCGGTTTCCTGATTTGCTGTGTTTTGGTTTTGGCTGTGTGCGGCGGCCTTGCAGACCTTGTGCCTAGTTTTCGGGGCTCCACTCGTCTTCTCCTTGTACAGGGGAGGGGTAGAGGCATGGGTGTCGTGTTCCAATGGCTGTGAACAGTGCGGAAAAAGTGATCAAAAGGCGGTTGTCGACTGTGTTGCTTTCTTATGAAGAGGGGAAAGGCAACGAAAAATTTAGGAAGAAAACATTATTGATCATTATTTTCGACGGTTTTCGGTTTTGAGCGAATTTATTGCTGTTTTTCGGTTTTGATGGAAATTTTGAGCGTTTTTTCGGTTTATTGAATAAGCTCCAAAGTCCACTCACAGTGAACTTTCTTTTCAGTATTATAAAACTATTTTTTGAAAAGATAATAATGACTGTAACTGCACAATAAGCGTGTATTAAAAACACGTGACTCCTTGTTCGTGAGAAAGAGTGAAATGCAATGCTTCCTTTCCATATCGATGATGCAATACTTCCCTCCACTCCCTAGAAAAACATTTGCACATGGCTTTTCAAAACTAGTGATCAGAATGTTCTCATTCCATGATTTCGTTACTTTACACAACAATGTCAGATACTAAACACTTTACTCTCACAATGTGTATATAGTAAACACCCATATATAAGAACCTAGATTTTTCCAAGTCAATTAGTTAGCCTAAAAAGGTTCTTATATATATTTGGTATCTACTGAGAATTTAGGCTATTTAGGTTCTTAGATAGGTTCTTATTTTCTTAAGACGAAAGGTGCTTGCTGCTGGTCAAACAACTGTAGTCTATGTGGGTGTGGTCCCTTCCTTATGTATAAGAAACATATAATTACAAATTAAATGTTTGTCTAAAATTGTAAGGCTACATTCTAAGCAAATACTGTACACGTCCTGCTCTGATTTATTTCAGTTTGTTTATGCCCTATACACTACAAAAAAACTAAACTTTTATTATTTCTATTTTTCTGATTTTCCAAATAAGAACCTGTTTTAATTTTTAGGCTCAACAGGTTCTTATATAATTGAGGTTTAAATGACAAAATTTTAGCCTAGAGGTTCTTAATCACTAGTTTCATATGTGGGTGTTTAGAAGCGTAAGATCTAAACTAAGTTTTTCTTTCTCAAGTGAGCTTCAGGGTTCTTCCTTCAGGTTGAGCTACAGAGGCAAAGAACAAAACAAATTAAAAACAATCTATATTACTACTCATTTACCAGGGTGGTACTCAGGTATATTAATGAGGGGGAGGTGCAAAGGCTTTTTTGGAGTTTGAAATTAGGGATTTGGGGACATTTTGGGGCTAGAAATTTTCTGGCGGATTTTTTTTCAGTAGAAAGATTTTGGCAGGGAGATTTTTAGGATTATAACAAAAGTATCGTTCCTCCACTCCACTTTGAAAGAATGACTGCAGTCTGCCTAAAGTTGGACGCATGCATGCCTATCTCACTCTCACTCATCCTCTTCATGTCGAGTGGCACATAAGGCTTCAATAAGATCACGCCAAGCTTCTCTGTCCTGGGCAACTTTCTTGGCCGTGCCGCAAGTATACCCAGCATTCTCCAGCTCCTTCTCTATTGTCCGACGCAATGTTGACTTGGGTCTCCCTCTCTTTCGCTTTCCCTCTTGAGCCCAGGTTAGGGCTATCTCATGACCAGTATCCCCCGAAATGGAAAAAATATATAAATGGACAAGTTACGGAGCATAATTGGCGCAGGCCAAAGCAAAAAGGAGAAATGTTATGGCATTTCCATTCTGAAGAGCATTATAAGTACAAATCGAGGGATATCGAATATCTATCCAATCCCATTGCGCTCAAATAACGAAACGTTACAAAAAAAAAAGAAGCAAAAAACGAACCTGTCATAAATGGGATTTAACACAGCATTATTAGCAGCGGCAGCTGTGTACAATGGATTTTCATTGTCCTGTCCCATGTAAGGTTCCTCGTCATTCTTTTTATCTGTTTCTTTAACCTCAGTGTACAAGTCGTTTCCTTCTGAATAACATGGCTCGTTTGTGTTTCCAATAACCAAATCACTGTGAAATCAAAACAACATAAAGCTAATAAATAAATCTATGAAACAGCTATGGAACAGCATTCCTACTGATATACGTATAAGAGACACCACTGGTTCTTTTAAGTCTGCCCTAAACAAATATTTTTTAGCTTAGTACCTTTTTAAATTCTAATTTTTCTTTCAAATTCAATGTACATATTTTTGTAATATTTTACTTTTTTCATAATCTTGTACATATTTTAGTGATTTTAAATTAGTAAATATTTTTTTAACTTCCTAGGACAGAGCGCCACTGGTTCATCAGTGAAAACTGTTATGTGTCACCTTCTATATATAAATAAAGTTGTTACTTACTTACTTACTTACTTACTGACTGACTGACTGACTGACTGACTGACTGACTGACTTACTTACTGACTGACTGACTGACTGACTGACTTACTAACTGACTGACTGACTGACTTACTTACTTACTTACTGACTGACTGACTGACTGACTTACTTACTTACTGACTGACTGACTGACTGACTGACTTACTTACTTACTGACTGACTGACTGACTGACTGACTGACTTACTTACTTACTTACTTACTTGCTTACATACTTACTTACTGACGACTTACTTACTTACTTACTTACTGACTGACTGACTGACTGACTGACTTACTGACTGACTGACTGACTGACTGACTTACTTACTTACTGACTGACTGACTGACTGACTGACTTACTTACTTAATTACTTACTTACTTAATTACTTACTTACTTACTTACTTTACTGACTTACTTACTTACTTACTGACTGACTGACTGACTGACTTACTTACTTAATTACTTACTTACTTACTTACTTACTTACTTAATTACTTACTTACTTACTTACTTACTGACTGACTGACTTACTTACTTACTGACTTACTGACTTACTGACTGACTTGCTTACTTACTTACTTACTTACTTACTGACTGACTGACTGACTGACTTACTTACTTACTTACTTACTTACATACAGGGGCATAACTTATTAGGTGGTGTCTATAGCATTGCTTTCTGATATGTTACGAGATGTTGTATTTCAAAGAATAAATGAAGAAAATAGGTACACACTAAACCGTACAATAAAAGATTTGGTATCCAATATTATCTTTTACACAACTGTGACCGTGTTCTTTCTCCTGTTTCTCGAGTGCAATCGGAAGGCCAAGACGAGTACGACAAAATAATTATTATGTAAGTTACCCACAGAGAAAGATCACTCTATACAGCATTACGAAACATGTTTTTAACGACCAGTATATGGACTATTTACGTAAGCCATTCACTAAGCGAGTCACCACGATGGCCGCCACTCTTTATGCAGGAAGACTATTAATTAGTTATGTGTCCATGTCAACCAATGTTGTTAGCATATATCAACCAGTATAAGGACAAACCAAGCGATATCGTATCTATCCAATCTCATTGCGCTCAAATATCGAAACGTTAAAGGGAAAAAAAAAAGAAAAGATGAAAAACACAAACCTGTCATAACAGGGATTTAATACAGCATTATCAACAGCGGGATCTTCATGCAATGAATTCGGATTTTCCAATTCCATGTAATTAGGTTCCTCGTCATTATTTTTATCTGTTTCTTTAACCTCAGTGTACAAGTCGTTTCCTTCTGAAAAACGCAGCTCGTTTGTGTTTGCGATAACCACATCACTGTCAAATAAACAAAGCGGTATAACTTATTAGGCGGTGTGTATAGCATCGCTTTATATTTGTTACGAGTCATGTTCTATTTCTAACTACAATGCAAAATGGCGGAGAAAAAATGTTGATTATTGTTTGGAGGTAGATCTGATTACCCATGATTCTTACCGGCCATAGTACGGATTATCAACTGACATGGGTGATTCATCGCTTGATCTGAAAATCAACAACAACAACAACAACAACAACAAAATAGACATCAGGAGTTCATTTATTATTAATTTAATTATTTATTATTTAGTGACATAACTCGGCTGAATATACTGAGCAGCATCTTTTGATATATGAATGAATGAATATCGCGTACAAAATGTGATGATTATTTTAATTTGATTCTACTTCTTGCTACTATCAAAGTTAATTTACCATTAGTCAAGAATGCCGTGTATAGGTTCGCCCAAAATGAGCAATGTTTAGTCTAAATTTATCACTGACTGAAGTGAGTCAGTCAGATTTCTAAATGAAATTCAGTTTTAAAATACCTCGCCGAAAAAGTGACTGTATTTGGTTTTCGCATCTTTTTTATTCCTCATCCTGTATGAAAAACAAACAAAGAAACAAAGCAAACAGTAAGATTCCCAGTTACTGAAGCAAGTATTAACTAAACACAAATTGCTCGGGAATTAACTAGTTAATCAACAACTCTTGTTTCGAGCCATGAGCTTTGTCCTGTGACCTCACATGAGAACCCTAGAAACCTCTATCATTTGATTAGCCAATCAGATTACACCTCGCCTCCTTGATAAGCCGTGTGTTCCACGTGATTGCTGTCTTTCGTTTCTCCACAAGAAACGTGACAGATACAATTGATTCTTCGCAATAATTTTGAGGGGATTATCTGATTATCTATCGAATTTAATAAATAGTTAGTAATTTTTATAGATTATACATAATTTTGTAAATAACATATTTAGCTAGGTAATTTAATTTATTATTGTAATCATTTATTATTGTAATTAATTTAATACACGGCTCGATGGAAGAGAATGTATTGTGAATTGACACCGTGTTTAAATAAAGTTTTACTACTACTACTACAATTAACTATCTGCTTTTCCTTAAAAGAGGTCAGGGAGACGCTTATGTAAAAGTGACATGGTTATTTGTTGTATATTTTGACGCTTCACCCTGTGCAACATTATATAAGTCGGTATAATTCAAGATATCGCTTGATGATAAAAACATACAGGGGAGTGATAGATACAATATAAGCGACAGATCCGGGGGGGGGGGGGTACTCTCCCAAACTTTTTGGTGGGGGTGTGCGGCCCGCTTCTTGAAACCCTTACCCTATTTCAGACCAAAATATTTGATTTTTGATACCCTATTTCAGACCTGACCCAAAAATCTATACCCTATTTCAGACCTATAAAATTAGTACACGCGTCCAATACATGACTTCAGCTACCCAGGAATAGGTTCTATTTGCGCAAACATTTGAAAAAAGGCTTCAAATTCCCCGATTTTAATGGAAAAAAACAGTTTTGTCTAAAAGCCAAACCAAATTCCAGACTAGAGTGCACAAAGCATACCCTTTTTCAGACCAAAACGGTCAAAATCTATACCCTTTTTCAGACCAAAACGGCTAAAAAAACCATACCCTTTGGGGCGGCACATACCTATATAGCTTATATAAGGGAGTACCCCCCCCCCCCCCCCCCGGGCGACAGATCTGCAATTGTAAATCCCATACAGATCTGCCGCTAATATTAAATTGTATCGAGCTTATGACACGAATACATCTAAATGTTCATGTTTATCGACTATAGAAATCATTTTAGGCGAGTAAAATCGAAGGAAAAGTTTATGCAAATCAGGACGAAATCTGTATCCGATTTACAGATATTCATTAAACATTCATTTATTTTGTATTTTCTTTATGAATTATTAATGAGTGTTGTAACATTTAATGATGATCTAGAGCACGTTGCAACAATCGTTTGGGGTTTTTTCACTTCATCAGGCTTATGCTCGAAACGTAAGCTGTTTTTATTTAAAAAAAACGGTGGATAATTCACCTTATTGATCCCAAGTTGATACTTGTAATTAGTTGTCATTTGACTGCAAGACAGTAATATCTTCGGCTTTACCCCCGTGGTTTGGTACCACCCACAAAACGAGATTTTGGTACCTTTTAGGGGTTCTTTTCAAAATTTCCGGCGATCACCCACGTCACTTTTATATCGGAGTCGCCACTCACCCCCCCCCCCCCCCCCCCCCTCCCCCGGGGCTTAACTTCGATAACTGCAGTGAAGTATCGATAGAAATAACAGATACGTTTATTATAGACGTGCTCTTACCTTTTGCAATAACAGAATACAGCTACAAACAGGGCAGCTAGAAAAACGACTGACACCACAGGAACTACCACAGCTACCACATTAAAACCTGCAGATAGTACAGTAGATTTATAAAAGCCAATCAGTAGACACAAAGGAAGCTACTGAATAAAACAGTGTGAGTTGGTTCAATTAAGAAATTATATTAGACACGTAGAAAGACAGCACTGTACTGCACGATATGAAAAGGCAACTTGGAAAATGTAACATTTGAAACTAAATTAGATTTTGCACGGTTCTGGTGGATTTTTCAACGAAATAAATTATATTAAAGGATTATTGTATGCATCGTTCGTCAAATTATAAAAGAGAAACTAAACGCATAAAAAATTGTCATTAAAGACTAATCGTCTAAATCTAAATGCATAATTTTAATTAAACAGTCGAACCTCCTGTAAGCGACCCCCCAAAATGTCAAGCCAAGGTGGTCGCTTACAAGAGGTCAGACCACAGGGGGTCTAAATTTTGAGTCATAGCCTGTAGTAATTTCGGAGGCTTAACCCATGCACATATGCATCCAGAAGCCCAAAATGCTGTAAGAGATTTCAGTGCGTTCAGTGAAATTTCCAAGTTACAGTACTAGTACTGACAGTGTCATGAGGGAACCAACAGTGACTCGATCATCTAGAGTTGCCTAGTATACAGCGACCATTGGATTATTGGATTTATATTACAAGAAACAAATTTTATCATCATATCACGGTTGTACAACGTCTCGTTACCCAATTAGCGCTCGTAGGTTAATGGTTGCACAGGGATGTTATTTGGTTTTGTTATATAGCTGGAGTTTCGTTGGACCTAACGCGCGCTCTCATTGGTTGGTTTTTGGTCACGTGGTATAGGCTAAAATCAAATGTTGCCCGCGCGGGCAACAATACAAAACTCATACTTTCCCAAAGTATAACTTTTCGACAGACGGTCGTGGTTACATCGTGACAAAAGGCGGTGTGATGTTTTTGGCGACCCGCGTCACTGGTTGGGAAAGCGCGGGAAAAATCCGATTGTACTGTGTATCGAGCTAGGATGTTTCAAAAATGGAGCCGCTGGTAAAGAAGCGTTTTTCAAACCTTTCAGCTGAAGAAATTAGCCGTACGGTTGCCGAGAAAGATTCTAAATATACTTAAAAGGTTAACGTTTGCCTCTGTCTTGACCAAGCCGTAAATCATTAGAGTATTTTTTAGCTTCAGTGGCTTGAATCAGATTTGTTTGTTCGCTTCGGTGTGTATTTATTAAAAACCTTTGGTGTGTTTTGCTCGTGAACTCAAATTGTCTTCTCAGTCTTGCTTGTTGCTATACAACAAAACACTTAATGACTGATCCCTCGGGAAACAGTTAGTTTTGTTTTCCCCCGAATCTCGATGTTTCCCTCGACTTCGTCTCGGGAAACATCGAGAACAGTCATTAAGTGTATAATGTCACCTTTTCTCTGAGGTTGTTTCCTTTGATCTTTATTTCCACCTTCCTTCGATGGTCCATTAGCTGTAGGTGTTGGCTCTCTACTAGATGTTCTCTTTTCCAACGTATGTAATGTTTTAGTATCAGGGGGCGATGACGTCACTTGTGGGGTTTGTGTGGTCGTAACACTGCTGGCTAGTTTGGAGAAAAATTCGTATGATGGGATAAGTTTGTTTTGTTTTGTTTAAAATTATCCATGATTTTATAAGGCCACGACAAACAGTGCCCGTATTTATTTTTTGAGTGGAAAAATGAGTTATAAAACAAAAATCAGGATAATGCATTTTCAAGCAATTTGATTGGTTACCTACTCATGGTATCAGAGGCAGTATACCCTCTTTATCTTATTTGGAAATACCAAATGTCACTTGTAACTAAAATTATTAACTATAAATCTATGTATCTACTGCGTCATGCACTAAAACAAAGCTATTCGCAAGCAAGCAAATATTTCAAGTAAACATAGCATGGTTTTGACACGTGATCACTAATCCAGCTAGCGACATGATGGAGGTCTTTAACCCGGGACCACTCGGACACACTGCCTCCTTAAAGAACCAATCAGAGTCTAGAAAAGATTACCTCACCCATAATTAAACATTTTAGTACGAACGAGACTCACTATATACTGAAAAGTTACACTTACCCGAAATATTAACACTGTAATAAGAAGCGTTGAAGCCGGTGTAAGAGTCAATCTTGTCTGATTTGAATATCACAAATATGTGGTTTGACGAGGAGTAGATTCCTTCCTTTGGGGGAGGGTGACCTCCGTAAAACACTCCCAACACCTCCCCTGTCGCATTCTCTCCATCATACACGTATAACTCGTCCGTGTTATTCTCGTTCTGCAAACTAAAGTTTGTGAACATTAAGTGGATTTGTTGTGTCGTATTAGCCGTGATCCTCCATGAGCAGTACTGTCCATCCGGGTACTTTCCTGGATAGTTTGGTGACTGGAAAATGCCATTGACTGCGGTTAGGGTTTCGTTACATCCTAGGTAAAATTGAGATTAATTAGTAAATTGCAAAGTGATATTTACCTTCAGTCCATTTAATAAGTGGTGGGTGAAACGAATTCCCACATGGGCACTAAGTTAATGTGGAAATTCGTTTCCTCAAGTGGAGGACTATCAAAAACCTTTTATCTAAAAGATAATTTGAATACGGGAAAATTTATGTGCAGAGTCAAATTCCCTCTTACGTCGGAATACGGTCGGCGAGGTTTTCTTGACGCAACCCTTACACAAGACAACAGTACAAAGAGCTAACACTCGAAACTCAAATGCTTTGAGGTTAACTCCATTCATCTTGACCGAGTTTTTCTATTTGCTTGAATATCGAGCATGAAAATGCAACTATTCAGTTTATCATTTATTTTGTTTAACTCCATTCATATTCTGACTATTTACTAAATTGCATTGATAATTGAAAACAAATTAATGCACGCACATAGCTAGGCGCAAGTACAAGTATATATCTTCTTACCGCGGTAGTAACAGTAATAAATGGTGGGGTGCATCTTTCCAGCATCGTGAGGATACGGCCAATTTCTATTGTCGCGGTTATTCCTGTGTTCTGTATCATAATATATCCACTCCAGACTAGCCACCGCCCACTTGACCATCTGGCATTCCTCAGAAGCATACGCCAGCAGGAAAAATGGGGATTTAGTGGGGAGGAGGATAGGATCACTTTTGTTTCCGACTATTTTACAACAGAAGTTAATCCTTGTGTTCCTTCTATACATGCCACCAGGAAATGTTCCACCTTTATCATTTGTGTTGTTATTATTTTCGTCATCCCAGTAGACATAACCATATGTCAAATTTGTCGGGCACTGTCCTTTTTTATAGATACAGTACTGACCTGGGGAAAGTATAGATTTGATTAATATAAACATCATATATTTTGACCTATTTGTATCCATATGATGGGGCTACTTCGGTTATTTTAGTATAAAAGCCTTGAGTACTGATGCATAGAATATTAGACCTGCATCATCGGTTATTAGTGATGATTAAGCCGGATTACTGTAATAAATACAATAAATAAAACATGGTAAGATACCACTTTATCGCGTTTTTAAATATTTAAATACTGATTTTTATATTTTGAGAATGATACTCGGAGAAACAGGTGCTCAAGTATTGGAGGAGCAGTCGAAGGGTTCCAACATTCCTCCAAGTACTCCGTATGTACTCCGTCCTTTTTAAAGATGCAGTTCTTCCCACAAATTATTCCGGCAATGTTTGTTCATGTTTTCCTAATGCTACCGTTTAAATTCGTAAAAGAAGATAACTAACCTGGTGGCCAGTTGGGTCCTGTCACTATAGTCAGTTTTAATTTTAATACAGAACGATCTGTTTACTTTTTCGCTATCTACTTTTCCATCAAGGTGAAATTCTGAGGATTTGGAGTTGTTCGAATTTGCACCATTTGTGTCCTGACTTCTCCATCCCTCTTCCCACTGAAAGCCATCTGCCCAAGGACACCCGGATGCAGGTTTGGGTATCCCGTATGATCCGCCTGGCCAACGAACGGAGTCTATAAATATTAAACCAGATGATTTTAATAATGGTCAATAATTTGGCGACAATTCGATTTAGGAAAAATTATTGGCCTAGAATTCAGTTCGGCTTTCCACGTACCTAGATGCCAACGTTCCAATTTTTTTACGTTATATATTACTAGCTTCCGCCTTCGGGACTTGGCATATATCGGGATCCTTGCGCAATGTTAACTTCATGAAAAATTGACAGCGAACTACGGATTTCATGTGAAACTAAAAAAGAAACACGCCAAATGCTACATTTATTTCAAATGATGACCAATGATTAGCCAAGAGTTTGAGAATAATTGTACTATAGTTCCTAACTACGATCAAATCCATTGGAAATTACCCAATCACTTCTTGTAATTATCTATATAAAATGTATAGCTAATTATCATATAGCTAATTATCATCACTGTGATCAACTCTTCTCTTTATATTTTTCAATTGAAACGAATTTTTGCTCTTCTAGCTATTTTAAACTATTAAAATAGCAAACTTTGTCCCGAGTGAAGACTGTTGATTAGGATAAGCGTCATTTCATGAATCACAATATACTACGCGATAGCATGCCTGCCGATTTCAATGTCGATGCTCAAGCTTCCTTACCCCCCGTTACCCTGGGCTCAGAGGTTTTCTTTCTTGTCTTTCTCAATTGAATTTGAGTCGCGAAGCGTCGACAGGGAGAGAGAGAAAACCTCTAGCGCGTCGATCGCTTCGACTCGTTAATGTTTCGATCGAGTTAAGTACTGAGAACTTGAAGAAGAAAGAAAACCTCTGGGACCAGGATAAATTTGAGCTTCCTCCGAAACTTACCTGAAGATTCTAAGCTATAGACAAAGGTCATTAGACTTAAAGCTCGCCACGTGCACCACAGCATCGCAACGGCGCTAAAATAGGTGCAATATCCCAGGTGAAGTATAACAAGAGTACCATAAAATATCTACATTGTGTCGTGACCTTTTGAGGCCCTTTCAGTTTCTCATGGCGGAACCAAAGATGAAGCGTGACGTGTTAAATTACATCTGAAAGCTATCGATGATGTCATGATTGTCACGCAGGCTTGACAATCATGTTGGTCACACATGCACAAGGGCACTCGCCTCGCGCGTTTCCTCCCTCACCTCTCCAGTTCGTGCTCTAATTTCTCCAGCGCCTGTTGGAAGGCCTATAATGTCACCTCGAACTTTTCCGAGAGTTAAAAATGTTGTTTTCAAGTACCAAAAATGCCAGCTTGTATTTCTAAAAGGCAACAGCAGCTTCAATGTAAATTCGGGTAAAAACGATTTCATTCCCTGAAACTTTAATATTCAGCTAAATAATCCAAACAGATCAAACTGATCCCCTTGAATAGCCTCAACGATATGGGAAAACGGAAATAAATTTGTTGCTTATCTTTCCTTGTTGGGTGCCCACGATATCATTCACGCGAGTGTAAAATCACCTTCAAATTGAAGCAAGCCTCCAAATACTAGTTTACTAAGGGTCTACTAAGGTAGAAAAACACCAAAGAGATAATAATAAACCAAACAGGAACAAGGAGTGAAGAAGATAAAGACGGATTGCGATCGGCGAACTTAAAATGCACCATCCGGCGTGACGTTTTAGCAGCTCAATTGGGATCGTCATTTTACCCCGGGGGGGTACTCCCTTATATGGCCTATACGGGGACGTGCCGCTGGACAGGGTATGGTTTTTGGCCTCTCTGCCCTGAACAGGGTATGGTTTTTGGCCTCTCTGCCCTGAACAGGGTATGGTTTTTGGCCTCTCTGCCCTGAACAGGGTATATAATTTCATGCGAGTCTGCCCTAAACAGGGTGTCTAAAATAAACCTGTCCTAAACAGAGTGTGTATTTTGTCGTTTGCCCTAAACAGGGTCCTAAAATAGAGGGTGTTGCCCTACACAGGGTGGGTATTTTAGTGTTCTTTTTGCCCTAAACAGGGTCAGGGTTTCGAACCCTCAGCGGCACACCTATACCCAAACATGGGTCAAGTACCCCCCCCCCCCCCCGGGCATTTTACACGTACACAAGTTTAAAAAACAAAACAGGCTTTGCATGCTGTAACAATGATAACATGTCGTTTCCATCCACTGATCACATGAAAATATCTGGTGTTTTTAAGTACTCCACAAAATTTCTAGATTCTGATTGGTCAATGATGCAGAGTGCAGTTGAGGTTATAGACTATAGAGTGCAAAATTAAATTATAGAAATACGAATAAGCAATACGAAAGTTTGCTATGGAAACGGCGGTAAGGCGCCATTTTTGAAAAAGCAACTAAAAATGGCTGCTATGTGTCGGGTTTGCTGTTTCGAACCAAATGTTGTTGAACATGTGAAAAACGAAAATACCAGTAGACTGCAAGCAAAGAGGAACGGACTGCTTGAAATCTAATACCAATAAAGCTACCCAAAACGTGATACAAAAGCACAAATAAAAGAAAACTAAACCGGCATCAGTGGCAGTATACCCTCTCCACCTTATTTGGAAATACCAAATGTCACTTGTAAGTAAAATTATTAACTATAAATCTATGTTTATACTGGCCATGCACTAAAACAAGCATGCAAATATTTTAAGTAAACATGGCATGTTTTTGGCACGTGACCACTAATCCAGCTAGCGACATGATGGAGGTCTTTAACCCGGGACCACTCAGACACACTGCCTCCTTAAAGAACCAATCAGAGTCTAGAAAAGATTACCTCACCCATAATTAAACATTTAGTACGAACGAGAATCACTATATACTGAAAAGTTACACTTACCCGAAATATTAACACTGTAATAAGAAGCGTTGAAGCCGGTGTAAGAGCCCGTCTTATCTGATTTGAATATCACAAACATGTGGTTTGACGACGAGTAGATTTCTTCCTTTGGGGGAGGGTGATCTCCGTTAAAACACTCCCAACACCTCCCCTGTCGCATTCTCTCCATCATACACGTATAACTCGTCCGTGTTATTTTCGTTCTGCAAACTAAAGTTTGTGAAAATTAAGTGGATTTGTTGCGTCGTGTTAACCGTGATCCTCCAGGAGCAGTACTGCCCATCCGGGTACTTTCTCGGATAGTTTGGTGACTGGAAAGTGCCATTGAGTGCAGTTAGAGTTTCGTTACATCCTAAGAAAAATTGAGATGAATTAACAATTGCAAATTTAAATGATCTTTACCTTCAACTGCATATCTTGGGAATATTCAATAAGTCCATTCAATAAGTGGGTGAAACGAATTCCCACATGGTCACTAAGTCCATGTGGAAATTCGTTTCCTCAAGTGGTGGACTAGTGCGTTCTATCAAAAACCTTCTATCTCAAATCTAATTTGAATAATTATTACGGGAAAACTTATGTGCGGACACGTAAAATTCCCTCTTAGGTCGGAATACTTTAACATGCAGTCGGCGAGCTTTTCTCGACGCAACCTTTCCACAAGACACTACAAAGAGCTAACGGTCGAAACTCAAATGCTGTGAGGTTAACCTCATTCATATTCTGACTATTTACTTAATCTGATTCATAAAATCTTTTTTAATTGTTCTATAATTGAAAGCAAATCAATGCACACATCGCTAGACGCAACGGCAAGTACAAGTACATATCTTCTCACCGCGGTAGTAACAATAATAAATAGTGGGTGCATTTTCCCAGCCTCATGGGGATACGTTCCATTTCTTCTGTCGCCGTTATTCGTGTGCTCTGTATCATAATATATCCACTCCACACTAGCCACCGCCCACTTGACCATCTGGCATTTCGCTGAGGCATAAGCCAGCAGGAAAAATGGAGACTTAGTGGGGAGGAGGATGGGATCATTTTGTCTCCGTCTGTTTTACAACAAAAGTAAATCTTTGTGTTCTTGCGATGTGTGTTCTTGTCGTATACGCCACCAGGAAGTGTTCCACCTTTACCATTTTTGTTGTTATTGTTTTCGTCATCCCAGAAGACATAACCAAGTTTCAAACCTGTCGGGTACTTTCCTTTCTTATAGATACAGTACTGACCTGTAGAAAGTAAAATTAGATTTGATTCACTTTTTTCTGACTTTTATCGATATAATGGGGCTACTTTCGATTAGTGTTCGGTATGAATGTACTGATACATCATCGACTGTATGATATTAAGGTCACCGTAATAAATAAATATTATGACGTACATGTACAATAAAGGAAACGTGGTAAGATACCGCTTTATCGCATTTTTAAATATTTAAAATCTGCTTTTTATCTTTTGAGAATGATACTCGGAGAAACAGGTGCTCAAGTCTTGGAGGAGCAGTCGAATAGTTCCAACATTCATATAAGTATTCCCTATGTGCTCTGTCCTGGGCACTACCATGGGGATCAGTTTTGCTGCTTGGGTAAAAACTGTGCTAAAATTATGACTAAATTCGCTCGTACACGAAATGCACCTAGAACATCAAGAGGAAGACATTAAGTGAATTGTTGTTTGAATAGTTTATATCGATTTTTCCAAGACACAAGGGCAGAACTGCCCGACTTTTTCAAGTTGAGATCAAAAGCTCCTATGGGTAACTCATGATAGCACTCATTTTATAGCTTCCGTACACTAGTATAGTACTTTTTAACAAAACTGGACCATTATGTTTATAGGTTTCCATCAGAGGGTTTCCATTGATGTAAATATGTCTTTTGGCTTTTGACTTTTCAAATGGATGCTCATGATAGCGGCCCTTTAAAGATGCAGCTTTTCCCTAAAGAAGGTTGATAGTATCACTTACAGTCAACTTATTACAATTATTCCGGCAATGTTTGTTCATGTTTGCTACCGTCTAACTTCTGGTAAATTCAGGTAAAATAATAAAACTAACCTGGTGGCCAGCTGGGTCTGTCATTATTGTCAGCCGGTTTAATACAGAACGATCTGTTTACTTTTTCGCTATCTACTATTCCATCAAGGTGAAATTCCGCGGATTTATTGTTGTTCGAATATGTATTATCTGTATCCTGAGATCTCCATCCCTCCTTCCACTGAAATCCCTCTGCATAAGGACACCCGGATGCAGGTTTCGGTATCCCGTATGTTCCGGCTGGCCAACGAACGGAGTCTATAAACATTAAACAAGATGATTTTAATAATTTGGCGACACTTCGATTTAGGACTAATTATCGGCATAGAATTTAATTCAGCTTTCCAGGTTCCTAGATGTTAACTTCGGTCCAATTTTTGTTTACGTTATGTCTTACTTCCGCCTTCGGGACTTGGCATTAATATCGACCCTCACGCAAGGTTAATTTCATGATTTAATGTGAACTAAGACTGAAAGAAACACGCCAAATGATATATTTACTTCAAATTATTAACCTATAAATGGGTATGCTATAGTTCCCTAACAACGATCAAATCCATTGGAAATTACCCAATCACTTCGTGTAGCTATCTATATAAAATATTGCTAATTATCATCGCTGGCAGGCAATTTTTCTCTTTACATTTTATTTTTTTCAATCGAGACGAATTTTTGCTCTTATAGCTATTAACTATTAAAATAGCAAACTTTGTCCCGAGTGAAGACTGTTGATCCATTAATATAACAATATGCTCTGCGCAATATCTCGTCTATCTCTCTTGTATGCAATGTCGAGATGCTCATGCTTCCTTACCCTGGGCCCAGAGGTTTTCTTTCTTACCTTTCTCAATCGAATTTGAGCCGGGAAGCGGCGACAGCGAGGCGCTGAGCGGCGAGAGAGAGAAAACATCTGCCTCGTCGCTTCGACTCGCTTAGATCGAGTTCAAAAAGAAGAAAGAAAGCCTCCGCGACCAGGGTAAAGCTTCCTCTGAAACTTACCTGAAGATTCTAAGCTATAGACAAAGATCATTAGACTTAACGCTCGCCACCACAGCATCACAACGGCGCTAAAACCCAGTTGAAGTATAACAAGAGTACTATAAAATATCTACATTGCCTACCTATCAGGTCCTTTCAGTTTCTCATGGCGAACTCAAAGATGAAGCTGAAGCTGAAGCTGAAGATTTAAATTGTAAATTAACTCTGAAAAGCCCCTTGGGGACTGAGAGTAATAAATACATTGTATTGTATTGAAGTTAAATTACATCTGAAAGCTATCGATCATCTCAAGATTGTCACGCAGGCTTGACAATCATGTTGGTCACACATGCACAAGGGCACTCGCCTCGCGCGTTTTCTCCTCGCGTACTCCTCTCCAATTCGTGCTCTAATTTCTCCAGCGCCTGTTGGAAGGCCTATAATGTCACCTCGAACTTTTCCGAGTGATAAAAATGTTGTTTTGGGTACCAAAAAATACCATCTTGTATTTCTGAAAGGCAACAGCAGCTTCAATGTAAATTCGGGTAAAAACGATTTGAAACTGAAACTTTAATATTCAGCTAAATAATCCAAACAGATCAAACTGTGTTAGTTTACACAAATATTCCTTTGAATAGCCTCAATGGGAAAACGGAAATATTTTGCTTAAATTTCCTTGTTGGGTGCCCCTGACATCATTCCGTAACAGTATAATTCATTTTAAAAATACGTTTTGGCAGCTCAATTGGGATCGTCATTTTACACGAACACGAGTGAATAAATTAGAAAACAAAACAAGCTTTGCGTGCTGTAACATGTCGTTTCCATGCACTGATGCACATGATGGAAATATCTGGTGTTTTAATATACAGTTGAACCTCTCTACAACGGCCATCTTGGGGCTGAAATAACTGGCCGTTGTAGAGAGGTTTCAATTAGAGTAAAGTGTATGTATCGGTGTACGGTTGGGACGAAAAATCCTGGCCGTTGTAGAGAGGTGGCCGTTATAGAGAGGTGGCCGTTAGTGGAGGTTCGACTGTATACTCAACAAAATTTCTAGATTCTGATTGGTCAATGATGAGTGCATATTGAGGTCATAGAGTGCAAAACTGAATTATAGAGTGCAATACGAAAGTTGCTATGGAAACGGCGGTGAGGCGCCAAGTAAAATGGCTGCCATGTGCCGGATTTGCTTTTTCGAGCCAAAATGTTGTTGAACATGTAAAAAACGAAAATATGAGTAGACTGCAAGTAAAGAGGGGCTGCATTAGCATCTGTTCGCAACAAAATTTTGTTGAGAATATTATAGACAAAAAATCGCATGAACTGCTTGTGCAATTTGCGATTTATAGGATATTTTGAAAGTTCTTAAAATTGCACGAGCCTTTGGGAAATTGCACTTGCATTCATGCGATTTTCTATCGCATTTCAAAAATGACCACTTACCGATTTTTATTTCGAAGACGATAGCGACTTTCAAGTATTAGCACAGGAGCCGGTTGTTGTGACTTTGCTCCCACGAAGACCTAACGCTCGAACGTCACCTTTCCCAAATTCGCTACGGCGGTTAATTTATCTTTATCAACTTCGAGTTGATAATCAACTAAGTGTTTTACTTGCCCGCCGACGCATGCAGCACAGCAGTTCCATTAGAAACTAATCACTTTATTTCATTTTTTTTTTTCAAGAAGGTCACGGCTTTTTTTAATGTAGTAGACATGTTTCGGATGATCCTTCATCCATCTTCAGTACAACAGAACACGGAAAAATACAATGGTGTGGAAAATATAGCTAATTTGTATTTTTCTAATATTTATATCTGTTGTACTGAAGATGGACGAAGGATCATCCGAAACATGTCTACTGCATTAAAAAAAAGTCGTGACCTTCTTGAAAATTATTTCCTGCCTGCTGTTTCCCTATTTCAGTTTTGTAACTTTTCAGTGAGGTTTTCTGTTTATATTATGTGTCTTCAGGCGTAAAACACCCTCAATGTACTCTGTAAGAGGAGAGTTAGGTTATTTTTGAAAGTATAAAGTGTAAGGTACAACATTCCAGTTCACTTTATTTTTTTATCCTAGCTATCTAAATTAAAATGGTCTAAAATATAATTTACAAAATAAACTGAACTAGTCTACAATATATTACAATACATGACTATATGACTATATCTGCACAATTAGAGCTAATTAGAGTGTTTAAAACACTTGACTCCGGATATATCTTAATCAGTCTTCCTTTCCTTTTCAGGCAGTACCTTCTCTCCGCTCCCCAGAAGCTAGTGACTGGAATTTTCTTATTGATATGACTGCTTTACTTGTACACTAAGTGAAATGTCAGGTACTAAATACTTTAACTCTAACGATGTGTATAGCATACGACATAAACTAAACTTTTTTTCTCAAGTGACCTTCATGGTTATTCTTTCAGGTGGCTGCAGCTGTAAAAGAGCAAAACAAATTAACACGTATTTGATTGTTCTACATTCTGCAGTACAAGGACAAGCCAAGCGATATCGTATCTATATCCAATCTCAATTTGGTTCTATTTCTTGTTAGATTTGAAAGAAATATAATTTTATTATATAAACTAGACTGAATTACAAGGATTTCTCTCACTGAGAAAAATCATATCTTTACACTGTAAAATATATCTTGAATGTGAAGATATCGATTTCGTCACGTTTGCTGACGAGTTTGCCATGTTTCAATACTGAATGAGCCAAAGTTAAGCAATATTAAGTCGAACCATCTTCAAATCTTCCTCGGAAATCTTCGGAAATCTTCGGAAAAGCTCGGAAATTGTTCGGAAACGTTCATATGACCCTCGTACAACATTTGGAAAATCTTGGAAAATCTTCGTCAAAAACCTCGTTATTAGTCGTGAGATATCGAGTGCACTGCACTAGAAGATAAATTTGATATCTCCGCGCCACCATGTAGTATCCTATATTTAATTTACCTTTATGAAGACCTATGAAGGCTGTCATGTATCTGATCTAATTAAGGTTCGCCACAAAAAAGGTTCGTCACAGTCTAAATTTATCAAGTTCCTTCGTTCGAAATTGTATACTTTACTGTTAGTCAGTCAGATTTCTAAATCAGTGCAATTCAGTTTTAAAATACCTTCATTTGGTTTGGCATCTTTTTTATTCCTCATCCTGCATGAAAAACAAACAAACAGTAAGATTTCCAGTTTCTGAAACAAGTTATGAACTGACGTCCCACAAAATTGCTCGGTAATTAACTGAATTATATTTTTTTAACTACTGGAAAACTGACTGCTGTTTTTCCTTAAAAGAGATCGTGTAGAAGCTTATGTAAAAGTGACATGTATACTTGCTGATATTTTGAAGCTTCACCCTGAACATTACAAGTCGACATGATTCATGAGTACATGCAGGGACTGTAAAAACGTTTTATAATAATCCAGGTTAACTCATCTATCAACCCCAAGATGATACTTGTAGTTAATTAAGTACTATAGTTTTCATTTTGCAAGTTAGTAATACTGCGATTGACGCCAGCTAAAAAGCCGCAATCTTCGGCTTACCATAATAACTGCTGTAAAGTATCACATAGAAAATAACAGATACGTTTGTTGCACGTGCTCTTACCTTTTGCAATAACAGAATACAGCTACAAAAAGGCCGCTAGAAAAACGACTGACACCACAGGAACTACCACAGCTACCACATTAAAACCTGCAAGACAGTAGATTTATTGTAACAATATCGTGATACTACGTTGTGACGTCATCAATCGATTAAAGAGTAGATTTTAAAAATTTCGATTTGTACATGACTGACGAAGTTGTCCCTATTTCGTCCGCACGGTCTCAAACTAGTGAGAAGATTATAAGAAGTTTATTATATGGCTTTCCCAACATTTTACTCTGCCGTGCTGTTGCCCCGACTTTGCCAGTCGGGCATTAACACCGCTCATAATGCCCGTGGGCACTGCGGGAAAATCCGGCCCCGAGTATTAGCCAATCACAGCACGCGTTTTATCTTTACAAGCTCTAGCCATATAATGATTATGTGTATTACCTTCTCTCTGTGTTTTTCCCCGGCTTTGATCTTCTCTTCCACCTTCCTTCGATGGCCCATCAGTTGTTGTCTTTTCCAGCGTATGTTTAGTAACAGGGTACGATGACGTCACTTCTCGCGTTTGCGTGGTCGTAACGCTGGGTCCTAGGTTTGGGGGGAAATTCGTAATACATGTATGATAAGTTGTTTTGTTTAAAACATCCATGATTTTATCACGAAACGACAAATAGCGTCCATACTGAACTTTAGAAAAAAAAATTGCGTTACAAAGCATATTTTATTCTGGCTGTTGTTAATGTTGTGCGTTGTTACGTGTTACACAAGTAAAAAAATATATAAAATGTAAATCTATGTTTAAAGTGGTCATTTACTCAGGTTTAAAATTGTGAATTGCCACTGAAAATCCCTCTGGAGTTTTATTTAAATTAAATAAATACTTTGATCAAGAGTCAGAAATCAGAGCCCGGAAATGATTATCTCACCCAATAGCTGACTAAAAAATTTAATACTGAATACAGAATAGTTTACAACACTTACCCGAAATATTAACACCATAATAAGAAGCGTCGAAGCCGGTGTAAGAGCCCGTCTTATCTGATTTGAATATCACAAACATGTGCTTTGACAAGGAGTAGATTCCTTCCTTTGGGGGAGGGTGACCTCCGTAAAACACTCCCAACACCTCCCCTGTGGCATTATCTCCATCATACACGTATAACACGTCCGTGTTATTCTCGTTCTGCAAACTAAAGTTTGTGAACATTAAGTGGATTTGTTGTGTCGTATTAACCGTGATCCTCCAGGAGCAGTACTGTCCATCCGGGTACTTTCTTGGGTAGTTTGGTGACTGGAAAGTGCCATTGAGTGCGGTTAGGGTTTCGTTACATCCTAGGTAAAATTGAGATGGATTAGCAAATTGCAAATTTAAATGATCTTCACCTTCAGCTGTATATTTTGGAGGAAACGAATTCCCACATGGACGTAGCGAACCCCTCTCGAAACTCAAGTGCTTTAAGGTTAACTCAATTCATGTATTCTGACTATTCACACTGCATACATAATGAGCATCGCATATAAGATGAACAACAAACCATGAATAAATTGTCATTCGTAAGTGCAACGGCTCCGTCAACATGCTTGTGCATCTCGCTCTTTTGGACATTAAAGTCAAGCTGCAGCTGGAGACAGCATTATCGGCCGTCGATATATAAACTTGAGTGTTTCAGGTATTCCACGCAGGCATGTGCACAAGGGTGTTCTAAGGGTATAAATACTGAGTCGAAGCAGAATAACACTCCTTTCGTGCTTAGTCTCAGCCAGCGGAGCAGTGAACGACATCTCTTCAGTTTTCGACCCACGCGAATTTTCTAGAATTATGGCTGAAGCTCCAGCGCCGGGAGTACAATTTCCTCAACCGCTAGTAAACCCTCCAGCACAAGGCCCACAAGTTCCACAAGTCGCACAAGCTGCTCAAGTTCCACAAGCCGCGCAAGTTGCACAAGCTGCTCAAGTTCCACAAGCCGTGCAAGTTGCACAAGCTGCTCAAGTTCTACCAGCCGCACAAGGTGTACCAGTGCCACAGGCTGCACAAGCGGCGGGTCAAAATGCTGCCCAAAATGTTGCTGCCGGCGGACACAACGAACTCGAGGTAAATTTTGATGTTCCTGTCCTTGTTTTATTACATTTTGCTTTTCGCCATTTTGGGAACATATTATAGGCTTGGTTTATTTATCTTACGTAAGAGCTTAAGTTTATTTTTTCCCGTGGGCGTGTTACATTTGTTTTTACATGAGTTTGTTTTCCCTGTTTCAACGGCAGGTTTGCAAGTTTAGCGCATCTGTTTGCATTTCCCAAAGGGTTAGTTTTCTTGTTATAGTGATATATTTTGTTATTCAAATTTCGTATTTTCACCACGTGCGGTCGCGGGGTGGGACAATGTTGGTTTTTAGGGGTGAGTCCTTTTTGCTAATTATTCTTAGATATAGTAATTTAATTATGCCGCGTGTTGACACGGGGGTGAGTTTTCTCACCAGGATTTATACGCCGGGTGTAGTCCCGGGGGTGAGTTTTTCCCACCAGGTTTTATACGCCGGGTGTAGTCCCGGGGTGAGTTTTCTCACCAGGATTTATACGCCGGGTGTAGTCCCGGGGGTGAGTTTTTCTCACCAGGATTTATACGCCGGGTGCAATCCCGGGGGTGAGTTTTCTCACCAGGATTTATATGCCGGGTGTAGTCCCGGGGGTGAGTTTTCTCACCAGGATTTATACGCCGGGTGTAGTCCCGGGGGTGAGTTTTTCTCACCAGGATTTATACGCCGGGTGTAGTCCCGGGGGTGAGTTTTCTCACCAGGATTTATACGCCGGGTGTAGTCCCGGGGGTGAGTTTTTCTCACCAGGTTTTATACGCCGGGTGTAGTCCCGGGGGTGAGTTTTCTCACCAGGATTTATACGCCGGGTGTAGTCCCGGGGGTGAGTTTTTCTCACCAGGATTTATACGCCGGGTGTAGTCCCGGGGGTGAGTTTTCTCATCAGGATTTATACGCTGTGTCTAGGCACGAAACGAGAACCCGCCGGGTATATTTGTTGAAGGATATAGATACGCCATGTATTGTTACAAGGGCAAAGACTCACTAGGTATGCTCCGTCAGGGAGTATATCTTGAATTCGCCGGGTAGTCATGGCGTGTTTGTTGATTGGGAATTTTTATCCCCTTTTTAGAGGTTAAAAGCTGAAGTCCTGAAGCTGAACCAGACAGTTGAGACAATGACTAGATCATCTGTGGAGAACTCCTTAATGAAGATTATGGCCTACGCATCTCGTCCCCTACCAGATTTCAATAAATACGAAGCCTTGGAGATGCTAGAATCGCTTCAACTTACGGCTCAAGATACCAAGCATGACCGCCAGAATTTCTATCGTTTGGTTTACCAAACAGTCCGTGGAAAGCTCGATGTGCCTCAGGATCAATTTAGAAGTCTCGTCCTGCGCCTTTTGGGCGATAAAGATCATGAAAAGATCTTCGATTGTGTGGCGAAGGTAGAGAAACACTATCGTTCGAGGGACCGGGCCGGGACCGCAGCTGTGTCTCCCTATTACAGAGAAGGCCGGAGAGAAATGCCAGAGATTTCCCGAGAAACCCGGGAAGGCCTATGTCGTGTTTCTACTGTGGTAAACTTGGCCACATTAAGCGATTCTGCGAGGCAAGGAAAAGGGATTCTTCTGGGAACATGGGGCTGCAGAAGAATGGCACGTTTCCAGCGTCAGCCGGAAAATAAAGTGTGAACTTTCGCAGACAACATATGTTAAGCTGATTTAGGTTTTCTGTTTGGGTAATAAACGTGTCTTCAATTCAGTCATGTCTTATGTGAGTGTTTTTCTCTTAATTAGTAATAAACTCGATAGTCTCAGAGTTTTGATAGCTTTGAAAACAGGGTCTCTAGTTACCCTCCCAGGATTACTGGGTCAGAGCTGTCATCTCTCTGCTGACTACTTTGGGGTTTCACCCGTGGGAATAATACCTTTTGTTCTTGATGTTTTTCCCTAGGAAATTATTTCATGGGCTTGGGAATATGACAAGAACTTCGATAACGCTATCACTCATGGACAGTCTGGGGTGAATGCAATTCAATGGGTAGACTCCATGGGGAACCCCATAGCGGTCAGCGGCGAGATGACAGCATGTGAACTAATGCAAAAGGTCACGCGTGTGGAGCAAGGCGAGATTATAGGGGATGTAAATGAGTTGTCCTTCCGAGACCCCAGTAATTTTAGAGCTGGAGAGCTTCACGCTCACTACTCGTTTTGGGAGAAAGTCGCGGAACGATGCCCTGAAATGGCGGCTCAAACCGATGTCTTGGATTGGATCAAAAATACAGTTTCTATTTTTCCGTATTTCCAACATTTCAAGGGCTCGTTTAAAGGCGAACAATATGATTCTGACCGCCCACCCCACAGGCTGTTTAGAAACAACATGTCATGCAAGCCTTTTGTTCGCTTTGTTCAGGAAACTTTGATCAATCGTCTGGGACTGGGGCGATATCTTTGGTGGGGAGAGTTGGGAAGGTGGCACCGCCCCATATTGTACTACCTCTGACTGTTGAGGCCGCTTTGGGAGTGAGTAGTTTGGAAGTGATATTTGGGAGTGAGATTTGGGAGTGAGATTTGGGAGTGAGATTTGGGAGTGAGGTTTGGGGGTAGGTTTTGAGGATTAATGGAGTATAACAATGACGAGATTGGATAATGTTAGAGTTGACATATCTTGTATCCAATAGGCATAAATATAATTACATGTTTTGGAGATTACGGTAGTGGTATTTGGTCTCGATAGCATACCATCAATGGTCTCTTTGTGGTCGGATGTAAGTATTGGGGGATTTTAAGAGCCCATTGATGGTATTCTGAGCTGTGAAGTATAAGATTCCAGGAAGTTGGGAGCCGAATTTTCCCCAATCTTAATAAGATGCGATAATTGTTGCAATGCTGAATAGTATACTATTCACACTGCATACATAATGAGCATCGCATATAAGATGAACAACAAACCATGAATAAATTGTCATTCGTAAGTGCAACGGCATAGGGGAATATACTAAGTGCAGAGTGACTGGTAGTTTGTAGAATGTTCATAGGGGTGTGT
Source organism: Desmophyllum pertusum (assembly GCA_029204205.1). NCBI lineage: Eukaryota > Metazoa > Cnidaria > Anthozoa > Scleractinia > Caryophylliidae > Desmophyllum > Desmophyllum pertusum. The sequence continues at coordinate 507,724 of MU826856.1, forward strand.
TGAGGGTGTTCATTACGCTTAAGGGTAATGGCTAGTACAACATTTTCTTGCCCCACCACCCACCCACCCACGTGTTTCTCATTTGCACTGCGACTCTTATCGTGTCGCCGAATTTTCCCCAATCTTAATAAGATGCGATAATTGTTGCAATGCTGAATAGTATACTATATTAACTCAATGTCATTACATAATGGCCCTTATGTATGTCTACATCAGACTAGCTAATTTCACCACCAAGCTAAACTTGTAAATTTTATCATGAACGAATTCCCAAAGTAGCAAGTAGCACTGTACGTGTCAGAGATTGAAAACAATTTCGTGTAAATGAGGCTTGGCGGTGAATTTTGAGCAACTGACGTAATCATGCATAAAGCCTGTTGAAAGTGAATGGTTGCACACACAGCTGGATCAGTAACGCTACAGTGGTTTGCAAAATTGGTGAGACACTCTCCCAAAACAATTGCATTTTATTAAAAAAGCATGACCCCATTGAAAGAATAAACGATAACATTGATTCTGACCCCCTCCCCCTTTCAATGTTGTTGTTTGGATGTGATCCCGAAATTCAAACAACATTGATAACGGGGGGGGGGGGGGGGGGGGGGTAGACGAGGTGGCCCTCTTAGCGACGAGTGTCTCAACTATTTTTGCAAACCATTGCAGTACAATATAATATATTCTCACCGCGGTAGTAACAATAATAAATAGTGGGGTGCATTTTCCCAGCCTCATGGGGATACGTTCCATTTGTTCTGTCGCGGTTATTCGTGTGCTCTGTATCATATTGTATCCACTCCACACTAGCCACCGCCCACTTGACCATCTGGCATTTCGCTGAGGCATAAGCCAGCAGGAAAAATGGAGACTTAGTGGGGAGGAGGATGGGATCATTTTTGTCTCCGTCTGTTTTACAACAAAAGTAAATCTTTGTGTTCTTTTTATACATGCCACCAGGAAATGTTCCACCTTTACCATTTTTGTTGTTATTGTTTTCGTCATCCCAGAAGACATAACCAAATTTCAAACCTGTCGGGTACTTTCCCTTTTTATAGATACAGTACTGACCTGTAGAAAGTAAAATTAGATTTGATTCACTTTTTTCTGACTTTCATCGATATAATGGGGCTGATACATCATCGACTGTATGATATTAAGGTCACCGTAATAAATAAATATTATGACGTACATGTACAATAAAGGAAACGTGGTAAGATGCCGCTTTATCGCATTTTTAAATATTTAAAATCTGCTTTTTATCTTTTGAGAATGATACTCGGAGAAACAGGTGCTCAAGTATTGGAGGAGCAGTCGAATAGTTCCAACATTCATATAAGTACTCCCTATGTGCTCTGTCCTGGGCACTACCATGGGGATCAGTTTTGCTGCTTGGGTCAAAAACTGTGCTAAAATTATGACTAAACTCGCTCGTACACGAAATGCGCCTAGAACATCAAGAGGAAGACATCAAGTGAATTGTTGTTTGAATTAGTTTATAGCAGAACTGCCCGACTTTTTCAAGTTGAGATCAAAAGCTCCTGTATGAGTAACTCATGATAGCACTCATTTTATAGCTTCAGTACACTAGTACAGTGGAACCTCGATATAACGATACTCGATATAGCGATGTTCCCGGTATAACGATCAACATTTGACAGCCCGGCAAATGTTACAGTAAATGTATGGAGAAAACTCCCGATATAACGATACTCGATATAACGATATTCCCGACTTCGGGTTGGTTCCCCGACCGTTACAATGGAATCTCAGCTACGCAGGCTACCAGGGCAATACTTTTCCTTTATAATTTAGTTCTCATTGCATAAGGACTGTAACGTGTCTGTCAACAGCTTGTTACGATAGGGATTTATACAGTACATGAAAATCAATTATTAACAATACCCCAATATAGCGATATTTTTGGCTCTTTTCCCGAAAAATCGTTATATCGGGAATTCGTTGGTCAGTCCCTTGGTACATCGTTATATCGAGGTTCCACTGTATATAGACTGCAAAACAGAGGCTCACACGCCCACTCTCCGTTTTCACACTCGCTCCAGACCTTTCGTTCAAAGACCGCGCGCATTTGTTTGACAGACCAACGCAAAAAATACGACTGTTTTTCAGTCTACACTGTATAGTACTTTTTAACAAAACTGGACCATTATGTTTATAGGTTTCCATCAGAGGGTTTCTTTTGGCTTTTGACTTTTCAAATGGATGCTCATGATAGCGGCCCCTTTAAAGATGCAGTTTTTCCCTAAAGAAAGTTGATAGTATCACTTACAGTCAACTTATTACAATTATTCCGGCAATGTTTGTTCATGTTTGCTACCGTTTAACTTCTGGTAAATTCAGGTAAAATAATAAAACTAACCTGGTGGCCAGTTGGGTCTGTCATTATTGTCAGCCGGTTTAATACAGAACGATCTGTTTACTTTTTCGCTATCTACTATTCCATCAAGGTGAAATTCCGCGGATTTATTGTTGTTCGAATATGTATTATCTGTATCCTGAGATCTCCATCCCTCCTTCCACTGAAATCCCTCTGCATAAGGACACCCGGATGCAGGTTTCGGTATCCCGTATGTTCCGGCTGGCCAACGAACGGAGTCTATAAACATTAAACAAGATGATTTTAATAATTTGGCGACACTTCGATTTAGGACTAATTATCGGCATAGAATTTAATTCAGCTTTCCAGGTTCCTAGATGTTAACTTCGGTCCAATTTCTGTTTACGTTATATCTTACTTCCGCCTTCGGGACTTGGCATTAATATCGACCCTCACGCAAGGTTAATTTCATGATTTAATGTGAACTAAGACTGAAAGAAACACGCCAAATGATATATTTACTTCATATTATTAACCTATAAATGGGTATGCTATAGTTCCCTAACAACGATCAAATGCATTGGAAATTACCCAATCACTTCGTGTAGCTGTCTATATAAAATATTGCTAATTATCATCGCTGGCAGGCAATTTTTTTCTTTACATTTTATTTTTTTCAATCGAGACGAATGTTTGCTCTTATAGCTATTAACTATTAAAATAGCAAACTTTGTCCCGAGTGAAGACTGTTGATCCATTAATATAAAAATATGCACTACGCGATATCTCGTCTATCTCTCTTGTATGCAATGCCGAGATGCTCACGCTTCCTTACCCTGGGCCCAGAGGTTTTCTTTCTTACCTTTCTCAATCGAATTTGAGCCGGGAAGCGGCGACAGCGAGGCGCTGAGCGGCGAGAGAGAGAAAACCTCTGCCTCGTCGCTTCGACTCGCTTAGATCGAGTTCAAAAAGAAGAAAGAAAACCTCCGGGACCAGGGTAAAGCTTCCTCTGAAACTTACCTGAAGATTCTAAGCTATAGACAAAGATCATTAGACTTAACGCTCGCCACCACAGCATCACAACGGCGCTAAAACCCAGTTGAAGTATAACAAGAGTACTATAAAATATCTACATTGTGTACCTATCAGGTCCTTTCAGTTTCTCATGGCGAACTCAAAGATGAAGCTGAAGCTGAAGCTGAAGATTTGAATTGTAAATTAACTCTGAAAAGCCCCTTGGGGACTGAGAGTAATAAATATATTGTATTGTATTGAAGTTAAATTACATCCGAAAGCTATCGATCATCTCATGATTGTCACGCAGGCTTGACAATCATGTTGGTCACACATGCACAAGGGCACTCGCCTCGCGCGTTTTGTCCCTCGCGTACCCCTCTCCAATTCGTGCTCTAATTTCTCCAGCGCCTGTTGGAAGGCCTATAATGTCACCTCGAACTTTTCCGAGTGATAAAAATGTTGTTTTGGGTACCAAAAAATACCATCTTGTATTTCTGAAAGGCAACAGCAGCTTCAATGTAAATTCGGGTAAAAACGATTTGAAACTGAAACTTTAATATTCAGCTAAATAATCCGAACAGATCAAAACTGTGTTAGTTTACACAAATATTCCTTTGAATAGCCTCAATGGAAAAACGGAAATATTTTGCTTAAATTTCCTTGTTGGGTGCCCCTGACATCATTCCGTAACAGTATAATTCATTTTAAAAATACGTTTTGGCAGCTCAATTGGGATCGTCATTTTACACGAACACGAGTGAATAAATTAGAAAACAAAACAAGCTTTGCGTGCTGTAACATGTCGTTTCCATGCACTGATGCACATGATGGAAATATCTGGTGTTTTAATATACAGTTGAACCTCTCTACAACGGCCATCTTGGGGCTGAAATAACTGGCCGTTGTAGAGAGGTTTCAATTAGAGTAAAGTGTATGTATCGGTGTACGGTTGGGACGAAAAATCCTGGCCGTTGTAGAGAGGTGGCCGTTATAGAGAGGTGGCCGTTAGTGGAGGTTCGACTGTATACTCAACAAAATTTCTAGATTCTGATTGGTCAATGATGAGTGCATATTGAGGTCACAGAGTGCAAAACTGAATTATAGAGTGAAATACGAAAGTTGCTATGGAAACGGCGGTGAGGCGCCAAGTAAAATGGCTGCCATGTGCCGGGTTTGCTTTTTCGAGCCAAAATGTTGTTGAACATGTAAAAAACGAAAATATGAGTAGACTGCAAGCAAAGAGGGGCTGCATTAGCATCTGTTCGCAACAAAATTTTGTTGAGAATATTATAGACAAAAAATCGCATGAACTGCTTGTGCAATTTGCGATTTATAGGATATTTTGAAAGTTCTTAAAATTGCACGCGCCTTTGGGAAATTGCACTTGCATTCATGCGATTTTCTATCGCATTTCAAAAATGGCCACTTACCGATTTTATTTCCGAAGACGATAGCGACTTTCAAGTATTAGCACAGGAGCCGGTTGTTGTGACTTTGCTCCCACGAAGACCTAACGCTCGAACGTCACCTTTCCCAAATTCGCTACGGCGGTTAATTTATCTTTATCAACTTCGAGTTGATAATCAACTAAGTGTTTTACTTGCCCGCCGACGCATGCAGCACAGCAGTTCCATTAGAAACTAATCACTTTATTTCAGTTTTGTAACGTTTCAGTGAGGTTTTCTGTTTATATTATGTGTCCTTCAGTTTTGACTTTGAGTAATCTCAAAGTCTACAAACCACTAGCAAGGTAAAAGACGTAAAACACCCTCAATTAATGTACTCTGTAAGAGGAGAGTTGGATTATTTTTGAAAGTATGAAGTGTAAGGTTCAACATTCCAGTTCACTTTATTTTTTTATCCTAGCTATCTAAATTAAAATGGTCTAAAATATAATTTACAAAATAAACTGAACTAGTCTACAATGTACACCTTTTGCTGTTCATTAGCAGAAAATATAAATTCATTTGTGTGAATAGTTAGACAATAGCGTGGAAATATTTTCATTTACACCAAAAGATCATTCATTTACGCGAAAATAACTTCATTAACGATTTTAGCATAAGCAGTAACATTCAATAATATTAACAGACAAACATTTGCATCCTTGGACATTTATTAGCTCAAAATGTACTTTCATTTGCGCAATAATCAACTTCAATAACAGTAATGTGCAAACATTTGTGCCAATTGACAATCATTTTCGTGTATGGAATTTCATTAACGAGTTTTGCATAAACACTCACATTCAATAGCATTAACAGACGACTATTTTCACAAACGCGACATTCTTTAGTGCGACAATACAAACATTAACATGTTTTCAACACACAATAAGGAAATACAGTTTTTCAATAGCGCAACAGAATTTCAAGGAATTTTTTGGGAAAGTGTTCACTCTGCGATCGTTGGGGGTATGAAAGCACAAAGATTTAGCGACTTCTTACTTCAGGCGAGATTGAACCTAACACAGAGCTCAAGATGCTACCACCCTATAGCCCGTTCTTAAACATAGTTGAGCAAGCAATAAGTTATCTTAAGGCAGCCATTAAAGCAGATATTTCAAGGCCCGAGGTACAGGCACAGATGAATGATAGACAAGAGGCAACACGGCAAGGAATTTCTCTTGGCGACTATCGCACACAGTTACTGCTGCAAGCATTACAACGCAATATCGGAAATATCACGGGAGCTAAATGTGGACAATGGTATCGCTTTATGCAGACATATTTACCACGATGTTTAAATTGAGAGGAAATTGAAGGCTAACTAACGCAGTTAATAGACGTGTAGTTGAATATAACTTTCTCCTTGTTGGACATTATAACGACGTTAATGTTTGTATTGTCGCACTAAAGAATGTCGCGTTTGTGAAAATAGTCGTCTGTTAATGCTATTGAATGTGAGTGTTTATGCAAAACTCGTTAATGAAATTCCATACACGAAAATGATTGTCAATTGGCACAAATGTTTGCACATTACTGTTATTGAAGTTGATTATTGCGCAAATGAAGTACATTTTGAGCTAATAAATGTCCAAAGATGCAAATGTTTGTCTGTTAATATTATTGAATGTCACTGCTTATGCTAAAATCGTTAATGAAGTTATTTTCGCGTAAATGAATGATCTTTTGGTGTAAATAAAAATATTTCCACGCTATTGTCTAACTATTCACACAAATGAATTTATATTTTCTGCTAATGAACAGCAAAAGGTGTATTACAATACATGACTATATGACTATATCTGCACAATTAGAGCTAATTAGAGTGTTTAAAACACTTGACTCTGGATATATCTTAATCAGTCTTCCTTTCCTTTTCAGGCAGTACCTTCTCTCCGCTCCCCAGAAGCTAGTGACTGGAATTTTCTTATTGATATGACTGCTTTACTTGTACACTAAGTGAAATGTCAGGTACTAAATACTTTAACTCTAACGATGTGTATAGCATACGACATAAACTAAACTTTTTTTCTCAAGTGACCTTCATGGTTATTCTTTCAGGTGGTTGCAGCTGCAAAAGAGCAAAACAAATTAACACGTATTTGATTGTTCTACATTCTGCAGTACAAGGACAAACCAAGCGATATCGTATCTATCCAATCTCAATTTGGTTCTATTTAACAATTAGATTATTCGCTTTACGGCCTCATCAACTATCACATCATAGAAATTGAGAGCGAATAATCTAATTGTTTTAGTAAAAATTATAACAATTGTCTTGTTAACTCTAAATTCCCTTCCAAAACTTCGGACAAACGAGAAGAAACTGCAATTTTGTAGACGACCTCAAGTCACTGCACACTAATGGCTGATAGTGTGCAGTAGCTCAGCCAATCAGATTGTCTCATTTGCATTAGTGTACAGTAGATTTTTACTAATTCTTGTTAGATATGAAAGAAATATAATTTTATTATATAAACTAGAGTGAATTACAAGGATTTCTCTCACTGAGAAAAATCATATCTTTACACTGTAAAATATATCTTGAATGTGAAAATATCGATTTCGTCACGTGCCATGTTTCAATACTGAATGAGCCAAAGTTAAGCAATATTAAGTCGAACCATCTTCGGATCTTCCTCGGAAATCTTCGGAAATCTTCGGAAAAGCTCGGAAATTGTTCGGAAACGTTCATATGACCCTCGTACAACATTTGGAAAATCTTCGTCAAAAACCTCGTTATTAGTCGTGAGATATTGAGTTGACTGCACTCGAAGATAAATGTCATATCTCCGCGCAACCATGTAGTATCCTATATTTAATTTACCTTTATGAAGACCTATGAAGGCTGTCATGTATCTGATCTAGTTAAGGTTCGCCACAAAAAAGGTTCGTCACAGTCTAAATTTATCAAGTTCCTTCGTTCGAAATTGTATACTTTACTGTTAGTCAGTCAGATATCTAAATCAGTGCAATTCAGTTTTAAAATACCTTCATTTGGTTTTGCATCATTTTTATTCCTCATCCTGCATGAAAAAAAAAAAAGTAAGTAAGATTTCTAGTCACTGAAACAAGTTATGAACTGACGTCCCACAAAATTGCTCGGTAATTAACTGAATTATATTTTTTTAACTACTGGAAAACTGACTGCTGTTTTTTCCTTAAAAGAGATCGTGGAGAAGCTTATGTAAAAGTGACATGTATACTTGCTGATATTTTGAAGCTTCACCCTGAACATTACAAGTCGACATGATTCATGAGTACATGCAGGGACTGTAAAAACGTTTTATAATAATCCAGGTTAACTCATCTATCAACCCCAAGATGATACTTGTAGTTAATTAAGTACTATAGTTTTCATTTTGCAAGTTAGTAATACTGCGATTGACGCCAGCTAAAAAGCCGCAATCTTCGGCTTACCATAATAACTGCTGTGAAGTATCACATAGAAAATAACAGATACGTTTGTTGCACGTGCTCTTACCTTTTGCAATAACAGAATACAGCTACAAAAAAGGCCGCTAGAAAAACGACTGACACCACAGGAACTACCACAGCTACCACATTAAAACCTGCAAGACAGAAGATTTATTGTAACAATATCGTGATACTACGTTGTGACGTCATCAATCGATTAAAGAGTAGATTTTAAAAATTTCGATTTGTACATGGCTGACGAAGTTGTCCCTATTTCGTCCGCACGGTCTCAAACTAGAGAGAAGATTATAAGAAGTTTATTATATGGCTTTCCCAACATTTTACTCTGCCGTGCTGTTGCCCCGACTTTGCCAGTCGGGCATTAACACCGCTCATAATGCCCTTGGGCATTGCGGGAAAATCCGACCCCGAGTATTAGCCAATCACAGCGCGCGTTTTATCTTTACAAGCTCTAGCCATATAATGATTATGTGTATTACCTTCTCTCTGTGTTTTTTCCCGGCTTTGATCTTCTCTTCCACCTTCCTTCGATGGCCCATCAGTTGTTGTCTTTTCCAGCGTATGTTTAGTAACAGGGTACGATGACGACACTTCTGGCGTTTGCGTGGTCGTAACGCTGGGTCCTAGGTTTGGGGGGAAATTCGTAATACATGTATGATAAGTTTGTTTTGTTTAAAACATCCATGATTTTATCACGAAACGACAAATAGCGTCCATACTTTACTTTAGAAAAAAAAATTGCGTTACAAAGCATATTTCATTCTGGCTGTTAATGTTGTGCGTTGTCACGTGTTACACAAGTAAAAAAAATATAAAATGTAAATCTATGTTTAAAGTGGTCATTTACTCAGGTTTAAAATTGTGAATTGCCACTGAAAATCCCTCAGGGAGTTTTATTTAAATTAAATAAATACATTGATCAAGACAAAATTTTCAAGCAAGCAACCGTGGACGACAATCCTGGTGGTGTACGTTGGATCAACAAGTGATCTAATCGGCTAAAACAAGTGAAAATATACTGTAGAAGCAGAGACCGATACAACGTAGATTTTTAAGTTTTTTAAGTACTATATTTCGACTGGCCAAACCAGTCTTCTTCAGGTACAATGAGGAAATTTTACATTGATATACGTGTTATATAGTAGCTACTAACAGTTTTTGCGTAATAACGGAAATACGTCAGAGAGATAACAAAGATTGACAGTAAAACAATAGAATAAAATAATGTAGGGAAACTAAATATCTAATATCTTTCTTCGCGGATGTTAAGGCCATGGGGTTCAAGTGTTCTAGCTTTTGTGATTAAAAAGAGAGACTCAATACGTAAGGCCAGGGAAGCTTTTTAATCACAAAAGCTAGAACACTTGAACCCCATGGCCTTAACATCCGCGAAGAAAGATATTAGATATTTAGTTTCCCTACATTATTTTATTCTATTGTTTTACTGTCAATCTTTGTTATCTCTCTGACGTATTTCCGTTATTACGCAAAAACTGTTAGTAGCTACTATATAACACGTATATCAATGTAAAATTTCCTCATTGTACCTGAAGAAGACTGGTTTGGCCAGTCGAAATATAGTACTTAAAAAACTTAAAAATCTACGTTGTATCGGTCTCTGCTTCTACAGTATATTGATCAAGAGTCAGAAATCAGAGTCCGGAAATGATTATCTCACCCAATAGTTGACTAAAAAAATTAATTTAGTACTAACGAAACTACAGAATAGTTAACAACACTTGCCCGTAATATTAACACTGTAATAAGAAGCGTTGAAGCCGGTGTAAGAGCCCGTGTTATCTGATTTGAATATCACAAATATGTGGTTTGACGAGGAGTAGATTCCTTCCTTTGGGGGAGGGTGACCTCCGTAAAAACACTCCCAACACCTCCCCTGTGGCATTCTCTCCATCATATACGTATAGCTCATCAGTGTTATTCTCGTTCTGCAAACTAAAGTTTGTGAACATTAAGTGGATTTGTTGCATCGTATTAACCGTGATCCTCCAGGAGCAGTACTGTCCATCCGGGTATTTTGTTGGGTAGTTTGGTGACTGGAAAGTTCCGTTGAGTGCGGTTAGGGTTTTCGTTACATCCTAGGTAAAATTGAGATGGATTAACAAATTGCAAATTTAAATGATAATTATAAGAGCAATATATAATTATAATAAGAACCTTCCCAGAATCCTTTGCAACTTAAAATTTTTCAATGCCAAATAACTTTGTCAATTTGAGGCCCAGAAGGGTGTAGCACCACAAGGTAATAACACTTACCATAAAATAACTCTCATATCAAACTTAGGGTGATGACGTCATTAGTCACGTGACCACGCCCGAAAATGCGTTTTTGTTTACTGTGAGAATAGGCCACTATCCATTGAAAAGCAATCAACATAGTCAGCAAGATATTGATATGGGGCATTTTTGAAATGGCCAGTTTACATCTGGCATTTTGAATTTAAGGGGGCTATACACAAGAGCAAAAATGTGTGGAAACTTGGCTCTGCGATATCTCATAAAAGGTAAGGAGCATAGCAACCAAAATCTACATGTGTATAGATGTTTATGTGAAGAACACGTTTTTGGAAATTTTATAAGCGTGACGTCATCAGTCACGTGATAAGATTGCTTTGAATATTTTCAAATTGCTTTAAAAGTACATTATGCTCAATAAAACAGCAATTTCTTTTTTTAAAATGGTAAATATTTTTGTAAGGTTGTTAAAAGTGCGATTATTATTTTTTTCTTTTAAATGATAAGCAGACTACGCATTATACTATGTTGCCAAGCTCAACTGTTCAGTGGTTTTTGAAGTAAAAACTAAAATCAAACTCGTATTAGAGGTTTTGGCTTATCCCCTTCCTATATGATTTGACAGTTATTTTCTAAAATCCCTGCTATATTCATAGATTAGATTTGCTTTTTCCTTAATAACCGACAGGTCCTGGGTTTCGAAAGCCTGGGTCGAGGTGTGGAACGAGACACTATTGTTATCTTACATGACGTACTTAGCGCTGACCAGCGGTTACCCAGGTTGATTTGTTTTGCTCCGTTTTGCTCGAGTTTTGCTCGCAAATGCACATGTACATGTAGTGGCTTTTGGACAGCCAACAAAACTGCTTTTGATGTTGGGTTGCTCAAGTCGAGTCATCAGCTGTCGAGGGAAATAGACTGAGCTACCAGTATTCAGTAAGTGTTTCATTTGGTGGAAAACCTTGGCGTACAAATCTGGAGGACCAGGGCTTTTGGCGCACTTTTTGGCGAGATGTACCATTCATGGCGCTGGAACTCACGTACACGTTTTGGGCTTGTCGAGTACGTGAAAACATCGTCTGCCATTACCGCCTTAAGCATTTTTAAGGACTGGACTTCTTTATCGAGACATAAAGTTGAGGGAATGATCAGCAGTTCTATATAGGTATGTTTGGTTTGGTTTTGACAGATACTGTGGGAAATGATTAAATTTAGTTTTACTGAGCCGGGAAACTATTACTGCATGCAATAGCATGGTCGCTATTTTTGTCTGCTTTCAGAGATGCCTTCATGAAAATTATATTATTTGCCCGATTGTACAGAGTTACTGAGAATTGTGTCGCCCACCATGCCTTCATGAAAATTATATTATTTGCCCGATTGTACAGAGTTACTGAGAATTGTGTCGCCCACGCTGGGTTCAAAATTATTTTTCTCGCTTGACTGTTCTAAAATAAATCGATTTGTCACAGGGTTCAAAATTGTTTTTGGTTGCTGGAATGGTCTGGACCATTCAGCGTTGTTAAATGCCATGCTAGTTGTAGCTTCAAAATTACTGTATTTTGCTTGACATTGGATAAAAATTATGTTTGACTCTGTGTTTTTTTTGTTACTGGACAGTTTTGAGCTGGGTTTTGTTGCTGGGTTTGCTCTCGCTTAAAAAACTATTTTATCTATGCTGTGGCCACTGTCTTGGATATTATTTTAGTTGCTAGATCATTTGTGTGCAACTTTTGATGAAATCGCTGTACTAATTCTTGCACAGAGCTATATGTTTTCATCTAGCTAAGATTCTACACATTTTTGCATGTGCTAGTTCATCAGCCAAACTTAGCATATTCTGTCAAAAACAAATTGTGGCAAACCAAATATAAATGCACTGGAGACGTGGTGGCCTAATGGTTAGTGCGCTGGACTCCGGACCAAGTGGTACGGGTTCGAGCCCTGGCCGGTGTGACTGTATTGTATTCTTGGGCAAGATACTTTACTCTCAGTTGTCTTTCTCTACCAGGGAGTATAAATGGGTACCGCAATGGGGGTAACCTGTGATGGACTAGCATCCCATCCATGGGAGTAGCAATAATCCTAGTCGCTTCATGCTACAGAAACCGGAAAAGCTCCGGAAGTTGTGGGCCATTGGGCTTGTGAAGACTTACCTAACCTATAATGTGCTACGATCCCTGACTGTGCAAAGTAACTGTGCAAACATACCACCAAGTGAATTATGGCTAACACTCTTGGCCAGTTGGACAACCCAAAAAGGGAGCTGGGAGATATATATATTGCCACTATAAAATTACTGCACTGCTATATACATGTACCCCTCTTTCCATGTGTAAACCAAGCCCCTGGAATATATAAAATATACAATTCAAACCCCCAAGGGAAACAAAAAATAGTTTGAGTTAGCGGGGTTGGTATTAAATTTCAAGTATCCTGTTAATAATTAATAAGGTATTGGGATTTTATTATTCATTCACAAGTCATTTTTGGTACAATTACATGTAGTTTGTTTTATAAGTTAATGATGTTGTCTTTGAACTGCATCACTCCGGAAAAGAATTACCCTGCTATGTCCTATACCTATATGGGCTTGAATTATGTTTCCATAACATTATCACGTTGTTATCAATAAGCTATGTTCTGACATGTGGTTTACCGATCAACGTAAAAATAGAGTTTGAGTTGTCGGGGGTAAATTTGAGCCTAAGGAAAGTAAAATTAGTTTGAGTTAGCGGGGAGTTCCAGTTAACCAAGTTCAAGTTAGCGGGTTCTACCTAATGTACTGCCATAGTTTTTCATAACTATGGTTACACTTGACTAAACATGACCATTGTAAATTAAGTCATCAAAATCTGGTCTATTTAATAGTTGTATGGACACAACCAACTTGCAAGAACATTAATTAATAATTTATTCACTCTTTGTTTTTTTGCAGGATATTACATTCATAGCCCTCGGTGTGTAATTTTGCATTGCTATCAGACCAGACAGACAGCTTCTGACCAGGCACTACCTACAATTCAATATGTACTGTAAACCACCAATGATGCAGTTTATATTAAGTGACTTCCAGATTAAATTAGACCTATTTAACGTCCGTTAATCATACCATGTTTCCAACATAATGTCTTAACAAGTAATGTAACAAGGGGACCTAATATAACGATAACCTTATGATTTCTTCATAGGCCCCCTCACCACTTTCTGTATTAGTTAATTTATTTTTTTCTATTATTATTGTAATTTTTTTTATATTTTTTGTGTGGCAAATTAATAAACAAACAAACAAATAAAGATGACAGAAATGATTGTGCAACTGGCTAAAGAATTTGAGAACTTAAAATATAAACCTTTTATGTTACTAGGCTTAAGTGGTTAAATTCAGTATTATAATGACTGTGACTAAGTACAAGTTACAGTGGAAAGCTGTTAATATGACCACTGACAGGCCTTAAAAGCTTCGACATACAGTGTATTAGTGGAGTCAGGGTCCTGTTGACAGGGTACATGTACATCTAGGTTAAATTTATGGTACCAGTTCTGATACCTTTTAAATGATTTCATGACAGATATAATTTAATTCATTCTAAGTCCCAAAGGAGTCCTGTTTGCAGTCCAGCAAACATGACTGATGTACGTCATTGTACATTGTAACTATATAGTAGCTACAATTTATTTCACTTTTTATTTGCCTTTGTCACTTACCTCACTGGAAATGTACATTGGTTGCATTAACAGACTCCTGAGCTTTTTGTTCCAGCCAAAAAGTGGCTGTATTGAGATGTTGTTAGGTGAATAATTCAAGACCAATTACAGTTTGACAACATGAAAACTGGAATGGAATAGTGCTAAAAACGTTTTGTACTCAGTACATAAGCATAAGTGGCTGATTAGTCTGATTGTTTTGGAGTTTTTATTATTATTATTTAATATTTCATTGATTGACTGCTGGCTGGCTGTTGATTGATTGATTGATTAATTATCGATTGATGGTGTAATTGGCTGACTGATTAATTGACTACCAGTATTTGATTGATGGAGGATGAACAGTAAGGCGGTTGATTGATTGATTGATTGATTGATTGATTGATCCAATCAATCAATCAATCAATTGATTTTCGGTCAATCGATCAATCCATTTGATTAAAGAACCCAAAATATTGAATTTGATTCTAGCTTCATTAGTGTGCAGCATTTGCTGAACTCTGGCAGGTAAAAATTTCCCATCCTAATAGTCATGGCTTATAATAAATAATTATATATTGCTCTTATTTCGGTTCCACTTGTAATAATAATAATAATAATATAATAATAATAATAATTGATATTTAAACAGGGTAACCCTTCAGTCACATGACTGTTATGAACGGGGGCCCTGTATTTTCACCTTCAGCTGTATTTTTGGAGGAAACGAATTCCTCATGGACGTAGTGAACCCCCCCCCCCCCCCCCCCCCCCCCCTCGAAACTCAAGTGATTTTAGGTTAACTCCATTCATGTATTCTGACTATATTAACTCAATGTCATTATATAATGGCCTTTATAGTGTATGTCTACATCAGACTAGCTAATTTCACCCACCAAAGCTAAACTTGTAAATTTTTATCATGAACGAATTCCCAAGTAGCAAAGATGAAACTGACGTGTAAAATCACCGTACGTGCCAGAGGTTGAAAACAATTTCGTGTAAACGAAGCTTGGCGGTGAATTTTTAGCAACTGAATCATGCATAAAAGCCTGTTGAAAGTAAACGGATGCACACACAGCTGGATCAGTATAAACGCTACAGTCAGTTTGCAAAATTGGTGAGACACTCGCCCAAACAAATTGCAATTTATTAAAAAAGCATGACCCCATTGAAAGAATGAACGATAACATTGATTCTGACCCCCCTCCCCTTTCAATGTTGTTGTTTGGATGTGATCCGAAATTCAAACAACATTGATAGGGGGGGGGGGGGGGGGGGGGTAGACGAGGTGGCCCTCTTAACGACGAGTGTCTCAACTATTTTTGCAAACCATTGCAGTACAATATAATATATTCTCACCGCGGTAGTAACAGTAATAAATGGTGGGGTGCTTTTTTCCAGCCTCGTGAGGATACGCCCCTCCACTACCGTCAGCATTATTCGTGTGTTCTGTATCATAAAATATCCACTCCAGACTAGCCACCGCCCACTTGACCATTTGGCATTCCGCTGAGGCATACGCCAGCAGGAAAAATGGAGATTTAGTGGGGAGGAGGATAGGATCATTTTTGTCGCCGCCTGTTTTACAGGCAAAAGTAAATCTTTTGTGTTCTTGTCATACCTCGTCTCGTCATATACGCCGTCAGGACGTGTTTCCACCCTTATCATTAAAGTTCCAATAGTGGTTGTTCGTCATCCCAGTAGACATAACCTGATATCAAACCTGCGGGGCAGTTTCCTTTTTTTATAGATACAGTATTGACCTGCGGGGAATACACAGTAACATCATACTTTGTTATTCGGTCTATTATCTATATTTAATTGGCTACTTTCAAGTTTGCTGCCAATGAATGCAATCATGCTTTGACCCCCATAAAAAGATTAGCAAATAAATATTGTACCATCTCATTACAAGAAACTGCTTTTTCACGTTTCTATCATTTCCAAAAACATAACAACTACTACTGAAATTGTACATTTTTGAAGAATGTTAATCGGAGAGGACAAGTGCCGTTTCTCAGACAGTCTGAAGGAGCTCTCGAAGAGTTTCAGGTTCTCATTCCATTAATTTCGAAAAAAATAACAATATAACAACGCGAACGTTTGCGAGTACGCCAATAGGTCCGTTTCTTTGTTGGCGAACTTACATGTACTACATTTGTTCCGGACATGTTTGTTAATTGTTTCCATTGCTATACTCTCTGTTTTTTAGCGATAAATAATTTATTTGAACCTAGTTATATGGCCTAATCCCTCACGAGTCTCCTGTAGCTCAGTGGTAGAGCGTCCGACCGGTGTAAGGAAGGTCATGTATCGACTCCTGTTGGGAGAAATTCGAAATTCGAAAAATTCGAAATTCTTTTCTCGAGTAGCTCGAGTCAGGCTGACTGAATAATATCTTTCTCCTGGTGTTTCTTCATTTACTATCATTTCTTTTCAAATAATTTATAATCTGATATTTATTACTCGGATACTGATATCATAAGAAAGTTTTTCCCTTTTCCCTGAGAAACTGTTATACTAATCTAGAAAACTATTGAATTTGCAAAAGATCAAAGGCTCTCGTGAGCCATCTCAGCAATGTAATTGGAAACTATGAACAAACTTAAGGTCAACACAATAAGCTACAATAACAGGCAAAAAGGCTTTGCAGCCAAAATTTTGATTCAAATAAACACTTTATTTGTTTTCGGTTCAAAGCTATCGATCGATCGATCGAATTGGATACGAAATTACAAAAGTTTAAATTAAAAAGTTAAATATTTGTTATAAAGCAAATAACACATACTGTAGACATAACAATTACCGACCGTCCTGTGGTGTCAGTTTTCCTTTCCTAGATCCTAAGTCTTGAAATCCATTTGAAGTGAAGGGCTCCAAACGCCAGAGTTCAGTTGAACGCTTCAATTTCCCGGATCTTTTTCGGCGGTCGAGCCGAAACTATGCCTGGTAGAACCGTTCTGTTATTCCTGGTGTTTTTGAAGTTGTATAACCCCTTGATTCATCGGTCGGGCATGGGTCCAAATGTGCTTCGATATAGAAACCACAGATTGCCGTTCGTGAAAGAAATAATTTCAATCCTTCAGTAGCATTTCTCAAACCGAGGAAACGAAGGAATCGCAGAATCCGGGCGCAGAATGTATCCGTTTGTTGGCATCGGATCTCCAAAAAAGGTATATATTTTAAATGTGTAAGACGAGAGAAATACCGTCCTTACAGAAACAACCGGCCGCCATTTTATTTTTGCAATGAGGGCCGGCTATAAACCCCGACCCCCCCGACCCCTAATGCCTACCAAATATTGCGCCCGCAATATTTTTTAGTGTTGTGATTTCCCAGGCCTTATACACTGGTCAGCGGAATTACCAAGAAAAGTTTACAAACGCCAAATTTTCCCCACAAACCATTCTCGTCCCCAGAGCTACGCGGTTTTTTTTTAAATGTTGTGACCAGTAGCTCTGGGGACAGTAAAAAATACGAATTTTTGGATTGGCTGATGAAAACTGCATGCGTAATGAGGAAAAAAAATAACACACTAATGCGCACGGCATTCTGCTTCCGGTTTCCTCTAAAAATGGCGCCCGCGTATATCTAGGCTGCGATCGCGCGCGAGCAGGCTCACAATGTATCGATCGCTTGCGATCGCTTGTTTTGTTCTTGCACACCATTTTGTTGCTTGGCTCATAGTCCCTACTATGCTTGGCTGTAGCAAAGAAGCAGAGGGTATTTGTTTAAAATTCGAACGTTATAAACCACGATGAGCCAATTCTGACGGTTCTGCCCAGACGATGCATTCCCAAGGAAATTTGTCTTCGCTACAAGACCTTACAAAGTTGGACAGTCTTTGCGGTAGAAATACGAATACAAGATCAAGAAATTCGTCAACATTTGACTGTACACAATGTATCACGTCCCTAAAAAGCCGATCCTTTTTTCTGCTATTTGACTGCGTTTTAAGGTACTCTGTTTATGCTAGAATTGAGTCTTGTTGGGAAAAATGTTCTCTGTTGTTCAGTTTGGTCTTGGTGGAATTTGAACAAAAATGGTATGTAACCTATTAACATACAGTTCACTGTGATTTATATTGCCATTTATATTAGTACACGCAGAATAATAATGTACAGCCCTTGGCACTGCTTATTTTCAAATAGAACATTGTTTATATAATCTTAGTTGCCATTTCCTTTATTCCTATGATTTTTCTCTCTCTTCCCAGAGGAAATTAGATCCTGATCAGTATAAGAAGTTCTAAATGTCACCTCTTATAGTTCAGTGAAATACTAATGTTTAACATGTCTGACCATTCTATTTGTTATACAGGGGTGGGCTGGAGGAAAATGTAACAAATTATACCCAAAAAAATTTCCCTGCCCCCCTTGAATTTAAATCTTTTTCAAGGACGCCCCCAATCATCTTGAGTTATACAGTGAACTCTCTCAAAGCGCACACCACTATAAGGTGGACACCTCTCAAAGGCAGACATGGCTGGCTGGCTTATCCTGGCCGAATTTAACTTGTCTGTCTCACTGAAATTCTCTGTAAGGTGGACACCTCTCTTAGGCAGACTAGAGCTGGTCCGAGGGTGTCTGCCTTAGGGCCTGTTTACATGGATGAAATGAATGTTTTATTTCCATTAACCGTCTAACTGCAACAAAGTGTTATTTCTGTCGAATGAGCTTGTGAAGAAGACTGAAATAAATATTTTGTCGGCACGAAACACAACATGGCCTGGGTTCCATCTAGGCCTCGGAACCAACGAGTTATAAGGGCCTGTTTACATGGAGGGAGGGTGACCCGGGTACCCGGGTACCCGGGTCACCCTCCCAGCCGGGCTAAAATATAGCCCGCCTTTACATGGCGGGCTATTAGGGCGGGCTATCATATAGGCAAGCTATCTTTTTTGGCGGGCTCTTGTTTTGGCGGGCTCATGTTTTGGCGGACTTTTTTTATTGCAACGGCGCGATTATTAAGCACTACATAACAAACATGGCAGCAAGAATAAAGGCTATAGCGGCGATTTTGCTGTTTTTATCGCTTGTTCCGCCATTATCGTGGGTTTTCCAAGTCAACAGAGATAGCCCACCTAGGAGGGTGACCGGGTTTGACCGTTTACATGCAGAAAAGATAGCCCGCCTAGCCGGTGACCCTGGCAAGCAGACAGGGTGACCCAGGTAGGCGGGTGACCCTGTCTGTCATGTAAACACTTCAGTGTGCTTTGTAAAGAAATGTATGAAAAGTTGGCCCTCCCAGGGTAGCCCGGCTAGGAGGGTGACCCGGGTCACCCTCCCTCCATGTAAACAGGCCCGTAGAGAGAGTTCACCGTATTTGAGAACTCCCTCCCCCCTCTTCTGCACCTTCCCACAATCTAAAACCCAGAAAAAAACCCAGTGATTTTAGTGAAGAATGACAGTTTAAAGCCCAGGGGTTTGTGGTGACTTTTTGGGGTGAAAGATTTTGGTAAGAACCTTTTTTGGGAGGGGTGATTACAAAAAGAGTAACCCAGGGTTCTCATATCGAGAGTTCCGTTTGTTGTTTCCCTGAACAAAAATGTATTGCTCCCCAATTTCAAAGAATGACTGCAGTCTGACATACATATGCTTGACGAATAAAGAAGGGTGGACCCAAAAACTGTCTGAAATTCTATTTATTTTTTTTTTTTTAATTCCTTTGATGAATTATTAATGAGTTTGAGAATTTCATTCTCAACAACATAATTATTTTCAACAACATAATATACAACATTTGTTCTAAAAAGTAAGCACTGGCATATTTTAATCATGATTCATATTATAATAATCAATCATGTTCTTGCATAGAGTGTAACATTAAAAGACTGTTTTTGTTGTTGTCATCTTTACTTGTATATTTATCTCCGCCACTTGCTTCCTCCAATCCCCTGGAGGGAGGGTACTCAACAAAAATTTGGGTGGGGGTGTGTGGCACGCTTCTTCAAACCCTTACCCTATTTCAGACCAAAATATGTGATTTTCCTTACCCTATTTCAGACCTGACCCTTAAAATTGCCCTCTTTAAGAGCCAAATCTATACCCTATATTTTCAGACAAGTAGGAAAATATATCCATTATTTGAGACCAAAATGTTCAAAATCTATACCCATTTTCTGGACCAAAACGGCTCAAAAACCATACCCTTTGGCACTGCACATACCTATATAGCTTAAATAGGAGAGTTCCCCCCACTCCGGGCTCCAATCACTTCACTTACAAACCTGTTTGCTGTCTGCAGTGTTTGTGAAGTACAAAACTGGACAGGACTTACCAGTACCTACCACCTGCAATATTGTGTAGCATTCTGTCACATAATAGGCTGAAGAGCATGTTGACCGTTGCTTATGTCATACAAATAATTCAGTTCTGATACTGTTCAATTTCCATTATTTATGTCTTCGCTGAAAAAACTGTTGCAGTGTATGTGAGACCGATGTTAGTGGCAGATCTAGGGAGGGTCCTGGGGAGCTATCTCCTCTCCATTCTTGAAAAATGTTTTGTTCAAATTTTTGAGCAAGAAAAGACCCACCTTCACTCCCTGACTTTTTAGCAAGGAAATGCCCATCTTAACTTCACCCACCCCACTGAATGTGAATAAAAAAATAAATCAACTTTATTTATACAGTCGAACCCCGATTAAGCGGTCACCCTCGGGGAAATGGCAAGTGGCCGTTTAATCTGGGTTGGCCGCTTAAACAGGGTTTCGTCAGAAATTAGCATAAGGCGTGGTATAAACGTCACTTTATCTGAATACAACACGGTTGGAGGCTTGTGACAACTGTGTTTGAATATTTTAATAGTTTGTCTCCTTCTATTTCGGACTCTTATCAGTCATCAGGTTTTTCAAAACAAGGCCAAACTACGTGTATTAGATTCTTCGTGGCCGCTTAATCGTGGTAAAAACAATAAGAAAGCCCTCATCGGGACGGCCAAAAGGTGGCCGCGGTTAATCCAACCACCGACAGGCCACCAAAATCTGGTCGTATTATCGGGGTGGTCATATTAAAGGGGTTCTTAAATAAAAAAATTACTGACAGAATTTTAGTTCGGGACAAAAGAAAGTGGTCGTATTAACGAGGTGGTCGTAAGGCGGGGTTCCACTGTATTGTAACAAAGAACTTACACTCGTGCCACATAAGTCAGTGAACATCAAGCTCTTAACCAGACCATAACAGTACATTTTGTGCATGGTATTGCACAAAGAGAAGATTAATTAAATTTGCATACAACCCAAGAAGTCAGATAAAAGTTATGTTGACCAAGTTCTTGTTCAAAGTAACAGTAATCAAGGCTGCTATATACAATATTATTATAATGTTGTCTATAGCAGCCTTGATTACTGTTACTTTGAACAAGAACTTGGTCAACATAAATTTATCTGACTTCTTGGGTTGTATGCAAATTTAATTAATATTCTCTTTAATTTAATCACTTTTATAGCACTATTTTCATATACTGATCAACAGCGCTTTACAATAATCGGAATAATTGATCCTAATATTAAAAACAAGTTAGAAATAAAAGTGTCTGGGGAGTTGCAGTCAACCGTTTTTCTTTCAGTTAAAATGCAGTTCAAATATCAACTTCTCATCACCCCTGTTACCTTGGGTAAAACTTTTTTACTGGCTTTACAGTGCGACTACTTTAACCAGGGCCACTTAGACAAAGAAAACCAAACCATCTTACAGAATGGAAACAAAGAATTTCAACTTCAGTTGTTTGAGCTTATAAGTTTTCACTTCAATACAACCTTTCAACGTGGAATTAAGTTGAATTTCTCTATTCCGCTCTACAATATGTGATTAGTTTTCATTGCCTAGGTGGCCCCGGTTACAGTAGTCGCACTGTAACTGTAAAATTTAAGAAAGGAAAATTTATAAATCTTGCGAGTAGGCATGTACTTGAAATCAATGTGGCAATACAAACCACAGTAGTATAAGCTTACAACACAAAATTTTTAAAATGCGATAACAGCACCAATAACAATTAGCAACAACAGCTTTTATTCTGATTTCTGTTGAGCTTACCACTGATTAATGATGAAATCAACCTCATTCAAACAACGGTCTAATCGAGTGTCTATAAACGACGATCGATCAGGTTTTCAACAAACATCAACCGACGGATTTACGTCGTCAAAAAACAGCAGCATGTTTATATAAATTTTGGCACTCATACCTCGATCAGAATTGACACACGAGACGTTCCAAATCCGTTGATAAAACACATGAGCAATCTTTCTTCTGTAAGGCAACGGCATGTAGTGCTGATTTTTGTTCTTCAAACCGAAATCATCCAAAGTTCAACTTGCTTTCGCTGGCCAGTCGATTTTACTTCTTCGTCCGACTTCTTTCCAGAAGGAGTCGTCCCCAGCCTTTCCCTGTCCTATTACTGAGCACGCGCAGTTGAACATTTATAAGCGTTGAATACAGTGGGCATGCGCTACCGGAATGTCGTGAATTTCACGACATCCGGTTGTCAGCGTTACCAGAGCCTCCGGTTCGCCAACCACGTGACCAAAGAAACGGAGGATCTGGGAACGAGAATGCCACAAACCCGAAAGCTCATCCTTCGCGCATGCGCGCGAATGCTGAGCTAAAAATGGTGCTTTACTAACCTGGTGGCCAGTCGGGCCTGTTATTATCGTCAGCCTTAAGTGTTTTTGTACAGAAATATCTTTTAACTTGTGCATTTACTTTTCCATCAAGGTGAAATTCCGGGATTTTGCGTTGTTCGAATTTGCACCATTTGTGTCCTGAGATCTCCATCCCTCTTTCCACTGAAAGCCATCTGCCCAAGGACACCCCGATGCAGGTTTGGGTATCCCGTATGATCCGGCTGGCCAACGAATGGAGTCTATAAAAAAATTCAACAGGATGATTTTTTAAATAATTTGGCGAAGCTTCGGTTTCTGGACTGATTACCGTTCCAAGTGGTTAATTTCCATCTGTTTTATGTTTTAGGCCCAATTTATACGTCGCATTTCAGTCAGTCACTTCGAATGTAATCTCGATCGGCAATTCCCAGAAAACTCGCTGAAATCGCTGTAATTCAGCGAACTGCCCACACAAATAGCAAAGAAGAACACATTGCTACTGCGGCGATGGTGCATTACAATGTAGTCCAATAAAGGTCAATCAAGTAATACCAGCGAGATTTCTGCAGCTTGAATTACATTCGACGCTACTGAAGTTGGGCCATACTTCCCCGGGGGGGGGGGGGGGGGGGGGTACTTGACCCATGTTTGGTATAGGGGTGCCGCTGAGGGTTTGAAAACCTGACCCTGTTTATGGCAAAAAAAAAAAAACAATAAAAACCCCTAAAATTACCTACCCTGTGTAGGACAACATCCTCTATTTTAGGACCATGTTTAGGTTGCAATTTAGCGAACCTCGTTTGACTGATACGCGGCAAAACGTCTCCGATCTCTAAATACTGTATAAACCATATTTTTACGACGGCCATCGTGCAACCATAACCCTGTTTAGGACAGGTTCAGACCCTGTTTAAACCCTAATCGCGCAATTGTACAGGAAGCAATTGTTCATGACATTGGAATTCATGCGGTCAGACTAATCCTATATCAAAATATGTTCGATTATTATGCTCTATTTATTCAATATAATTGATCTACAATGGGAATTCCTGCACGAAATTTGAGAAAATATATACTATGTTAACTGTAAACTACGATCTGTATTATCAGTTACGAGTAGATTCACTCGAAAATAACCAATCACGCCTTAAAATTCATGGCTATGATCAATCATTCTCTTGTCAGATCTAAAGAATGGCAAGTAAATTTAGTTACAAATAGCTACAAATGTAAACCGACTTTTGTTCTATTGCTAGAAACACAGAACAACAACAACGAACTTTTTTCCCGAGTTGAACTGAACCAATGTAAATCAGGATCATTCGTCATGTCTGAATATAACGCTATGCGATATCTCCCTTGTGTGCATTTTAATGTCGATATCTTACAAGCGGGGTATAAGTGACTCAAGCTTTCCCAAAAACTTACCTGACAATTCTAACAGCTAAGCACTAGACAAAGGTTATTAGACCTAAAGTTCGCCAGCACAGCATCTCCACGGCGTTAAAATGGGTGCAATATCCAGTTGAAACGAAGTATAAGTAGACAATAAAGGAACTACATTGTGTTATGACCTTGTAGTGTTTCATAGCGAGCTCGAGATGAAGCGTCTGAAACGTACGTGACGTATAACTATTACATAAATACTAAGGTTATCATCCCATGATGTCATGCAATTTGACCACACGTCCGGTCACTGAATCAAAGTCAACTCAGGGATATAAAACTACAGTCGAACCTCCAATAACGGACACCTCCCGTAGGCGGACAACTCTCGTAAGCGGACACTTGGTCATGTGCCCAACCTCCCATAAGCGGACACCTCTCTTAATATAATTAATACTAATTAGAAGACTAATGAGAAGTTCTTGAAATTTGGATCGTAACTTTGTTGGTCGTTTTACTTTCAGGTACTAGTCAAATTGTTTATAAAATCATACGTTTATGCACAAGTTTGTTTCGTATGTATTTTAGTACAAGTATAAAACTTATGCTAATGCCACTGTTAATTCCAACTTAATTTAGAAGTTCATCCATGAATCTATAACTGCTAAAAAAGACTATCTTTGAAAATTAATTTATTGGTAAATCAATAAATACAAAAACAAGTCACGTCTTGAATAAATTGTAAAAAATAGCCGGGTTTTACTGGATGAAATAATAATTACATGTCCTTTTTTATGTAACTTTACACTAATCGTGTAAAATAACTGAATAGGACTAAACCGAAAGTGCCATATACATGTAAATCGAAATATAATACGGGTTTTTTTCTGACGGAGATACAAAACTTGTGTACGCAAGATGGATTTGGAGGAGAGGGATCAGAGGGGGGTATCTCCTGAAAACTTCTTCTCCTCTTATCCCAGTATCTTTCTTTATAAAAGAATCTAAACATTTGCATGGGGGGGAATACCAACGTCTTGTTTTGATTTTTCCTTATACTATCAGTATGATAACCCTGCAATTTAAGGGGGGATTTCTACCTGAATTTCAATGAAGGTTTAAAGAAATGAGGTTTAAAGAAAGGATAGAATAGAATAGAGAAAATGATTTTTGGAACACCAGACAGTTGATACCCACGCGGGTGCTCTTGCGTGGGTTATCAACTGTCTGTTGGTGTCCATCTACTAATTTTTATTTTTAACTTCAAATTCTAATTTTAAAACTACATTACATCTTCAATATTTCTCATTTCCCTAAATTTTACAAATCCTTTGAGACAAACTATTTCCTCCCAAACATTCCCAAAAATCACCCAAATATTTACAAAATACCTTAACATAGATTCATGGATGAGTGGAGAGTTTTTGGATTGCTTGAAACGTAAACGAGATATTTCCATTAAACCCATGTTAAGTGGCGGAAAAATGGCATTCAGGTAAAATCCCGCCTTAATGGGCCGATTATTTAAACGAAGTCTAAGTTAGACTTGGTTTAAGGCTAAATCGAGGTTTAGACAAGGCTTTCATAGACCTCGGCTAAGCTGAGTCTAAATTGCGTTATTAGAATGCGGATTAGCCGCATTTCACGGAGGCCACGTCTAAACGTGGTTCAACAAGTCTAGCTATTGTTTTCTTAAACCGCGCTTTAAAAATTCGAGTTTTTGCTTAATCGGATTTGCGCACTTTTCTACGCTATAATCGCTGTAATGATAACATATGGAAAACAATTCAAAACTTTTTCTTCGCAAAACTTGATGGGCTATCTTTCATCCTGAAGTGCAATTATAACGTAAATAATGTTAGCCAAAAATTACCTGCTTTCTACAGGGAACTATTGGATTATTTTTATTAATGACTTGCGAAATAATTTTGAAGATACTTATTGGTTTTCATTTTATGGAACAACAAGGACATGCTATTGAACTAAACTTTTTTTCTTGGACACTTAGTATGATATAAATATCCACTATTAAAACTTGCTTTTTTCCTGAGCCTAAACCGTCGACGGAAATTAGACTGTTTTGTACGGTAAGGGAAATTGTCATCGTCGTATTCTTCTAGCGGATTTAAACTATCCCTCAACTGTCTGAATCTTCGGAATCAGCTTGTTATCCTATTCCTGTAACGTTCTATACTTCGAACTTCCATCCATGACACAAACTTTCACTAATAAAAGCGTTAAACTACTAAACCTACTCATGACCAGGTCTAAGTTGCTATTGTTTGCAAGTCGGTGTTTAGACACCGCTTAGGCGAGGTTTAAAATAAAGGACGTTTAAATAATCCGGTTCCCCGGTTTAAACCCGGTTTAGACCAAGTTCTTAAGCGATGTCTAAACGTCGTTCAAATAATCGGCCCAATATGTTTGCCTAGTAAAGGTGGGGCAAGAAATAACAAGCCAGGATGGCAATGACAGCAGCGTATAATAAGGAGGAGTACAAGACCGTGTAGCAGCGCCGAACTAAAGGGCCGGAATGGTCGAGAATGGCGTATAACTAGTACCCCTCTCCTCCCTCTCTGTTTTCGCGCGGCCACTTAGGGCCTCCACAGACTAGAGAGAAAGTTGTCGACAACTATTTAGTTATCGATCGTAAAGAGTTGTCAATAACAAAACAGCCAGTGTGTGAAGCTAGTTATCGATAACTAAGGCCTTGGTTATCGATAACTAGCTTCACACACTGACTTTTTTGTTATCGACAACTTTTTATGATCGACAACTAAATAGTTGTCGACAACTATCTCTTTAGTCTGTGGAAGCCCTAAGGGAAAGAGGGACTGATCGTCGTATTAAGCACTCATCACATAACAACCTAGTCCAGTTCTGGCCCCTCTCTGTCACGCAACGCTACGCTCACGTCAAGGGTCCAGGGACAATTGGGATCAGAGCACCCTTATATGAAACTCAGATCAGATTCAGTGTAGTTTTAAAATATACGCAGCCTGGACTTGACGGGCCGGATTCACGAAGCCCTTCTAAACTGAGATGTATCCTAAGTATTTTTTTTTTTAACAATAGTCTATTGTTAGGAAACAAAATACTTAGGATACCTCTTAAGGCGGGACTTCACCTAAATGCCATTTTTCTGCGGCTTAACATGGGTTAAATGGAAATATCTCGTTCACGTTTCAAGCAATCTAAAACCTCTATGCTCATCCCATGAATCTATGTTATGGGGTGTTTTGTAAATTTTTGGGTGATTTTTGGGTATATTTGAGAGGAAATAGTTTTTCTCAAAGGATTGTAAAATTTAGGGAAATGAGAAATATTGAAGATTTGATGTAGTTTTAAAATTTGAATTTGAAGTTAAAAATTAGTAGATTGACATTGACAGACAGTTGATACCCACGCGAGAGCACCCGCGTGGGTATCAACTGTCTCAAAATTATTTTCTTTCTTCTATTCCTTCTTTAAACCTCTTAAAATTTCCTTCAAATTTAGGTGAAGTCCCCCCTTAACTTAGGATGGCTTCGTGAATCCGGCCCCCGGACACAAACGGCTTCACACTAAACCAGGAATATTATTATTAATGATCAATGACAACATCCTTTGGGTTTAGTCTTCGTTTATTTAATACAAATGATACCAAATTCTTAATGTCATCCTAAGTTTGCATTTTAATGCGGCAGGTTATATTTAGTTTTAGTAAACCGTTCATGCAGTAAGTGTCTTAGGCATCTTGACACAGCAACACATCCCTGTCAGAAAAAAACAACAACAACAGGAAAATGCGTTAATATCATAAAAATTGTATTTTGTAAAAAAGCCGCCTGCAGTTTTTGAGTCCTTTTGAATTAGTAGTGTGTGTCTCGAGGCCTGAAAGCTGAGTTTTCAAGATATTTACCGGTCATCATCACACACATTTTCCACTCCTTGTAGTGACTCATTGGTTGCCCTGAAAATTGAAAAAAAGATTGAAGAATTTAAATATCAAGTCATTTCAAAGAATAAAATCTAAAAAAAATGAGTAAATCACTTATTTTAGTTTGGAGGCCGGGAAGTATAAGAAAATGTAATTAATATTCTGCTCGTACAAAATAAAGTTATCTATGCTTCGTACGTTACGTGTAAGCAGTCTGGTAAAATACTAGAGGGGGGGGGGGGGGGGGGGGGGGGGGGGGAGATGGACAGGAATCCCATCCAAAGGAAATAGTATTACTCCACCACACTTTACTTTACTGTCACGGAAGCAGGGCCCAGAAACAGACTCATATCTTAATCTTATTCTTAAAAATAAAAAGGATTTACACTGGGCAGCGTTACAAGGTGTGGTGTTGATGTTTATCTCTTCCGTTTTATACTGACCTCTGATATATGACTGGTTTTATATTCAGCTCCTTTTCATATCTCCTCCTGTGTGAAAACAAGCACACTTTGCAGCAAGGGCTTACTTAGCTGTTATGTAATTTTGAACGAGTACCTCTATCTTGCTAAACGCCCACCGCTGTTGCATGATAATAAATAAATAATATACCACGTAAATGTCCTTTCTAGGATCCCTTGACTGAATAGAGTTTAATTTTAAGTATCCATTGGCCGATTTTATCAAATCACCTCAAGTTAATTAATGTCATTGACTGCCGTTGGTCACTTACTGAACAATATATTTTGTATTATGTTTCTACTGTTTTCTACCTACATATCTGATCATATCTCACATAACGATACTCAATGCTAGCGGTTTTCGGGACGTTTGTCACATTTGAACCTAGTTATATGGCCTAAGGTTCCACGAGTCTCATGTAGCTCAGTGGTTAGAGCGTCTGACCGGTGTGCAGACGCTCATAGGTTCGACCTTCTGTTGGGAGAACTCGGGATTCCATTTCCGAGTAGTTTTTTGTCACCGACTGATTTATAAATCTCTCAAATTAAATTATGTATGTCAATACACGACATTCACCCTGTGTTGTTTAAACTTACTCACAAGAGAGAATTGAATTATATCATGATCATCATGGTAATACTCCTTACTATGTTTTAACGGTTTGGTCTAAACACTGTTTAACTAAACCTGGTTTAACTAAACCTGGTTTAACTAAACCTGGTTTAACTAAACCTGGTTTAACTAAACCTGGTTTAACTAAACCTGGTTTTACTACGCATGGTTTAACAAAACAATGTTTAACCCTTTTTTTTTTTAGTAAGTAAAGGCTTTATTGAGCATTATGATTACATACACAACTTTATACAATTTGATGCCCTACTTACAATACCTTACATTACATACAATACGATACTTACACTACTTACAATACGATACTTACACTACTTATAATACGATACTTGCACTGCTTACAATACAGTACTTACGCTACTTATCATACGATACTTGCACTGCTCACAATACAGTACTTACACTGCTTACAAATGCTAATTTATACTTACATAACAATACTTACACTACTCAGTTGCAAAAGCGATTTCGCTGCTTATATTGCGATTACTTACACTACATTGTTATTACTATATCTAGCCTCCTTAACTCAAACCAGTAGATATATTATTAATGAAAATAGATAAATTTAAATTCAATATAGCGAAAATAAATATATACTGAACATACTATTTTACAATTATTATTTCTATATTATGTAATTAGTCACGTTTACGTGTCATATGGCACTTATTATTTTACATTATATAATCATTATTATTTAATAAATGGTTTCCATTTTGCCTGAAATTTTTTCAAGCTCAAGTTGTTTTGAGCAGCTATGAGCTTTTCAGTGTTATATTTATTCTTAACTATAACTTCGAACGGTAAAAATAGGGGATTCGTTTATTCTTGCGACAGTTCCACAGATAAAGTTTACCTAAAATAATGAAGTAATTAAACAGGTCGGATTTCTTATCAAATATTCTTAATATAATATCCCTATATTCAAGTTTCTTTTGCTCTTTAGTTATTGTTAACCAATAGTTTTCAAACTCATTCCAAAATTTTGTAGAAAAAGTGCACTGAAAAAATAGATGTTGAACTGTTTCTTGAGAGGCTTCGCAAAAAGTACAAAGATCACTTTGAATCATTCCTATTTTTCGCTAATCGGGAATTCAAAACAAAATGTCATTTAATATCTTAAACTGAAAGCATTGTACAAATGTTTCAAGGGCAACCGATTTTGTCAACATGAACACTTTTCGAACTTCATCTTCATCGAGGCTAAATGTGGCCATAAAATTGGAGAATCCTCTGGACTGTTTAACCCTACACATGTTTCGAGTTTGGGTAAACGGGGTTGTCTCTTCGACCTTGACATCAGTGCTGAAAAATAAGCCAATCATCGTACGTGTTCAGTCTCACCTTTTCAAGTAAAAGAATCCAGCCAATAGCAAGGCGGCTACCAAAATACACAACACCACAGGCACGACAACAGCAGCAACGTTAACACCT
Organism: Desmophyllum pertusum; assembly: GCA_029204205.1. NCBI lineage: Eukaryota > Metazoa > Cnidaria > Anthozoa > Scleractinia > Caryophylliidae > Desmophyllum > Desmophyllum pertusum. Next base: position 538,337 of record MU826856.1, read on the forward strand.
GTCAAGGGTTGACAAACACTTGTCTGTCAATAAACTCAGAGAATGGGATGTCCCATAAAAGAGCTGCGTCACAGTTTGTGAATCTTTACAAATGTTGCCTACATTTTTAAAGTTCGACGTTTGTAATCCGTCTTAATCTTACCCAAGTTTAACTATCTTTGTTCCTTTTTGAGTTATTATTACCTCCTGAGTGTTTGTCTACCTTACTAAATCATTGTTTTGACGTTTCATTCTATTTGAAGAAAATATGTAGATTGAAAAGATGACTAAAGAAAGTATTACTCTGCCTCTTTAAATTATGGAGAGTCTTTCAAAACCGGAAGTTAATGTAAAAGGTTTCAGTCCCAATGAAGAACAAAGCCAAAGTACAATGCTTGTGTTACCTTTTGCCTGCTCATTTCCACCTCGTGCTTCCGCTGTGACATCAACTGGTTGCATGCTATTTGCTGACGTCATTTCCGGCGATTGTGAAGTTGTGCAGTAACGGACGCTTGGAAGTAATTAAATAGTTTCAATAACTGTTTCAGCTGTTACCTACGACCTTATAATCTTATTTCCTTTTCTTTAAAATGGAATGATAATAGTAATGACTCAACGGTTATCTGGACTCATCGTAATGATATTTGGAGCCTTATCGCATCACAACGGAGGGCGAGGGTAAATACTCCTATGTATAAGCAATGTTAAGTATTTTTCTTGTACTGTGATGTTGACATTACCTCAGTAGATACTGTCAAAACAAGAGGTCTGAAAAAGAGCATGGAAAATGATATGTTGTTCTGACATACAGTCAACCTCGTTCCCTAGGTCTCTCATCTTCCCGTAAGAATTTTGATAGAGTGCGGCAGACAGGTTCCCTATCCCCCACCCCTCTCTTTCCAGGTATCGCAGTAATTTTCAACTGTCTACCTATCTGCAATACTTATATCAATCATTGTAAAATACTGTACCTAAGCAACCGTAGATTTCTATCCTCATTGATATATAATTGTGCCACTCAACAGGCTTCAGTCGAATATAACGTGCTGTGATTGGCGGGCTCAAAATGTTGTATACAGCGGTGTCACTGTTTTGATTTCCGTCAAATACCTGACCAGGAGAAAACTGATTATAAATGTAAACTGGGAATACTTGTAGATACCAACTATCAGTTGGGTTTGTCAAATGCGAAGATGTAACCCCATAATGACTTCATGGTCCAGACCTTCTAATTATCTATTGCGTTTTACGTCGGATTAAGGAAATCCAGTATATCCGAGATCAGGCCATTTCTGCGACAATTTGCTAAAAGTATCCTCTACAGTGAGCATACCTTTGCTGAACTGTTTATTGCTTTTTGTAAAACTGGAACGTCACTCCGTCATTGCTGTACTGTAACCTGTATCTGGTCACCCACTGGTCGTATCCATTCCTCCCCTGGGTCGCTATATGTGTCACACGGGTGTAAGTACCAAGATCCACCTGAAGCCACTGGTTAAAGTCATTGACAAGAGCGCACCAGCCTCCTCGCTTGCTTCCATCTGCTTTAAAGTCCAGCCTTGCCTCTATTGCAGTATGAGTGCCATCCAGTTGTGAAGACGAGCTTATCTGGGCATCAGAGATTTCTTTGCTTTCCATGCCAAGTGCTGCGGCGCATCCTATTTTTTTTGGAAAGGAATAAGAATGCATGATAATAACGCTTTGCTTAATGGCAGTATGAAAATTTGTCAAATGTTATAACTCTAGTCATTAAGTGGTATATGTACTGTAACTGTTAGGAAAGGAAGTCTCCTAGATAAACCTAGAAAGTTAAGGCTTCGTGAGAATTCCAGCTTAAAATCGTGAAACTCTTGATAAGTAAAGATAGTTGATGTTGGGCAATAAAAAGAACATGAAGAGTTATCTTATTTTCCCAAGCCTTAATTTTCGCGATTTTCGCGATTCAAAAATATTCCCAAAATACATGTTATTCCATCCATGTTCCAATCCTAAGGCTGTCCATGTATTTTACAATAATTTCTATGATTAAAAGGGTTGTTGGATCCTAAAATAAACATAGAAGATCTTTTATCTCAAAAGCTTATTATCATTCACTCAAGAATGAATTGAACTGTTGAGATAAAGAAGGATTTTACCGAATTGCGATTGCTTTTGGAAACGGTCCACTGTGGACTTTGACAAAATTTGAAATAACTTGCAGGTGTAAAGGCTCATCCTTTGCAAGGAACCAACTAAACATACCTTGTTAGTTCAGTTTACAGCAGCTAAACTAAGGCCCCGTACACACTGATGCGTTTTCGTTTGAAAACGCATACTTTTCGATGCGTTTTCGCCTATCGTCCACACTACAAACGCTGAGCGTTTTCATCGAAAAGGCATACATTTGAAAACGATGTCCAGAGTGGAGACATTTGAAGAGTCGAAAACGGAGCTTTTCGAAAACGCATCAGTGTGAATGGCGAAAACGACTTTTGAAAACGCTGACGTCATTCGTCTATTTGTGGTATGCGCAGATGACTATTGTAGCGTTTTCGAGCGATGCGTTTTCGTTGAGTTTTGACGGGGTAAACGCTATGAAAACGATAGTGTGGACCATAGTTAATAGAGGGAAATGGTTATGAAGCCAGGCAAACTTCAAAGGAGCAAACAAAGAGGCCAAGATTTATGTTGGATGGTCCACGACCGTGCACAATCTTTTGTTTTGCGCTCATACACTATGCATGAATTACGTAACCGAAACGTTTCTATTGATTAGTTGCTTGAACACACGTAATCACCTATTGTATTTTGTCAGGTTTGTGCACGGTCAAGGCCAAAAAAAGCGAACAAAAACATATAACAAAGAACTTTGCCGGGCTTCATAACCATTTCCTTCTATTAACTATGTGTGGACGGGTAGCTTTTGATGCGTTTTCGATGAAAACGGAGCTTTTAGAAAACGCATTAGAGTGGACGAGGCCTCAGTCTGTCGACTTGGTAAATAATTTTGGGTCTCACTTGGGTACATAATGTTGGGTATGCAAAAAAATGGCCACAAATTGCCGCAAGCTTCACAAATTAGTAAGCAACTGTGTAGTACTGCGTGTGTCACGAACATAGGACCATAAAGAAACAATTCGGCTGATTCCCGACGGGAGTCGAACCCAAGACACACCGGTTGGGTTAATCACCGACTGTATTAATATTTAAGTTGGCCAAAGACAGACGCGGTGAAATACCTTTGTTGCTGCCCTACATGCCAGTAGGCATAATGGGTAGTAAGTAAGCAACGTCTTCCAATTAATACTTTAAGAACTTTATGGAGGCCAGTAAGGAGGATTTGTATCAATGGCATTGGCGCTTAATTCGTCTCGGTAAATATTCACCAATATTCATTAAAGGGTTAAGAATTTTAGCTATGAGAAACGGTTTAATTCGTCTAAACATTTTTAATGCATACATCAGAGTACAGTATAGATAACTGAAAGCTCGGTATTCTACTTTCATAATATTTGGTTAGAGAACAGTTTTTTCATCGGGTTTGTTCAATATGCTTAACCCTGTTGGTCTTTTTATTCTTGCCTGTAAGGACTCAGTCTATTGCTACTTTCATTACATATTTGTTTGAAGAATTCTCAAAAAATGCATGTTGTTTTTTTTCTTTTTTGAAACATTAAAAAAAGCTGCAATTAGGTAGCGGAGACCTTGATTACATTACACTCCTCTCTGTTTTTATTCTTTTTTTACGTTTTATTTCATTTTTGAATTAAATGATTATATTCTTACCTTGTTGACGGCTTTCCATGGGTGGAATTTTCAAAAAGATCTCGCTGGGTCCTTGGTATCTCTTGTGCTGTACTTGTGTGATCCAAGATGGCTTGTTGGGTTGTGCATAGCCAGCAAGAGCAAATGAACCTCGAAAGGCTGCTAGAATGGGATCCGTAGCACCCAGTCTCCTGAGAGCATCCATAGCTGGTGACACGTACGTTGACGCCTCGTCTTGAGTAGCGACCAGAACAATTTTACTGTCGTTAATAGAAAAATTAATTTAGAACATGTATTTCGAATTATTAACGCGCACTGGAGTTGCCTTTTTACATAGGGGAAAAACAATAATCGGTACCAATTTCGTTCAATTTTCCTTTGAAAAAACATTATCTTCGCTATACAGAACCTAAGCTATAGAAAAATATTTCCACTGAAGCCAGAAACATATTTAAAACAATTTAAATTCTTCATTCGCAAAACTGACCTAACAAAATTCTTAACACCAACCTCTGTAATTCCTGTACTTTATGCTCTACATAATCCCCACTTAGCTCAATGTAATATATATATAGCCGGTTTTAACGTTTAGGCTTTTAGGTATTTTCCAACTTTGCCTTTTTAGGCATAGGAATTTTCAATTTAGTTATTTGTTATTTTAGGTGTCCACAATTAGTAGAGGGGAATTTCCCCCTCAGCTTCAAATATTAGACACATTAATAAAGTTATTCATTCATTCATTCATTCATTCATTCATTCGTTCATTCATTCATTCATTCATTAACTGTAGCTTTATTGGTACTTACTCTCCATTTATGGCGTTAAGATAATCTCTTAATCTGACACCAGCATCGGGATCTCCGTATGTGTCAAAACCTTCTGACCCCAGCACTACGCCTACATGCGAATATAAAAATGTCAGTGCACCAGTTAGTGAATGATGTTCAAGATCTCTTTTCCGGTCAGGAGGTGTTGGGATTTTTTCTCCCTCTTCTATATTTTTCTTTGAAGCCAGCATTGCAGAACAGAAAGTCCTAAAAATATTATTTTGACTGAACATTTTAAATCTTATTTTTCTCTTAAATAAAATTCCAACATGGGTTTCATTTACAGTTGTTTATTACTTTATCTATCATAAGAAGTGATTTTCACCCGGAATTGAAATGTTAAAAGCTTCGAGAACAACAATAGTAGAAGACCGAGTACGCGGAGGGAGACTGGAAATTAGTCGTTATTAAGTCGTTTTTCTCAAAATCAATGTCAATATTTAGACAGTTATTATAGCTAAGCATTTACGCAAAATTAAACGAAAATCTGTAAGACAGATTTATTGTTAAAGTGGAAATTGTCGAATTTTGCCCATTTTGAATGTAGCTAAAAAAACTGTCTTACAGATTTTTTAATGTTTTGTGTGTAATTGTGAGTAAAGTACATTAATCGATTCTCATATTTTCATTATGGGTTGTACGGCACGTTTTCGAGTAATTCTGGATCAAAACCATTTTGCACGACCTCTATCTTGAGCATGAATACTGCTCGAGCGCGCGCTAATGTGACGCGTATGGCGCGTGCAAGCAACAGATAAAATTAATAGTAAGCACTTAATGACTGGACCAAGGGGAACAGTGAGTTTTGTTTCCCCGCATCCCACGTGACACCTTCTCGTCCAATCAAAAGTGGCACCTGAGTTGGGAGGTATAACAAGATTATTATCATGAGCACGCTCAGTTCGATTTATGAAAATCTTATCTCGAAAGTTTCGTTTCTTGGTGTTGCTTGCGTAATTATTACACGCGTAACTAAACTGACGACAAAGCGCGCGCAATTGTGTCTCCAAAAACTGTAGTAATATAAGCTTTATAAGAAACAAATTAGTAAACGGTAAAAATGTAAATGCATGATTATAGTGGTCATGCACATAGCTCACTCACTAGTATGCTTATTTCAAATCCCAAATAATTTTCTTAGAAAACCCAAATTAATATTCAAAATGCTATTACACTACCAACTGAATCTTAAAACGTAACGAGTTATGGATCACCGTTTTACAAATAAAACGTCATTTCCACCCCAACTTTATATTGTTTTTGAATTGATTTGTTTCTCAAGCACGACTAAACATTAGTTAACTTCAACATCTTCGTCTTCGTCATTGTCTGAGTAGATTTCTAACTCGATTGGGGGGGGGGGGGGGGGGGGGGGGGGGGGGGGCGTATTAAAAAATCTGACGTCTGAAGGGGGGCTTATTAGAGAGGGGGCTTAATTTATTTATTTATTTATTTACAACAATATTTATTCAGGAGCATCTAATTTAGCATGGCTAGTTTAAATAGAGCCCCGATTGACTATAACAATAATAATTTAATAGAACTTAATAGAGCTTTTACGGTACTATACCTGTTTTAGCATCCACAATGACAACATTATGGCCCCTCTTATGAGGCGAATGGTCCTTTCCATTCACCTGGATGTAAGCAGTGCCACAAACTCCAGTCTTTCCTGGATCATCGCAACCTTCGCTTCGAATATGAATATCCAGGAAGGACACTTCTATACAGAAACACAGAAAGTATTGAAATAAATTCCCATTATCAGTCACTCAAGAAATTGTCGCAACCCTCGTCTTTGTAACGAAAATATCCAATCCTTAGCGGACTTATCGAGAACGCGGTTCCAGGCCCGGGGGGGGGGGGGGGTACTCCCTAAAATGGACTATACGGGGAGGCTCCGCCCGAAATGGGTACCTTTTTCAGGCTAGGGGTGTATTAAAGGGTAGGGATTTCACGAGTTGAAGTATAGAAAAGGGTACGGCTGATTCATCCAAATATTTTAAGGGTTACTCAAGTGAAAAGTATAGAAAAGGGATGCAGTGTTTTTACTGAAGGTATGTGAAAGGGTGACCATTTTCTATGGAAGGTATATAAAAGGGTTTTTGATCCTAGAAATTACTGTATAATACCTTGACAACCGTAGATCTCTGTCCTCATTGATATATGATTGTGCCAGTCTACTGGTATTAACCGAATGTAACGTGCTGTGATTGGTGGGCTCAAAATGTTGTAACAACGGTGTCACTGTTTTGATTCCCATTAAACACCTAAATATAACAGGAAAGAAATAAGTAGCTTGTTATTTCGCAAAAACAAAACAGGAAGTATTATAGATAACTGACAAGTGGTAGTATCGCCACTAAAAATATGAAGTGCTGAAAAACAAACACCTTTGAACACGGTGTGCCTGTTGAAAGGCAACATGCAATTAACAGCTGACCGTAAAACTGTCGCTTATAAGCTCCGGGCTTATACAACTTCGTAAGGGGTTTTCGGTAGGCTTATAAACGGGGGGCTTATATCTGGGAGGGGGGGGGGGGGGCTTACGAGCGGAATAAAAAAACGTTTCAAAATGAGCTGATAAGAAACAAGTTGATGCAGGAATATCAAGATACGTTATCCACTTACTGGTCTTTAAGTCAGTCAATATATTGGGAACAAAAACAAATTTCAGGTACTGAGAACATTAATTACGCAAATGGAACACAATGACAGTTTACGACAGCGGCAGTTTACGGTATTTCGTTAACGTCCGTCCACAACATTGGGCACGGAACGTGCATGCTGAGGAAATACGACATTATTTGCCCAACAGAAATTATTTGTTATCAGATCCAAACTTCTTGATAGTTGTTGATCATGTTATTTATTCTTGTCATTGTATGCTTGACAATGTGTTAATATTGTAAGGGGAAATAAGATGTTTATCATTCTTGGGAAGTAAAGGTTTTATAATATTTCCAGTCGGATAAACAGGTATTTCCGTCGTCACACCATGCTATCAGAACAACCGCTTTCTAAAACGCTGAACGTAAAACGATGCTAAAAAAAACATGACGACACCTTCGCTAAACTGGCTCCTGACTCCTTGAACACATGGAAGGTCACTCCATCGTCACTGTACTGTACCCTGTATCTGGTCACCCACTGGTCGTACCCATTCATCCCTGAGTCGCTACACGTGTCACTGTGGTATAACTACCAAGATCCACCTGAAGCCATTGATTAAGACCATTTCCGAGAGCTGACCAGCCTCCGTTCCTGCTTCCATCTGATTTAAAATGCAATCTGGCCTGTCTCGGAGAGTTGTTATCCGACATTGAAGATGCACTTATTTGGGCATCAGTGATTGTTCCACTTTCCATGCCAAGAGGTGTTATGCAACCTAAGATGGTCGAACAAGACAAACAAGTATTTAGATTCCCTGGATTCTGTATCTACATTTGAATTTAGCCATTGCCAAGTGATCAAAAAATTTCAGGGTTGGCCGGACGTTTGGGTGTATATACGGTATATAGAGGTGTTTTTAATTTGGTACACGGTATTTTTACGCTAAAATATGGGTATTTAGTATATTTTGGAGATAACGTAATATATATCAAGTCCCTTCCATTTATCCATAATCTAGAACATAATTAATATGGAATTTTTTACCATCTAGTTTGAAATCCTGTCATTCACTTGCACAATTTAAATCCTACTTACATTCATTATATTTGTTAAAATTACCTACTTACAACCCCCCCCCCCCCCCCCCCACCCCCCCGACAGCATAAGTATATTGGTATACGCTATTCTGGTATACGCGAATCTATTTTAGATATATTATTACATCATTATTTATTGTGATGAACTTTTGATATACACTTAGTTATATAGTTTTAGTATTTATTTTTGACTAATGACATCATGTAAAGCGTATTTGGGCATTTTCTGGGGAATGCGCTATATTAAGAAACAAATTTAACGACAGCTATATTAAAACTGTCTTAAATCAGTTTAGCTATTTGAAACTGCTCTCTTTTCCTCAATATTCAATGGATATAATTTACAGTTGTGCTAATTTTAGCCTGCTCTTTTGAGTTTTGGAATTACTATATTTATATTTCGTTTTAGGATGACTAGCTCACTGCACAAAAAATTGCCGTTGACCCACGCCTATGACTTAGTGTCAAAGGTGACAAAGGCCATCTTTGCCATACCTTTGACTGTAGGTCAAAGGTGACAAAGGCCGTATTTGCCATACCTTTGACTGTAGGTCAAAGGTGACAAAGGCCGTATTTGCCATACCTTTGACTGTAGGTCAAAGGTGACAAAGGCCGTATTTGCCATACCTTTGACTGTAGGTCAAAGGTGACAAAGGCCATCTTTGCCATACGTTTGACTGTAGGTCAAAGGTGATAAAGACCATCTTTGCATACCTTTGACTGTAGGTCAAAGGTGACAAAGGCCATCTTTGCCATACCTTTCACTGTAGGTCAAAGGTGACAAATGCCATCTTTGCAATGCCTTTGACTGTAGGTCAAAGGTGACAAAGGCCGTCTTTCCAATATCTTTGACTGTAGGTCAAAGGTGACAAAGGCCGTCTTAGCAATACCTTTGACTGTAGGTCAAAGGTGACAAAGGCCGTCTTTGATTCTGGTCAAAGATAGTACGTCTTTGACCTTAGTCAAAATTGGAACGTAGGTGCTGCCAAATTTGACTTTTACTGGATCAAAGGTACTTTTGATTGCGGTCACAGCTGTTACTGTCAAAGGTGTATATAAAAATTGTATGTTTTGAGTGCTGATTGACGATATCAAAGTGTTGTTTACCTTTGACGTCTGTGTCAATGATAGTCGTCCATCTTTGTTCAATTCAATTCAATTCAAGTTTATTTGCCCCATGATTGATAGTTACAGTAGTGTAAGTCATAGTTATGATAAGGGAGCAGGAGCTCTCAACAAACCCTTCTGGGCTTACAAGGAGAGCCCTGTCTTACCTTTGATGCGAATCAAAGGTAAGACAAAGCCAACTTTTTGTACCGGCTAAGTCACAGCAAATGCTAGTAAACTAAGAAAAAAATCATTGGAAGTTCAAGATATACCTGGACAACCGTAGATTTCTATCCTCATTGATATGTGGTTGTGCCACTCTATCGGCATTACCCGGATGTAACGTGCTGTGGTTGGCTGACTCAGTTTATTGAATACAACACTGTCGCTGTCTTCATTTCCATCAAACACCTAAAGGATAAAGGAGTGGTCAAACAGATGATAATTCAGTTACTATACCCGTCTGTCAGTTATTGATACAATAAAACCCCGCGTATTAGAACCCCAAATGGTTCTTGTATATTGGATGTCTAGTGAAAAATCAGGCTGTTTAGGTTCTTATTAAATAGGTTCTTATTTTTACATAGTAAATACTGCTTGCTGCTGTAATTTATTATGGGTGTAGTGTATATATTTGATCAGTAGATAGGCAATCACATTTCTACCGTACATTGTGATTATGGACCTCCAAAGCATATTTTGGTCTAAGCCTGTGTTTTCTGAGTTTTACTAATTTTTCCAGATAAGAACCTGCTTCATTTATCAAGCTAAAGTGGTTCTTATATATTGGGGTTTTAATCTGCCAAATTTCAGCCTGCAGGTTCTTAATCCACAGTTTCTTATAAGCGGGGTTTTACTGTACTAAGCAATAGTACCACCTAATGCCGAAACTAAACTGGAGTGACATTTTCGGACAGAAAGGGAACCTTAATTATTCCCTGTGAGGCCTCAACTGAAACATGCCAACAAAAACACGAAGCGAGACTGAACATCACTGAATTCTATCAAAATTTGCGTTTGAAGATATTTTTATTCTGGGACGCGCCTAAAACATGAAATTAATTCATTCACTCCGTTAAGCCCCACGAGTGAACAGCATAAAATGTCTCCACATAAGATCAGTGCATGATCAAAACACACTGGCGAGAAAAAATAAGGAAATAGCGACACCAAAGAGAAGATAAATTTTCTTGACAGATGTATTAAAATTAATCCTCCCAAACACGCTATAATAAATTTATGATGACCACTTAAGAGAATTTTAAGGCTAAAAGAGTTATATATAAACATCTAGTATTTGAGTGTCTATGCTACAAAATGTATAATGTCCGTTTAACCGTTCATCTTTGGATAAACTATATTCCAAAATATGTATGTCAAGTTGAGAGTATGAGTATACCTTTGCTGAACTGTTTTCTGCCTTCTTGTAAACATGAAGGCCACTCCAGCATAACTATACTGTATCCTGTATTTGGTCACCCATTGGTCGTACCCATTCCTCCCCTGAGTCGCTATACGTGTCACTTTGGTGTAACTACCAGATCCACCTGAAGCCATTGACCAAAGTCATTTCTAAGGGCTGACCAACCTCCAGCCTTGTTTCCATCTGCTTTTATGTGCAACCTCGCCTGGCTTGGAGAATGAGAGTTATCCAATTGTGAAGAGGCTTTTATATCTGCGTCAAAGATTGCTCTGTTTTCCATACCAAGAGGAGCTATACAACCTGAATTTGTTAAAAAGGAAAAGAACGATTTATACAATGACGAGCTAATTTTACAGATGGTCAAGGACACCACGCTTAATTGTTGTTTTTACTTGGTGACATTTTCGCGAAATTTAATACCCTTTGAAAATATTGTTTTCCGTGAAATCGCGAAAATCAATTCTCGCGAAATATGGCATTGTCATTTCGCGAAATTAATCGCATTTTGTACGGAACTACTTTTTAACTGGATTTCGGCGAACATAACGGAACCCAATTAATTATACATGAGGGGCACACATTATCACTTAACCAGCACGAATAATACATATAGTACAATGAGTAGTAATGTAAATACCTTGACAGCCATAGAACTCCATCCTCATGGAAATGTGTCCATTCCACCCTACTGGTCTCAGTCGAATATAGCGTGCTGTGATTGGAGGGTTTAACTTGTTGTATATAATGGTATCACTGTCGTGATTTCCACGAAAAGCTAATTAAAATAACAGAAAAGAAGAGAGAAACCGAGCATGGTAAAGGTTACAAGTGACACTTGCTGCATTACCGAAAAATGTGGTTTATAAAAGCCAATAGCAGATACGGAGTACACAAATATATATGGAAATAGTATGCAAATTTTGGTTTAAAAATAGCCAACTCACTTGTCTGATGTGCCGCATTCCAATAGAAGATGATTACTTCTGGTTGGATATGAACATAACAACCGACAGCCAACATAACATTACGAATAGAACGGTTTTCGATTGACTAACTAAGCTCTCTAATTCAGGTCAGAAAAGTAACACAAGATGTTGTAACCAATCAGAGCAAACATGCTGTTTTTGAACCAATCAGGGAAATCCAAACCGATCACGGTTGGCTTACGCGCATTTTCCCGCGCTTGGCAACGGTTGCCTGGCCATGTTTACGTCGATTCTGGTGGCTCTTTGCTTTATTTGCTTGATTGTACAGAGTGATTTACAGTTTATGTTAGTTTACGAAAGTCATTTGCCGTCAAAAGCAGTAAAGCCCGGCGTATCACATCGAACGTTCGGAAATCGAACTCAATCGAACTAAATCGAACGATTGAGTTCGATTAGTTCGGTCATCGAACGAAATCGAACTCGCAAAAAAGAATCGAACAAAATCGAACGTTCGGTTTTCGAACTCTTGATTATAACTGATACGTAATAGAATCAGAGTCGGACAGTCAAGGCCATCTAAAGTTTTGTTTCCTATATTTTCATATATTCTGAGTTTGTTCTTTTTATTACAAGAACAATGTGAAAAATGCTTAGCCTGCGAAGCAGGCTAAACATTATCTTGATTGATGTAAGCTTAAGGCTAGAAATGTCATTTTCGCAAAAGAGTTCAAGTATAATCATAATTTTCTCGATTACTAAGCACACAACGTTTTCGTTCCATAAGTAGCTATAAGTTTCGGACACATGTCCTGGATCGTAGTATGGATTCCTTTCAATTCCAGCGTAAGACGGATTTCCCTGGCTTGTCGCTTCACCAAAATTGTGTAAATATTCACGGGAAGTTATTAAAACTCCTCCGCCAGCTCTCCATCCGTCCTTTGGGTCATTTGCTGGACTGATGACATTCGATTTCGTTCGATTTGGTTCCGAAATCGAACTCACAAAAACATTATGTGTTCGATTTCGTCCGATGACCGAACAAAATCGAATTCAATCGTTCGATAAAGTTCGATTGAGTTCGATTAAGTTCGATTAAAATTTCGTTCGATTTCGTTCGATGTGATATGCCGGGAGTAAAGACGACATGCATAAACATGCACACCTTGGTGAAATGTCCCTTGGTTCCTTGTAAAACTGAAAAGTCACTCCGTCATCACTGTACTGTAATCTGTATGTGGTTACCCACTGGTTAACTGCATTCCTCCCCTGAGTAGCTACACGTGTCACTGTAGTGTACCAGCCAAGATTCACCTGAAGCCATTGGTTAAAATCATTTGTACGAGCTGACCAACTTCCTTGCTTTCTTCCAGCTTTCTTAAAATGCAACCTGGCCTGTCTTGCGGCATGATTGATATCATATTGTGAAGATGCGGTTATTTGGGCATCAGAGATCGCCTCCACTATCCATGCCAAGAGGTCCCATACAACCTGAATTTATTGAAAGAAAAATTAAGGAAGTAGGTAGGGTAAATGAGAACTAAATATATAAATCGGGTAATAGAACCCCCAGACAGAACAAATACTACAACTCAACAGTGGAGTTAACACGACGCGTGCAATTTCATTATTTAATTGGTCGGTGATTTTTATTTGTACAGTACACGTACACGTGCACAGTAGATGCTATGCAATAGGCCCTTTGCATAATACGGTCACATGACCATGTCAGTCATAAAAATAGGTGGTAGTACAAAATGGTTGCCAGAAATGGTGCATGAGCATGATGAAATTAGTAAGGTTGCCAATTTGAGACCGCTGATATGTAAGCGTGAGATTTTATAGTGGTTTGAAAGTTTGCAAAATTTAAAGGATTTGTATGGCTGGATGGCAAGGCTTGCCATCCAGCCATACAAATCCTTTAAATTTTGCAAAGGGCCTATTGGCATTTTAAACCACTAGGCGTCATCACGTGATAATTCTCCAGTAACGATTTACAATGCGACTAATATAAGAGACTGAAGAGAGGTTCAAGGTTCAAATCACAGAAGTCACTGTACCTGGACAACCGTAGATCTCTGTTCTCATTGATACATGATTGTGCCAGTCTACTGGTATTAACCGAATGTAACGTGCTGTGATTGGCGGACTCAGTATATTGTACACAACGCTATCGCTGTCCTGATTTCCATCAAAACACCTAAACAACAGATATATAAACATAATATTTGACGTCACTTAACATTTATAGTTATTTATGATCAGTTGTCGATATCAAATGTCCCATGGGGTGCCAAAGACTGCGACTTGTTTTAGGGTTCTTTCCTTTGTAATTTTTACTGTAAAATCATTGTAATGAAATGTTAGTACTGACTCCACCGGCCACAGGATAAACAGCCATGGAATTTCTCAATACTAAAAGTCCAAAGGCCAAGTATTCCATAAGTTGGTAGAAATATCGCTTGATTCCTCGACAGCCATTAATTTAAAGCTTTTAAAATTGAATTATTACAGTCGGGAGAATTAATAGTGCCTTTTCAGCTCGGAATCGGCAGTTTTCTGGCTCTGTCAACGACGTTGCTAAACAACATGACGTGAAAACTCTGTAAGTAGTCGCCAGGCGAGTGCTCCCCCCTATTTTTTTGCAGAATAAGAATCGGAAACTTTTAGAGTGCGTCTTCGAAGTAGTACTAGTTTTTCCTCAGACGGAATGATGCTAATATGGGAATACCTTTGCTGAGCTGTCGCCAACATCCTTGTAAACTTGGAAGGTCACTCCATCATCACTGTACTGTAACCTGTATTTGGTCACCCACTGGTCGTATGCATATCTCCCCTGAGTCGCTACACGTTGTATTCTGGTGTAGCTACCAAAATCCACCTGAAGCCATTGATTATGATCATTACTAAGAGCTGACCAGCCTCCAGCCTTGGCTCCATCTCCCTTGAAATGTAACCTGGCCTGTGGCGCGGAATGGTTGCCATCCTGTTGTGAAGACGCTTGTATTTGGTCATCAGAGATTGCTCCATAGGCCATTCCAAGAGGTGCTATGCAACCTAAGTTACGGTGAAACAAAAAAATTACCGTGGTTTTATATCGATCCAACAAACATCATGGAATATGTCTCCTTCCAGAGAAACCGAAATAATTATCAAAATAACTGAATATCTGACGTGCCAAAGTTTCGATTTTATTTAAAAACCTTCCTCAGGGCAACTGAGGAAAACAAACAAAGTAAACGTTTACATACCGTACAAGCTCTTTTTATATCAGATGTTTAATTGTTTGATAAGACATTCGATTCATGGTTTTGGCACAGTTTAGTTTGTTTGTGTAATTTAGTGGGTTCCTTAGAGTGATTCTTATAATCTTAGCTTTTAAGCATAGAACATATAGTTTTTTTTTAAAGGTGGGTGCTCTTGATTACTTTCGGCAAAATAAGTATATCTTTCATAGTAGAATATATATTGTTTAAGACTATAATAATAAATACGAACAAAGGTTTGAACAAAGGTTTGAAAAAATTCACACCAAAATTAAATTTAACCACAACAGATATACTTGGACATCAAAAACGTGCCATTTCTGCAATATAAATAGATCATCGTAGAATACCTGGACATCCATAAATCTCTATCCTCATTGATATACGATTGTGCCACGTAACGGGTTTGAATCGAATATAGCGTGCTGTGATTGGTCGACTCAGTGTGTTGTATGCAACGGTGTCATAATCCTGATTTCCACTGAACATCTAAATATAACAAGAAAGCCACAAGCAGGACATACGTGTAAATATATTTTAACAGACAAGCGTGTTCATCGTCAAATATAAATGACAAAAACTTTCCAAGGCCTACGAAAACACTTCATGAAAATATACAGGGTTATCGAAGAAGGTGCAGGGGCGGATCCAGGGGAAGGTTATTAGAAGTTCAAGATGCCGGAAATGCCTTATTTTACAATCTACATGTTTACTATTTTTTGGAGGAGCATACTCCCTGACCTCCTGAATGAGTCGCACTTTTGGTGCTCGTACTTGCAAACTCCCTCTTTCATAAAATCCTGGATCCGCCCCTGAGATGTATCATGCTGAAATATAACATATTCCTCACTAGTTTCTTCTGTTTTGGTCTGCGGAACAATGAACTGCATAAAAAAATCAACCAAGATCTGTTCACTAGTTATGCAACTGACGAGATTGTCACTTCACTCTGATTGGCTATTTAAACGCGAGATACCTTCATCACTTTTCACTCTATTTGGTTTGCAAATGGGCGTGACTTTTCCATTCTTAACTTACACATAGCCAACGGAAATTTAATGGAATCAAATTAACGACATTTGTGTTCAAGATGTCTATCCAATTTAGTGTGTTTTCTTCAGAGTGCGGTAAATGTACGGAATCCGTAATAATTTACTTCCTCATTGAGATGTTGACAACCGGTGGGCATACCTTCGCCACATTATCCCATGGTTCCTTGAAAAAGTGAAAGCTGTCTCCATGATCGCTGTACTGTAACCTGTATTTGGTCACCCATTGGTCGTATCCATTCCTCCCCTGAGTCGCTACACGTGTCACACGGGTGTAACTACCAAGATCCACCTGAAGCCATTGGTTGAGATCATTTCTGAGAGCCGTCCAGCTTCCTCCCTGGATTCCATCTGCCTTGGAATGTAACCTTGCCTGCTTTGCGGAATGAGTATTATCCAGGTGTGAGGACGCGCTTAGTTGTGTATCAGAGATTGCTTGATTTTCCATACCAAGAGATGCAATGCAACCTGAAATTGAAAATGGAAATAAAGTATCATTGTGGAATAAATTAAATTGTCATTTCATTTTGTAATTCAATTTGCTTTTTCTTTCTTTTAATGGCCTAGAGTCTACGGCGTCCCCCTTAAATGCAAAAGTAACTACCTACAAAAAGATGGTCTGCACGTGCACGAATTACCATGTACCGTGTTTTGCTTCAAATGATATTCAGCTCATGATGTTTTATCATATTGGCTCTTTTACAACTTTAATAAATAAGACGTCCATTTTCGACACACGCACGCCACAATTCACACATGTTTTAACCCTTTCACTCCTAGAGTCAAACCTTGAGATACGGTTGTAACTTTTATGTCTATGGATGAAACCATACACGGTGTGTGACCATTCAAATTAAAGCTATTGAGCAGCACTTTCAAGTGGTGCTGCCGTTTGTTTTCTTCAGTTTTGAACTTAGCACTCTTGGAAGTGAAAGGGTTAATGGCCACTTTTGACACTTTCCGAGAAGTTGAATCTAAATTGTCCGCCAGACATGACTAAAAACTGTTCTTGTGTACAGTGTTTCAATAAAGCAAATCGGCGTAACTAAATCGTGAGTGGTCCATATTGGGAAGTTTGCCAATATGATAAATACGCAGTACTGCATGTCTTCCTTTGTAAACATAAACAACAAACAAAGGCAGCGCGCACTTGCCACTAGTTGAATCATTGTGAAATACCTGGACAACCGTAAAGCTCAATCCTCATCGAAATATGATTGTTCCACTCCTCTGGCATGAGCCGAATGTAGCGTGCTGTGATTGGCGGAATCAATTTGTTGTACACCACAGTGTCACTGTCTTGATTTCCATCAAAAACCTAAACATAATGATTGTAAATAATAACTGAGTATTCCAAGAGCTCAAACAAAAAAGGTTTCTAGATATATTCAGACAAAAACAGAGCCTATAACGAGTAATTAATATTTTGCTTCTTTTGTTTACGTTTCCTGAGCTCCATAATTGGTCTAAGATACTGTCCTGTCGACCAATCACCTGAATTGGCATAGGTTCTAAAAATGACCATGCATACCTTCGCTGAGCTGTTAGCTGTTCCCTTGTACAAATAAAAGGTCACTCCATCATCGCTGTATTGTAACCTGTATCTGGTCACCCACTCATTGTATGCATTCCTCCCCTGAGTCGCTACACGTGTTACTCTGGTATAACTACCAAGATCCACCTGAAGCCATTGGTTAAGATCATTTGTGAGAGCTGACCAGCCTCCTCTCTTGATTCCACTTATCTTAAATGCAACCTGGCCTGTCTTGCGGAGTGGTTATCATCCAGTTGTGAAGAAGCACTTATCTGGGCATCTGACATAGTCTCACTTTCCATACCAAGAGGTGCTATGCAAGCTAAATGGGTTAAAATGGAGCTATGATAGTGGTAATGCACTTAGCTCAAGGCTTGTTTACAAACATGCAACTCAAACAAACGAAACAAATATTTAAAATAAACAAAACATGGTTGAGAATACCAACTGTTAGGAGACTGACCAATTGGCTATTGATTTTGGTTTACAATAACAACAATCGCATAAATTACTGTATAATACCTGGACACCCGTAGATCTCTGTCCTCATTGATATGTGATTGTGCCACTTTACTGGTATTAACCGAATGTAGCGTGCTGTGATTGGTGGGCTCAATTTGTTGTATACAGCGGTGTCTCTGTCGTGATTTCCATCAAGCACCTGCACATAACAGGAATCATGATTTTAATTTAGTTTCCACACCGTATGACACTAGGGGGAGACTTTATATGGCACTGATGTTCACCTTCATTTCACCTTGCCTTCAATGTAAGGATTTAAAATAACTGATTTGGTACAACTAATGGTGTCCAATTTAAAATGTCCTTAGTTATAGTTAAGTTATTACATCTTGACGTACATAGTACATTTATTTTATAGTCATCGTGGTACCTAGCAGGATATTTGAAGTAATCCGGAACTGATTAGCTCAACGAATATTGTTTTATAAATACTTCACTAACTTTAGGTTAAACTTCGGTATTGTACTTTGCAAAATTTTATAAATCGACTGAGTGATTTTCAGTTCGATCTAAATGAAGCGTGATTTGTATGGTGGCAACGGTGGCAAAATGTCTGGCGCGGTGTTCAGTTAGCAAGTTGAATGAAACTAAGAGAGCAAGACAGAATTTTCTTCGGATATCTTCACTCTGTGTCTTCTAAAGTTTTGTATATTCTGGAAAATTGTGCAAATGGTTTAGCTTAAAATGAGAAGATCCGAAAATAATCGTGGAGCTGAGCATTATATTCATTTTACAAATCGAACGGAGCCGAAGGTTTCACTTGTTTACGGCGGGCAAATGCTTGACGAAACTGCCGTATTTTAAAAGCTTCTTTTAAAACCTTTGTCCTGCAGCTGGAACTGACAAGCCTCTTCGAAATACAAGGTAACAATACTGAATAGGCAAATTTAAACTTGTGGTGTGAAAAGGTTTTCACTTTTTGGACGAATTTGTGTCCGTAAGTTCTTTCAGGCTGCCTTTAGTACTCGTTTTTACTCGCATTAGTTGTACATTTACAGGCATTTCCCATTAAATATTTCGTTCAAACGTCGTGCATTATTTATTAGACTTAACTTTTGTTTGATTTAGAAGGGCCAAGGTTTTTAACTTAATGATTTTAGCCATCTTTTTCAAATTTCACTGTCTCGCCGAACAAATCGTCCAGCACAAAATTGTCGAGCTAGCGCATTATTTACCATATTTGGTCACAAAGGGTGTTATGAGCTGATAACATGGGAGCAAGGAGCAAATCAGAAGGCCAGAAATGCAATAACAGTGATTGAGTATTTACAAGAGAATTTAATAAGTATAATTAATACATCTGGGCCCGTTGTTCGAAAGCCGATTAACGCTAATTCAGGATTAAAAGTTAATCAAGCTTTAAATTTCTCTTGTATAAAAGTGTTTTTCTTTGCTAATGTTTTGTAAAGTTTAGCATTAGTCAAAGTCAAAACAGAAAGACGAAAAATATAAACAGAAAACCTCACTGAAAAGTTACAAAACAGAAATCAATATTCACGCTAATCCTGGATTAGCTTAATCGTCCTTTGAACAACCCGGCCCTGGAGTGACTATGATCTATTCCAGTCAAGAGAGGATTATCAGGATCCCCGTGCCCCAAGATAATTTTTTGAAGTCCATTAATAGTTTCGCGCCATATTATTCTCTTAGATCATTTTTTTTAGCGAAGAATGAGCTGATTGTTATGGTTGGGGAAAATTTGTTAGTTTATAGGTGGGTGTTTATAGGTGTAAACTTTTCTTGGTAATTCCGCTGACCAGCGCATAATGCCTGGGAAATCACAACACTAAACAACACTGCGGGCGCAATATTTGGTAGTTATTGGGGGTCGGGTGGGTCGGGGTAGTTGCCCGATCGCACAGGAAAACAAAATGGCGGATTGCTTACGATTTTTCAGGACGGTATTTCTCTGAATTTTCTCGTCTTACACATTTAAAAGATAGATCTTTTAGGAGTTCCTATGCCAACAAACGTATACATTCTGCAATTCTTTCGTTCCTCGGTTTGAGAAATGTTTCTTTCACAAATTTACATCATGTTTCTTTATACAACTTCATTGAAGCACCGGGAACAGGACGGTTCCAGCAGGGAATATTTTAGGCAAACTACGCACATTGCCGCGTTCAACTGATCTTTGGTAAGTACGGTAAATGTTATTTCTAAGTTTGATTTATAACAAAAATTAATTAAGCTTATTGTTTAACTGTACTAATCTTTTGATTCCAATTCCAATATAAAAAGTACTTAAACTTTTGTAATTTGGCATTCGAAGGTGTACAATTCGATCGATCGATCATCGATCGATAGGCTTTGAACCGAAAACAAATAAAATGTAATGTATTTGAATAAGCTTAAATATTTTGGCTGCACCTTTATGCTTGTTATTGTGTAGACCTTAAGTTTATTCATAGTTTATTTTCCGTGTAGAAAAGCAGGCTTCATTGATCTGAGGCTTGTGTTTATAATAGCATATATTATTATAAATTTCTCTGATGGATTTTTCTACTATAGTTGTATTAAGTTATATTGTATGAATAAAGTCCCTATCTAAATCAGTCTATAAACACAAAACATTCATTACCTCTATTACACATACTTATGAATTGTAGATAATATTAATTTTGCACTAAGACGCCTACATGCACCTTCACATCTAAAGCCTGGTTTTTACTTGGCACACAAGTGCAAGTGTCCAATAGTCCATTTTACAGTTGTGTGCTTAGAATCCAGGCCTTTGAACAGAAGTGAGGCTGGAGGTGACTTTGTTGTGATACAAACCTTCCTTCTTTTCAAATGTAAATTATTCTGTTCTTATGTAAACTAGTTTCTGATCTCTATCATCTCATGGTCACCCCTAACCTCGCTTTCATACAGAGGCTTGGTTACATTTCACAGAACTGTAAAATGGTCTATTACATGTAAACTGAGAAGCACAAGGATGAAAACATTTTGATTGTTCTACTTGCTCTTGCATTTCAAATCGGATCAAACTCCCCCACCTTTGACAAATTATATGGTGTGCGACAAATGCAGACTGCAGACTAAATTATATCCCTATAAGTATACTTATTATTATTATTACTTGGTTGTGTATTTATGAATCATTGATTGGCAAGTCAAATTCCAGAGGGTGGGAACAGCAATGGAGGTCAAATGCCCCTTATATGCCCAGCCATCACCCTCCCCTTCATTAATAGGTTCATACATAAATACCAGAGTCAAACCAGAAATTGAAAATAATACTAATCAATAATTATTTCAAAGCTATTGTGTTTTGGTATGCAATAGTGGAACCTATAGACACATTGGAGCTTCAAAATAATTCCATTTTGTCAGATTTAAGCTGTTTCCTAATATATACAGTGGAATCCCCATTTATCAAGCCTCCAATTCAAGGGATTTCACTGGAAGGGCCAACAACTGCATTCAATGAATGTCATTAATATCAATTACATTCTGAGCTGGCTCATAAGAGCCTTTGATTTACTTATGGACCTACTGGCAATTATAAATTGCGGACATACCTTCGCTAAACTAAAGTTATCTCCATTATCACTGTACTGCAACTTGTATCTGGTCACCCACTCGTCGTATGCCTCACTCCCCTGAGTCGCTACACGTGTCACTCGAGTGTAACTACCAAGATCCACTGAAGCCATTGATTACGATCATTACTAAGAGCTGACCAGCCTCCAACCTTGCTTCCATCTGCTTTAAAATTTAACCTGGCCTGACTTGGTGAATGGTTGTCATCCAATCGTGAAGAAGCGGTTACTTGGCATCTGTGATCTCTCCATCTTCCATACCAAGCGCTGCAATGCATCCTAGATTGGTTGAAATGGTATAGATGTCAGAAAAAGCACAGTTATCTGAAGCTGTTTTCACAACATTTTAAAGCATTTTTTGAGGGATATATCTTATCATTGGTGACTAGACTACAATATAAACGAGATCAGATCTGCGCGGAATGATATTATTCATCTGGTTTTGCAGTCCATTGAGTCAATGGAGTTGCTCGTAATCAGCGAACGATTTTACATTACCTGGAACCATGAATAATACTCATTTAGGCGCGTATGAGTTAAATACTATTCCTAAAGGAGTTATGGAGTAATCGCCCTAGTAACGAGAGTGCGGTCCTTGATATTTAATAAAACTGCTTGAATTAGTAATAAAAGTTATACCACTGCCACCTCTATCGAGTAACTTTTAAGCGTATCAGTATAACTATATCGATAAAGAAGTCTGCATGAAATAACGGATGCTTGACTATTTTAAAACTAGTCCGAACCACTAAAAATAGTTTTCAAAACCACAACTCCCGGACCATCAGCTTCTCTTTGGTTCGAGTCTTTGTAATTGAAACTGGGAATGTTTTTGGACTGATATACAATGAAGTTCGTATTTTCCGCAGTCATTGTATTGCTTGTTGGGCTAACGTGGTGTAGCCCTTTAACCACTTTCACTCCCAGAGTCAAACCTTCAGTCAATAAATATGGTTGTACTTGGTACTGTTTATTATGCTGTGTAAGCTCAGTGGTTCCATCTTTTTAGTCTGTGGATAAAGCCCTAGTGTATGACCATTCAAATGAAAGTTATTGAACAGTACTTTCATTCGTTTGTTTTTGACAATTTTTCAAAATGAAATTCAAGATTTTTCCCCTCAGTTTTGAAACTATAGAATATAGAATAATAACACTGCGAGAAGAATCGTTGGACAGCCACAAAGTTCTATTCTCATTGATATACCTCCATGCGCTTTCCCCTACATCTTACAAGCTGTTATTTCTTTTTTTTTTAAATGTGCAAAATAAACTCGCTTTTGGAATCATTGTGGAATACCTGGACAACCGTAAAGCTCCATCCTCATCGAAATGTAACTCCCGTACCACGCCACTGGCCTCACCCGAATGTAGCGTGTTGTGATTGGCTGGCTCAATTTGTTATATACAATGGTGTCCGTGTCTTGATTTCCATCAAATACCTAAACATAAAATAGCAAACACATGATTACTGAGTATTCGAACTGGATGTACAGGTATATTACAGGCGCTTAACATTTGTAGAGAAAATCTGGTTACTCCTGTCAGAAATCAAATGGTGTTACCCTCTTTCTCTTAATAACTGTGACATCAGTTTAGAACACTAGTCGAACCCAGTCTCCTTCGCAGCCGTTATTTGGCTCGTCGCGCAACGGCGACGGCTGCGTAGGAGACTAGCCAGGCCCTTCAGGTTCCTTCAGGCTCTTCTTCAGTTCGACGGCTGTATTTGATATTACCCAGGCTCTAACAGTGTTATCAAACTGGAAAACTCGGTTAATTTAGTGACAAAAACTGCACTGTTCTAGTTGTGGAAAATTTCTCAATGAGAATTCATGCAAACCATAATTTTAAAAACGCTTTTGTGCTTAGTTGTAGCACCATGAAAACAATACAAGAAAAATAGTCAGTTACGTCATGTATAAATAGTTCTTGATGAAAGCGATTGTTCACGAAACAAAAAAGTAATGTTCATGGATGGCGCATCCGGAAAAATTTCACCTTAAAGTTTCAAGTTCATCTCAATCTTCTCCAATCTTTACCATCCTCGTTTCTTTGTTTTTTGGTTCCGATGATTACCTCTTTGGTGTTTTTATACCTAAGTTGCTAATTGACTACCGGGGGGGGACTCCCATATGAAAGGGACGGGGATGCTCGTTGGAAATTTTGAATTAAACCCCTCTAACGGAGACCAATCTGGGCGTGGTTCAAGATACCATTCTAAAAAAAGACAGACAGACAAGAGCTATAGTGAATTTAATTTAGTTGCAATCGATGTCCGGTAATGAGGCCACCAACACAGTATGACGGTGTTTTCTTTTAATTTCTTCGCGTGCAAACCCTAAACGATACCTTGATGGCTAAAAATATCGGCGTTCCGTCTTGAACACCCTTAGTGATACCAAAAATCCGTAATTTACACCCCCAAACGAGACGACGAGCATCACCGTCACTTTCATATGGGAGTCCTCCCCCCCCCCCCCCCCCCCCCCTCCGGGGTTAACTATATTACTCTGAGGTTTCCTTCGACGATTTGAATGAGATTTAATTTGTACATCGCAAAAAAATTACTTAATATAGCGTGAGATAGCTCCATTGAAAGTGTGTTGTCCAAGAGCACAACATGAGGAGCCCAACGAACTAAACCATTATGCCACCGCGCCTCCCACTAGCTATCTGAGAGTAAAAACGTAAACTGACCTTTGCTGAACTGCCGCCTAGTTCTTTATAGAAATGAAAGTTCACTCCATCATCGCTGTACTGTAACCTGTATCTGGTTACCCACTGGCCGTATCCATTTCTCCCCTGAGTAGCCACTCGTGTCAGTGTGGTATAACTACCAAGATTCACCTGAAGCCATTGATTAATATCAGTGCTACGAGCTGTCCAGCCTCCTCTCTTGATTCCACTCAACTTAAAATTCAACCTGGCCTGTCTTGCGGCATGATTGTCGCTATATTGTGAAGAGGCGGTTATTTGGGCATCAGAGATCGCTCCACTTTCCATGCCAAGAGGTGCAATGCAGTCTGAATTGATTGAACAAGGAGAGAGTTAAATCCAAGGCGTAGATTAAGAAAAAAAATTAGAATTAGAGTGGACATACACTTTTGTCAACAAACCAGCTATATATTCCAGGTATGTCATCATTAAGAGGCCCAGCCGACAAAAACTATACCTAGCCTCCTACGCAGACACTCTTTGCGCTCGTCCACTTTACTTACTTTACTTACTATTAAAATAGTCAGTAAAGTACAGCTCGTTATATTAGCTATCAGAGATAGGTAAATTTGTAACGCCTTCTTTTTTTAGTTACTTAGACCTTTTTATCGTTTTACACTTATTCGACCTTGTGCTTTTAATACCAGACGTCATTGTAAATCCATATTATAATACTAAGACTTAGTTATAAGCGTTTTCCATTGATTAACTAGCAACTATTTCTAGCTAGGTATGCCAAGCTTTCATCGACTAATATAAGAAGCGTAAAGTCAATTTGGTTCATCTTCATCACTTTGCCACCATTCTCAATGTAATCTAATAGGTTAATTTTATGATCGGTGTCGACCCATTAATCTAGCATTAGAAATTCCTAGAGGGTACCTGGACAACCATAGATCTCTAATCTCATTGATATTTGACTGTGCCACTCTATCGGAGTTACGCGGATGTACCGTGCAGTGAATGGCGGGTTCAAAATGTTGTAAACAGCTGTTTCGCTGTCATCATTTCCATCAAAGACCTAAACGTAATAGGAAAGAAAACAATTACGAGTTTTTGGTAGTTGACGTTTCAGAGCCAAGAAATCGTCTTTGGTCAAGTCAAGAGAGGATGATCTAAGAGAAGCATGCCGCCTCTTCCAATAATAATTTTTTTGAAATCTATTATTAATTTTCAGACAATAGCTGAGCTATTTTAAGAGCGCTACCTAATTGGCCAGTTTTAGTAACGTGATGTCAGAAGCCCGATCAGAAGGAAACAAAAAATAATTTTCACACTATGGCGCGAAACTATTAATAGATTTCAAAATATTATCATGGGTCACGGGGAATCCTTCTGGTAGATCATCCTCTCTTGCTTTGGTATATTATTAGTCCTTCCTCCTTACGAAAGAATAACTGATATAAAGTTCGGAAAGTAACGGTATTTTTTTCAAATTCCTCAACCCTGAACTAGTAGCGGCAAACCCCAGCCAATTAAAGCTCGATCATGAAATCTCATGTTATTGGACAAGAATCCTTTAGCCAGGTAAAGCTTTAGGTATAGATGATAAATTTATAATTTAATCACTTAAAGGAAAATATAATTTGGGCAATCAAAATTATTTTGTCCACTGCGCGATGCTTTTTTTTTTAACGTAGCTAGACACTGGCCGATTGATAACGTGGGCTTACCTTGGCGGAAGTTTCACGTGGTTCCTTATAGAACTTGAAGGCTACTTCATCATTACTGTACTGTATCCTATATTTGGTCACCCACTGGTCGTATCCATTTCTCCCCTGAGTCGCTACACGTGTTCACTCGGATGTAACCACCAAGATCCACCTGAAGCCATTGGTTAAGATCGCTTTTGAGAGGTAACCACCCTCCTTGCTTTAATTCCATTAATCTTCATATTCAATCTGCCTCGATCTGGCGCATGGTTTTTCATCCTGTTGTGACGATGCGCTTATTTGGTCATCAGTGATCGATCCACTTTCCACACCAACAGCTGCTATGCAATCTGAGTTGATTGAATAAATAGAGAGGTTTTCAATCCGGAATCACTTTGGTATTGCTTTATTACGCTCTCTGTGATTGGTTAAAAAAAAAACTCGCGCCACCTGCTCAACCAATCATGTGATACAAAACCAAAACCAGCCGGTTACGTGTATTTGCTGGGAGTTCTCATTGGTTCGTTTTATTTGTTTACTTGTGGATTTGGTTTTTACAACACTCAATTGAAAAATGCTTTAAGGAAAAAGATAACGTTAAAGAACATGCATCTAAGAAGCAGGTTTGAGCCTGAAGGTCGATAATAACGTAAATGAGCATCATCTTGACTAGTTTCATCAGGCTGGTTAAACTTGATTACAAAATGCTATTTTGTATTTTCCTTTTGCTAATCATGCAGCGATAATTCCCTGGATGACTGTTGCAGACTCGTCATTTCTTTGCTAATAGAAGTGACTTCGATTAGATCACAAAAATCGTCGTCACCTGGACAACCAAAGAGCTCTATCCTCATAGATGTATGATTGTTCCACTGTGTTGGCACAACTCGGATGTAGCGTTCCGTGATTGGCGGACTCAATATGTTGTAGACGACGGTGTCACTGTCTTGATTTCCTTGGAACACCTGAAAAAAATGAAAATATATCTGTAAATGCTCTTTATACTTAATCTGTGTGGAAAGGCATATAATGTACAGTTATTACTTTAAGCCCTGGCCAAACAGTGGCAAGTAGTCGCAAGTTTTGAAATACGAACTTGCGTACAGACTTGAATTAGGTGAAAAACGGACTCGTAAGTCGGCATGCAAGTCGCAAGAACACCATTCATAATTTTTCCCGGAAAAAAGAGAATTTTAATTACTTCGTGCTACGGAAACCGGAGTTATGTGTCGGCACTGACTAGGCTCCTTCTATCCTTAGGGTTGGAAAAAATTTGTTTGATTTGCAATTGTGTAGCTCGAGTGCTGTTTATGTCATAATTAAAAACAACTGTGTTTCGTGTGAATACCTTTGCTGAGCTGTCGCCAACATCCTTTGTAAAACTGGAAGGTCGTTCCATCATCACTGTACTGTAACTTGTATCTGGTCACCCACTCGTCGGATGCATATTTCCCCTGAGTCGCTACACGTGTCAGTGTGGTGTAACTACCAAGATCCACCTGAAAGCCATGGATTAAAATCATTTGTGAGAGCTGACCAGCCTCCAGCCTTGGTTGCATCTCCCTTGAAATGCAACCTGGCCTGTACTGTGGAGTGGTTGCCATCCAGTTGCGAGGAGGCGCTTATTTGTGCATCAGATATTGATTTACTTTCCATGCCAAGAGGTGCTAGACAAACCTATAAATTAAAAATATTAAGAACGTTTTCTGCCTAAAAAGTTTAAAACACCAAGCTTTCGCTTGCCTGGCTGCAATTTAGTCCTACCCTGGCCACGCTGCATCGATATTTTTGCTCTACAACCTGTTACGAAGAGTTCAAAACCAGTACGCATAGTTTCTTAGATGGACACTAAAAATAGATTGCTATCGACACAAAGTGCTCTCGTGTGGGGGTAGTCTTAATTCTCCATATTCTATTCCTAGTTTAACTTTTATCCTCTTTCCTTTCATTCACCTATAATCCACTCTTAAATACTGGAATAACTGGACCATACCTGGACAAACCATAGAGCTCTATCCTCATTGACGTATGCCAGTGCCACTGTACTGGCAATATCCGGATGTAGCGTGCTGTAATTGGCTTGCTCAGTTTGTTATATACGGCGGTATCACGGTCTTGATTTCCATTAAACACCTTCACCATTCAGAAACAGAGTTGAAACAGTGAAAACAAAAAACTTTTGACAACTTATAGACGTTTTGTGGTGAAATGTGACAGGAAATATACAAGTTAGACGAGTAGACGTGGATAATGGACAGAAAATGATATTTCAAGACCGAATGGAACTGTGCTCTTCATTGTTAAGCCCATGGAGAAATCTGACTATTTCCGATTTAGAATTACTTTTACTTACTATGTTGGTGTACCCTCGGGGAGAACCCTTTTTTTTTTTTGTCAAATTTCTTAAGAAGCACTCGAAGAGTTCTGATGATTCTTACTTCCCCAAAAGAAATTAGCGAGAACCATTGTGCATCAATCAATCAATCAATCAATCAATCAATCAATCAATCCTTATTTATGCACGTATCGATCACCTAGGAGCTAAAATAAGCTCGTGCATGTTGTGAGTACTGCGAAAGTTAAGAAACGTCAGCATGACATTATACGGTTAATTAATTAGCAACCTCTGACCAAAACCGCGGGCTCAGTTAATTCTTCTACACTGAGTAATATCAGAATATACGTTTTTCAAAAATTGAAAGTAACTCTGGAAACTACCTTAGCCGAAGTGTCTCTTGGTTCCTGATAAAAATGGAAGATAATTCCTTCATCACTATACTGTAACCTGTATCTGGTTACCAATTGGAGTACTCGTTTGATCGTCCCTGAGTTGGCAACACTTGTCACAGTTGTGTAAGTACCAAGATCCACCTGAAGCCATTGCTTAAGGTCATCGTTAAGAGCAGTCCAACCTCCCCGCATATTTCCAGTCAATATATGATTCAACCTTGCCCGATATGGGGCATTATTGTCATCCCATTGTGAAGAGGCGGTTATTTGGGCATTGGCGATTTTCCACTTTCCATACCAAGAGGTCCAATACAACCTGAAATTCGTTTAAATAAAAAACGCAAGTTGTAAACAATTGTTTGTTATCCCAAACGCTAATTTGGGATTTGGGGCATTATTTATCATCCCATTGTGAAGAGACGGTTATTCTTATACAACCTGAATTCATTAAAATAAAAAACGCAAGTTGTAAACAATTGTTTGTTATCCCAAAACGCTAAGTTCATAATGTCATTATGAAGTTTTTTGTAATAAGGCCTCTATTCCAATCAGCGCTCTTATTCTAATAAGTGCCCCTATTGCAATGTCGGCATTTTACAATATGCGCCCCTTTTTCAACATTAACGCTCACTGAGTACCGAGTTTAATTCAGTTTTGAGCTGAGAGCGATTTGTTTTTGTCAGTTTCTAGAGCTAGTTTAATCCATTGTTGTTTGAGAACTTTGAGATGTTAAAGTAGAAAAAGTGCCCCGTCCAGAATAAGCATTCAGCCTCCAATAAGCGCCCTTCGCTCTCAAATGCTGGAGAACACAAACCATTTTCCAGTGGATAAGATTTATCAACCTCGTCCCCGGGTAAATCCAAGATGGCGAACACACCGAGGATCAGCCGCCATCTTGAAAAGCAACGCCGAGGAAAAAAAAACCCTAGGAACGAGGTTGAAGATTTATCCGGTGGATTGGACGCTAAATCGAGCCATTACAGTACTGAGAGATCATTATAGGATACCTAGACAGCCATATAGCTCCATTCTCATTGATATATGACCGTGCCACGTCACTGGGCCTCAGTTTGATGTAGCGTGCTGTGATTGGTGGGCTCAATTGGTTGTACACAACTGTGTTACTGTCTTGATTTCCGGTGAACACCTAGACATAACAGAAACGCTAAGACAGATACATGTATAGGTAAAGGTAAATCAGCACTCGGGCCAAAGCAACCAACACCGCCGGAGCTTATCTCGGTTTATATAGCATTAAGTGACTAAGAGTATTGCTACCCCCCCCCCCCCCCCCCTGAATGGGATGCTAGTCCATCGCAGGTTACCCCCCAATATTTTCTCAGGTTGACCTTTCAGTCTACCTGTACCCATTTATACTCGTGGGTGGAGAGAGGCACTGTGAGAGTAAAGTGTCTTGCCCGAGGACACAACACAATGAACCCAGTCAGCCCTCGAACCCAGACCGCTCGATCCAGACTCCAACACGCTACCATTATATAGGCTACCGTGCCACTCACCTAAGACAGATAGAGGATAATAATGTTTTCTAGGTTAAACTGGAAAATGGTTGGAATGAGTCTAGCCAGGGACTACAGTCACCCGGATGATCACACAAGACGAACTACTGATACTCCTGGGTTCAAACCATTTACCATGCCAGGGAAGTATCATACTAAAAGCACTAGCGCAATTTTTACTTGCGCGCGCTCCCAGGGCAGTCTATCGAAAATTATACCGCCCTTGCGTAGCCAATCAGATTGCGAGTTTGCCTAATAGTCGGTCACTGAGTTTTGCTAACGATCGATAGTACTTGGTGCCCTTTAAGATATTGAGGGAAGTAACCCCCTGCCCGAAGTTTTATACCTTTGCTGAGCTGTTCCCTGGTTCCTTGTAAAATTGTAAGATCACTCCGTCAACGCTGTACTGTAACTTAAATTTGGTTATCCACTGTAGCCGTCTGTTTGAATTCCTCCCCTGAGTCGCAAACACGTGTTACTCTGGTATAACTACCAAGATCCACCTGAAGCCATTGATTAAGATCATTTCTACGAGTTGACCATCCTCCTTGCTTGCTTCCCTGTTGTTTGAAATGCAGCCTCCCCTGTATTGCGGCATAATTGGCATCCCAATGTGAAGACGCAGTTATTTGGGGCATCGGATATTGCTCTGCTCTCCATTCCAAGAGGTTCTTCACATTTGGAATACAAAAAAAATGAATGACTGTGAATCGGATACAGATCTCGTCCTGGTTTACATAAACTTTTCTTTCGATTTACTCGCCTAAAATGATTTTTATAGCCAAGATAGTCGAATAAACATGAGCATTTAGATGCATTTGTGTCATAAGCTCGATTTCGAATTACCATTGTAAATACCCATACAGATCTGCCGCGAATATTGTTTCTATCACTTAGTTTTCAAAAAAGAAAAGAAGTATCGGAATAGTTAATATGTCTGATACGTAAAATCGGGATTAGCTGTTCCTACAAACACAAGTCCATAACCATAAGTTATGTCATAACTTATAATTATAAAACTATTTTAATACTACAAAACTAGAATGCTAGAGTGGTACAAAATTTAACGGCTACTAAAATTTGACTTTACAATATATATGTAAGTACAAATGGCTAATTAAAAATTTACAGACATGTCATATTATTAATATCCGGTTACTACATGATAAATAAAAAGTAAATGAGTACAACGCAAACTAAATAAAAGTTAAACTAATTTAGACTTCAGAATAACCTCTATATTGTTCATTGCTGTTCACTGCGTCTATTGAGATATCGCTAAGAGATATTGCAGACTTTTCCCTCCACAACCAAGAGTTAGTTGTTACACGGTAATATTGTTTATCGTCCTGCGTTTAGATATTTAGTTGCTGTATGTTGTAAAGCTGAAATCTTCAAGATAAAGTCAATAAAGTTAATTTAATTGAGGCCATCCAGAGGGATGAGCTTCGTGTATGTTGAGTGAAAAACTAGTATCTAGCTAGACTGCTTGCAGTCTGTTGAGCCCGTTGGTTTCTCTTTCGAAATCACGAAAGGAGAATGGGGCGAGGGTTTGGTACGAGAAGGGATTGGGACGAGACGGGGGTGCGGCGCGAGCGAGAAGAAAAAACAGCCCGTCTTTTCTCGTCTCGCCCCCAACCCTTCTCGTCCGTACCGCCATTTTGGGTTTACGCGCATGCAGGGATAAACGCTCGTCGGTCCTTACGAGAAAAGGCGAGGTAAGCAGTCTAGTTACTGTATCTAGCTTGCAGCCTAAAAGTACTTACCAGAACAATTTACCGCATGGTACGAAGCCTTGAAACCAGGGTAGGAGCTATTCTTATCTGACTTGAATATTACAAGTAAGCTGTTTGACGAGGAATATATTCCTTCCTTGGGGGGAGGGTGACCGCCATAAAACACTCCCAACACCTCCCCTGTCTCTTTATCTCCATCATACACATAAACACTGTCCGTGTTATTCTCGAATTGTAAGCTGAAGTACGTAAACATTAAGTACACTTGGTGAGATAGGCTAACCGTGATCCTCCAGGAGCAGTACTCTTCATCCGGGTACTTTTGTGGGTAGTTGGGTGAGTGGAAGTCGTTGCTGTCTGCATGAAAAGTTTCGTTACATCCATCACATCCTAACAAATGAAATATACTTCACATAAAATCAATTTTCCAACCAGTTGAACCTCTCTATAACGGCCACCCCTACAGGGGCAGAATTAACTGCCGTTGTAAAGAGGTGGCCGTTGTAGGGAGGTTTCAATAAGAGTAAAGTGTATGGATCAGCGTAGAGAGTTGACCATTACTAGAGCACTTGTAGATAAAAACTGTA
Organism: Desmophyllum pertusum; assembly: GCA_029204205.1. Lineage (NCBI taxonomy): Eukaryota > Metazoa > Cnidaria > Anthozoa > Scleractinia > Caryophylliidae > Desmophyllum > Desmophyllum pertusum. The sequence goes on from MU826856.1 coordinate 570,900, forward strand.
TTTAAATGTTTTATAACAGGCCATCATCATTTTTTTTTTTCTTTTTCACATATTTATTGCCATCATTTTACATACAAAAGTGTTTACAACTCAGACTTCCGTTATATATACATCATTAAAATATAGACTGAAAATTTCGCGCGCTCTGATTGGTTAAAAACCATGTTTTATCAGAGTATAAATCATAGAAAAGCGTGTTTTATCGTTTCGCGCGCGTAAATCTATATTTTAAAGCACATAAAGAAGCCAAAACCATGTATTATACTGTCATAAAACACTCCGGGAATTTGAGAACACTTGAGAAATATAGAAAACACTCGCCTGCGGCTCGTGTTTTCTAAATTTCTCTCGTGTTCTCAAATTCCTGTCGTGTTTTATTACAATATAATACATGGTTTTTGGCTTCTTTATTTGTTAAATAACACCTTAGCAAAGTATCTACAATAATTATCCTACACGTAACCTAATGATCTAGCTGTTATTTATTATGTACAAATGCCATCTAGCCTGAAATTGTTTCTGCGTATTGTTTTACTGCTATATATTTCTCAGTTCTATATTTCAGGTCAATTATTTCTTTAAATACATCAAAATTTGGAATTTTTGAATGTTTCCGGCTTAACCAAATGTGCAATTTTGCAAGGATTAAGAGATAATTCAACAATTCACTTTTTTCTAATTTTCCAATGAACACGCCATCAGAGACTTGAATAGTGGATTTTACTAAAAAATTATTCTAAAAATATATCAACATCTAACTTCATCCAAAAATGTCAATATTGATCATTATTATATGGCAAACTGGTCCTCGATGAATAGGAGCATTCTGATTGGTCCCCTGAGCGGTCCGAATTTTGTAATACGGACCGTTAAGATGGATCGCTCATGATCTCATTTCGCCGAATTCCTTTTATTAAACATCGAACAAAAGAAAACTGTTTTATATTAAGTAGAAACATTTTCCCTTATGTCTGATGGACAATTTTGCTTAGATTTTTCGTGACCCGAAAAATGCAATAATATGCTTAACTTCGGCGCGCGCCCGTTAGCAAGAATGGCTGCATTAATCAGTTCTTAGCAAAGTTTTAAAAAGGCCATTATAATAAAGTCGATCTTTCCTCAGAGTTCAGGGTGCTTCGTTTTCGATTTCAGGGTGCTTCGTTTTCGATTTCAGGGTGCTTCGTTTTCGATTTCAGGGTGCTTCGTTTTCGAGTCAGGGTGCACGTGCTGATCGTTTTCGATTTCAGGGTGCTTCGTTTCGAGTCAGGGTGCACGTGCTGATCGTTTTCGATTTCAGGGTGCTTCGTTTTCGATTTCAGGGTGCTTCGTTTTCGAGTCAGGGTGCACGTGCTGATCGTTTTCGATTTCAGGGTGCTTCGTTTTCGAGTCAGGGTGCACGTGCTGATCGTTTTCGATTTCAGGGTGCTTCGTTTTCGAGTCAGGGTGCACGTGCTGATCGTTTTCGATTTCAGGGTGCTTCGTTTTCGACTTCAGGGTGCTTCGTGCTTCGGTCTTCGTTTTTCGAGTGCTTCGTTTTCGATACTACCCTTGGTCATGGCCAAGAAATGAATTCTGATTTATGGTTTATTTATGGTTAATACAAAATCATAAGAGCAAACAAGCATGGAAGCAGAAAAAGCGTGAAACGTTATGAACGAGAAGATTGTTCTGCATTAAACAAATAAAGAAGCCAAAACCATGTATTATACTGTCATAAAACACGACGGGAATTTGAGAAACACGAGAGAAATTTAGAAAACACGAGCCGCAGGCGAGTGTTTTCTATATTTCTCAAGTGTTCTCAAATTCCCGGAGTGTTTTTATGACAGTATAATACATGGTTTTGGCTTCTTTATGTGCTTTAAAATATAGATTTTACGCGCGCGAAAACGATAAAACACGCTTTTCTATGATTTATACTCTGATAAAACATGGTTTTTAACCAATCAGAGCGCGCGAAAATTTTCATTCTATATTTTAATATGAAATAAACAATCGGCCGGAATAATTGTTTCTTACATGTCATCGATGAGAACGCGGAAAGTGAAATACAATGTAACATGCCACCGCAAGCGGATATATCTGTCATCCTGACCTCGGTTAACGACCGCAGGGATGGACCATTTTATTATTTTTTATTTTTTTTTGGAGGGGGGTTGGGCAAACAATCGTGCAAAGCGAGTTCACTCACTCACTCGCTCACTCACAAGCAAAAGGTGAAAAAAAAAAATATTGTACAGACTCAGGACGGAAAAAAAAATTCGAGCTCAGAAAAATTGCCCTCGCGGATTTGATGACGTCACGTGAAAACCAAGAATAGAATTTCACAAAAAAAAAGATTTGAACGTGAAACCCAGGAAACTCTGCAGGAAACCTGTATAAAAGACCAAAACACAGTCTATCAGCGGTTTTTGCCATATCATGCATGTTGTAACTATGAAAAATTGAATTAAGTATTTTGATCTCATTTGAACTGCGTATTCACTGTGACATTTTGTTGATGTTTTGAAAGGATACTGGAATATTGTATTTAGAGCTCGATGCAAGAAACACTCAACCTGGCTATGTTCTTAGCGTGTTCTTAAAATTTTGATCAATCTCAGCCTCAAACGTTCTTATAAAAAAAGGTTCTTATAAAAAATAAAGAGTGTACATGACTTGTAACGTAATGTAATTTTATACTCGTATTTTGTGATATTTAAGTTTAGGTGTCCCCGATTAGTGGGCCTTTTGGCACGCTAGAAGACTTTGACACATTAATAAAGTTGTTATTATTATGTTACTTCTAAGCGTTTTTGCGTTTGTGCAATGTTTTCGTCGCCGCCTTATACCTAACAGCCTTTAATAATTAAGTTCGTTTTAATCCGTTTTGACCAACGTTATCCCATAACTTATTCTGGACATGCTTTCCACCACTCTTCGAATTCTTGATATACATATACATTATCATTATTTCTTGTCAAAAATAAAACTCAATTAAGAATCCTAAAAGCCTTGCCTCCGATAAGTCCAAAAAAATGGAAACCAAACAACAATGACAATAATTGCTAACTACAAAGTTTGGACTAATTTTTTTTTGCTGAACAAGGAAGAGTACGAGTTGAATTGGCACTGGCACCAATCCCTTCTCCACTCCCATTACTTCATTTTCTGGTTTGCCACCAACACTCGCCAATATTTCCGTATGAGATTAAAACACTGTCCCAGCGTATTTGCTCAAAACTGTTATAAATGCACGAAATGGTCCCTAAATCTATCAAATAAGAACTTAGAAAACTCTAACTAAATGATAAAAAGCAATTTCTTCAAGAAATTCCATACTGCAACAAAATTTTTGCAAAATTTCAAAGATTTTCGAGACAAAATTTGAAACTTTGAAAAACTGACATCCTGATGTTTTTTCAAAAATCCATATTGCAATCCATTTCCATCCTCGCTGTCGTTTGTCATGCTCACTTCCTAATGGTTTCCAGTCATTTGTCGAGTGCTATTCTACAGAATCAAACCATAATTGTTCAACTTCCTATGATCTAGATATGTTTCTGAGTTTCCCAAAATCATGCTACAAATGAGGACAGTGTCCCTTTAAAGGGGCACTGGCGGGGATTTTGTTGCTTTTTTGGTCAAAATGGCGTTAAAATTATGACTCAGTATAATTTTCGGTCATACGTGAAATGCTCCTAGAACATCAAGAGGAAGATATCACGTGACTGTTGAAGGGAGAGCTAACCGTTATTAGGTTTTCGCAATTATTCCAAGACACAATGGTAGTGTTTGAAATAGTCTGCCCGATTTTTTCAAATTGAGATGAAAAGCTCCTATATGGGTAACTCATGATAGCAGTACTTTTATAGCTGCAATACACTAGTATTAGTATTAGTAATTTTTAACAAAAAATTATTTTTAGGTTTCCATTGATGTAAATATGTATCTTGGCTTTTGTCTTTTTGACGAGATGTTCATGATAGTGCCCCTTTAAGTCCCCAGAGAAAATAAAAATCCGCTTCAATCAAAAGAGGATCCTCTCTTGGCATAGTCGAATCGCACACTGATATCACTCATGTACAGGCTTGCGAAGTCGCACCGCTGTTCAGTGGATGGTTTTGGGGCATTTTCGTCTGAAACAGAGAGTATTAAAAATTTCTTGTTTTGCACTGGAACAAGGGCTGTCTTTTTTTCGTTCTTTTCCCCCAGTTGCGAGACAGGAAGACAAATTTGCAATGATGCTTTTTGAAGGCGATTAAAAATGATTATTTATAATTCTATTTAAGACATAAACGATTTTGGAGGTATCTGGTGGCAGTCTTACCTGGTAATCCCAAACTATACAGGAGGGTGAACAGGCTTACTGCTTTCCATAGCAGCATATGCATCTCCATCTCTTCCGCAGTGGAAAGAACAAACAAACTCTGCAACTAAAATCGTATCCGCGTCGAGTAAAGGTTTTATAACCATTCCATCGTCTGATCTAGCCTCTTGGTGACAGCTGAGGTCAAAAAGTACGTCATCATGCCAATATACACGTGTACTCTATATTAATAAGAAAAGCGATAATAATAAGAACTTCTTACCGGAAGTACGAAGGCTTCCTTTGACCTGAAAAGCATCCTGTGTTTTTAGGCATACTGTAAAACATGGACTGGATGGATTTGTAAAACATGGACTGGATTTGTAAAACATGGATTTGTAAAACATGGATTTTGTAAAACATGGATTTGTAAAACATGGATTTGTAAAAGGTGGATTTTGTAAAATGACACCACATCGCAAGATAGTCACGAAACCACGCTTTTCCTTTGCAAACTGAGTTCGTCGGATATATTTTCTTGTAGTATTTCATTGTATTTCATTGTGCTATTGTTGAAAAGCTGCGCGGACTTTAAACAAAGTGGAAATTGAAGAATATGCTGTATAAAATTGCGACAGCTCACATTCTTTCCTGCACGCTCCTCCATGTTTTTATCGTAAAACATGATTTGTTTAAAATTTGAATACGAGTAGTCAGGAGTTGACATATTTAAATTGAAAGGTTTTTGTCAATGAAAAAAAAAAGTCAGTGACAAAACCTTTCAATTTTTATGTGTACGGTTCAAAACTGACCAACCCTCCTGAAGGCAGGTTAAAACAAGTTATTTATACAATTAGCTCAGTATTAATAGTGCATATCATAGAAAACAAATTCAACATGGATACATTTTGACTTTAGCGCAATTTATTGCAGTACTGACAGGTACTGATAGATAAAGGGGCCCGTGTTTTTTTCCTGTTTCCGGTCTTTCTTGGCAGAATATGTCATCCTGTTGTCTGTTTTTTGTTCTTACTGATATTTTATAGGGCGAGGTAATGATTACCGCCCGCGCAAAACAAAGACATCCGGTAAAACACTTGAAGCGTTTTGGTCTTCCAGTCTTCTTTTACTGGATTTATTTAGTTGTTTTCAGAAATTTCCGCAACCTATTGCTTTATAAAACTTGTACAGTAAGAGAGTTTTTGAAATTTCGGACGTTTATTTCGGACGAATAATTCTCGGACTAATTTCTTGTGATTTCGGACAAAATTCGGACAAACTTTCGGACACTGTAATGTCGGGAAAGATGCTTATAAAAAATCTTATTAAGTTTTAATAAAGGTTGACAAAATGCACAAAACTCCTTACTTAAAATGTAATGAAATGTAAGTTGTTTGCAGTGTCAATCTATGTAGATCCTGAAATGGATCTTCGGGCTCAATTTCCATGGTAATCGCTTCATCGATTCCAGTAGCCTGCGTAGCTGGCGCGCGCGAAGTAAATTTTTAGCGGCGAAGCCGCGAAAGCGAGCGGTACAGCCGCGAGAGTACTACCCTGCGAGACAGAGATTGACTTCTCTTTCGGCGCGCGCGCGATGAGAAGGAACCTCTGCACACAACCGCACGATCCTTTGATCTTGCCGCGTCCCAACTCTGGGATGAATAAATTAACAAAATACTGGTTTTTAACCGGTTAAAACCCGTTAAAACCTAGAAGTGCGCGCGCTTGCACGCGCTTCATCACGCGTACGGGCCACTTGTATGCGTCAGTAGAAAATTTTCCTTTCAAAAACTGCTTCAAACTCGCTAAATCAGCAGAAACAATAATCATCTATTGAAAAAAACTATATTCTACTAACTGAACTAACCATTTTCGTAAGAAATTACCGAGAAAATGGCCAAGTTAACTCGGTCCAGATCCTGGTCCAGATCCAAAGAAATTCAAAAGCTTACGCGTACAGTTAGCGCGCGCGTGCTGAGTGCGAGTACTTATAGTGACGTAGTTCGCGCATGCACGATAGGAAATCGAGCGGTTGTGTGCAGAGGTTCCATTCTCGACCCCAGACCTTCGCTGCTTTCTTGACTACGCAAGCGCGCGAAGCTCTGGGAAAACTCTGCGCAGCCGTAGCCAGAATCTGGCTATGTCGCCTTCACAGCGCATGCTCCACATCCAAATCCAAAATGGCGGTGCTAAAGCCATACTCTGCTTCATCTAAAGCTGGCAAAGACTGCTACTTACGGCTTAAAAGTTGAGCAGAAGTCATTTATCGAAGCTGTAGTTTGTTTAGGATGCGTTAGGGGTTTTACCGATAGGTTTTCGATTCGGAAAAGTCACAATTATTTTCCTCTATGACATCTAAAGTGGACGCCAAAGGACGGAAGGTAAATTTCAATTTGATGTTTTTACACCCGGAGATCCCAAGCTGTCTGTACAGTCGCCTTCGACGTTTTTAGCTGCTACTTCAAGGGAACATTCCAGTTAGGTTTTGCCGAAACTGTCGCATGTTTAATACAGTTTACTTGCCAGCTGCTTAGCGGTAATAAATTCATAACTTTTAATGTGCAATATTATTGTAGTCGGGCAATAATCTTGAAAGGCGAGACTGGCCCTTGCTAAGATTTTGGCAGCCAAAATGACAGTGTTTGTTTGCACATTATGTACAATAATTTCCGAACATCTGATGATTTTAAATTGAAATTTTTAATGAAATTTTGACTGAAAAATTGCAGTGAAGTAAGAGATTGAATGGAGAAAACTGGAATTATAGGTTTTATTTGGTACAGTACATGCATGTATTATATAATAAATTGCATGTATTATTATTTGATGTAAAACAAGGGAAACATTCATAGTAAAATATAGATCTTTAAAAAATCTCTGTGTTTTGGGTGCTTCTCAATCCTTGTATATCGTTGATTTGATTGTTTACCAGAAAACCCATAGAAAATAGAAATTTAAAATGTATAATTTATATCATTCAATACGTGTACACCATGAAAACACTTAAATTATAAGGATCCCTTCACACCATTGGTCTGGATGATAGTGGACCACTATATACATGTATATGAGACTAATAATTCGTCAGCAACTCCCAGGTCCTCAATGTCTTGCAGATTGAGCGTTTCTTGAGGCATTGCCATTAGTACTCCACTAGAGCACTTTGTCTGGGCATTAATCTTACTAGTAATATGTGTAAATATTCTATTAATACATTCTATGTTTACCTGTAGTTTTAGCTGTGGGCCAGAGTGTAAACATGTTTACGCTTTATCTGCATATCCTCATTAAATGAAGTGTTGTTGTCACCTTAATTTCTTTGCAACCATAGACTGTCATCTTTTAGATTGAAAAGTATCTTCTGACCCCGGGGGAGGTACTACCTTATGGGACGTGCCGCTGGACAGGGTATGGTTTTTGGCCTATCTGTTCTGAACAGGGGTATATAATTTTATGCGAGTCTGTCCTTAAACAGGGCTGAACTTGTCCTAAACAGGGTATGTGGTTGCACGATTGCCATCGTAAAAATATGGTTTATACAGTATTTAGCTATCCGTGATTGGAGATGTTTGCCGGTCTTTGGCAAACGTCATTCGCTAAATATTTGCAATTACCAATAAAACACTTTTAAAATGTGCAAAACAAGAGTGTGTGTATTACATGTATGTCCTAAACAGGATCCTAAAATAGAGGATGTTGTCCTACACAGGGTACATGTAGGTATTTTAGTTTTCTGTTGTTGTCCTAAACAAGGTCAGGGTTTCAAACCCTCAGCGGGTCATTAACCCCCCCCCCCCCCCCCCCCGGCTTCTGACTAGGGGAAGAGTTAGATAAGCTTAGTTACTTTACTGTTGATTCAGGATAAGAAGAGTTGGTTTGGTTCTTCTTACATTTTATTATTGTGCTGGGCATCAATACTGTATTATTGATACATGTAGCTGTAAATTTTTTTTAAGTTTGAGATATGATATACTTTGTTGGACCTGACTGAACATTTTATGAACTCGGCATAAATACTCTATTTAAAAGCCCCCAGGGGCTTATTTCTTTTCAAGGCCTTCAGTGAGGGAGGGTCTAATATACATTGTAAAGAAGTAAAGCCATTCGGAGCCAAACTGGTCCACACTGCTGGAGGGGTGCACTGCTGGAGCTTATCCTGGTTTCTGCAGCATGAAGCTGACTAGGAGTACTGCTACTCCCCCTGGGTGGGATGGTAGTCCATTGCAGGTTACCCCCCAGCCCAGGGGGTACTGCCCCAAAATACCCATATGGGTATGTACCACCCAGCGGGGCCGTGATTTTGGGACTCCTGATCTAGAACGGGGTACCTACAGTGTATATTCGATACTTTTCAAAAACGGGCTATGGAAATAAATTTCCAGAACGGGTAATAAAAATGGGGCTGTTTCTAGTACGGGGTATCATTTTGAATGCAAATTCTTTCTAAAACGGGATCCAAATTTTGATTCAGGATAAGAAGACCTGGGCGTCACATACCCACCCAAACACCCAAAAACATATCTGAGCCGAGTACCCCCCCCCCCCCCGGTCCCACGGCATTTTGTTTGGTTGCCTTATCCGTTCTCCACTACCCATTTATACTCCTGTGTGGAGAGAGGCACCAAGAGTTAAAGTGTCCTGCCCAAGATTTAGCACATCACAATGACCCTGGGAACTGGGAGTTAGATCTATGGGAAGAGGGAAGTTCAGACCCTCCAGCCCGCTGCACACCACACGGAGCAGAATTGACTTCTACCCCATGTTAAGTGTTGATTTAAAATAAGAAATGTGGTGGAGGGATAATAATTATTATTATTCTAAAATAAAAGGTTTGTTGAGGGAAACATTAGACTACGAGTAGTCTCTTTCTTTTCCTAATCTTTCCTGGGCAGGCGATGTGAATACCGATTGATCACAGTCTAGGGAAACATTTGAGTAGAAATACCAAAATTATAGTGATACAATGTTTTGATGTGTCTAACATTATCAAATAGAAAATGACAGTATAAGAACATGTTCACCATGTTCAAACATCATATTGCCATAATTTTGGTATTTTTATACAAATACAACTGCCTCTAAATGTTAGCTAGTTAGCTGACCAGTACATGTTTTTCTTGATAACATGAAAAAGCTACAAACATGCAGTATGCAGTGGGAAGCCATTTCATTTCTTCCAGTTCTTTAGAAAAATTATATTATTTAATTATTTTATTACAGAATAGCAAATATAAGATTTTGAACTAGCAGAAATGGCACTGGGTATCCCTGCATGTCTTGTGGAATGAAAGGGCTGGTTTGGTCAGTAAAACACCCTTTCATTCTACAAGACATGCAGGGATACCCTGTGCAATTTCTGCTAGTTCAAAGCCTTGTATGGTATTTGTTTGAAGACCCAAATGCACCTTGTTAGGATACACATATGTATCTAACTGAACAATTCCATGGTAAATCAGCCAGTCTAACAGCTACATGTTTTTAAAAAAATCATCATTACCAACCCCTTCTCTTGCCTGTACTGCAGACATTTCATCTGTGATCTGAGATACACTTGAGTATAATCAGGAAACCAAGCCACCACAAAATAATCTGTCAATTTTTAAAATATTATGACAACATAGACTTACGGTCAAAGGCTTTCTAGAGCTCAAATTAGACATCCCCTCGCCCTACATGACATGCAGAAACAGTGTAATTGCTACCTGTGAAATTTCTGGATTATCTTGGTTAATTTAATTAAAGAATGAAAGTTCAAATTTTGATTCAAGGCACCTTTTCATGAAAAATAAGACCTATTGTACATGTACATGGTCAAATAACATGGCCATGACTCAAATACTTTACATCTTAGTACTTATTTAGTGTGATGCAGTGTTCGCCATAATATTTGACGAATTGAATAAATTTGGAGAGAACCAGAACATCCTGAAAAAATAAATATAAACGACTTCAATAACAACATAATAATATTTATTTCACTTTAAAATTCTGAAAATACAGATAATAAATAAAGTGATTAGAATATTTTCAAAAGGTAAATAAAATAACTGTGCAGGACCAGCTCATTTCAACAACCAACATAGGAACCTTACTTAAAGCTTCGGCAAAAATACTGAAAATACACAGTCGGACACCCTCGGGAATCAGAAAAAATTGTCCGCAAATGGAGCTTGCCGCTTACGGGAATGTGTAAATACAGAGCTAGTTTGCATGAGCTAGAGTTCAAGCGGGGTTTTGTCAGGGTGGCAAGTAGAGCTGTCTGCATACGAGAGTGTCCCGCTCAGAGGTCGAGAGCTTCGATTGTAGTCATGTCACTGCCATTTCCACGATTCTTTACGATATGTTCAAAATCTCGAAACTCAAAACACAGGGTATATCATATCGCAAAAATGTCCTTTCTCTAATAAATTTTAAGTTCTGGTACATCACCTAGAGTGGATCTTAGCGATATAAAAGAAGAGATCGATCGAGAGATCGATTAAAACGACAAAAAAGATGAACTGTTTCTGTCCGCTCGGCCTGAACTACTTCTCCACTCCGACTCAATAGATAAACATGAAAATCACGAGGAAGCAGCTCATAGGTCAGTGACGATATTTAAAAATACATATTGTATCCTTTTTGTACCATATCCCTTCGAGAACTTCCTCCAACGCATTCCAACGCAGCTTCGCAAAAGACTTGGCAGCTAACTCGCAGCCGCCATTATTTACAAATGACTACACATTCTCCACCCCTCCCTAGAACTTTTCTTTTCGCGCGTAACAAATTGACCAATCAGAAACATTTTTATTTGTTTCATGCGAAAACCAATCAGAGCAAGCTCTGTCCCAGGGTTCCCCAGAGCTCTTCTCTCCCTCGGTCATGCGCAAAAGAGAAGGGCTCTGGGGTCGAGATTGGCAGAGGTTCCTTCTCGTCGCGCGCGGAAAGAGAAGTGAATCTCTGTCTCGCAGGGTACGAGAGTACTCGCGCTTCATTTTACTCCAGGCTACGATTCCAGCCAACTCAAACCTCTCCTTACATGAAATAAGACACTGGACCCAGTTTGCTCCAGTTTGCCTTACATTTTCATTTTCATGACCGCGGACCTGTCGATATTTTTGGAAAATTTTCATCACCCCGGACCTGTCGATATTTTGGGAAAATTTTCATGACCGCGGACCTGTCAATATTTTTGGATTTTCATGACCGCGGAACTGTCAATATTTTTGGATTTTCATGACCGCGGAACTGTGGATATTTTTGGAAAATTTTCATGACCGCGGACCTGTGGATATTTTTGGAAAATTTTCATGACCGCGGACCTGTCGATATTTTTGGAAATTTTCATCACCCCGAACCTGTCTATATTTTGGGAAAATTTCATGACCGCGGACCTGTGGATATTTTTGGAAAATTTTCATGGGTTTATTTTCGGACAAATTTTTGAAATTAAAAGCGTCCGGAAATTTGGGGTTTAGTGTATTCTTGCCCAATAAGGTCGTTGGTATATGCTAGGATTTGTCAGTAAACATGGTAAAAAGCTTCTCTTTTTAGCGCCGCTCTGAACTGCTACACTTATCCGCTGTCCTCCACATGCTTTTGGGGGATATTTTGGCAGTTAAGGTAATTCCATCGGAATAAAAGTTACACTAGAAGTTTCTGAAACTTTCCCTAGTTGAACATTGCAGTGTGAAGTTTCAAAATATAGAATAAAAAGAATAGGTCACCAGCCCCGCGAAAGAGATATAATCGACTAAAAATACATCATAATTCCTTACAAAATCAACCAAAACACGTATTTGTTCACCTTTCCAGTGATTTTTTTTTTCTGCTCTAGGAATTGGTCTATACTCCTTGTATAGGAAGATGATTACTAGACTTAAAATATGCGAAAAAATGATAGGTCACCACGCTCATTTACGAGAAAACGATCATTTACGCGATCGCGAGCATTGCCATAGTCTGAAGTGTCAGCCGCCTCCTCGCTCCAACCCCCCCGTGGGGTTTGGAGCGAGGAGGCGGCTGACACTTCAGACTAACATTGCCACAATTACGCACGAAATTATGCGCAGAAAGGATGCGCAGTGCAATACTAAGGAATAACCTTATAAGACTTAATATAGCGCACATGATCCTAAGCGAGAGCTGGGAGCGAGAGTACGAGCGACTGGGGGCGAGGCAGTTGATTCCCGAGTGACCAACATCTAATTTCTCCTTACAATATCACTACATTGGTCCAGAAGACAGGTGATGAGAATAAAGAAAATCATCAAATCTGACCGTAAATGCCCGATTACAAGCCTACTGACAGGATTATAGGAGGGGGGTGGGGGGGTGGGGGGTGGGGGGGTGGGGGACAGCAATCACCATCAAGCATAATATTATGCATAAGTCAGTAAGTAAATTTTTTTAACTTCAACGTTTTCGCACAAGGCTATTCCGAGCCAAAGATATTCCAGTTCAGCCCTCCCAGTCAGTCAATAACCAATGTCCTGATGTATACTGATAGTATGTTTTGATATCAAGTATTAAAGAATGGGAGACTCTCTTAAAAATATATATCATACCCAGATCTCTTTATAGCGGGGGGGGGGGGAAGGTATCTGGGTATGAAATCCACTCTGTACAGGGGTGGGGGGAGAGGTGGGGGAAGGGGGCAGGGAGTCTAACGAGGTGGGAGAAAAGAGGGCAGGTAGCGTAAGCGGGATTACCAAGGTGGCGGGAAATGGGAGAAATAGTTAAAAATGTCAAAACATTGCATAATATTTTGCGATAGAAAAACAAAGAGGCGTGAACGGAAGGGGTGGGAACCAGAAGTGCAAGGTACAGGAAGTGGAAGTTAAGATCCCCTGCCCCCCCCCCCCCCCCCCCCCCACTACACAACTGTGCCTGCAACAAACCACCAACGACATTCTTTAACAACACTTTTATTGTCATTTGTGACAACATTGTAGTGACATTTTACATACGTCATATCCATGGTTCATAAAAGACGACAAATCCGGGATAAACAAATTCTTGTTTCTCTACTTTGCTACCTGAAAGCAAGCAATGTTTCAGATGCTTTACACTTCTATCTTAAAAGCCTTATAAAACTTTTGTCTTTGTTATTAATTTTTGGAGCCACTAAATCTCCATTACATGAGTCATAAAACTATCGCAGTTATATTCGCACTTTTTCTTCTTTTTACGTTTTGCTCTTAAACTTTGTTTTGTCCATCCACCAGTCAGGTGAACATGTCAGATTGCCTGAAGGAAAATAAAATATGAGAACAAATAAAATTATTAGAAACTAATTCCAAACCAAAGGGGTAGCTCATTGAAATTTAAAAATGTATATACAAGTACTAAATTTATGCAAAGATTTTCAAAGAAATAGTGGGTTACAAGTTTTACAGTGTTTGGGTAACACACTGACAGGCAGTTAACCCTTTAGAAGCTTTTAGAGAGAAATCAACATCAAATAATTTCTCCTCATAACATCAATACATAATCATGAAGAAAAGTAATGAGAATTAAAGGAGGGATCACCAAATTTCTTGATTTGTAAACAAGTTCTCTCAACCAGTACTATAAGAAACATATAGAGTCCAGAGAGAGAATTTGTATATTAGTCAAACAAACAAAGGCCAGCTGGCTTTATTTATCTACATTTGTATGGCTCACTAAGTTTTTTCCTGAAGTACACATATACATGTAATTTATGTTTTGATCTTTAGACTAAAATAGTTTTAAAAACCTCAAAGAAACAATCATAAGATCAATGAATATTATTCAGAAAAGAACTCCAAGTTTTACCAACAGGAGTCAAACCTATGACCATCTGCACAACAGTAGAATGCCTCAACTACCACTGAGCTTACATGTACAGGAGACTCGTGGGAGTTTACTTTTAGGCCATCTAACTAGGTTCAAAATGTGAAAATCTTTCTTTGATAGCAGAAATATCTTTCTCTGACCTGTCATGTTCACCATGGCAACACGTCGGGTGATGGGCTTCAGGTTAAAATCTGGAGACTTTCCATGGTCCTTGATCTCATCCTTGGTGCCTGGAGCTCAGCCATCGACATCAAGCGTTGAATGGTTTCTGGGTTCAAAGCTGCCTGTTCAAGCTGGTTAGTGGCTACAAGCTAGGAGTAAATAGAAGAGTAATATCACCTGGTAAACAGAGACACCAAGTTTCACTTTTTTTTTGGCACGAGACTCACACTTTTCAACTCAATCTCACACACTCAAAATAAAAATTTCCACGCCACACATTCAAAATCTTGTGCTACATATATCTCAAAAATATCTGTAAATCTCCCACTACCATCATATTACAAATAATCAATTAATAATAAATGCACGTACAAATGTACATGTACAAACTGAAACTGATACCAAATAATTGGTTAGTAAATATCAGCATGAAATGGTAGGAGATGTCATTTAAGAGAGTGAACATTTTTGAACATTTTCTGGAGGATTATACCTCCAGACCCCCCTAGTCAGCTCGTGCCTTCAGCACTCAGACTATTATATCGACCTCTTTATAGAAACCTCAAGCCAGACAAACAGAGAAACTTGGCATCTATGACAAAGAAGCAACCTAAGAGAGGGAACCCCTGATGGGTCTACCAGCCCTTGCTTACAATATTATTGTCAGAAAGATATTATTCTGTCAGTGACACAAGCTACTCGGAAAAAAAAAAAATTCAGAGTTCCCCCAACAGGAGTCGAACCTATGACCTTCCGCACACCGGTCGGACGCTCTACCACTGAGCTACAGGAGACTCGTGGGAGCTAAGGCCATATAACTAGGTTCAAGTGTGACAAAACATCCCGCATACTGCTAGGATTAGAATTGTCGATGAATGAGAATTTGTGGAAAGAAGTGATGGTATATTTTTTAAGCTTGGCAGAAATATGAGAAAGATATTATTCTGTCAGTGACACAAGCTACTCGGAAAAAAAAAAAAAAAAAAAAAAAAAAAAAATTCCGAGTTCCCCCAACAGGAGTTGAACCTATGACCTTCCGCACACCGGTCATCAAAATATACCATCAAAATATACCATCACTTCTTTCCACAATATTATTGTCTTTCACAAAAAAGTTGGATATCAGCATCCCGCCTATGCAAGCCTTATCTTCCTTTCAGAAATCTGCCACTGATTGCTCTTTTATTATCGACAAACTCTGTATGATCCTGTATTGGTGGCCAATCTACAAATATGCGTGATTACAGATTGATTTATAATTTATCCACACATACAGCTTTTTAAATTAGGGTCAGCCAGGGGTTTTGGGTAATATACGGTATACAAGGGTTTTTTTTAATAAATTTGGTTAATACAGTATGATTATGCTTAAAATTATGGATATTTGGTATAATTTGGAGATTAGTCAATAGATATCAAGATCCTTGATCTACGATCACATACATAATTTGTTTGTGTATATTCTCTTACGTGAATTTCCATTTATATGGACACCACAGGGACAACTGAAAGTGTGTCTCGGGTGTTTTGGCTATATTGGTACATGTATAAATGTATCATACATGAAAATTGGTCAAGCCCACAGCACAATAACAGAGGCTGAGAGGGTTAAAGGTCAAACAGGATATTGTAAAGCAAGCTTTACATGCACACCCAAGGTAGACGGGATATTGCATGCATGTTTATAGTGCAAGTCTACATAGACATAAAGGAAAGAAAAATATCATTTACAACAGAGATCTATGCTAAAGCGATTTCTGTCAGTCTTATAAGCTATAAGCCACTACGACCTCAAATTAAAGAGAAGGAATCTGGTGAAACAAATATTTGTATTATTATAAACAGAAATAAACAAAGAATAATTCATGCCAAAAAATTAAAAATATTCGGGTCATTTGTTGACCTGCGAGTGGCAACAGATTAGAACACCCGTGCCATACAAATGCAAGGTGATCGCAACAAAATCATAGTGATTTACAGAATCGGAAGTCTTTAGTGTGTTTATGGGTAAAAAGGAAACAATCTTATGCGAGAGGCATTGGGTGAGATCGATTAAAAACGCTGTGAGTCACATGACGTACAGTAGAAGCTAAAATCATTGGAACAGATCATATCAATGCTTACCTGAACTAGCAGGCTAACACGGTACAAAAACGAAAATCCACGTAAATATTGCACAAACATCCTTTCTGTTTAAAACTTGAGTCTCGATCGACGACAAATCCGGTAAATTTGCTTTTTTTTCGACAAGTCCAATTTCGCTTTGGAAATCAGTTCGCCCTGATGCCCTACAGGGCTCAAAATGGTGGGAGGACTCTGGAAAGCTCGCGTTTGTTTTTATACTCCCTAGGGGTGCCCTCTATTGATATCCGGCTCATTATATTATACACCCTCAAACAGAAACATAGTCCAGTTCTGGAGCGTAGCGTTGCGTGACAGAGAGGGGCCAGAACTGGACTACGGCCTGTCTAAACAGCTTTCATTTTCATTTTCTATGTTTAATATTGTGATTGCAATATTATTCACTGAGCTGTAGCTAATTACAATATACCTTTTTTTCTACCATAGAGAGAGCGGATCCGATGTCGTGTAGGCGTGACTAAGACAGTACTTACTGTGCAAGCAAAGGAACCCTGTTCCACAAAAGCTGTGGATTTCCGAATCCTATTCTATATTAAAATATCTGAAAACAGTTACCCCACCGACTCTTACCATGATTTTATGCAAAAAAAATAACCCTATTCACAAATGAAGTAAGTAACCCTATTTCACAAACAAGCATATTTTCAACCGGGGAGGATATATAAAGTGACGCTTGGGCATGGGGCGTTTAGCTCTAAAATAACCACGTTAGACTTACCCAAGTACCTTTAAGGAACAGGAACTACTTGTCAGAAATAAATAAATGTTTACTAGCTCTTAGGGGTGAAAATGATTCGGAGCCACGCCCATATAACAACATTTTGGTACCTTTTAGTGGTTCCTGTCAAAATTTTCGACGATCACCCTCGTCACTTTTATATGGAAGTCTTCCGCCCGGGAGTAACAACTGCGTGGGCTAACTTAAATTGAATGAGGAACAACATAGCTCCCAAGTCTACAATTACATACATATCGGGACCACACAACGTAGAAATAAAACGCTTGGCTAGCGTTCGGGAGCTGACTGAGAGGAATAATGGAATAAGAATAGCGAATATTGGAATAAGAATAACGGAAATTTATGCAACGGGTCGACGCGACGGAAATCAAACCTCGACTAAACCAAAGAAAATGAAAATGAAATGAGAGCAATCCACGAAACAGAACTGATCGATAATTGACTGACATTAATTCTTGAAGGCCCAGGTTTGAAGCTAAGCATAGTACGAAATATACGTCAAACTGAATCTATATGATCTTCTTCCTGTTCACGTGAGTGGCGTATTTTGCACGCGATTGCGTCACAGAGGGGTCTTAACGTATAACACCAGGATTTTGTTTCAGTTTTAACAGAGCAGAAACTCAGGGGTCAGAAATCAGAGAAAGATAAAACCAAAATATTTGCGAAAGAATTGACCTGATGGTCTTGTGAAGCTAAATTTGATCTGTTGTTATGTTGTGACGATGACAGGACTCTGAAGGGAAGTGTTAGGGAACCCTCAAAATACCGATATAAATCAGCTGAAAAGAGGATTAATACCAGTCTTTGCTTGCACGCCACGAGTTATTTTGCGTTGGCCTTTCGGGGACGAGCAGCTTCTTGTAAAACACCGAACAAGACACGATATTCGAGCTGAAGATTGCCTTGTTAGTGAGAGTTTATGCCTACTATGTCGCTGTATACGAACATTTTACCAACACTTCTATTGTTGTCGATTCTTTTCGCCTCTTCGCGGTCAGGATCATTTAAGACGAATAGGACAAAAATGTCAGGTAAGAATGGACGGTATTTTAACCATGTTATGAAGTAGTGCTTGTGCATGTGAGACCAGCTACTGTAGTTATAACTGAATTTATAGATTTACAGTTCGTGAATTGTCCACCCGGCACCGCGTGCTTACCTAACTAGCATTTCGGCTTATCACTCAATTACTGCTTTTGATTAGATAAAATCGCCTATTTATTTAACATTACCGAAATAAACTCCACTGGGGGTTCTTTTATGATTATATTAAGCGCACAGGTCACGGTATTTTTTACGAAGACGGCTTGCCCAGTATGAAGATTTTGTCTCCGCAGTTTTTGTCTGCGATGGGTATGAGAATGATTTGATGAGGAAGTCCGCATGTGCTCATTCATTTAGCAAGTGTATTACCGGTAGTTGTTCATTATTTTCTCGTTTCAGTTTGTAAACATTGTTTTGTGACATACTTCATATCCGGAGCCATCAAAACAAAAATGCAGACGCGCACGCATATAAATAAGTGTATTCCCGCAGGCCACAATATTTAACGATATTATGTACTCAATCAAAACGGATATTTAACAATTATCCTGCGAAATCGGTCATTACTTAGCCGACGAGGCCGTAGGCCGAGTCGGCTAAAATCAGACGATATTCCGCAAGATTAGCCGGATAATTGTTTTATTATTCAACAAACTGTCAACGAGTCGCAAAATAAAAGCATCGAAATGTCCTAAAGGCCCTCCTCAAACTCAACAGCGCTTTGTGTCGGACGAGTCTTCTTTTGTGCACTTCCAAATATGGCAAACTACATATATCAAGGATATCTTTCATGTACGGATAACAGATAACAAGGGATTTTTTACCATATATGGGCATCGTGACAATTTGTTGAATAATCAAAATTAATAAGGTTTTGTGATTAGGACTAAATTTGGGTAAGAAACTGATTTTGGTCTGAAATAGGAGCAGTTTTTCAAAAACCGTGTGGCTAAAAGAGCACATAATTCAAAACTGACTGAAAACCTTGAAACTGCATCATTTATTTTTATAGCTATAGTTATTTTTATAAAAATCCACAGTTGCTCTTGAAAGAGAATGCACCCTCGTTGTTATGGTAACATGTATTCCTCAGAAGCCAATGAAAACAAAATTATGTCTACACTTCCTCCCCACGGAAAAAAAAGTCCCATTTCCCCGGAAGGTCCCTGGTAATGATGGAGTTTGCTTTTGGGGAAAAATATAGAGAAAAAATAATTTTAACTGATAAACCGGTGACTTTTTTTAAACCGTCAAATGGCGTGAAGAAACATTTCGAAATGAAAGCAACACAAATATACTCTACAGCAAATTGACATGGCCCAGCGGCTGGTCGTTGAGAATGCCTCTGCAGATGAAGATTTCAACCGTTAAATATTCCTTTGGTTAGAGTAAAATATGTCAAAACAACAATTTCAGAGGATAAGTAGTTTCAGGTTATTTAGATTTAAGAATTCAATAACGTCATGACAAAAACAGTTTATAGAATAGAACAGTTATTGTTCTTGAAAAAATATAATCAAAAATATAATCAGTGATGGTAATATTTCGTCGTTGTTGTTTTTTCCTTTTAGACAAAGAACCATACACAACCTACTCGGTTCCTCCGCGTATAAACAATGGTACTGTAAACAACACAACAAGCTTACAAAGTACCACATCAATTTTACTAACTACTCAATCAAGAGAAAAACAAAACAATAATACTTCAACAACGATAACTCGTAGCGATGAAACATTTAAAACGTCACAACCTACACTAGACCCCATGGGTGTGAGTGAATCTCGGAAGAATAGCCCCAGTCCTCACGCGGGAAGCGCACGAACAGTTGAAAACCGCAGCACGGTACTGGCCGTGTCACTTGTGTTACTGTTTTGTCTGTCAGCGGTCGGAGTTGTCGCGGCTGTGTTCTTTGTTCGCTGGAAAAGGTGAGCCACTTTTGTCGCAGATCAAAACTAGTTATCTCGGCCTACATGCGTAGCTGGCGGTTTCGTTGGAGCGCGATGACAAAATACGTGAGCGGCGAATCAAAGCCACCCTCTCACGGCTTCGCCGCTCGTTTCACGGTAATAAAGTGATTGATTGATTGATTGATTGATCGATTGATCGATTGATCGATTGATCGATTGATCGATTGATCGATTGATCGATTGATTGATTGATTGATTGATCGATCGTTTTCGTGGCATATTTTGCCATCTCGCGCCAACGCCGGAGTCAGGAGTTATACAAATAGCCCACTTTGAAAAAGAGCGATAGCCTGGGATCCGATTAGCTGCGCGAACGTTTGTAGGATTGTTTGGGTGGACGCGGGTCTAAATGCACTCGCAGATGGCGAATTTTATTGCACGACCAAGGTAGGAAAAAATCGTAAACAAGTAGTTAAAATGCACAACAATATTATATACTACAGCTGTTTACAAAGAAAGGAAATACTATATTCTGGGCATCTGTAATCTTTCCGTATTAGGTTTTTTCCTTCAAGAATGTTATTGTAGATTTCAGGGAAAATAACACTGCAATCAACTAAAAAATATTATTTATTTCACGCTAAAAAAACGCTCTATAGTCGTACCGTTATGTGAAAAAGATGTAGATTTCCATTATTATGACTATTTTTTCTGGTTTTAGAATTAAGAAGATGAAGGAAGGATTTCAAGAGGAAATGGCCGTCATTTGTCTACAGTAAGGTTCTTTTCTGTATATATTCAAATATAAAACCACTTCCTGGCTATGATCTGAACATCAAGACGAAAAACTAAAACAGTAAAAACTGATGAAGGACAAAAGCAATAATAAAATTAATCGTTGTGTCCCAACTGATAATCGACATTTATCCAAGATTTAAGCTTAGGCCTGTATTGAACAAACGGGCCTAGTAGCTGTCCCCTCTCTGTAGCGGGAGGTGTCACATTCTCACAAACCACTTCGTTGTGTAGGCCTCTCTTCCATGTTCCTTCGGTACCAGGCCACTGAAATAGGCAAACTTCTTCGTTTGGTTAAAAACGTGACAGTTATATATTCCCGTCACGCTTTCCGTTGTCAACAACAACAACAACAACAACAACAAACTTTATTTTACCCCACAAGTTACTAAAAGTATTTACAATAATTGGACAGAAAATAATCGAGTATAGTAGTATAACCAGTGAAAAGGCTTTCCGGGAATAGGGCGAGGGCCAACCAAGTCCCTGGGGGAGTGGCAAGTAACACTATGAGCCTGGGAACCAACGCCAGTGAAAGAAACACTGAGGGAGGTAAAACCACAGCAACAAACCCAGGCCTTTTCACTGGTTATACGGGGCTAAAATAAAATGCAAGGCCTGGGTACTAGTCTGGACGAATGTGTTTTCTTTTTGTCCTCGAGGAGCCTGTTCATGGCCATCTTCCATATAAACCACTAACAGTAGATTGTTTGTTATTTAGTGACGAGTTGGCTTCAGAGGCACTGTATTCTTCATGGAAACCTTTCATGAATGGAAATGCTGAAAACAACAAAGTGAAACTAGTCATTGAAACTCAGCCAAGTGATGTGTCTACTACATAGGCCAACACTTGAATGTTGTATTCTACTTGAATGTTGTCTTCTATACTTCGCTGTTCTTTCATTTTTCTTCATATCAGAAAACGTGGGAATCAGCTTGAGACTCATTCCTTGAGACCCAGGGGCAGATAGTCGAAGCGAGATGAAGTAAATCGCGCAAAATCGGCGCAACGAAAGCCTGTTCTTGTAAACTTTCGTCTCTCCGATTTTGCCCGATCTGTAACCCAGTCGTCGCACCGATTTTGCCCGATCTATAACTTCGTCGCACCGATTTTGCCCGATCTGTAACTTCGTCGCACCGATTTTGCCCGATCTGTAACTTCGTCACGCCCCGAATAACTGCCCCTGGTTCTCAGAGGATGCTTGAGACTTTTGTATATTATTAATATTTTGTATAATTGTATAGTCGCACTTCAGCTTTTGCCATACACTTCACTAGCAATATAAACAACATTTATTCGAGGGCCGATTGTTAAACATATTCTCTTCCTGGATGCCTTCCCCTTTGTCATAGTTACGATGTTCAATTTAATAAATCGTACGAAGCTAACACGACTTAGATTTCGTTCTAAAATTGCCCTTAAATAAAAGTCTTAAAACATTTTAGTTATTAACTCGTCTTTTTTCAAATTTAATTGTCAAAAATACTAATTACAAGATTGGCACTAACACTAATTATAAAACTGAACATCAGTTACAAAGCTGTCAATAATACTTGATTGCAAAGTTGTCACTAATACCACAGTTACAATTCTTAACTCGTCAGGCAGGATATACATAGAAACCGGTTTGAATCTAGTTTTACCTGCATGGACCTCGTGCTGACATTCACTGAGTCACTGAGACCAAGCAACTAGACTAGTATTACCCCAGTACTACCCCTATGTTTCTCTGAATATTACTCTGAACACGCGAGGATAAATATTTGTACGAGGACACTCATGTTTGTACGAGGACACTCTTAATACACGCGAGGATAAATGTTTGTACAACGACACTCTTAATACACGCGAGGATAAATGTTTGTACGAGGACACTCTTAATACACGCGAGGATAAATGTTTGTACAACGACACTCTTAATACACGCGAAGATAAATATTTTTACAATTACTGGTTAAACAAATTAACGTTTCATCGTTCTTTGAAGACAGTTGAGATCTCATAATTTCACAGTTCTTTTGGCTAAAATATATAATAGCCACAGTTCTTAATCTTGTCCCTCTAATCTTAACATACTTTAGAGCGGTATTCAATTGAGTGTCGAAAGTCATCCCGAATTGCTATTGTTTTGTTCTACTATGCTCTGTGATTGGCTTAGAAAACTTGCGCTACCTACTCAACTAATCAGATGCAAAACCAAAACCACTCGCGACTTGGTCACTCACGCATTTTCCCGCGCTTGGCGCCGGTTACGTGTATTTGCTCCGAGTTTTCGCTGGTTCATTTGTTGTGATTGGCCATTGCACTTGCTTTAGTTTTGGTTTTATGACACTCAGTTGAAAACCACTCTATCCGCTACAATTGATATATACCCTGTAACAATATTTTAAAGAATATTTTGACTACATAGAAAAAAAAAATGAGCTTACATATCCTCTTAACAAAAGAGAGATTGAGCAGACTGAAGGAAATAGCTGTTGTTCTTTCGTTTTCTGTACTAAATTAATCAATTTAAAATTCCTGTTTTGTGAATAAACATATCAAGAAAGGCAAAAATATAAATACACGATTAATTGAAACTGACAGAAGCTTAAGTGATAAGCTTTTGTTGAAACCCCTGCATTCGACTTGGTTGAATAACGATACCTTTTGAAATTACCTATATTTTGACAGATTTAATTCATGCTACAGCTACATGGTCAACTATCATTCTAATGAGGCACTTCTAGTGTTGTAAACACTAAGTTACTGAAAAGATTTGTTTCTCCTTCCTCCACATCCTGGTCAGGATCAAAATCTTGGACAATAAAACACCAGGTGCCCTTTGCTTTGGACTTAAAAGGCATAATATTGATTTTTCTGAGATTGGCCCAGTCTGTGACTTGTTCTACGGTGCTTCGAAAAAGTTCTGCTCTGGCCATATAGTGTACTTTATCCTTCTTCCAGTACAGTGTTTTCTCCTCATCGTTGGTCATGTTGTCGTAGGCGTCCTTTCCTTCGGTTCGTCCTTTCATACCGAACTTGTCTTCGATGTTAATTTTAACAGAAGCCGCATATGGAGAAGACAAAGCAAACTCGATCACTCCAACGTCTCCTCCTTCATTGGGGTCTTCGACGGAGCTGAGCTTTCCATTGTATGCGATCTTCATGTATCCACCGGTGGAGAACGTACCAGTCCAGGTGCTAATCATCAGGTCATGGTGCGAATGAGGGTCGAGATCTTTCTGAAACACCAGATTCCCTTTAGGTCGCGAACCAACCGTCCCTGATACAATCCTGATGGGAAAATTTGTCTCATTGATAAATAGCACCATGGTTGCCGAACCAAAGGACGGAATACCGGGCATTAATTCCAAAGCTTCTGTTATACCAGGAATACCTCGGGAAAACGTTTTTCCTGAAAGCTTCATTTTCACTGACTGGCGAGACACTTTTTCTACTGCTTCCACCACTTCATGAGATTCAGCCATTTTGGTAAGATCCAGGCGCTCTCTGACCGATTCTACGAGTTGTTTTGCCTGTGGGTTTTTGGTCAAGAGGAGTATTTTTGTTAAATTTCCGCCCTCTGTTTGAAGCCGTCCAACGAACTTTAGATACTTCTTATCTGACAAGAAAGTCAACGTTTCCTTGACAATCATTTTTTGATGGTTGGTAATTTGATCGCATCGATCGATCACATCGCCACTGTTGTCAAACTCTTGAAATGTTGCTTTCGCCTTTGTTAGAAGCGCCATAAAGCAGATGTAAGCTCTACAGTAGGTCACAACGGCCTTCACAAAATCTGCCATGTCAGCATCTTTCTCTAGGTTTTTCTCGTTCTTGAATGGTAGTGATATGACGACTCTGGATTTTAGCTCGCCCATAAATTGATCATAGTCGTCCCACAGATCGTCATCGTGAAGTTTCTTTTCCTCCTTCATCGCTCGCAGCTGATTTTCCTGGCGCAGGACACGATCTTCCAAACCAGTTAGCTTTGCTGATTGTAGTTTATTGTGGAAGTTGTTCAACTCACTGTGGACTACTTTAGCTAGCTGTTGCACCACGCTTGGTTTTGCTGGCTTATTTGACGAAATGATGGCTCCAGCGATGCTACAGAATGCTGAAACTGCCACTCCATAAGGCCCACCAGCCAGTGTTGCAACGCTTGAAATGATATCCAATGTACCACACGTTACGTCATCAAGCTTGCCACTTCTTAAGTTTTCCAGTGCATTCACTGCGGTCTTCACCGCTCCACCAACTTTATTGATCGCTTCTTCATCTCCCTTCTTCCTCTGCTCATTCACCCAACCCTTTATTTCGCCGATGCTCTTCTGGAAATCTGGTTTGTCTTCCGCTGAATTAGAAAACTCGGCAAGCGCCAAATAGAAAGAGTCAAACGATTCGTTATTATTGGACATATTGGAGGTTGTTTGGTGTTTCCAACAAGAATCCAACGGGTTATAACTTCCTGTGTCAGAAGGAAAGAAGGAGAACCTATCACAATAAGCTACAGTTAAAAACCCGCCTATGAGAAACTGGGGATTGCAGGCTGAAATTTGGCAAATTAAACCCCCAATATATAAGAACCACTTCAGCCTGACAAATGAAGGAGGTTCTTATTTAGAAAAAAATGAACTCAGAAACTGGACAAGCTTAGATCAAAATGTACTTAATTGGAGGTCCATAATTACAATGTACAGTATAAATCTGATTGCCTATTTACTGATTAAATACGTATAAACTCCAACTGTAACTATGCTAGTTACAAAGTATCAGAGTTAGAATGTGAACTCTTCCTTACAGTGTTAAGTGGAAGTTCTACCCTGTCAAATTAAAATAAACCCGATTTAAGAACCTAAACAGCATGATTTCTCACTTTAGGCATCCAATATATAAGAACTATTTCTGGAAAAATAGGGGTTCTTATACTGCGGGTTTTTACTGTATTACAGAATGGCATAGAGATGGTACCTAACAATATGCCATTTCCGAGTTGCCTTTTGCCTCTGTTTCAAAACTAGTCCAGGTGGGAACCCATAAATGAAAATGTGTTTGATTTGCACGAAAATGAACTTCTGGTAAAACTTATTTTCATAACAAAGAAGTTGCATCAGGACTCGTTTTGAAACAGAAGTAAAAGGAACTTGGAAATGACTTATTATGGTCCGAAGACGTTTGTAAGAAAAATATTATCCAGCTTCATATTAGAAGACAAACAATTGAGAGTGGCGAACACGTAATCTTCCAATGAGGAGTTACGTGACGGATGGCGCATCTTGAAAAAATTGGCCAAGTTCAAGTCCGTCTTAAACTTCTCCATCCTCAACCATCTTGTTCCTGTTTGGTTTACTATTACCTCTTTGGTGTTTTTCTACCTTGGTAAACTATTATTTTGAGGCTTTTCAATTTGAAGGTGATTTTAATTTGCACTTCGCAAAAAATGACTAAATTATCGTGACACAGCTCCTTTAAAGTTGAGCTAAGTATGATGTATAAATACAAATCTAACGGTCGTCGCTATGTAACTATGATTAACTGTCATCGAACGCTAAGTTTTCTTATATTTTCTTTCTATTTTTAGTTAGTTGTTCCCTCTTGAGTTAACATTCCTCTTTACCTAGCCTAGTTGGGTATATGTATCACGCAGGTCGAACACTTTATTCTAGTAATTAAATCTGATATTCTTATGTCGACATTCTCGGTGTAATCCGTTGAAATTGTTTGGGAATTTTGGGAATTCGTCGTTTTTCTTGGACTAATTATATTTGTAATTACTGAAGTATCGAGAACTACATGAGAGTGGGGTTTTAAACGGATAAAGTTGATAAGTCGGCACATGCGCCGAACCGTGAAACACTCCCTTTAACTTTAGACATGAAATAATTTTAAACGAGACCTGTTTTCTCATTCTCTGTTAATCCTCGATTTCAATTTTTTAAAAACAGCATTTATTTACAAACAAACCCGCGTGGAATGACCTCCACTCCGAATAATCAATACGACATTCCAAACAAATTAGATCACTACTCTGAAAGGTTAGGTTATGGTTCTTTAGCTCAAACAATCAATATCAACAATTCAAGGAACGGATCTACGCATAAAGTGCTCGCATTATGTTGATATACGATTTCTCATAAAAGCAACTCTGTCAGTGGCGTCTTCTTATAACAAAGAAACGGTCCTTTTAATGATTAGTGGGCATTTTAATCAAATACCTCTGCATGTAGTCCGTTGTTTTCAAGTAATACTCTGAGTCACAGCTTTCTAAAGCTGGGGAAAATGCAGATTATCTACGCATTGTGTCAGCGGGCGGGTTCTCGCTTCGGTTAACTCTTCCTGTTTACAAAAGCTACATCGGGCAGCAAGAACATGCAAGAAGTTGCTTTGAAAATCATTTTATTTCAATAGCTTAACAACTTGTTGGCATTAACCCTTGTAAACCCCACAGCGAATTTAGAAGCAACTACACAATGCAGGTCCACTTTTGAAGACCTTTTAAGAGGCAGTCTCTGTAAAAGCGGTCCACTGATTTCGGTTCGGAAAATCAATTTCCTTTAAACTTTGCCCACGAATCTATCTTAATCTAAAAGTAAATGAAACGACCTTAGTTTTTGCAAATATCTCCAAAAAAAAAGTTTATGGCCCAAAATCGCTCGAACTGTGAACGGCCAATTTTTAGCAATGGCGAGAAGCAAAAATAGCAAATATTGGCGAGCTCAACGCTTCAAAATGCTCAAATTACAAGGACATTGTTTACATTCCTGGATTAAATTGGTCCTTTATCAATGTAAAGCACACAATTTGGGGTTGTTTTAAATACATTTACAATAAGAAAATATTTTTTGTTTGAAACCTACTTCGCCATTACCGCCAACGGCT
This sequence comes from Desmophyllum pertusum, assembly GCA_029204205.1. Lineage (NCBI taxonomy): Eukaryota > Metazoa > Cnidaria > Anthozoa > Scleractinia > Caryophylliidae > Desmophyllum > Desmophyllum pertusum. The sequence goes on from MU826856.1 coordinate 598,644, forward strand.
CAAAAATGCACATTTTCAACGCGGCATTGCACAAAAGTCCCACTTCTTCCACGCAATATTTCTATGCAGATCGACTAAAATGAAGTCAAAGAGCAAGGAAATATAAAAATATGTTGTGGTTTAAGCGAAATTTTAGCACAGCCGATCGACAAATTTAGTACTTTTTCGAAAATGTCTGTGTTCATTGCAAGAAGAAAGGCCTTCATACGAAACGAATTTAGTATAAATACCACAATATTTCTCTAGTATTGTGAGTCTGCAAGACTTCTAAATAGAATTCAACACGATAAAACATAATTTAGGTAATAAAATTCTTGGGGGCTGGTCGAATAAGTACTGCCACCTACCTGAGCGAAAACCGCTACTTTCACTTGCAGCTCTTAATTAGCCTGGCCGGTCCCTGTTGAGCGATTCCCCTACTCAAAAATATAGCTTCAATAATAAGAGCCAGATCTATAAAATACATTTCTATATGTACATATGTAGACTGATTTCTTTTCAAATTTAAGAAGAGTTATTTTAGGATGAATAAACTGTTAACAAATCAGCCGTGTGTTAATTTATTCCGCATTCCTTTCTGGACCTTTCTGGCTTTGATTTAATTTCCTACTGAACAAATCGGCACCAAATGTGAAAGATTTGTGCTAAATCATAGTGATAAACCAGATGATTTAGTTCCACAAATTAAATGAGAAAACAAGAAAGTGGACAAAACGTCATCGATCGGTAACTCTTTTATACAGTTCAAATAAAAGTTATGTCACGCAATCCAATATGACACATCCAAGTATGCGCCAACTGAAGATTTCTTTGAATTACCTATATAAACATACTTAAAGGTTTTCTCTTTCAAACTGGTTTATTGTTTTCTTTGTTCCAATTATTCATGGAGAAGCGGTGTAAGAAGCCATCCATTTTTTTTTAAAGTTTGATTATGTAGTCTTTCTGGTCTTCTACCACTTCCCGTGCGCAATAAAATTTAAAATGTTTTTGGAAGAACACGCTCAATGACCTAATTTTAGAAGGAGTAGATTACATGGCGAATTTCTGCCCGGGCTGGAATTCTCAGCCCAGTCAAACGGCCTAGGATGCCTATGTAATAATGTAATCGGAATGGAATTTCAGTGAACTTGGGCATGGGCAGTGATTGTGTTTTTAGAAAAAACCAAGATGGCGGCTGCGAAGGAGAACATGTTCCAGTGGAATAAAGGCAATAAACACCATTCTGGAACATCTGCCCCTATCATATTTTGCCATCATTGGTCTGTGCGTCCATTTATCACCCAGAACGACCTAACCTTTCGTCGGTGACACGACGAGCTTGAAGATGTCTTCTCCGGCTTTCTGTACAGCTATTAAACTCTTCCTGGCGAACATTTGTGTTACCAAAGACAGGTTTCGTATGTGTTCCATCATCTGGTAGGCTGCTACCATCCCAAAAAGTTGAAAATTGAGCTCTAACAAAAGGCTAAATTGCGAGATCTAGAGAAGCAATGTGCCCATTTTCACAAGTCGTATCCTTGACGCCATGTTGATTCTCTGGTGACTATTCCCGCGCAATTTCAAATTTGGCGCCCGGGCTTATATTTCAACCCGGGCTGAAATTCGTCATGTAACAAAATTCCAGTCCCCTTACCGGCTTCAGCCCGGGCTGAAATTCGCCATGTAATCGGCCCCAAACCCGAAAGGTGAGAGCAACAAAAATAGACGATATAACAACGCCGCGCACACGTCAATGTTAGTTTGAAACACTTTTGCATGAGTTTCACGTTTTTTTCAGGTGTCAAACTTTTTATCGTACTCATCAAAGTATAGAGTAGTTTGAGGGGTATATCCGAGTATGGTCATTGAGATTTTTATTAGAGACCTTTTCAACTCCTGTCATTTATCTCGAACTGAAACGAGCATATTCGTACCAAGAGCAGGTGCTTAGTAAAGACCATCGCTGTATCGATCCCTTGCACCGCGGTGACAAAAACTCCTCAGCAGCGTAGCAGTGGCGAAGAAAACAATCAAACTTCACAGTGTGACTATCCCGATTAGACAGCAGCCTGCAGTGCTTTTTTTGCAATGTAATGTAAAGTAATGTAATTGTAGGCGAATGTATTAGAATGTAAATTAATTATTGTACGTAGATCGACAAACTAGTTTTTAGTATATGTAACTTGTTTGTGTTTAAATAAATAAAGTATTAAAAAAAATGGTTCTCGTAGGAGCACGAGATATGTCCAGGTATGTACTCGCCTCGCGCTGCACCGAGAAGCCTGAAAAACCGCCTGTTCTGCATGCTAAGAAAGATTCGGAAAGCCAGATAAGTGAATAAGTAATGGTAATTGGACCGACTGGAGTACAATTCGAAATATAATCGTATCAATAACAAAATTCTCGTTTCTGATTGGTTGCTCGCGCGCCTATTTGTTACGTAATTATATTGCTAGTGTAAAATCCTATTCAAGAAACTATCCAATTATTTCCCAAATTGGACAGCACAAGTTCCCGTGCACAATATAATTAACACGTAATACGTCTATGAACTGTCCAATTTGGGAAATAACTGACTGAAATTTGGGAAATAACTGACTGCTAAATTGGACCCGGCCTACGGCCTCGTCCAATTTAGCAGTCCTCGAAATTTTTATCATCCAATTATTTCCCAAATTGTACAGTTCGTAGTCCTAGTACATATACTAATCAATTAATATGTAGTTAGTAACCCGAACTGGCAAGAGGATATTCCGCTGTACAATCGAAGAAAACTAACTTTTATTATTAGTCCAGTTACACATTCAAGAAAATGAAACTTGCGAAAGAAAACATGGTAAGGGGAACTTGCTGTTCGTTCACGCAATCAAATAAAACTTGTCCAGGATTCCTTGTGTCCATGATAATTGTTTTGAAATCTATTAATAATAGTTTCGCGCCATGCTGTGAAAGTTTTTTATTTATTTAATTTTATTTCCTCCGACATCTCAAACTGACCAATCAGTTAGCTAAAACACAGCTCAGCTATGGACTGAAATTTCAAAAAATTACATCCTCTCTTGCTCTCACTTAGTTTCCTTTCGATCTGGTTTTTATTTTTTTTAACAAGACCAAATGAGTTGCTTATTAGGTTTCGAGTTTATCATCTAAATTAAGTATGTTTTTCCGTTCTATTAAAATAAATTTTAGATTTAGAAGCATTTGAATTAGATGCACGGGAAGAGGACCATTATAAAGACAAGAAAGTGTAAGACTTAAAAAAACGACATGGCTGTCACGTGTATAATCGGTTCAAACGACAACATTACACCACTTGGAGAACAAAAATGTACATAGATTATATGTACCCTGGACTTCCTCAATCTCAATCAATTATATTACATTTAGGAAACATTGTTTTCAAAGAGATCTTGACTTGGCGCATATACTTGGAATGTGTCGTATTGGATTGCGTGACATACTTTTCATGCGATTTCTGGCGATGTTTTGTCCACTTTCTTTCGTTGTTTTCTAATTTTATTTATGGCACTAAATCATTTGGTTTATTGACTGTGATTTAGCAGTAATCTTTCACATTTGGCCTGATTTGTTTTAGGAAATTATAGTTTATCAAAGCCAGAAAGGTCCAGAAAGGAATGCGGAATAAATTAAACACACGGCTAATTTGTTTGCAGTTTATTCATTCTATAAAGTACTCTCCTTAATTATTTTAAAAGAAATCAGTTTAAATATGTACATATAGAATTATATTTTATACTTCTGGTTCTTATCTTCAGTCTCACTTTTATTGAAGCTATATTTTTGAGTAAGGGAATAGCTCAACAGGACCGGCCGCGGGCTAATTAAGAGCTGCAAGTGAAAGTAGCGGTTGTCGCTCAGGTAGGTGGCAGTACTTATTCGACCAGCTCCCAAGAATTTTATAACCTAATGATGTTTTATCGTGTTGAATTCTATTTAGAAGTCTTGCAGACTCAAAATACTAGAGAATTATTGTGGTATTTATACTAAATTCGTTTTGTATGAAGGCCTTTCTTCTTGCAATGGACACAGACATTTTCGAAAAAGTACTAAATTTGTCGATCGGCTGTGCTAAAATTTCGCTTAAACCACAACATATTTTTATATTTCCTTGCTCTTTGACTTCATTTTAGTCGATCTGCATAGAAATATTGCGTGGAAGAAGTGGGACTTTTGCGCAATGCCGCGTTGAAAATGTGCATTTTTGAGCCGTTGGCGGTAATGGCGAAGTAGGTTTCAAACAAAAAATATTTTCTTATTGTAAATGTATTTAAAACGACCCCAAATTGTATGCTCTACATTGATAAAGGACCAATTTAATCCAGGGATGTAAAAAAGGCTCTGTAATTTGAGCATTTTGAAGCGTTGAGCGCGCCAATATTTGCTATTTTTGCTTCTCGCCATTGCTAAAAATAGGCCGTTTACGGTTCAAGCGATTTTGGGCCATAAAATTTTCTTTTGGAGATATTTGCAAAAACTAAGGTCGTTTCATTTACTTTTAGATTAAGATAGATTCATGGGCAAAGTTTAAAGGAAATTGATTTTCCGAACCGAAATCAGTGGACCGCTTTTACAGAGACTGCCTCTTAAGGCGCATGTATTTGGTGGCTCGTTTGGCTCAGCTGAGTCGATGTAAAGAACGAGAAATAAATGATAAACGCGTTAAGTCCCAGGGCTATATTTTCAGGCCAAACGAGCTGGTTCTTTCTGTCAAACAAGGAGCACGTTTGGTAGATGGTTAGCAGTGGCCCTGTATTCTGTATTTTACGCAACAATTTTTAAAACACCGTACTTTCCTCCCCAAAACTGAAGCCAATTTTGTCGAGCGGTATCATTTTTGTTGGCTAGCTGTTTTTTGCCATGTATTTTTTTCTTCAGTCAATCAAGGAGCATCGGAATGTATCGCCGGAATCTTTCATATCTAAACGGCTTTTTCACTTAAACAACTTTCAAAGTGTCCATAGGTCTTTGTCGCAACATGGCTAAGCCTTTTAGTCATAGCCGTCGTAACAATTTTTCTCCTCATTTTCATGTGAACTAACAATCTCATGGATTCTATAGACGCAGGCAATCAGCTTCTTCTGATAAATTAAAAGCGGACTGAAGAAATCGATGAGACGGTTTGCTATAGATACAAACACTAAAGTCAGGGGCACCCAACAACAAAATTTTCCTGTAGGAGTCGGAACGTCGTTTTTACGTTGTAACTGTGCTTTTTGTGCAGTTTGATGGCTTATTTTTAAACGCTAAGAAAAGTGTATCTGTTCGGATACGTTAGCTGAACTTTCAAACTTCACAAAATTTTAGGTATTGAAATGTTATTATCCGAATTTATGAGCTGAATTTGCCTTTCTGAAAATCCTAGCTGGCCTTTTTTGTACCCAAAACGACATTTTTATCTCTCCGAAAACAAAAGGCATTAATTTTCCCCATATTAATAAGAAAGTTCGAGATGACATTTCCCTTGCCGAATATCTGAGGCGATTATAGGCCTTCCAAACAGATATTCCACCGAAACCGTCGATCCGCTGGGTGCCCCTGTAGAGTCAGTAGCAAAACCAAGAATAATTCGTATTTAGCATATATATCACTGAGTAATTAGGGGTTTACACACACTGCCCCTGCAGTCAGAAGTAAAGCCGAGAACACAATGAGAACAAATTAAACCAACTGCAGTGGTTTCCAAACCAGTGTTCACAAACAAACGTATAAATGTTCTTCTGATCGCATGGAGATGATGTGGTTAGTCAAACATTCAGCAGTTTTGCACATGCATTGAAATCTTTTACAAGAGCTCGTTAACCATTTACAGCATTTTTGCATGTCTTGTGCTGTATATGTCGATCTAACTCTAATAATGATATTAATGTTAGGTGAGAGGTTGTTAAAAACATGTCCTTTAGTGTTGTATTTCGGAGGTTAGTTGAACTATCACTTACCTTATGTTTTTTCCTCAACCTTTCGCTGATGAACTTACGACAAGAAGCTTTGAATTGTTAAACAGCAGAGAATGAAGCGACTTTTTATAACAAAGAACAAGCAAGACACTCGGCTAATCAAAAGAACGAGAAAATTAGCTTCCTGTAGGTGCACCGGATCACGTGACCCTTAATTCGTTTTATTTATAGTGACATTCCTGACATTCAACCATTTCAAAATTCTGCCCTGTTTATTGTAATATGGTTGCCCTTAAAGCTCTCTGCTTGGGAGAACATGCGTGCACTGACCACCCAACGGTATAACGTTTAAATATAAATCTTTTGGGTATCCAGAGTCCACCGGATCTCGTGACCCTTAAAATTCACTTTATTTATAGTGACATTCAACTATTGCAAAATTCTGCCTTGTTTAATAGTTGCCCTTAAGGCTCTCTGCTTGGGGGAATGTACCGACCACTCAGTTGATTTCAATTTTACAGCGCCCTAACATCTGTTAGTTTGAAGTTTTCTCAATATTTGGGGTATCAAGAGTTTTCGTGCCTTTCTTTGACTACCTTGCAGAACAGGGCGTTTTCTAAAGCTATTCAAAACACAGAGTCCACACCATAATGCACAGGTTGTTTATTTCCTTTCTTCAAATAAAATTATCCTCGCTTGAGTTGCATTAACACAAATCCTGTTTACTCAGCACAAAGCAGCGCAATCATTTGGATGAAACGGAAACCACACTCGTCGTCCTTGCTTCAGTATTTCAGTTGAAGCTTCATTACGTGTGTGAAAGCTCACTCAAAAAGTCTGCAGTCGTCTCGATCTTCGATTGTTTCGCGTCAATATTTTATTTGTTATTTTCATTTAATATACTTGCATGGAAAAACGGCTAACCAAGCTTGTAATTAACAGAGTACTGATTCTCGGCACCTGATTTATTAGTTGTGATGTTCTCATTTCAGTTAACTCTTCCTGTTTTGATCCGTATTTTCAGTCAGTTTTTCCTCAATCCTTCGCTGGAGAGCGAGAAGCTTCGATAATTAGAAATAGCAGGGAAGGGAGCGGCTTTTAACAACAAAGAACTAATGGGACACATCAATCAAATTGGACGAGAACGACAATTTAACTTCCTGTGTAAGGCTATCACGTGATCCTGACCCTTAAATGACTTCCATTCATTTTATTCGCTGTTACAAATCATGAACTTGCATGGGACTGCCATTTCCACATGCAATGTAAATTAGATGAACCAAACAAAAGAGTAGGGATTATGTTTCTCTAAATACCACACAATCAAGTTCTGTAGAAGAATTCAAGGCATCAATCTGAGTGCTCGCGATTTTGCGGTTGATAAATATTTCTTCAAAATATCAACCAATATCTCGACAATATCGTTCAAACAAAAGAAATAACAATCCATTATACCTCAATTAATACCTTCCCTTAGGCTTTCTGCATGAACAACAACCACTCTTAATTTTGCAACACCCTTGCATGGAACTGTTAGCGATCTATAAATTCAAATCTTGAATTCAGTGGTCTCTAATCCAATAGATTTTGGACACCTTCCACAGGGTGTTTATTTCTTGTCCTCGCTTGAGTTAACACTTCCTGTTTTATCAGTACAAAGCAACATGCCATACAAAGCTGCCGGCGACGTTAACAAATTGAGTTTATTAGTTGAGCTATGTAGGAACCAAAGTACACAAAGGTTGTTTATTTATTTTCAAAAGAACATTGTCCTCACTTTGGGTAACAATTTCATTTTACTCAGCGCAATCAACTCGGATGGAAACCGGAAAATACGTTTTAGTCCATTGCTTCAAGTGATACTGTAGTCCAGTCCCTGCATAACTCTCTCTTTGCCCGCCCTATATTGGGGCTAGAACCCAGGCGGGAGAAGAGATCACTGGACTCTCTTTTCTTCCGCTGGGTTCCAGTCCCTATGGGCGGGGTAAGAGAGAGTTCAGGGACTGGACTAGTGATACTGCTGCTGCTGCTGCTGCTGCTGCTGCTGCTGCTGCTGCTGCTGCTGCTGCTGCTGCTGCTGCTGCTGCTGCTGCTGCTGCTGCTGCTGCTCCTGCTGCTGCTGCTGCTGCTGCTGAAAACTTAGTCAAATGAAAACGTGAAAACTTAGTCAAGAAAGTACTTTGCAGTCGTACGGCTCGATCGTTGATCATTTCGTTTCTGTGTACATCTGATCAATAGTTTATTTGTTATTTACATTACCTGCCTCACGAGCGAAACGAGCTTATTATAGATAAGTGATTATTTTCATATTGACTGATTTCTCGCTTAAGTTAACTCTTCCTGTTTTGATGCCGTATTTATAGAAAACGACCAACGACGAGTTGATATCAATACAATTCAGTATTGAATGGAGTCCAGCAAAATAGAAAAATTGTAAAGCAATAGAAGGTCAATGTTTAGGGATCTGTTGCTCACTCATATATACGTTTGTCAGTGCTGACTAGAGAAGGAATTTTTTTCATCGAATATTTTATTGTAGTAAACTTTAAAAAAGGGTATCGAAAAGTATGAAATTAGTATTAAAACATTAAATACACGTTTATATAAAAAAAAATGTAATAAATTGGTCAGAGTAAAATGCTATGGAATAAGTTAAATAAAAAGTAAGCCGCGTAAGCATGTCATATTTACAGCCCACAATACTGTTTCATAGGTTTCCTGGTCACGTCCGCATTGATTTACTGAAATACTATGCCACAACTTTAATTAAATCTTAAGAACGTTTTCAGACTCAAATCGCCCAAAAAAATAAGAACGTTCAGTCCCGGCTCAGCCTCAGCTCAACAATTAGACGTTCTTACAAAAAAAAGAGTGTTTCCTCGAGTATCTCGAGAGTGCGAGTCACGCGCGACGTGTTTCTCTCTCTTCTCTCGCCGCGCGTGGGTCGCGCTCACCTCGCGCTCTAACGAGACCTGACCTATCTACTCACAGTCCGTTACTTTTTTGTTATTGAATCTTGACGTTAAGATTATATTTTTCAGGATATTTTGAGCAGAGAAAATTGCAGAGAATATTCGTAATTGCTAAATATTAGTCATGATAGTTAGGGGGTTAAACATTTCCATTTTCACACATCTTTGTGCTAGTGCAAAGAAACTAGAAGAGCAAGTTACTACAGTTAACTTGACTAGTAAGTATGAATGGATATAAAAATGGATATAAACCTAACTTTATTCAGTTGTAGTTGTATATTGAAATAAACGTTGTTCGGGCTTAAATTTTTAAGCCAATTCAGTAGATCTTCTGGCAGCCTCTGGGTATAAACTAGTGGCCTTTTTAGTACTCAATTCCGTACCAATTCGGCAACAGTTTGGTATGATTCTTAAAAGGCCTTTTTAATTTTTCACAGTTACTTTCCCAGTTCAGCTCCTTTTACTTTTTGTTTCCGGTTACTACATCTACAAAAGGGTCAAAATCTTGAATAACAAATCGCCACAGTATTCCCACTGGAACAGATAGAGGCGATGGAACAGATAGAGGCAATGGACCACAAACAAATTGAGGTGATGCAATAACGGGAAAGCCTAAATGGCCAATGGCCAAGTCCAAGGCCAAGCTGGCAGGGACGATCTCTCCGCAAGCCGTATAGTGCAAACCATTCGTTACCCAATAGATGGTCTTTTTTTCACCGTCCTCCATTTTACGGTAGGTATCTTGGCCTTTGGTGAACTCACTGCCAGTCTTGTCTTGGATGTTGACTTTCTTTGTACCCCAGCCAAGATTAGACAATGAAAATTCGATGACACGGGTTACATCTGCGTTGTGAGGTTGGTCGTCCGATTGGACTTTTCCGTCTAGGTAAATAATTATATATCCACCAACAGAAAAAAAGCTAAATAGTTGCTTTTCAACGTAAGAATGAGGCTGAACATCTTCGGTAAACTTCAGGTCTTTAGGGCTTATTGTGCCCACTGCAGCACAAATAATCTTCATTGGAAATTTAGTTTTGTTGATAAATTGTACATGAACACTGAACAGAATGGGTTTCTCACGTTTTGGAACTCCCTGCAGTTTTAAATACACCGACTGGCGAGACACGATTTCTGCTTTTGATTCAACTGTTTTTAAATCCGGCAGCCTAGGAAGACCAAAACCGCGTGTAACCATCTCTACTAAACCCCCTTGCCTGTGAGTTTCTACATAAGGCGACGATCTTTGTTAGTTTTCCACCTTCAGACGGAAGTCTTCCCAGGAATGTCAAGTACTTTTTGTCTGACAGGAAAGCAAGTTTTCCTTTCGCATCTTCTCTTTGACTGCTGATTTTCAGATCTACCATTTTCATGTACCAACGGAAGTGTCTTTCTCCATCGAGATCTGAAAATTTTCCTTTAGCGGTTACCAAAAGCGCCATTAAACAGTTGTATACCTTACAGTAAGTAACCACAGCAGTCACAAAATCTGCCACGTCAGGATCTTTTGTCAGGTTGTCTTCGTACTTAAAAGGCAGTGGTGACTCGAATCTGTTGGACAGCTCGCCCATAAACTGAACGTAATCAGTCCACAAGTTTGGATCGGCCAGTTTCTCCCCATGTTTCATCGTGCGCAGCTGTAGGATTTGTTCTTTCACGCGGCCTATAAGGCCGTTGTATGTTTGGTCTTGTAACTTCTTGTTGAAATCAACCAGCTCTTTATGCACAACATTAGCTAGTTGTTCCACCACACTTGGCTGCTTGGGTTTGTTTGCTGTCAAAACGGCACCAATGATGCTGCAGACGGTTCCAATAATCGCGCCAACAGCCGCCCCGACTGGCCCACCGACCGCTGCTCCGGCAAACGTCGCAACACTTGAGATTATTTCCATAGTCCCACTCACGATATCCGAGGCATCTCCACTTTGGAACTTTTGGATAGCACTCGCTGTAGCGGTAGCGATCTTACCCACATTCTCGATACCTTCTTTTATTGATTTGTCTGCAGACTCTTTTCTGCTTCTCAACCCAGTCACCTATTTCGTCGAACTTCTTTTCGAAATCTTGCTTTGAGAGCCAGGAGTCATGTGAGTCAGAAAATTCGGACACACGCGAACGCAAGAAGGACAGCGAGACTTCAGTAGAGACGTGGGGCGAGCTTTGAAGGTCGTCGTGCGCAGATTCAGCCATTTTTATCTAAATAAACGGAACAAGAAGAATGTTCAGTTTGTATTGTTTCTTGTTGTATTGTCATTGGGTTGCAGGGCGTTTCCGCTTCTCGGTGTTTTATATGAATATGTATCACAATTTTGACAAGGAATGACTTACTTCCATTTCAATAGGCTATTTCCGAGTTGCCTTTTGCCTCTGTTTCAAAACGAGTCCTGGTGCAATGAGTTTGATTTGCAAGACGTGCAGGTAAAACTCATTTCCATATGAAAGGTTGTGCACCAGGACTCGTTTTGAAATAGAGGCAAAAAGCAACTCGGGAATGGCGTATTTTTTTGATGAATTCAAATATCTAAACGATGTCGCGTTTTAGTTTCCCCGCTCTTAGGGTGAAACACAAACGTCGCAAATCCAGGCAGAGGTCAGCTTAGCTTTATAATGATCGGCCAGGGCTCGGCTCCTTAGTTATTTTGAGGTTTCTCCGTGTGATATATAAAATACAACTTTTATCCATTTAAAGCAGCTTTATTTTCGTAACGTTCATTAATTGCTACTGCACACGAAGTTTTCTCGATCAGTAAAGTCCTAAATATAATCCAAATGATAATTCACTTGTTGTTTTGAAATTCTCCTTACTTGAGTTAACACTTCTTGTCTACCCATGCAGCACAAAGTGCGTCATACTTGCCGGAGTTACAGATTATCTGGTTAGAAATGATCTTAAACCAAATGAATTTTCACTCGCTATTGGTCGTCCCATTTATTTAAAAGCAGCTTTACATTATTATGAACAAACCATACGCTTCAGCACAGCAGCCCAATCAAATTCAATGCACCCAAACTGGAAGGTTGGGTTAAGGTTCTCTAACTACAGTATTACACAATAAACATTCTGTAGAAGAATTCAAGCACAACGTGTTCGTGATCTTGTGGTTAATACGATTTTGTTCAAAAACTGATAAACCTCTTTCAAACAAAAGACAACACAAAATAAGGTTTTCCAATAAAGAGCAAGGCATTCCATTCATTCCATTCAGTTTGTAGTCAGCATTGTTTCTAAACAGTCTAATATTCTTGTGCCAGCAAATATTGGCGTATTAAACTTTAAAGCTCACTCCAAAACTTTTTTACGATCGTCGACTGCTGAAGTTTTGCCAAATAAAGATGTCAGTACAATTACAGTTTCTGTATGTATCTGACCAGTAGTTATTTTTTATTTCTAAAGTTGTAACAAGCTACATGTAGCTATAGAGTGTTGAGTGCATATTGTTTTCAGTGTTCTCGCTTCAGTTAACTCTTCCTGTTTACAAGACGCACGAAGTTGTTTTTAAAATCTTTTTTTTTTAATTTCAGTATGAGAACTTGTGAATATGGTATTGTAATAAACTCTGCGCTATAGCTGTCTTTCTGTCTCGTAATTTTTCAGTCAATCAAGGGGCATCGGAATGTGACGCCGGAATCTTTTATAAAGCAACAGAAAGTCAGCTTTCATAGCCCTGTGTCATATAACAACCAACGACGAGTTCGGAATAGACTTGCAATTATTGAATAGAGTCCAGTAAAGTTGTAAAGCAATAGATGTGGTCAGTGTTTACGGACCTGTAGCTCTGTTGCTCATTCATACATATACCAATTCTTTCGAATACTTTTCTATATTTTTTGTGTGATCAGTTTAACACAGTTCAAACGTCGTTGAAATGGTCGATTATTAGTCATAACAGCTGGATAGAGAAGGGTTTGTTGGAGATGCAAACACTGTAGAGGTAGCTTAAAGAAATGTACTTTTTAAGAACGTTAGTCAGTGCAGCTGAGTATAGAAGGAATATCTCTTTTTTTCATCGAGAACTGTAGTGTAGTCAACTCTAACAAAAGTATCGAAAAGTATCAAATCTATATTAAGAACATTACAAAAACATTTCGGTCGAGGAAGGAGAAACAAGTTGTCTACCACCCACAATTTTGGAGTTAACTGGCAAGACACAAACATATCATTTTCTGTCGCATTTCAAAGTTTTTTTGGTCGAGATACTACGTACTTGTGTCTATTCCTCAATCCTTCGCTGACGAACTTAGAGCGAGCAGCTTCGATAATTAGAAATAACAGAGAAGGGAGCGACTTTTTATAACAAAGAACTAGCGAGGCACGTCAATCAATTGGGCGAGAATGGCAATTTAACTTCCCGTGTATGGCTATCACCGTGATCAGGACCCTCAAATGACGTGTTGACAAATGCAATTCTACAAATCAGTCGTGCACTTGAAATGATCAGTTCCACATGCCAAGCAAATCACACGCACCAAACTAAAAATTTGAGTCATGATATCTATCAATTGTAATAATTAGATTTTACGTTATGCAGGGCCCCTATGAATATCAGCCTAGTTGCTGAATGGGCCACCATGGGTAAATAAAGTCATCATCATCATCATCATACAATCAACATTCTTTCTGTAGAAGAATTCAAGGCATTGATCTGAGTGCTCGTGATTTTGCGGTTGATACAAATTTCTTCAAAACAGACCAATATCGTTCAAACAAAAGAAACAAAAATCCATTATGCCCCAATTACACTTTCCCTTCAGGCTTGTTTACTTTCAAGAACAACGACCATTCAACGGTACAGCGCCCTATAGCCTGTTAGTTTTCTCGATATGATGCATAAAACAATCTTGCTCGTTGGCCTCTGATCCTATAGTTGTTTGGATATCTTTCTTTAACTGTTACTAAACGTTTTCTCAAGATAAACACAATCAACACGATAATACACAGGTTGTGTATTTCTTTTGTAAAATAAAAGTGTCCTCGCTTGAGTTAACACTTCCTGTTTACTCAGTACAAAGCTGCCGACTTCTTCAGCACACTTGAGTTAAGACGAAAAGGATTTTTAAACCAGATGTTTGTCATTCTCTTTAATATTCCGCCATTTATTTAAAAACAGCGTTGCTTTGTAAATAAACCATCTGTTTAAAGTACTAGTATAACCTTGCAACCAAACGATGCACCAAACTAAAAGGTTGGGTTATGGTTCTATCTCTCCTACAAGTAGCATTCTGAACCCCGCGAAGTGCTCGCTTCAGTTGTGTTATACGATTTCTGATAAAAGCAACTGTGTCAGTGATAATAAACTACCCTTGCAATTATTAGCAAGGCATTCCAAACAGAAAATAAGTCTTTGTGTTGTCCATTTTTAAGTGATACTCTAGTAGTTTATTACAGTCCAATATCTATCAAAGGCTTATTTAGTGTCAGAACTGATCTTTTTTTAGTATCTGCTCTGAATATTAAACGTTTTCTACTGATACAGGTGAGCAAATCAGTACATATTTTATGTGTACCTGGGCCAACAGTTTAGAACTGAACATTCGCTTTCTGAACCTGCTACAGATTGCAGATTCTTTACATATCTGTTACGCAGTGGGTTTTTTTTTTTTCACATCTTGACTTTAGTGGCGTACCCGTGTAAACTGACTACTATAAATAAATTGATTAAATTATTTTGATTAAAAAAGCACCTACTCGATTTGCGAAGTTTTTCTCGATCAGTAAAGTCCTAAATATAATCCACATGATAATTCACTTGTTGTTTTGTAATCCTCCTTGCTTGAGTTAACACTTCTTGTCTACCCATGCAGCACAAAGTACCTGCGTCATACCTGAGTTACAGATTATCTGGTTAAGAAATGATCTTAACCAAATGATTTTCACTCGCTATTGGTCGTCCCATTTATTTAAAAGCAGCTTTATTTTATTATGAACAAACCATACGCTTTCAGCACAGCAGCCCAACCAAATTCAATGCACCCAACTGGAAGGTTGGGTTACGGTTCTCTAACTACAGTATTACACAATAAACATTCTGTAGAAGAATCGAGGCATTAATTGATCTGATCTCGTGGTTGATACGATTTTGTTCAAACTGATAACCTCTTTCAAAACAAAAGACAAACAAAATAGGATTTTCTAATAAAGATCACGGCATTCCATTCAACTTGGATAATAAGTTATGGAAAAATAAGTTAAGTTGTAGTCCATTCTCGACCCCAGAGCCTTCGCGTTTTTCGACTGCGCAAGACGCGAAGGCTCTGGGGAACTCTACGCAAGCGTAGCCAAAATCTGGCTATGTTGACTTGACAGCGCATGCTCTACAATCCAAATCCAAAATGGCGGCTCTATTGTTGTTGTGGCTTGTCTCTCGGGATATGCACGAGAGCACGCAAGAACGCTTAGTTTAATTATTCAAATGATCTTTGAATGCATGCTGTAGTTGTTTGTCCATGAAGGACACTCCTACGTCCGTCGTTTCTCATTAGCAATTTTATTGTGAACTAAGGGGTAAGTTCGCTTTCATTTGCTGTCCGTTGTAAAGACTGATTCTTGAACTGACTTTAATTGTATTTCTGCAGTGATTTGAAGAAAAACTCAATTGTAAGGCCGTCAAGTGAGCGCATTTGAAACCGTCCAAATCCCCGATAAATATAACAATTGCTTTTCGCAGTTTCATCCATATGATTATCGGCGATCATATAGGTTGGATAGATCAGAATTGCAGCAACGGCAAATGTTTACGTTCGTATTACACGGTTTTCGAAGTTTCGCTTATGGTTGCGTAGTTCTCGAATTAAACTTTTCTTTTCCGCGCCATTCTCAACCCCAGCCGCAGGGACTGAACTCGCGCCCCAAGTTAAATTTTTCGCGCGCAGCAGATTGACCAATCGGAAGCGTTTTTATTGTTTCAACCGAACGCCAATCACAACCAGGCTCTCTCACAGGGTTCCCCAGAGCTCTTCTCGACGTCAGTCATGCGCAAAAGAGAAGAGCTCTGGGGTCGAGAATGGTTTGTAGTCATGCAGCATTGTTTCTACATGATACTCTTAAGTAGTTGGCAGTCCAATATTCTTGTGCCAGTAGACATATTGACATATTACACTTGAACGCTCACTACAAAACTTTTTTCCGATCGTCGACTGATCCGTCAAGGAGAATCTACTATAACTGCAAAGCCCAATCAAGCCAAAAGTACAGTAAGAACAAGCAGGCCGGTCGCAGGGCATTCGTTTCACTCCTGTTTCACTCGGCCGCAAGAGTACCGCGCGAGAGTTTGATTCTTCAACAAATTCGCGCGATTCAACCTGCGTGCGTAAAAGCTGATTAAATGTTTGTTGAATTTCTGTAATAACACCAGAAATAAATGGTATCTTTGACTGTTTGAGTGAAATTTTAGATCACTCGACGACCCGCCGCATTACAACATGGCCGCGACGAGAAAATATATCCAAGTCTTTACTAGTGCCCAGTTTCTCGCGGTCAAATTTGCTTGTTTTGGTTTTGTCTCAGCCAATCACATCACAGGAAAACAGGTCTCCAGAACTGGGTATGGCCCGAACTGATTATTACTATCATCAAGGGTCTGGATGGGGTTTTTTACTGACAACTGACAAATGGCTAAAATTTTAACTGACAACTGACAAATAGCCTAAAATTTTAACCGACAACTGACATTTGGAACAAGGTTAACTGACAACTGACAACAGGCTTGGAAGATCCTAATATTCTTTAAACCCTTTAAAGATAATATTTTTCGATTATCATTTATGTGTTTTACGACACCGAATCAGCAAGGAAGGGGACTAACAGCAGACTCGAATTTCCAATGTCGTTAATAAGTATTAAAATGAATCATTTGCAATTTGCAAACTATGGGGCAAACTGTCTACGGCTGACAGATCAGCCAAGACACTGCAGGCTTTTACAAACTGTATTCGCAAAAGGGATATAACTCGCTTAATGGACACCGGCTGTAGGGCTGCATCCTATGCTGCACATAATGCCCTTCAAGTCATATTTTTTTTAGTCATAATTCTACAATTAGTTAAAGATTTTTAACACTTTTTTATATCACTGAGACTACAATAACATTTTTATATCACTTATCATATATTCTTATTGTATTAATATTAGTATTAGTGTAGTTTTTTTTAAGCAGTGTCCCCTAATTAGTATGGTATATTATTACCAGGCTACAAGGTTCTTGACACTTTAATAAAGTTCTCTCATTCACTCATGAGCATGACAACATGACATATCTGTTACATGATCCTCAATTTATGGTGGCCACGCGGTCGAAGGAAAGATGTCTGCTCGCGGCATTAGGACCATTAGTATTAAATCATTAAAAGCAATCGTGGGATTTTATCGTCTCGATTCCGATACGGCTTTCGAGCGGCACCGAAGCCGACAAAAAGTTGGCAAAAAGTTGTTCCAAACAAAAAAGTTGCCGAAAAAAGGAAAAGTTGCCGAGCAACTCATGGCTAGCCCTTCTTCCAGCCGTTTGCCAGACGAACCGTGTTTCCAATTGGTTACTTTAGACCACAATATGTTGTATTATGAGGAGGATTTCAAGTAGAATGGAGCCTTCGACTGTGTCTTCATTCGATTGTGTTCAAATTTTAAGAGGTCAAGTTTGGTTCTCGGCGTGTCAGGCTTTCGCCCTGTATAGTGTGGCACCTCCTTAATTTGCGATGCTTTAACGAAGAGCTAAGACCTAAGACCTGAAACCTAAGACCGTCGCTTAAAGGCTTTGTAAGACGCCCAGCCGAGAAAACACGAAATTGATGGGGTCTTCGTTTTGAATAAAATTAATAAATTAATAAGTTAATTAATTAATTAATTAATTAATAAAAAGAAAGGAAAGTGTTCATTCTGGCTTAATTTTTATTTATTCATAAGGAAAGCCGCCTCATAATTACCTCCGTTACGTTCAAACTTAACTGAGGGAAACTTAACTGAGGGGGTCTAAAATGGGCCAAAAACGATTATTAAGGTTCTTAGTTGATTATTAATAGCCGTTTAACTGACAACTGACAAATGACCCAAAATTTAACTGACAACTGAGAAATGGCCTAATTTTAACTGACAACTGACATTTCCAAGCCCTCTAATAACAATATGATACCAAGTATCGAAATTATTTCCTCGGCTCTAATTTCCTCGCCCACCGTTGCGCTAGCTTCTGCAGCATTTGCAGCTTCTTCAAAGCCAACACCGCTACAACAGCGGCTAATTCTGGAGCTCTAATTAGTTTTATCTCTTCTTCCTGTACATAAGACAAAGCTCCTTCTCTTGCCACCTTTGTCAGTTCTTTGCAACCCGTTTCCATTCATTTGTGATTGCACTGTGGCCTGTATCCTCTGTACGTCGGTTGACTATTACTATTGCCATTTGTGAAAAAGCTTGATACATCTGCCGTTCACCTAAAACGAAATAGTATGATTGTACTAGACCTCTGCCGTTTCAGAACATGTACACTGGCCATTGGGGTTCTCGCCCAGGGTGAAAGAGGATATTCACATAAGAAACAAAGTTTTTCTACGGGGAGGCTCCGCCCCGAGGTCCAAACCCTTACCCTTTTATATACCATTTTTGACAGAAAAGGTAACCTTTCATATACCTTCCATAGAAAATGAGACCCCTTTCACATACCTACAGTCGAAACACTGCATCCCTTTTACGACTTTACTAAACTTTTCGCTTGAGTAGCACCTTAAAATATTAGATGAATCAGCTGTTAGGTGCGTCTGTTCGAGATATTTGAAAGGCCCTTGAACACCTAAATGCCAGTTTTTCCCTACCGTTTTCTATACTTCAACCGTAAAATCCCTACCCTTTTATATACCTCCGGCCAAAAAGCTACCCCTTACGGGCGGAGCTTCCCTGTATAGTCCATTATAGGGAGTACCCCTCCCCCCCCCACCCCAACCCCCCGGGCAGGGGCAGCGGAATAGACCATACTTCCCACACAGTTCTTTACATGTACCACTACCAGGCTCGTCTTAGTATACCTTCCGACATGCAACCTCGGGGAAGGGACAAATACCTACAATTGATATGGAGATAGATCAGTTGAACATTTCGAGAAAAATTTATACAGTGTATATGGTAAATGTGGTGTTTCTGTTTTTTCGATAACTTTGGGTCTATATATTTTGTGTTTGATGCAAAATCTGATGGAACGCACCTTCTTCAGGGCTAAAAGCGTAATCCCTCATAAGATTTGTAACTTTGTTGAGAACAGATTTGTACGATTCACGTGGTGTTCTATCATCAAATAGGTTGCTCCAGTTCATCATGCCATTTTCTTCACTTGCGGCTCTCTTAGCTTCCCGAAGGTATTTTGAAAACGTCCCTGGAAGAACTCTTCTCTTTCCTTCCAACCACTTAATAGCTGCACGGAAAAATTGGTATTCACGGCTTCCTTGAGGGAACTTCGAATCAGTCGGGTTAGGGGCACTATGGCGAGAAGTGCTACTTGCAAAGTTGGAAGACATCGCAAATCTCCTGTGAATGGAATAGATGCAACTATCAAGTGTGATCAAGATTCTATCATTTTTAAAAACACTAACCGTATGTTGGTATAATCTGGGTTTTTCAGCTCTTGATCAAATTTACTATTGAAACGTACTGATTGATGAAGTTGAAGGACAGCAAGAAACAAACTAGGCAATATAACACTTGAATGAGAATATGGAGAAAATTAGTAACAGCAACCTTCAATCTTCATATAACTTTGAACTTTTTCATATATAACGTACATTTGTACTTCTTCAGTACTCATGAATTCTTATGGTTAGAATTTTATATTATGAACTTTTTCATGAAAAAAATTATCATGATCAATTATCAGTGGTTAACAACAAAAACATCTGCCGGTTTATTTATTTAACACCCCTTTAATTCTTCTCGTATCATAATGTTCTGAAAATCAAAACATTTGAATCTAATTAATTATTCAACAAAAAACACAGCTGCTTTGATGATAGAGAAATATTCTCAAGCTACACTGACTTCAAACGCATTCCCTTGGTGATTTACCGGCTTTTTATTGCTTGGCTGGTTCACATTCAAGGACTGTAGTATTTATTTAGCTTCAACTGATTCACGTTATGGTCATCAGAAAATAAGTCAGTAGCTGGGTCACTTTTTAATAACTTTGTCAGTACCCTTATGCGGTTTGCTGTGATACTTTTTAAAATAATTGCTTAGTTGGGTTAAATTTTTGATAACTGTACTAGACCCTCATGTGGTTTATTGTGATACTATCTATTTATTGTGCAGAAAAATATAAAACAGAAAATGTTATTTTGAAAGATATAATTATAGGCTAAGGATTCCATCAGAAGTGGCCGTCTGGATTACTATTTTTTTATCAACTGCTTGAAAATCCTCCAGAGCCAAGCATTAAGAATTAGTATAGTACATGAGGAGTTCTGGCACAGTAATGTGCCAGTACCCTCGTGTACTATACTACTCATTTTATTTCAGTATCTTCTAATAGTTTTTGGCATTAAGGCTTTATTATTGTAAACGCCACAGCGAAATTTTAAGACCGTACTTATCTCTAAAAATAGGCCCGCGACGCGTGCTCATGGCTACTGCATTTTTTACTCAGAGAATGCGCATACATTGAGCCCATGAGCCGAGTAAACGGGTTAGGGACTCTCGCGATTTCAATCAGTAAGGTGGATTCTCGGAAATGCCGTGAATAATATTAACAAGTCGATACTAAAACATAAGATGCATTTTTAAAAATTTGCCCTCAAAGTTGAGCTATTTTCGTGTTTCGTTCAAAACTCGTTTAGGTGTGGTAGAAAATCTAATTTTTACCGCCGAAGTAACACAATTGAATTATAATTGCAACAGTCTGAACAAAATTTCTATGATATATCTATAGATTAAAAAGAATTTGATCTTTAGGACGAATATTTATTTTTGTGGCGACGGCAATATGCGTCATTTTGCAGTTCCGGGGGCCCCGAAATTAGTGCCAACCGGCCCAAACTTAGGCTCAGTTTCCAGCCGTGGGTGTTTCGGTGCGCCCGCGATCCTCTCCACTTCCACGGCTGGGTCCACGGGCATCAAAGCGTGTCCGTGACATCATCTCATTAAATATTCAAAAATACGTTCATTTTCAAAATTTGCATAAATTTGAGATTTTATTCAGTCGATTTGATTTACAAATTGTCAAATATGGAAGCGAATGCATCATTCTAAAGATCAAATCCCACTTCAGCTCATTTAATGGACTCACATTATTTCAATTCACTTTATTTGCAGCGTTAAATACCCGACAAAAACTTCGAAAAGCCGAATTAAACATGCATGGCAAAACAAACTACAGGCCGGTTTACGGTCGGCTGAGTCTCCATGAAAGCAAATAAACGTTATAAACATTGAAGTGGATATTTCAATTCGCTGAGAAATGCTCAAACCCATTACATGTACTTTGAATTCATTTGTGATTCTGGGAAAAGTTGATTCAGTTTAAGGTTTATACTCGTATTCACTTCTCGACACTTCGCGCAAATATAGTACGGAACTGTACGGCATAAATATTTATTTCTCAAAATCAGAAGATCGAAAACAAGACACATTTATTACCATGTTGTTCGAAGGTGCTGGACTTCCATCTGCAGTCAATCCTTGTTCTTTTTTATATCCTGGTCAGGAGCATTTGCTGGCCGCAGTATTACGGCATGCAGAAGATCAAGTTTATACGGCAAATATCCGCGTGAAACGGGCAAACCCTATACCGATGTATTGAAATTTGCAAACGTAGTTTATCCAGAAAACAACTCCTTTATGGCTCGAAACTGTTTTTGCTGTAAACGAGCTACACCAAACGTTCCAACAGCTCATTTACAAGCATCTTTGAATCGAAGCGTCCGCTATATTCATAATACTCATCAGCTAATTTATGCCCGCAGAATTTTGCGGGTCTCTTCCTGATTGGTCAATTTAAACAATAGCACAACCGGTGGACCCAGCCGTGGAAGTGGAGAGGATCGCGGGCGCACCGAAACGCCAACGGCTGGAAACTGAGCCTAGCCCAAACTTTGATCGATCATAAATAACTCCAGTTAGAATTTTTGATCAAATAAAACTCATTTTAGTGATTACTTTGGTAAAGGCTTCAAAATCCCAGCATATGAGAAAAATCCAAATTTCGAAGAAAAATCGACTGTCGGTTTTAACAGAGACAGCCTCTTAAACCTGGTAATTCCTTCAGCCTAGTTCCTAGCAGGACTGTTCCTAGACATTCTCTTTCTCTCTCTGGAGAGGGGTACGTACGTTCACCTGGGAGCGGGTTTGTGTGGCCGGCCCTTCCTATCTCAGGAAGTCATTTCGTGCCAAATCGAGTAAGCGGGAGGGGAACACCTGGGTACTTGGTTACCAGTCTTTAGTCTTTTAAATGCAAGTATTTCCTGGCTGTTTATTTACATAACAAGCTGAACAAGTTGTCACGCGAAAAATATAAGATGTGAATAGAAAGTGACGACATTATTGTTTGATTTCCGTGAATTATAAACAAACTACAGGTTGTTGCTATAATAGTTTTAGATACATCAGTGTAAATGTAATAATGCATGAACAATTACCGTGAAACAAGCGCAAACTTTGAATTTGAATTCGTCACGCAAACCCGCTACATGTTTGCCACGTGCATGACTAGATTTATTTATTACGTTACATTTTATATTTAGTTTATTTCCACAACTTTTATTCTTTTTAAATCAGTATTTGCAGAGAGACCAAGACCTCTCAATTGATAATATTGGTCACGACTTCGTTCTCCGAGTTGTCGCCGTTGAGTAGTGCAGCAACTTTGTTGGTTTTGTAATTTTTTCTTTGTTACAGGCAACATCCCTTGCTTTGGCTAACCCCACTAAAATAATCAGGCCCGTAGGGCGAGGGGTGCGACAGGTGCGTCCGTGGACCGACGCCTGAAAATAAAGTGAATTAAAAGCTCTAATTCGCTAACTGGTGTAGTCTGGAAATGAAGCCTGAATCAACGAAGATAACATCGAAGGTGCGCCATTTGTAGATTTGCTGGGTGACACATTTAATTTTGGACCAGATCTTGAGATTCTATCAGCTGAATTTAACGTTAACGATAAATTCGACCTAAAACCCTCATCCGAAATTTTAATCCCCAGGCTCTATCAAAATGAGAGAAGACTGGGTACCCCAATAATGAACTGCAAAAGGGCTCAGCATGTGTCTCAAATGTGTGGATGTCATAGATAATGAATAAATAAGGAATCAGTCCAAGTCTCAGGTTTGTGCGGTATTCCGTACTCGAGTTATTTGTCAAAATGTTCCACACAAATTTATAGGACTTATAGAGCTCAGTATGGAAACGCCAGTTGGAGGGTACCCAGTTGGAGTCCGTCTGAGGGGCTCCAACATGGGCGCCGGAAATAGGAAAAAACATCTGGAGTTCACTTTTGCCAGAAAGGAGGTTTGTTTTCTCTTGTGAACTTTCGAATATTTAGATAAATATTTATCCCTAAACTTAAATTGTTTAGAATGCTGAAAATCACCCGAAGAGTCATGTTTTAGATACGGAACAGCTCTGTCACGGGCTCACGGCCGTCCTGCTGATGTCACGTACGATGAACTCGGAAATTTAAACCGTTCTATTTTCAAAAGGAAGCATGAGATCGAGCTAAGAAATTGTGAAAATATATATATTTAGGGACTGTGCAATAATTACCAGGAGGGAGGGGGGGGGGGGGGTTGGAAAACCAGAGGGGGGGCATAAAGTAAAATCAAAGCAAGGAGAGGGGGGGCTCTAGGTAAAATAAGTCACTCAAGAGAGGGGGGGGGGGCTTAACATTTTATTTCAAGTACATATTACATAGGCGAATCCATACCTATTTATAAGGTGGGGACCGAAATATTTTCCGGCCCTTCGGGCCTAGCTAGCCTTCACCGGACGTTGAACATAACTAAATTCACTCCTTTAGGAGGGGGTATTACCTAATATTTGGCTACATGAAGCTCATTTTCCACCCCCCACCCCCCCCCCCCCCCCCCTCCTGATAATTATTGCACAGTCCCTTAGGTAATCTTTTCTTGAATGAAGGTAAAAATCTGTAGGCCTCGCGGTTTTGAATTTTAGAATTTGATGACGTCACGTGAAAACCAAGAATCAATAGATACCTTTGTTCGTAAATTGTAAATTACATGTCAAATAAAGTTTCTTGTTTGTCAAAAATCCATTTAATTTTGAATTTTAAAAGTACAAGAAATTTTTATGTTTATACGTTCGGAAAACGGGTTGGAAACCAGAGGGGGGGGCATAAAGTAAAATCAAAGCAAGGAGAGGGGGGGCTCTAGGTAAAATAAGTCACTCAAGAGAGGGGGGGGGGCTTAACATTTTATTTCAAGTACATATCACATAGGCGAATCCATACCTATTTATAAGGTGGGGACCGAAAAATTTTCCGGCCCTTCGGGCCTAGCTATCCTTCACCGGACGTTGAACATAACTAAATTCACTCCTTTAGGAGGGGGGTATTACCTAATATTTGGCTACATGAAGCTCATTTTCCACCCCCCCCCCCCCCCCCCTCCTGATAATTATTGCACAGTCCCTTAGGTAATCTTTTCTTGAATGAAGGTAAAAATCTGTAGGCCTCGCGGTTTTGAATTTTAGAATTTGATGACGTCACGTGAAAACCAAGAATTAATAGATACCTTTGTTCGTAAATTGTAAATTACATGTCAAATAAAGTTTCTTGTTTGTCAAAAATCCATTTAATTTTGAATTTTAAAAGTACAAGAAATTTTTATGTTTATACGTTCGCTTTTTGCTGCCTGGTTTCATATCAAAACGCACGAAATGTGAAATATCAAAATTGACCCCCTACAAACTCGGGAGGCACTCGAAAGTTAGTACACGCAATCCCCTCCCTTTCGCACACCCGCTTAATACGGATACCCGCTTTCACGGACAGTTTTGTTTGTCCCGACGAAAAGCTCATATATTTTATCTTACACTAGCCCGCTAATACGGACAACGGACACTTTTTCGCTCTCATACAAAGTTAACCTCGCTTATCTGTATATTTTCATTTGTCATGACATGTTTGACAACTGTCTTTCTTCCGGTGTTTGACCCTTGTAGACCTAACGTTCTTTGCTCACTGTGCTCACACAAAAGTAGCCTGAGTGGCAGGCATAACACAAAAGTTTCACTTCCTTGGCCTTTTACTGCAGTCATTAGACGTTGCTTAATACGGACAATTGAAAATTGCGTGTCCCCTTGGTGTCCATCTTATCCGGGTTCCACTGTACATACGAGGCGTTTCAATCACAGTCAAAACAAAGGGATTCGGTTGACTTCACGAAAGTGAGAAACCTGAGAAATCGAAAAAAAACTGTCAAAAAAACCGCCTTTATCTCTGTACGTAATTACACGCCGCGAAATTATTGACATAGTACACGCCGCGAAATTATTGACATACTATAAATAGACGACGAATTATTACACCAGAATCCATCAAAGAACAGTTCTCATCTTGCTTCCTGCTATAATGTCACGCGATTTTTCCCCCACTATACACTTATATTGCATAATTATAACATTTTCGCTCGCGCCAAAGATCTGAGGAGAAAAGACCGACTGCTCGCAGTCTACAGCCATGTGTACTGGTACAACTTAATTTTATCTTTTTATCAATAAAGACGCAACTTAATTACTTACATCTTTGTTTCCTTCACAAAGAAACCGCATTTCTGGTTTCTTATGTCAACACATAGTCTAACGTCACTGTTGTTTTTGTTCTGTCTTATCTTTCCTCAGCACGTACATGCACGCATCAAATGAGTCCGTTGTTTTCAACCTATGTTCTACGGCTCGATTTCCGCTGCTCTCTCGAGTCCGGTCTTCGTCGACACTACAAGTGACTCCACCATGTTAGAATCACTCATACTATTCAAAGCGGGCTGGAAAAGGTAATTACATTTCACAGAAATGCTAACTAAAACTTCTAGTAGATCGAACTCTTTATGTGTAGAAAACTACAACAATACCCGCGTGTCTGAGGATATTTTTTTCCTTGACGAAGATAAAGGACAGCAAAAAAAGCGATTTTGTTTTACTTTGGCTTTGCCGTCGTGACTCACCGCTCAGTTTGCGCAGAGGAAAAAAACCTTTTCACCTAGGGTACTATAACAACTG
Organism: Desmophyllum pertusum; assembly: GCA_029204205.1. Lineage (NCBI taxonomy): Eukaryota > Metazoa > Cnidaria > Anthozoa > Scleractinia > Caryophylliidae > Desmophyllum > Desmophyllum pertusum. Next base: position 624,702 of record MU826856.1, read on the forward strand.
TAAATGCTTCAAAGTCCTCCAAACAGCCACGGGCGTACTTTGCGCGTTCGTGGCTTCGACACGCGCGTATTTTGCCATCGCGCGCCAACGAAATCGCCAGCACGCAGCCATGGTCAGCCGTACTGGTCGCTTCTTCTCGCGGCTTCGCTCCGGGGGGGGGGGCACTCCCTTATATACGCTATATTGGTATGTGCCACTGAACAGGGTATGGTTTTTAAGCAGTTTGGTCTGGAACAGGGTATAACAAACGACATTTTTTGGTCTGGAACAGGGTATCAGTTCCCCAGAAGTTGGCACAAAGATCGTTAATTGATACTCTGGATTACGTTAGTCAGACGAATCGATACGCGCGTAGGAAGGAAGCTTTACAACTGCTGCTTACTAGTTTAGCCTTTTGGGTTAGAAAAAATCGTTACAAATCGTTTTAGTCTGAAACAGGATCGCAAAATTATCGTTTTGTAGTCTGGTACAGGGTAAGGGGTTTTATAGCCCAGCGGCACACCCCTACCCAAATTTTTTGGAAGTATCCCCCCCCCCCCCCCCCTCCCGGGCTTTGCTCCTCGCGCGTGACGTGACTCTGCTCGTATCCCAGCCAACTGAACTGGGTAATTACAGTACACTTAGTCTACACGATTAGGTCACTTTTAGCAACACTCTGCTCTCGTAAACTAGCTCGCCGACTTCTCAGTTGCGGACAACAAACTCTGTTCAGTTTATTTACCTTCATGTCATTTTGATCAGTACATCTAACAAGACTTGAAACCCAAGCTAATTTGAATACAATCACCCACTGTTTTCTTAAACAACGGAAACTGTGCTCAAATGAGATGATCTTATCTTTCGTGTACAAACCAAGTTCGTCTTTAATTTTAGAAGATATTTTCATATTAAAATCATTCCTCGTTTTGAAAAAATTTAACACACTTAACAATAGTAGATCTAAAATCCATTTTCTAATATCATTTTGTCACGATGTCCAACGTCAGACTCCCGAAAGCGCGGTGAATTAATTTTCTGCAATCCAGCACGCGGCTTTGATCTTTGTCACAACAGCATTCGCAGCATTCATGCTGACATAACAAAATTCTCAAATCACTCATCACTCATACTCTTCTGATTGTCGTCATACAGTTTAACGATATTATCTTTGTTTACACAGCAGCATTCGCGCTGACATAACAGAATCTAAAAATAAATTGCACATCAGCCTTTCAACAACTGAAGCTCTGAAAGATTTTCAAAGAGTTGTAAATTCACGCTAGCATAACAAAATTATTTGGTCCCTCAGCAATACTTTCTTCTCTGACTTCACCCTCGCGTGTGTGACTAAATGAATCTATCGCAACCCAAGGCTTAACGAATATCACGTTTTACCTGTATAAATTTCATTTATCTCTTGAGTTATCAATTGATCGTTTTATACTGTTTTATCACCCTTTAAACAACTGAAGCTGTGCCGGAATGATTTTCAAAAAGCCCCGGCCGCACTAGGCTGACAAAATGTGTTTGGCGCTACCAAAATATACTACAAATTTTGTCTCCGCCAAATTTTCATTTTGATAAACGCGTACGCACTTGAAAACCAAAAATCATGACAAATTTTTCGCGAACCACAGCATATCAATCACGTAGAAACCGAAAACCTCTGTTGTTGCTGTGAAATCTTGCATTCAACTCCTCGACAATCTTTTAAAACCAGTACTTTCTAAAGTTTTTACTCTCCTGCCTTCGTGGTATGATACACAAACTGATTCTAGATATTTCTTCTTCTCGGACTGAAATTTTAAACGACTTGCATGTTTCTTGCCGCTTTTCCCGACTGTCACTGTCACTTTTAGCGCAAACTTGTACCCGATCGGACGTGCACTGTTCACTGCTTATAAAGCAAATTGTGCTACTCAAACATCAGTATAGGTGCTGCTAGCAGGTAAAATGTTGGACCGGTACAAGTTGTACGAACCTAGGCAAGCGAATAATCATCGCTGTAACCTTGAGATTAATGTGTGTGAATTGACGAATCTGTCAGTTTTGACGCTTGACAAAATTTTGTCCTGCTCTGGGGCAGGACGACGGCGCCTTTGAAGTTTGGTAAGGCTTGACAAAATTTTGGTAGGAAAAAAATCGCCGTTCGCACTTGTGAAACGGAACTGATGACAGATATTTTTGCAAAACAAACAAAAATTCGCCTAGTGCGGCCGGGCCCACTATCTCGCCGTCTTCTTTTCGCGGCTTCGCCCTTCGCGCGTGAGTGACTCCTTGAAGCCTAGCCAAACAAATACAGCTCCCACATAAACATTACTAACTAGAAAAAAAAATGATCCGTCCTTCTTAGTAAATATCTTAATTTTACCTATTCCCTTTTTAGCAACTTTTATCTTTATTTCAGGAAAGTACAACTCAAACAAATGAATTGTACGAAGGACTCTAAAAGACCGGCGGTTACTCAACAAAAGCTTCAACAATGTGACTCAATCAAACGCGACCCTGTTCGTGCAGTTGTCAAAGAAATACACCTACGTAAATAAAAACATTTAAAAACAAACGTGTCTTTCATATTTATTTTGCAACGCAATTTCTCTCCATATAGCTCACTAAAGATGCCAATCTTCTTTTTAAGCATTGCACTTGACACCACTGTCAATGAAGCGAAACAATCGAACAATGCCATATCATGTTCAGTTATTCAAAGAATTGTTACAAAAAGTCTTACGAAGGAATGTTACAAAGAATGCTTCGACGACGACAATAATGGCCACTTGCGCAAGCGCAGTAGCCATAAAAACTGAGTATTCTCAAGAGACTATGATCATAGTCTCTTGGTATTCTATCCTTTTGGCTCGTATTATTTTCAATCGATCAAACAACATCGGAATGTGTCGCCGGAATTTTTTATAAACGGCTTTTGTTGAATAGAGTTGTGAGTTGTGAGTTTGCAAAACTTTCATAGATTTCATAGGTGTCTGTGTTACAACTGTGTACGAATGTGTAAATAACACTAAACCATTTAGTCATAGTCTCTTAACACTTTGTTCTTCTCATTGTCATTGTGAACTAGCAATCTCATGGATTATTTAGCTATTCCGGCTCTAGACACATGCAATCAGTTTCTGTTAATAAAAGTTGAAGGGTAGACGGTTTGTTGTAGATACAAGCACTGCCGTCAGTAGTAAAACCCAAGATAGTCGTGTTTAGCATAAATGTATATCACTGACTACGCGTCCACCCTAATAATATGGAGGTTTTAGTCGAACTATCACTTACCTTATACTTATTTCCTCAGTCTTTCGCTGATGAACCGCTTACGACAAGAAGCCTCGAGTGATTGAACAGCAAGGAATGAAGCGACACTCCGATCAAATTGGACGAGAACGAGAAAATTAGGCTCCAGTGGTGCACATCACGTGCAATAACAACCTTAATAAATTCATTTTATGAGTGACATTCAGGTAATACAAAATATTGTTTTAGTAGTTGCCCTAAAGGTTATCTGCTTGAAAAAATACTTACCAGAATCTGTCTTTCGGGTAGGCTTTCGTGAACACGTCGTTTTTGTTATAATGTTATTCCTGGAAAAACGTCCACACCATATTGCGCAAGTCATCTATTTTCTGAGAATTGTCCTCGCTTGAATTTAATATACTCAGCGTAGCCTGCGAGCAGGCTCTCGTACGCGCGATCGTCATCCTTAGTATTGCGTGACGTTCGAGCGCGGAGCGCGAGGGCGTGGGCCGAAACGAGAGCCTGCACGTAAGGCCCGGTTTCTCGAATGTCCTGCGTTCGTCCACGAACGCAGCATTCTGATTGTCCAAAATGACAGATCCAATTATTGTGACAAAAACCAGGGAAACCAAGGTCAACGGAAAAGATAGTCGGTTCAATTATTGTTTTGTTCAAGAGTGTTTCGCAAGCTTTTGATCAATTCTGAACCTACGTTTATACAGTTCAAGCGCCGTCAATTGTATTATGAAGGGAGGGACGTTTTCGCTTTAATGCCGACTGGTTACGGGCAAAGCTGAACTGACGTGAACTGTTCTCGCTCGAAGGAAGGCAACCAAACACTGTAGGGTTAACCCTGAAGCAACGCCAAGTTAAGAACTTTACCTTTCGCCGGTTCGTATTAAACTTGAAGTCTACTTGTGCCTTCGCCGCTCGCGGAGGGCGCCGTGAACTTAAACGAGATCGAGAGCTTGCTCGCAGGCTAGAAGATCACTGGTCATCACTCGCATTCTATGTTTTTTAAATAGTCTATGTTCTGTGATCGTGCATTCCACATATGTTTATTTTACATAACTGAAAACGCGTATTTAAAAAGTTTATTACACGGACGTTTGCTTACAAAATATGGGAAGCGCTTTACTTTCAAGTGAACTATACTTTGGAAACCCTACTTCGCCGTAGTTCTTGATGGTTCCGGCGCTTGTAATTAGAAAAGCATTATTATTTTGTCCTCTCGCTCTGTTTGTCGTGACACTTTCCTGCTGGAAAGAATTTGATCCTGTTGATCTGATGTCGCCGACAGAAGTTTGCATTTGGCTCTGGTTTCGCTCAGTAATACTGCCATTTTCCACCTTCGCTATATCACAGCTAGTTGAGTTTTCATCATCACAAGTTCCTGATTTTGTGACAAACGGGTTTATACAATCACGCTCTGACAAACTCTCTCGCACATCGCCGGCCAACACATCATGCATCACGGCTGCCGTTGCGGAAACAAAGACTCCGCACTTACAACAATCGCTCGCTGTGTTTACCGTTTTCTTGCCGCGCTACCATGCAGCGCATGCAGGCTATCTTGTACCTTCACTGCTCGCGCAAAACCCAAATAAGAGAGCATTGCTTTTACCACGCCGTCTATGAAAATATCTGGTCCGAAAATACTTTTTCTCGTATCCATGTGTAATGTTTGTTTACATCTTCCTCCATTCTATTGGTTGGTTATTTCACAAATGAAACCAAGAGAATATAAGGGACAGAGAGCGAAACTAGGGGCGTTGGCTGGGATATGTGAATTTCACTAAAGTTATTTTAAGAATATGCTAATTTTAAGCGTACGCACTTCCGGTGCTGGAAATCAACAGAGTTGCGAGTAATGGCGCCTGTTGAATATTTCAGTATGGCTTTCCCAAGTGGAATTTAGACTTCGGTATTGATATTGATTAACTCTGTAGAAAGTGTTCCGACAGTTAAACGACTTCCGAAGATGCTAAAAGTGTTTTGGATAAATTTTATACTCATACTGGAAGGTTTGCGAAGATGTATCGTCGAGCGAGCGAAAACATCAGTGGCATCGAAATATATTATAAACGCGGAATTTCGGCTGGAAAGGCAATCAGAAGAAGTCCTCGATCGCGAATTGCGGTCAAAGCTAAAGCAAGCTTTCCAAGAAACGGAAATAGTCCGAAGAGTTTCATCGAGCGAAGTTCTGATCTTGAAGGAATCGCGTAACCTGATCTCTCCCTGCACTTCGACAGCTGACTTCGAATTCGAAATTGAAGCCATGAATATCATCATAGCAGGCTCAGTGTTTTCCTCGTAAGGAGAAGAGCTAGATAAGGTATCCTTCCAGTCACTATAAGTTTCACGTTTTTATTCATAAAACTATCCAGGAAGGACAAATGGATTTAATTTGGGGAACGTGTTGTGGTAAAGTGTACACAGGGTTTGTATGTATCCCGCTGGCATACACTTTTTTTTCTTTTGTAATAATTTTTTTATAAGAATATTGAGGCTGGTGATTGGCGAAATGTTAAGAACACGCTAAGAGTATACTATACCCAAGGCTGAGAATGAGAATTATTTGCATGTTGATAGAAAATAAAATACAATAAAATCACATTATTTATTTATGTTTTTAAATGAACTTTATAACACCATTGAAAAGAATGGTAAATATGTACCATGTATATATACTTCTTTCCTTTTTTTTTAAATCAAAGGCTTTCCTTGTCACATCCGTATTATTTTACTGATTCTATACTCTGTAATCTTAGAATGTATTAAGAATATTTCCAGCCTAAAATCGGCAGAAAAATAAGAATATTCAGCCTGGGCATGAGAAATATACATTCTCTGCATTCTTACAAAAAAAGTGTTGCTGATGACAATTCTATATCTCGGACAGTTGATTCTGCAAACCTTGGGGGGGGGGGGGAGGTGCTGTCCAGGCAGTCAAACCCTGCCCTCTGTTTATGACAAAATATTTGCACTTCCCCTACCCTGTTTATGACATGAATTTACATGGTGGTAGGTGTTTATTTGAGCATTTGATTCCTGGCAGTGATATGTTGTCGACATTTATAATAATCATTGGACACAAGGTTTGATGGCAGCTGGGGCTGCAGAAAATTAAATGTCAGGGAAATACTTCCTGGAAACTGAAGGGAACTCATGTATATATACATACTTTGTCTATGACTGCGTTGAGTTCTAGGTCGAAAACCCATACCCTATTGGGCGGCACATCCCCATATAGGCTATATATGGGAGTACTCCCCAGGTATGAGATTCCTCCAAATATGCTTCAGGACCAGCAAACACGAAAAGGTTGCAGCAATTTTCTAATATTGCTTTCATGTAGTATTGTGCATGCTTCTTTCTGTGGTCACAGGGCTAAATTATTTATGGGAGATAATGTTACCAAGTTTTTGTTCTGCAAGATTCCCACACAAACCCTTCATATATCAGCACAAGATTTAAACTCCAAATAGTCCTGAATATAAATTATACTTTTCTTTTCTATTCTTCTATTCTACTATTCATAAGAGGAGACAATAATAGAAATCACCACGTCAAGTTCAGGAAAAGGATTATCATTCTCTATAGATCGTTTTCACTCACGTGACCAAATCCTTGACTACGGTTACTACGCCGCCATATTGGTGTACCAAATTTGTAAACAAAGCGACCGCGGCCTTTGAATGCGAGTCATATTTTGTGTCTGATCGTGGGCTGTGGCAATAAAGCGGACGAAATAATTATATAAAGGATTGTACTTTGCAAGAGTGCCTTCGATTGTTATAAATAAAGGGGAAAAAGCCAGATAATCATCCGAAGAGAGAAGATCGCGGTGGATTTCGGCGATTTACAGGGATGCCTCGCGGATACAATTTTGGAAAACGATCGCGTATGTGAAAAGCATTTCGTTTCTGGACGGGCAGCCAAAAACTTGGGATAAATTCAACGTTGACTGGGTGCCAACTTAGTATTTAGGGCATAACAAGAAGGCAGATCGAGAAGAAGCGGCAAAAAGAAGCGAGAGGGCGAGGGAACGCGAACTCACAAAGAAGCCTGCGTTTGCTGAAAGAGAGCCTGAAATAACTCGAGGCAGAGAGAGAGAAGCGAAGAGGCAAGAATTTTATGCAGCAAATTTCAAATTTAGCCGAAGTAAAGTTTATATCTCGGAAGGTATAATCCACGAGCATTTAACTTGCATGTTTATATGACAGTTTACCATTTAGCTTTGTCCACGCTTCTATGTAGAACTGAAAGAAACACTAGCTACATGCGAACAAGATTCTGCTAGCCCGGCCTTGCAACCTAGACAATGAGCAGACAAAACTGTTCCTTCTTTTCCCGTGATAATCCAAATCGGGATCAAAGAGTTGTTCATATGCTGTGAATGTCTTACCTTCGCTAAAACAACAAACTTGTTTGCGATACATATAATGTACATTGTTATGTGGCCTTTTACGCTAGTAATGAATCCAGATACTATTTGATTAATTAAACTGCTGCTGGGTGTAAAAGCTAGTCTCCAACACCATAGAACAAAAGATCTGTTGATTCCACAGGAGGCAAGCAGTCCGGCTCAAAATGCTTACCCTCTATCATCACGGGATCGATTCCAATTGCCGATAATTTCTCCAAATAACGCTGTTTTATTCACGGTTCCAACTTCTTGGCATATTCAGAAATAGGAAAAGAAAGAATCACATCGGGATTTTCCCCAGACTTAGCTTCACTTGCTGAATTATCCATTTCTAAAGGCTACAATATGTAGAGGTGACTTGTATTTGCATGCTATTATGCTATTACGCAATCAAAAGTGGTACACCAATATGGCGACCGGAAATGATGTGACGTCACGTGAAAACGATCTATTGCTTTAGCTCCAGAACCTGGTAGAGCTACTCTTACTGAAATTTTAAGTTACCAAAATTGGGCTATTCTAAGTAGCCCATATCAAAGTATTCATAGTGAATTAGTTATTTTTTCTTTCAGTTTTAGCATACAAATTTTTTTCCAGTTAACTGAATTTCCAAGGTGCATCTTTGGTTGATTAAAGACCAAGACTGATTTTAATATCATGTAACTATTCTTTATTTCTCAGATTGGAACCAAGTCTAATAAATTATTACATTATAGTGTTGTGACAAAATTCATGGTTGCCTGTAAATTGGTCAATCATCTGTTTTGTTTCTCTTTTGGTATGTTTGTTAAGCAGAGTAAGAAGTGTCATCTTGGGCAAGCCTCAGTCATAACCTAACCCCATTTGCAAATGTTTGCAAGCATCATAGTATTATATGATGATACCTGATAACTCATGTAGGGACTGAGAGCTGTAGTCATAATGTTTCAATTGCTGCTGTTACCAGTTTAATATTGTAATTATAAATTGAAAGGTTGTAATATGAATAATATTATTGGAAAGGGTTCATTGTTATTGAGGTTACCGTAACAATATGTCTTGATTGTTATTCTGTACTTAAGGCCTATTTTCAATATTTTCAATATTTTTTTAAACTTAGTTGTGGGGTTTTTTTTTAGGCTGGGCTGGGTAGATAGGCCTAGTAAGGGATGCCATGTCGTATTGTCTGTTTACCCGCCATTGGCGAATGAAGTAAATAAACATAAAATAAAAATAATAAATTCTAACTTGGCTCCAAGGCTAATAGGGGAATGAAACAAATTAAATTAATATTTCATCTCTCAACCTTGATGTGATTTCTTTTGTTTATTCCCCTGAGCCTTGGAGCCAAGTGAAGAATTTTAAGAAATTGAAATTGGCAAATTTCTCTATGAATTATTGATACATGTTGTTGCTTGTGAAATAATTTAAAAAAATGTTTTGGAGCACATTATATTCAGATTACTGTCAAGGTCACTAGTGACTTGAAGCTTTTGTAAGGATTGTTTTGTTAGTCTTGTTGTCTTCTCCGTCCACCCACCCACCCACCCCACCCCAAGGTTTAGACATACATGTAGTGCAAATATTTCAATTTGATTCAAATATAATTAGTTATAATTTAAAAAATACAGTACATCACTTTGAGCTACAAAACTATATTATTCAAGAACTTACAAGAATATCAAAGAAAGCAGACAAGTTTTTATGAAGCTTTACCTTGTTTAGATTTAATAGGAAAACAAAGGGTCAAATACCATTTGCAACGCATTGTTAGGTATCGTATGCTTTTGTCAGAACGTCCTTTATAATTCCAGACACGAGCTGTATATAAATGGGAAACATGTGGTTCACAAGATCTCGAAGTTCATTGTAGTGAACATTGAGATGTCTTCAAGAATATATAAGCGCTTTCGATGCGATTCGCCCAGACTGTCTCTCTGACACGAAATTCCAACGCATGTGACGTTTTCCTTCTAACTTCACGCAAAGATCATTGAGTTCTTCCTTCGTAACAGGCTTTGTTTTTTTCTTACTTCGTTGTACCAGGTCGTACTCGAGGATTCGCCGCCATCCCTTCAGTTGCTTTGTGTTTCAAGAGGTTTCCGACGTCGACGTATTGTTCGAATCGGCAGTTTTTTCCTTTGCAGAAAGAGTGCTGATCCCTTGTTTGTTACTAGAGATTCGTTTCCCTTTTGATTTTTCTCTTGTAGACTTTTTTCCTCTCCTGTTGCCCGCCAATTGTGAGGTTTTCCCGACATAATCACTGTCGCTGCCATCGTGCGAAGTAAGCTTTTAAAATATCTGGAAGCATACAGCGACATCACCTGATCGATGAAGAATCGCCCGTTTCTCAACTCAACTATTGAATCCGGTATTTTCCCTAGCGAGCCATTGGATTCGAAATAAATTGTCTCCCATTCTCCCGAATAATCCCTCAAGAAATACCATTTTCCTTTGGTTAGAAAGTCGCTTTCGTCGAATCTCCGCGCGGTCCTCCATTGCTTTGAGATTTCGCGCTCACCCAGTGTGCAGCGCGCGCGTGCGGACTTCCGGTTTGCGTGGTTAAAAATAACTTTAGTGAAATTCACATATCCCAAGGCCTTGACTGGGCGTGTCCTTCTCTGTCCCTTATATTCTCTTGATGAAACGTAATGAGTTGTCACCAAGTTGACACCTCGCTAGGGGCGGCATTCGAGAAACCGCGCTCTCGCGCTCCGCGCTCGAACGTCACGCAATACTAAGGATGATGATCGCGCGTACGAGAGCCTGCTCGCAGGCTATAAAGCAATTCAATGCAATCATTTGAATCACGGAAACTGCTTCAAGTGATATTGCTTCCTTGTTACACATGCCAAGAAAATTCAGAGATGAACCAAACTAAAAACTCTAAATACCACACAATCAACTTTCTGTAGAATACAAAGCATTGATCTTATCACTCGCGATTTTGCGGGTTTCGACAAAACACTGACCCCTTACTGACCCCTACTGACCCCCCTACTGACCCCCTAACTGACCCCCTCTAAAATTCACTGGGAAAATGAGAAAAACAAAACAAAAGTCAAGAAAAATACAATGAGAGACAGAATCAAGTTCATAAATAAATTTTAGCTTACCTGAACTTTCCAAGATGGCGGAAGTGTGGTTATTAAGGTTTACTGACTCCCTACTCTTTCATTGCAAATACATCGAAAGTATAGGTTTTGTTCTCGGATAAACGAGCGCGAAATATAAACTTGTAACATCATAAAGCGTGTTAGCTGCCTCCATGAGGAAACTAGTTATAAAAGCAACAAAATTAGACTGCAAAACAGTCTCTCTTTTTCTCGAGATATTAATTTGTGCGCGACGCGCGAATTGAGAGGCGCGAAGCGCCGATAATCCACGCGCGAGCCTCGTAAGAGGCGAGAAAAGAGAGACTGTCCCCTTTTCATACAACGAACTCGTTCCGACCAGGGGGTCTGATGCTTCCGCTAAGGTGTCAAAAATTCCTTAACAGCTCCGCCTATACAGTGAATTCGATACCATAAACGTGATACTTTTCGCTTAGAAGGGGGAAGCGATAAAAGCGATGTTTATTTTATAGGCCATCTTTTGTCTGCGTGTATTCGTCTCTAAAGTCATTGGGCAATGTAGCGATAAATTCGTTGTTGAAGCCTCCTACGCCTGATAAACTGAGCTCTATTCAATCCTAAATAACCTTCTCCCTCAAATAATTGCCGATTATGTGACTGCTATTTTAAGACGCAATTTGGTAACGCATCCGAACTGAAATATATTTGTTAATCCGCAAAAGAGGAATGACAAAACGGTCTCCGCTTTAATAGCCGTGGACGAAGGAACTCGTTTGTTCCTCAAGATTTTGCTCTTCGTGTCCGTTGAAGGTTGGGAACTTTGTTATTATATATTGAAGCAAAATTTGGCGAGTCGAGAATCCCGGTGGAGCAAAACAACATGCCTTCCAGCTGTTCGGGTTAATCAGCTCATCGCTTTCGAACGGAATAACAACAAGGATCGCTGCCTTTCCTACTGTTGATTTTGTGATCTTGGTCGACATCGTGTCGCTTGACTTGACTAACGCCTTTTCCGAAATCCGAATAAGTACAGCGATCAAAACTCGCATCTATCGAAGGAATGTCTCCTGCTCCATCTTCCCGCCCGCGAACTAATTAATCAATGTATGACGCTGTTTGTGGTTAGGCCTCCGGGGACGAGAATGATGTCCGATGACAGATTACGTCGAAAACGGACCAATCGGAATTTTGCGTTTCTCCAGCAACGCAGAATTCGGAACGGATTTCATGTATGGAAAGGCGACAGTCCGTATTTATAGCGTCTCTCCCCAATCCCACTCGTAATTTCATGCTCGTTCCAGATCCTTCGGCCGCGTTCAGCCCGACACTCTCGCGCGAAAATACGGACTGTTTTGCAGTCTACAACAAAATAAACACACACGCACAATGCAGCAACCGGAAGTTATTGTTGGATCTTGGTAGTTCCAGGTCCCGGACACGTCCCCATTTTAAAATATGACCTTTGGTAGTATTGGTTAACATTCAAGTCATCAAAATACCAAGGATTTACAAGGTAACTGATTCTCATTTATTCGACACTTATAAAAAGCTTTTCACATGTTAGCCTATGATCGATGGAACGAACGATCCAACAAGGTCACTTCCGGTTGCTGTATCGTGCGTGCGTGACGCTTGCGTGTGTTTATTTTGTTGCTTTTATAGCTAGTTTCCTCATGGAGACAGCTAAAATGCTTTATGATGTTACATCTTTAATATTTGGCGCTCGTCTATCCGAGAACAACACCTGTACTTGTAATGAAAGAGTAGAGTCAGTAGACCTTAGCCACACTTCAGCCATCTTAGAAGTTTCAGGTAAGTTAAAATTTATTTATGAACTTGATTCAGTCTCTCCCTGTATTGTTCTGGACTTTTGTTTTGTTTTTCTCATTTTCCCAGTGAATTTTAGAGGGGGTCAGTTAGGGGGTCAGTAGGGGGGTCAGTAGGGGGTCAGTAAGGGGTCAGTTGACCGGGGGTCAGTGTTTTGTCGAAACCCCGATTTTGCTGTTAATACAAATTTCTTCAAAACAAGCCAGTATCGCTCAAACAAAAGAAATACAGTCGAACCCCTATTAAGCGGCTACCCATTAAGCGGCCACCCCCTCTTAAGCGGTCATTTAGCATAGTCCCGAAACTATTATCAGTATAATTATTAATACTGTAAATAAAACCCTATTAAGCGGCCACCTCTATTAAGCGGCCACCGCCACCTTTTGGCCGTCCCGATGAGGGTTTTACCCCTATTAAGCGGCCACCAAGAATTTAATACACGTAGTTTGGACTTGTTTTGAAAAAGCTGATGACAGATAAGAGTCTGAAATAGAAGGTGATGACTGATAAAAACACTCTAACACACGTTTATTATCGTCTTGATGTGATTCCGTTATCACTGTCTTTTGATTTTCTACTACGCCGGCCTTATCCTAATTTATGACGAACCCCTATTAAACGGCCAACCCTATTAAGCGGCCACTTGCCATTTCCCCGAGGGTGGCCGCTTAATAGGGATTCGACTTGTAAAACTCAATAATGCCCCAATTAATCAGCAGCTTCCCTTTGGCTGTCTGCTTTCATAGCTTTTCATGAGCAACGACCATTCAATTTTACATCACCCTGATCTGTTAGTGCACTGAAGCCGAGTTTCTCAAATTCAAATTTTTCTCAGTGGTCTGTGATCCAGTAGGTTTTTTATATCTTTCTTTAACTACTACCAATATATGTTTTCTCAAGCTAAACTGACTCCACATGACTGAATCATACACAGGTTGTTTAATTCTTGTCAGTCTTAAAGAAACTTGTCCTTGCTTGAGTTAACACTTCCTGTTCAATCAGTACAAAGCTGCCGGCACATTTGAGTTTAGAGTACTCTTCAGGCTGAGATGTTTTGTCATTCTCATTCGATTGTATAAAAAGCAGTATGCTTTGAAATCATGCCTTTACCTCGAGTTAGTAATGTAAGCTTTCGTATCAAACGAATAGGTAGGGTTATGGTTCTCTCTGCCGTCTCAAGGTATAAGTTATCTGCTTGTTGCTTGTTTGTTTTTTTAACTCGCTTGGGTGAACTCTTCCTGTTCACCCGAAAGAATCTTAAACGAGATGTTTTGTCATTGAGTTCCGTCCTTTGATCCTCGATTTTAATTTTAAAACAGCATTCATTTGAATGAACAACGACCATTCAAATTTACATCACCCTTGCATCTGTTTGTGCATGAATGATAAATACAAAAATATTTTACATCAGCAACAGGATCAAAGTCCTGTTCAAATAACAAAGCGCGACACAAAGTATCTATCAAACAAAGGGGAAAAAATTTCTGCTTTTGCCATAAAATGCATTCCACTTTCAAACCAGTACAAAGTCTTGTCTTCCCCAGATTTCATCTTGTTGTAGGTGTCTCGACCATGGGTGAACTCGGCGCTTGTTTTGTCTTGCATGTTAATTTTTGAACACCAAAATATATCGTCACCCGGCTCCGACAAAGCAAACTCGATAACCCTAGTATCTCCTGCCGGTGGTTCCATATCGGCGGAGCTCAGGATTCCATTCAGGTAAAGAATGAGGAACCCACTAGTAGAGAACGTACATGTTTGCAGTGAGTAAGATGCTCCAGGCTGAACATCTTGGGTAAATTCTAGGTTACCTTTCATCCAACCGATTCTGCCTGAAACAATTTTCATGGGGAAGTTAGTCTCGTTGATGAACTGAACCGTACACCCCACCCGTCCGAATTCTGACCAATCTTTATGCCCTTCTACTTTTACCTTCACCCACTGGCGAGCCACTTTACCCGCAGCAGATTCCACAGTGGTCAAATTAGGCATTTTTGGCAAATCTAAGCTTCCTTTGACTTCCTTCCTTTGAAGCGCGCCAATAATGCTACAGAGTGCTCCAATCACCTTTTCTATGCTATTTATCGTGGCTATGAGAACTTTATTCACATCTTCAATAGATATTTGCCCTGCTCTGTCTTCGTTATATGACTGTCTCCTTCTTCTTCACCCAGTCTCGTATCTCATTTAGTTTGTCTTCGAAATCGAAATCAGGTTTCATTGAAGGTTGGCACGACTCAGAAAGGTCAGCCAACTTCGAACGCAAGGAGCTCAGGTTTTCTTCAATACTGGAAGTGTTTTGAATCTAAATAGACTAAATAGACAAGAAGAAATAATCATTCATTGATCATGGCTGTAGCTGCATTCCTATTGGTTAATAAGGCGTGTGGTTTTGTGAAATAACCCACCAGTGGAGTCCGGCAAGATAATAAAGTTGTAAAGCAATAGAAGGTCAATGTTCAAGGACCTATAGCTCTGTCGCCTACTCCTAAATACACAAGATAGCTCTCTCTCTAATCCATCCGTTTCGAACTTCTTAATTCACAGTAGTGATAGTACTTTTCTACATTTTCATTTTCATTTTCGTGTGAACAAACAACTTTATTGACTAGACAGTCCAAACGTTGACAGGTACGTTTGTCAGATATGCAAACACTGTAGTGGAACTGAGCACAGTAAAGAAATGTACTTTTTAAGCACGCATGTGCCATGCTAAGTAGAGAAGAAGGAATTCTTCTTTTCTCATCCAAAATGTGGTTACTCTTATAAAAGAGTATTGAAAAGTATCAAATCTGTATTATGAACTACATTACAAGAACATTTCGGTCGAGAAAGGAAAAACGCATGTTCCATTTTATGGACCACTTCAGTTATGTAATATCTTAATAGTTAATTTCGTTATTTTTATATTTTTGAAAAATATTTTTTTATTCTTTAAATTTATTTGCATTTGTATATTTTTGGTGTTCCGGCTTTTACATACAGTACACCAAATGCCATATATTGAAAATCCTTGTAATAATTTTAATTGAAGAGAAAATTATTTCTTTTTTACAGTAAGGATCCAAAAAGTACGACCACTTTTACTTAATCCGCATTCTTTCCTGCTTGTAGACTATCCTTTGGGACCCTTGCAGTAATAGTCAACACGTCTAGATATTTATCCAAATGAAAAATTATCTGAATGTTCACGAATAAATATCTCATAGAGTGTTTTCGTCATAGCCGCCATATTGGTGTCCCCGTACAAAATAATTTTTATTAACTTCTTTTGTTAGCGACACCAACATGGCTGCCACGGCCTTTGTCACTTTAATTCCCACAGGACTGAGCGAAAACGCTCTATTAGGCGTGGACCATTTAACTTCCGAGGGGGGTTGGGTGGTTTGGTATAGGCGCAAAATTTTTTTTCAAACCCTTTCATGCGCAAGAAATTTTTTTCTCGTGGCATGTGTGTGCATGATATATTTTTTCTGAAATCGCATGTGTCAGCCCACATTAGGTAGTGTCTTGCAGGAAATGTTTTTTCGGCAGTGGTCGTGTGCACGAATTTTTTTTCTTGTACAAGTGTGCTTGCAGGATATTTTTTTCCAAATCACCCAAAATCACCCAAAATCAAAACATACAGAAATGATTGGATATTTGCTGAAGAAAGGGATTAAATTACTACGAAAAACTTTTTCTCAGGGGTCTAATTTAATTTTGTTTTGACATTCGAGAAGACTTGGTCTTCGCCGGGGATGAGCGTGGGCTCATTTTCCCGAACAGCGGCTGGTAATCGAGCCTATAAGCGCCATGGAGTCTGCAACAATATTTTTCGGGTAAATATAAATGATTTGATTTCTTTTTTGAAAGCCCTTGCAAGCAAAAAGTTTGAGATTGTTTTTTTAATACGAAAGCCCAGTGACCCTGGGTGGTTTATTGATGGTCTAACGGGACCACGAAAAAACGAAATCAAAGGCACTATGTGCCAACTCGTGAATGGAAAAGTAAATAAATAAATTAACATAGAAATATGCAGTAGTACCGGGTAAATGTAGAACCGGGTAAATGTAAGTTGACAGTCTCGTCCTCGATGTTTTTGAGAATCGAGTTTCGAGTTTTGAGTCTGACTCGAATAGGGATTTCGAGGAAAACGATTTATTTCTCGAAACAGAACAATAGATTCCGCGCGGCATTCACGCAAGCCGGTGTATTTCGTATTCACTCCAAATCAGTGTTGGTCGGGAGGGAAACTCAAACGAAAAGTCTTTAATCACTGATATTCGATAATCGCCAACTTTATGGGCCGAATATTTTTAAAAACAAGGTTTACACAGGGTTTAACAAAACCATGGCCTAATACGATTTCAAACTGACTGGCCAACCTAACTATATTAACCGTACAGTAAACCCCGTTTATAATTAGAAGGTGTATATAAACACAGACTAAAAAAACATTTAGCGACTTTAATAGACTGACCTGCTTATAAGTTTATTTAGACCTCATTGACTAACTTTTTAGACGTCGTTTAAATATTCGGCCAATATGTTCGAACTGGTTTGAGTTTTATTTTAAAGCAAGTTGCTGTTCGTGAAATAAAATATTTCAATCATTTCAAAACATTCTGATCTTGTTTGTGTAGTCTGTGCTTCGCACGCACAATATAAAATTAATTTTATATGTAAACATTCATTCGTCTCCAATTCTGTCATACACGAAACTCTTGGACAGAAAAATACTACAGTTATCTATGAAGTTGCAATTCTTGGACTAAAATTAGCTACAGTTAAATTATCAAAAATGGGTTTGCTCTCCTATTAAAAAAAACATATTGAGATACTATGAAAATAAAAGGTAAATCTTATTTTTTTTGTCCTCCGTCACGCAACGCTTCCTCGTTCCGATAATAATATTTTAAAATTATTTCAACCATTCATGCAACTAAAATAACATGAGCTTACATGCGTATGATAACATCGTCCATCGCGCTGACTAATAAGAGTCCATTCGAGTCCATTCGCCGACGTCAAGGAAATATGGAGATTGAGCAAAAAACACTGTCGAGCGTCTAAATAGATCCATGAATAGAAAAGATGAACATAGCCACTGAAACCAGTCATTTGGTGAGTAAATCAAGCCACTTCCAGCTCAAGACAACAGCAACTCGGTGTCCTCGGTGAATCTCATTTGAGCCCGCGATAGTCGTCCATTCAATCAGCGGAGCAAAAGCACAGGGCTCCTGTCGCTCCCGTGTGTGTCCCCCGTGAGTCAAAAAAGGAATCTTGCATCATCTTTTAGGTATCGAAGGTCGCGAGATCGAATCCCGGCGGAGAAAACGTTTTTTTTTTTTTTTTTTCCCGCAAGTATGAGAAACACAGGTACTAATATCAGTTCGCTTTAAATATATACGCTGGAAAAAAAAGCATTGAAGGGTTTTTATAGTTCAGACGCAAACAAAATAAAATATCATAGAATTCCATACCATAGTGGTACAAAAGAAAATATAGAATGATTCAGATATATTAGATTTTATTCATACACTTGGTATAAAGAAGATACAACATTTAACATACTTAGTGTTTTCCTAAGTCTTGAAGTCCGTAGCTTGGTTTAAGTTTCGACAGCTTGAGCCTTGTGTTGATCAGCCTTGCAGCCTTGAATCGATCGAAGAACTTCAAACGTGACTCACTTTTAATATTCTAAATGTCTCCTCTTTGGGCGGTCGAGTATTATTTAGGGTTATTTCTTTCAATTTCGAACTCCAAAAAGGTGTCTAATTGTAATTGTAGGAGTGAAAATACCGTGTTGAAAAATAGAAGAGATCCGCGCCAGACGCCATTTTGTTTACTGATAATGCATAAATTACCGTACTACGCATACATTAAAGTTTACAACTAGTGGCCATCGACCGAGGGATCGAGCGAGTGAAATTTGTCCGCTATACGCTATAACTTCGTTCATGCAAAGCATTCACTCGTTAAAAACGAAAAAAACCCTAGGTTAACAATACTTCACATACACAAAACGAAAAAAAAAAAAAAAAATTACAAGAATCAATCAACAAAAGCGGCAAACTAATTTAATTGTAAACAATTCATGATAATCGGTTCAATAATTCTTAAAGTAATCAGTTCCAGGTTGAATCACAATAATCAAATAATAATTACAAAAACCTAATACAAACTAATATATAAGCTAATTAACATTTTTTTATATGCAAAGGACCTTAAGGTTAAATAATTAACAATTAGATTATGAGCTCGAGATTTCTATGATGTGATAGTTGATGAGGCCGTAGGCCGAATCAACTATCACATCATAGAAATTGATTATCACATCATAGAAATTGAGAGCGTATAGTATTACCCCTTTAACTCCAAATCATCCTCCAAAATGTCGGCGAAACGAGAAGAAACCGCAATTTTGTAGACCACCTCCAGCCACTGCACACTAATGGCTGATAGTATACGAGTAGCTCAGCCAATCAGATTGTCTCATTTTCATTAGCATGCTAGTAGATTTTTACTAATAAGTGATAGATACTAAATATTCGGAGTGATTTTAATAAACCCGTGAAATAGTTACTACACAATTAGATATTGTTAGACACTAATTCCATTGTTTTATTTTGTTTAGTTTTGACTATTTAGCACTAATTGTTAGATTTTGTTTCACGGGTTAAATGAAATCACTCTATATACAGAAGGCTAAATATTAAAGTTGAATACTAATTATTAAGCACCATACAAAACGCGTATAGAGCATCTTCCATCTGCGTACGCGTTTACCCTGGTTGCACTTTATGGCACACCGGGGGTGTGCCATGGGCGTACTGAGATGGAAGACGCCTTCGGGTTACTGGTCGCTGAAAAGCACCATTGGTCACGTTGGACTGATCCAAAACATACTCAATCAAAAATTCTGGATAAATTTGATCCATTTCAAAGGCAACAAAAATAGATGGATTTGATGTATTATTTACGCAAGTGTCATATAAGTCACTTGTAGGATCATCTTTCGGTGGTGGCCTTCGATATGAATGGTGCCCCCTTGCGTAGTTACCAACCAGGACAGTCGCCAAGAACATGTATCTTGATCCATTTCTGTTTTTCCACTGTAAAACCATCACTGTATGAAGAATTTGTAGCGAAATAGCTTCCTTTGCCGTAGGTTGTTGCATTTCTGCCACTCAATCTAAAGTCCACATTTTGCTTCGAAATGGCGTCGACTGTTTCTTGCCTTGTACCATGGAACAATTTTTTCTCATTTGCGAATGTCATGTTTTCTTTTTTCCTGCAAACAATGAACACAGATAATAAGACGAGAAGCATTGTGACTCTTAACTAATATTAACAATATTTAAACAGCACGCTCCTCTCACTAAGGTGGTTTTTAAAAAGGGACACTGTCCCGCTTATTTGCTCAAAACAGTTATAAATGCACGAAATGGTCCCTAAATGTATGGAATAAGAACGTAATAAACTCTAACTAATTGATAAAAAGCAATTTCTTCAAGAAATTCCGTACTGCAACAAAATGTTTGCAAAATTTCAAAGATTTCCGAGCCAAACTTGAAACTTTGAAAAACTGACATCCTGACGTTTTTTCAAAATCCATATTGCAATCCATTTCCATCCTCGCTGTCGTTCGTCATCCTCACTTCCTAATGGGTTCCTGTCATTTGTCGAGTGCTATTCTACAGAATCAAACCATTATTGTTCAACTTCCTATGATCTAGATATGTTTCTGAGCTTCCCAAAATCATGCTAAAATCAGGACAGTGTCCCTTTAGGAAGTCATGAAAAATTAATAATCTAAAGAAAGGAAGATATCCATGAACCGTTGCGCGTAATTGGTGATTTTCATCAACGTTACAAAAACTGTTTGCTTGCATGAACAACACCAGAAAATTAACAGGTAAAAATAAATAAATAAACGTTTTGTCCAAATTATAGCTTTTTAGTGTTTTTTCAAAACAGAGTTATTACCAAACGAATTTTTAGAAAAATTACTGTATTTAGTATGCCGCCGCCATGTTTGTGTCCTTCAGAGAGGAACAAATATGGCGGCCATAAAATTGTACAAGAAGTAGAGTAGATTCTATCATCAATATCATTGGCTTTCACTTCAAATTTGTTTAGACAGTTCAGAAACACGTTTATCCGGGACTAACAAAACACTGGATCAATACCAAACTTTGCATAGAGATTAATGATTTCCATGTCTAGAATATATAGAGGATATTACACGGCGGCGCGAAGATATGAATTTTATTTTCGAGTGGTAAAAACAATATTTTACAAACGAGCGCAGCGAGTGAGTAAAATATTGTTTTTACCACGAGAAAATAAAATTAATATCTTCAAGCCACCGTGTAATTTTCTTTTTATTATATAGACAAAAGACAAAAGCACAAACTTTTAATATCGCGAACTCTTGCAGCTCGGTGGCTGGACTTTCCGAATTTCTCTCCTTTCGTCTTTACTTGCAAGGAACTCCTTGAATAATTTTAAGTCATATGAAGTTTTCTTCTTCGTGTTAACATTTTCCTACCCCTCAGTGAACGATTTCATGTCGACTTCAGTGAATTTCACGAATCTATCGCTCGCCATTTTTCAACCGGAGTTTGGCAGCTTTGCACAAAAAGCCATGCAAAAGCGGGAAATGACGTCATCGATATCCTCACTAGTGAGGATATGGAAAATACGCCACTCGGGTCCCGGATGTAGTTTCGTATGAATTTTACGAGTGGTCTATTTTCCAGTAAAACACTCGTGTCTATATAATAAATAAAAATAATAGCGTTGCAGGATGGACAGTTTAGATAATTTTAGAATTTTGATGATGTGGGTAAAAATACATATCCTTTTACTTGTTATCCATATGGCAACCTTATTTTTATAAACTAAATTCGATTTTGAGACGACATTACGGCTTTATAATGACGGCTAGTTGGGAGAAAATATATTCCGTATTGGGCGGAGTCGCGAAGCGACGGAGCCCAATACGGAATATATTTTCTCCCAACGCCGTCATTATAAAGCCGTAATGTCGTCTCAAAATCGAATTTAGTTTTGTATCGCGATTCAAACATTTTTGGACAAATTAAAAGGAAAATTAAGATCAGTTGTTGTTGATTGAAATAGAAATTCCTACTATACGCGACGTAATGTACACGAATACTTGAACGCGAAAGCATTTTATCGTTTCGAAGAAAGTCGGACTTTTTTCGCCGGTAAATTGCTTATGGAAACAAAATCAATTCAGAATTATGTCCCAACAAAGTTTTCTAAAGTACCAAACAGCAATGAAATGGGAAAATAATCCAATTTTGCACCGAAAAAGTTGATTTTACAACTTAGCGCGTGCACATCGCGAAAGCAAGTGAAAACGGTAAACAAACTCTTACAATAAATAAATGACGTTTAATACTCACCATACGCTAACTTTTAGATTGAGCAAGTTGTACCGGCGAATAAAGCACTCCATAAATGAGCAAATGACGAGATATAAACGATTGCCGACGAGTTCATCGAAGGAAACTTTTGAATTTTGAGGCGTACGCCGAAGAACCCAATTCAGTGCCCCGGTGCCAATCTGTATGTTCAGAACCAATCACCGGCCCGCATTTGAGACGACATTACCGCAAAATAATGTCGTCTCACTCGTAAGAAAAACTATAGGTGGATATCGCGATACATTGTGATTAACATATAATTTCTTCTAACAAATTATATAAATATATTTTTCAAGAAGAGAGGTGAAGAAAATACCCGGGGGGAGGGGATTCGATATTAAAGTGACGGGGGTGGTCGTCGTACCTTAGGGGTGTTAAAATCTAAAATGACTACCGTTATGAGTACCTTTTAGGGTATAAAGAACTAGTTTTGTCTGCACCTCTTAGGGATGAAAATTAATTCGAGCCACGCCTACAAAACGAGATTCTGGTACTATCACCCAGTCACTTTTATATGGGACCACCCCCCACCCACCCCACACACACACCCCACCCCCGCCGGAAATCAATATCTAGCTATAAAGGGAGTCTTGCATATTTGATGTGCTTACTGGATGCACATTCACAAAAGACCCCTTCCTAACTCTAAAATTAAATAGGGAACCTAAACAAAGTCTGTGACAATAACCTTCAAACTTCATCCAAAAATTACTTACTGTGATACTGTTGAGTTTCAAGGGGGTGCGATGGGTGCATCTCAGACGAAAGTTAATTTTTGAAAAAACAAATCGTAAAATTGTGCTCTAAATCGCTTACTGGTGAAGTTTGAACGTAAATTCGACCAAAAATCCTCAGCCGAGTGTCAAATGTTAATAGTCCCCAGTCAGACACTTGTAAACAAACACCCAAATTTATCAAGACTAATCAATAGTAATAATAATAATAATATTATGTTAACCCACCTTGAGGCTCAAATATGGGTGCTGCTGGTGGCTGTTGCCGGAATTACCGTAGTTTTACTTTTTTGGGGGTGGCTCTGTAGAGTCAGATGCATTTGGGGTGGTGGGTGGTGGCTCTGTAGAGGCAGGTGCATTTGGGGTGGTGGGTAGTGGCTCTGTAGAGGCAGGTGCATTTGGGGTGGTGGGTAGTGGCTTTGTAGAGTCAGGTGCATTTGGGGTGGTGGGTAGTGGCTCTGTAGAGTCAGGTGCATTTGGGGTGGTGGGTAGTGGCTCTGTAGAGTCAGATGCATTTGGGGTGGTGGGTAGTGGCTCTGTAGAGTCAGATGCATTTGGGGTGGTGGGTAGTGGCTCTGTAGAGGCAGGTGCATTTGGGGTGGTGGGTAGTGGCTCTGTAGAGGCAGGTGCATTTGGGGTGGTGGGTAGTGGCTCTGTAGAGTCAGATGCATTTGGGGTGGTGGGTGGTGGCTCTGTAGAGGCAGGTGCATTTGGGGTGGTGGGTAGTGGCTCTGTAGAGGCAGGTGCATTTGGGGTGGTGGGTAGTGGCTCTGTAGAGTCAGATGCATTTGGGGTGGTGGGTAGTGGCTCTGTAGAGGCAGGTGCATTTGGGGTGGTGGGTAGTGGCTCTGTAGAGTCAGATGCATTTGGGGTGGTGGGTAGTGGCTCTGTAGAGTCAGATGCATTTGGGGTGGTGGGTGGTGGCTCTGTAGAGTCAGATGCATCTGGGGTGGTGGGTGGTGGTGATGGTGTTTTCTTGATGGCCAGACAACAGTAGCCTATTATTTTTCCATGTTTTTTTTGTTCTGACCTTCTCAAACGGGCTATTGCCCATTAATCTTCCAAAATTAGAAAGAAACACTTCTTCTCGAAGCTTAGGATCACGGCTGGTAAATAGCTGGTAAAGGTCTTTTTTAAGTATCAGGTCTGTCCCATTACCAGTCTGTTCTAAGGTGTCAAGTGTCCATTCTTGGACTTGTTCCATCTCTGAAAAGAAAACACATAGAACAAATTATGAGATAAAATGAAATTGACAATGTTACTTATGTGCATGAATCGTTACGCATTCTTTTGGTTTGCTTAGGTTTTAAGAGAACATTTCTGCCTCAACAAAATTGAAGATAATTGTATTGAAACTTCGAAATGATACTCAATCACAAGGAGAGAGGTTAATAACAACGTGCGATAAGGGACTGTGCAATAATTATCAGGAGGAGGGGGATTGGAAAATGGGCTTCATGTAGGAAAATATTTGGTAATGCCCCCCCTCCTAAAGGAGTGAATTTAGTTATTGCTTTTAGTTGCCAACCACCAAAGCGCAACTGACAAATAAACCTGCGCTTTTTGTATGACCGTTACTGATAAAATTTGTTGCATTTTTGTCTGGGCCCGATTACATGGCGAATTTCAGCCCGGGCTAAAATTTTAGCCCGTAAGGGGACTGGAATTTTGTTGCGATTACATGACGAATTTCAGCCCGGGCGCCAAATTTGAAATTGCGCGGGAAGAGTCATCAGAATCTCCCGGCAACTTATTTTTAAATATCGATATTTGAAAATATCGGCTGAACGTTTGTAGCACGAGGTATATAAAAACAAAAGGATCCATTCTTATTCAATGACATCGAATAAGATTTTCAATTTTATCGCCTTTATTCCTTTCAGTTCTCCTTCGCAATCGCCATCGTGTTTCATTGAAAACACAGGAGCGATTTTAAAATACCCGGCAACCTATTTACATATCTGCTGCACGTTTGTAGAACGCACGTTTTGTAGAACAAAAGGATCCACCATTCTTATTCAATGACATGCATAAAAAGTAGCCGGGGTATTCTACATTTCAGGCAAAACATAATCCGCGTGTGTCCAAGTTCACTTTTATACCTCGTGCTACAAGCGTTCCGCCAATATCTAAATAAGTTTCCGGGAGTTAAAATCGCTCCTGATTCTCTGATGACTCTTCCCGCGCATTTTAAATTTGGCGCCTGGGCTTAAATTTCAGCCCGGGCTGAAATTCGCAATGTATATAATTGGGCCCAGAATGGTATATTTTGGTTTCATGAGATTTTGATACATGTTTAGTTTGCATGACGTTGGACTCAACAACGTGCCACGACTGCAAGAGTACAAATTTGCATTTTGAAAGGTGTGAAATATGGGAGATGCCATCCCTTTTATTTTGAAACTTCTTGTTAAAAAACCTCCTAATAATACAACATACAATGCTCTTTAGAAACACATGTGAAGGGTAATATTCGGAAGACCAAATTTTAAATATAGAACGGCAAATGAGCCATAAACGTCGTGTACATGTAAATACGACAAAACGCGAATAACAGAGACCGCAGTAGGCGGTCCAAAGTAGGCGGAAAGAGCTTTTAAAATTTCACAGGCGTTCTCTCGCCCCCTTTGTTTCTTGTTTAAGGTTTTTGAGAAAGGTATACTAGTTTATGGGACGAGGGGTTTCCTGACACTCGCAGGAGCACCACGCCGAAATATTTATGCGGCTTGTAACGGTGTTAAAATTACGTGTTAGGGTTTATGCAAACAGGCATTACTTGTAAAACTTGTAAAACTCCCTGAAGAAGTCTGCAACAGACAGACAAAACGCGAAGGAGAGAAATAAAATGGTTTACCGGCAGGAAATGTTTCGCGGCGCTGCTCACTAACTAACCATTAACATTGTCTCACGAGACCACGAGTAGATATGACAATTTTTTTTCAGTTTATAGACTACAACATTTTATACAGATATCAAAACAACGTAAATTACCTTTTGCTCTTCGTCTCTTCTTTCCAAGGCTGGTTCGAGTGAAAAGCTGAGTTCAAATGAAACGTAATCTCGCAATCTCGTTCCCAGAGTGGTAAGTGGGTGATTGGAAGGTGTAACTTTCATAGGTATCGCGCGCACGTGGTATTGGGAGCCTGTATGGTAATCAGTGGTTAATGTGATAACATCCTGCGTGGTGACTAGTTTATTATGACGTAAGGTCATCAAATGTCTGCATGGTACTCAAAAATGCGCCGCCCAAAAATACAACATTACATTATTAATCTTGTACATTAATCTTGTACATCAGCAACAGGATCAAAGTCCTGAATAACAAAACACCACACAAAGTATTCATCAAACGAATGAGTAAAAATTTACGCTTTTGCCATAAAATGCATTCCACTTTCAAACCAGTACAAAGTCTTGCCGTTTTCACCAGATTTCATCTTGTTGTAGGTGTCTTGGCCATGGGTGAATTCATCGCTTGTTTTGTCTTGCATTTTAATTTTTGAACACCGGCCCCGACAAAGCAAACTCGATAACCCTAGTACTGTAGAATTCCGAAAGTAACGGGGCCCCCGAAAGTAACGTTAATTTTTTTACCCGTCTATGAAACCCCGAAAGTAACGATCCCCCCGAAAGTAGCCGGGCACCTTCAAAAATGTTACCACTCAAAAATTTAATGTAACGTTCCAAGTAATGCAGTGTATGGCAAGTAAATACAAATACAAATTGGCAGTGAATTGAATACCGTAATTGAAAAAAATGCCTCCCATTAATTTACAGCGAATGCGAAACAATCGTCTCCTACTTTAGAACATGCAATGAAATAACTAGAACGAAAAATACATTTGACCCTAATACTACACCAAATTCATTCCAAATAATTGTCTCTACTGTATTTGCATGATGACTTATAATGAAATGATTGGAACTTTAAAAAAATATGTTACGCGTCCTCTTTGTGTAAAACGGCTGCTTAATTACAAACGTTTTTTAACCATCCGAAAGTAACGGGGCCCGAAAGTAGCGGCCACCCGAAAGTAACGGCCCCTTTGGCCTGCTAAATCCGAAAGTAACGGGGACGTTACTTTCGAAATTCTACGGTATCTCCTGCCGGTGGTTCCGTATCGGAGCTCAGGATTCCATTCAGATAAAGGATGAGGAACCCACTAGTAGAGAACGTACATGTTTGCAGTGAGTAAGATGTTCGAGGCTGAACATCTTGGGTAAATTCCAGGTTACCTTTCATCCAACCGATTCTGCCTGAAACAATTTTCATCGGGAAGTTAGTCTCGTTGATGAACTGAACCGTACACCACACCGGTCCGAATTCTGACCAATCTTTATGCCCTTCTACTTTTACCTTCACCCACTGGCGAGCCACTTTACCCGCAGCAGATTCCACAGTGGTCAAATTAGGCATTTTTGGCAAATCTAAGCTTCCTTTGACTTCTTCTACCAAGTTCTTACCACGCAAGTTTCTGCTTAAAGTCACAATCTTTGTCAGTTTTCCACCCTCATACGGAAGGCTTCCGAGAAATGTCAAGTTTTTCTTTCGCATCTTCCCTTTGACACCTTAGTTTTCGATCTACCACGTCTTCATTCTCTTTACGAAAAGTCGATCATTTATTGGCATATACCATTTAAAAAAATACGAGAAACATGATTACAAGATAAGCCATCTGTTAAGGAAAATTATTTCCTGACAAGCTTTTTTAATACTGTTTTATTAACCTGCAATCAGGCCCTCCTCTGACCTCTCCGCGCTCCCGTTCTCTCCGCGAAAAGAAAGAAAAGGAAAAGAACGCCTGATCGCAGGTTATTGTGATATCATCATAATTTTCTTTAAGGTTGAGTCTGACTTATATTGCTATTAACCAGAAATGCTCTCCCGTGGGGGGTAGTCTATGAAGTGTGTGTTACTTTTCCCTATTTTATTCCTCTTTTATCTTTTATCCCATTTCATAAAAATTCAGCAGATAATATATAATCCCCCCTTAACAGAGAAAAGGAACCGTTAAACAAATATCCTCAATTACCAGATAAAATATAATACTATGAAAATCTAATTCAAAGTGTTTCTACAAAATATGAAATGTTGAAGGCCTATGTTTTTAATTGAATTCTCTTTTCCTCTGAACAACTGTCCGAGAGGTTCAGAGCCACCTTAAATTTAATAGCGGACTAATTTAACCGACAAGTAACGGAAACTATCCGACATCATATTCTATGCCAAAATCGACAAAGTAATTATTTATTGTTTTTATTATTATTTATTATTAGTAGTAGTAGTAATTATTAATTATTTATTATTTATCTTGGAGGGACTTCCATATAAAAGTGACGGTGGTGATCGTCAGAAATTTTGCAAGAAACTCTTAAAATGTACCAGAATCTCGTTTTGTGGATGTGGCTCGAATTCACTTTCACCCCTTAAAAGTACCAATTCTAATTTTTCAGTGGTCATTTTACCACAAATTTTATCCTCCAAAGTTACGACGCTCGGGTTTAACTATACCTATAACCTTTGTTACTTCTAATGTTGAAAATCCAAATAATTAGTTAAATTTATTATTAACAAACTTATCTAAAACCTAGAAACTTCAGTTGACTGTCCTTTCGTTTAACGTTCCTGGCATCACAGTTATTATCAGTCTATTGCTGTTCCACTAATGGTCATTTCTACACTGTAAAACGGTCCCTCGTATTACCGCGAGTTTATTGGGCGAAACGTGGCAGCCAAAATGGACAGGCATGGATATCTCGAAAAAGAATCGAGAGAAAAAAGACACACTGTTTTGCAATGCTGTCTAGGTCACTTCAAGATACAACGGGAAAGTACAATCAAGTTGTTTTCGTTGCTTTTACAATCAATCACAAGGTAGTCTCGCCGCTCTAAATAATAAAGCAGTTCTCCTTAGCTATAGACCAGTGTTTACTCAAATATAAAAAGGTACTCTGGCTCATATCTGTGTCACTTTCGCGCGACGGACTCCATGATTACTGTGTCAACTCTTGCTCTGCTAAAGGATCAAACTCCTGGACAACAAAGCGCCAAATCAACTGCCTGCCTCCAACCATTGCTCCTCCTTGTGCAATCTCTCCTCTTGCCATGAAGTGCATTCCACGATCAAACCAGTACTGGCTCTTGGCTTCACCAGCCTTACATTTCATCATCATATCGTAAGTGTCTTGGCCACGTGTAAACTCATGACAAGTTTTATCTTGCATGTTAATTCTCCGCAAGCGGCTTGACATGGCAAACTCGATGACTCTAGCATTCCCTGCTGGTGGTTCTGCATCAGAGCTCAGTATTCCATTCAGGTAAATAATGAGGTACCCACCAGTAGAAAAAGAAAAAGCCAGCCTAACATTCTTCCAGCAAGATGAACGCGGCTCAATATCGTGCACAAACTCGAGGTTACATTTCATCATACCAACTCTGCCAGAAGCAATCTTCATGGGGAAATCAGTCTCGTTGATGAACTGAACCAAATGTGCCGCCCTACTGTACACGGTATCGCCGATCGATGCAGTGATTCCTGCGACTGCTGCCACTGTGCGGACGCGATTTCCAGGATGAATTTGATGTCCTTTTACTTTTATCTTCACCGACTGACGAGACACTTTAGTGGCAGCAGATTCCACTGTATCCTGCATTTCTGGCAAATCTAAGCTGCATCTGACTGCTTCCACCAGGCTCTTACCACGCATGTTTCTGCTTAAAACGACGATCTTTGTTAGTTTTCCACCCTCATACGGAAGTCTTCCAAGAAATGTCAAGTATTTCTCCTCCGATAAGAAGAAAGTTTTTCTTTCGTGTTCTCTCTTTGACAGCTAATTTTTCGATCCACCGCGTCTTCATCATCTTTATACTCATTTCCCAGGGCTGCAAACGTTCCTTTAGCAGCTGTTAGAAGAGCCATGAAACAACTGTAAGCCTCACAGTATGTCACCACAGCCGTCACGAAATCTGCCACGTCAGGATCTTTTGCAGTCAGGTTGTCTTCGTACTTAAAAGGCAACGGTGACTCGAATCTGTTGGACAGCTCACCCATAAATTGAACGTAATCATTCCACAAGTTGGGATCGTCCAGTTTCTCTCCAGGTTTCATCACCAGCAGCTGGGTTTTCTGGTCAGACACACGGCGTCTAAGACCGTCGTATTTCTGATCCTGTAACCTTTTGTTGAAGTGAACCAGTTCATCGTGTACAACTTTTGCCAGCTGATCCACCACACTGGGCTGCTTTGGTTTACTTTTGGTGAGAATCGCTCCAATAACGCTACAGATTGTTCCAATAATCGTGCCATAAGGTCCGCCAACCAGATTTCCAACAGTTGAGATGATGTCCAAAACGCCTCTCGTGATTTCCAGGGGATCTTGACTTTTGAACTTTTCTATGCTATTTATCGTGACCAAGAGAACTTTGCCCACATCTTCAAATATATGCTTTGGTTTTTCCTTGATCTTCTTCTCCTCTTTCACCCAATCGCTTATTTCGTCAAGTATGTGTTTGAAATCGGGTTTCGGTGAGGAGTCGCGTGAATCACAAAAATCAGACAACTTCAAACGCAAGGAGTTGAGTATGTCCTCCATACTGGAAGCACTATGAAGATCGTTGCTGTCAGATTCCGCCATAGGTAACTAAATAAACAAGAGAATGATGTATCAGTAATCAATCATTGATCACGGGTTGTTACTGCATTCCTATTGGTTAATAGGACGTGCGGTTTCATGAAATAAACTTACGGCAAATAATGTATCGAAATAATTCACGGTTGACTTGCGATATTTGCATAACAATACACTTGAACATAGAAGCGAGGCAATTTCGGGCACAAGCTGCAAAACATCGTGTTTTTTCTTCAACTCCTTGAACTCGTTTAGTATAAAAACAGTTTTTAAAATGTAGAAGAACTACAATTCTTTTAGTTTACATTGTTTTTAGAAAAAATTGTAAAACGACTTTTCTCTATAGTTACGTAGCTTTTACATGTAAATACAAGTATAAACTAAAGGGTTGGCTTGCCTTCCGAGTCAGTACTGGAAATATTTATTGTCCTGCTATCATAAGTAGCGTCACGAGGCCTGACTCGTCACCAGACGTCTCTTGTTAGACACGGTGGATGATAACGTGTTTCTCATAATAGACGACTGGGAACGAGTCAGTGACGAGCCAATGAGCGTCTGCGTAGGAGGACATGTCGAAATCGAAACAAGAAAAAACCCCAGAGATCGCGCGATCAAACATCACTGTGTTTTCAAACCTTTTCGAAAAAGCTTGAGCGGAATCAGAGAAAATAAGGGACAGAGAGGGACACGCCCAGTCCAGGCCTTGGGATATGTGAATTTCACTAAAGTTATTTTAACCCACGCACCGGAAGTCGGTATGTTACCCTTAACGTCCGCACACGCTGCACACGCCAAGCGGGTAAGCGCAAAATCTCAAAGCAATGGCGGTCCGCGCGGCGGTAAGTTTTATCGACGAAGGCGACTTTCGAACCAAACGAAAATGGTATTTCTTGAGGGATTATTCGGAATGGGAGATAGATTCTACAATTTCTTTCGAATCCAATGGATCGCTAAGGAAAATATAGTCTGAAGTGTCAGCCGCCTCCTCGCTCCAACCCCTACAATGAACTACATTGATAGATTAACAAGTGGGTAGGATCTGCCAGCTACTAAAATATGAAGTGCTGAAAAATTACAAAACACACTTGAGCACGGTCTATTAAATGCCTTTTGAAAAGGACCGTAACATGTAATTATACAGCTATTTCGTTAGGGTCCGTCCACAACATTGGGCACAGAACATGCATGCTGAGGAAATAAGACATTCTTTGCCCAACAGAATTTATGTATAATCCCCATTTCATGGATCAAAACTGTCAAACTTCTTGATAGTTGTTGATCATGTTATTTATTCTCATCACCTGTCTGCTTGACAATGTGTTAATATTGCTTGGAGAAATAAGATGTTTATCACTCTTGGGAAGCAAACATGGGATTTATAATATTTCCAATGGGATTAAATATGTTGATTTCCTTCGTCTCACATGTTTAATATCAGAACAACCCTTTCTAAAACGCTGAACGTAAAACGATCCTAAAAATAACACACCTTCGCTAAGCTGCCCTCCTGGCTCCTTGTACACCTCAAACGTCACTCCATCATCGCTGTACTGTAGCCTGTATCTGGTCACCCATTTGGTCGTGCCCATACCTTCCCTGAGTTGCTACACCGTGTCACTGTGGTGTAACTACCAAGATCCCACCTGAAGCCATTGATTACGATCATTTCCGAGAGCTGACCAGCCTCCAGTTCCTGCTTCCATCTGATTTAAAATGCAACCTGGCCTGTCTTGGAGAGTTGTCATCCGACATTGAAGATGCACTTATTTGGGCATTAGTGGATTGTTCCACTTTCCATGCCAAGAGGTGTTATGCAATCTAAGATGGTCGAACAAGAAAAAGCAGAATTCCCTGGAATGCTATATCTACATATGAATTTAGACTGCCAAGTGGTCAAGAAATTACAGGGTCGGCGGGGCGTTTGGGTATATGTACGGTATATAGGGGGGTTTAATTGGGTATACGGTATTTTTACGCTTAAATATGGGTATTTAGGTCGTGTTCTATTGGAATCAAACCGTTTTAGGTCGGTTGGTTGGTTGGGTTTTTTCGTGTTCTATTGGAAAAAAACCGTTTTCGGTTGGTTGGTTGATCAACTTTTTCAACCAAATGGAAACTAGTTTTTAATTAATATATATATTTTTTTGAAGTGTAAAGTTTAAAATTTTAAAGGTATATTGTACCGACCCTGACGAAACGACAAATGGGAGTGCATAAATGGAATTTACAATGGCGAGCCGAAGGCAAGCCATTATAAATGCCCATATAGACCTATATTTTTTGACACCTTTTTGACAATTGCTGCATGATGGCTTTCGTTTCAACTGGCCAATCAAAATGCAAGAAATATGAGAAGCGGATAGTTGCATAAGCTCCGCGTTTCGCATTCTGCCAAATTGATCATCACGAAAAATGTTGATTAGCTATAAGTTGATCTATTTGCAACTGCCCTCTTTTTCATCAATATTCAACAATTCACTGTATTCAAGCATACACTTTTACAGTGGTGCTAATTTGGGCGCTGCTCGTTTCAGTTTGGAACTATATTTTCATTTAGTTTTTGGTGAATACCGACTAAGTCACAGCAAAAACCAGTAAATTAAGATAAAAATAGGTCCGCAATGCGTACATGTGTCTACTTCCTTCTCCTATTAAGGCGGGATTCTACCTGAATACCATTTTTCCGCCACTTAACATGGGTTTAATGGAAATATCCTTGTTCGCGTTTCAAGCAATCCAAAAACTCTCCACTCATCCCATGAATCTATGTTATGGGGTGTTTTGTAATTTTTGGGTGATTTTTGGGTATTTTGGGGAGGAAATAGGAGGAGGAAAGGAGTTGTAAAATTTAGGGAAATAAGAAATATTGAAGATTTAATGTAGTTTTAAAATTAGAATTTGAAGTTAAAAATTAGTAGATTGACAATTGACAATTGACGACACTTGATAACCACGCAAGAGCACCTGTCTGTGTGGTGTTCCAAATTTTTTTTCCCCTTCTATCCCTTCTTTAAAACCTCTTAAAAATTTCATTGAAATTCAGGTAGAATCCCGCCTTAAAGCTAGTAAACTAAGAAAAAAATCATTGGAAGTTCAATATACCTGGGACAACCGTAGATTTCTATCCTCATTGATATGTGGTTGTGCCACTCTATGGGTATTACCCGGATGTAACGTGCTGTGGTTGGCTGGCTCAGTTTATTGAATACAACACTGTCACTGTCTTCATTTCCATCAAACACCTAAAGATAAATGATGGTCTAAACAGACGATAATTCTGGTATTATACCCGTATTTAAATCAATCCTCCCCAAAAACGCTATATAATGAATTTATGACGACCAAATTTGAGTGCCTATGCTGCAAAATGTATAATGTCGTATAACCCTCATCTTTGGAATAAAACTATATTACAAAATATGTTATGTCAAGTTTGAGAGTATGAATATACCTTTGCTGAACTGTTTTCTGCCTTCTTGTAAAACATGAAGGCCACTCCAGCATAACTATACTGTATCCTGTATTTCGTCACCCATTGGTCGTGCCCATCCCTCCCCTGAGTCGCTACACGTGTCACTCTGGTGTAACTACCAAGATCCACCTGAAGCCATTGACCAAAGTCATTTCTTAAGAGCTGACCAGCCGCCTCCTTATTGCTTCCATCTGCTTTTATGTGCAACCTTGCCTGGCTTAGAGTGTTATCCAATTGTGAAGAGGCTTTTATCTTTGCATCAGAGATTGCTCTATTTTCCATACCAAGAGGAGCTATACAACCTGAATTTGTTAAAAAGGAAAAAGAATGTTATACAGTGACAAGCTATTTTTAACAGATTGTCAAGGATACCACGGCAATGTTCATGTCAACACCGACTAACGATTAGACTGCGAGCAGTCGGTCTTTTCTCCTCAGATCTTTTGGCGCGAGCGGAAATGTTATAATTATGCAAATTAGGTGAAAAAAAACGAGGAGAGATTGGGGAGAGGGAGGGGAATAGGAAAAGAAAGAGACTGCTCGCAGTCTATAACTAACGATAAAATGAAAGTTCGTGATGTTTACAACTGCAGTAGACCGGTCCCCTACTATTTCGAACTGAAACCCGTTTCGCCTTGGTTTTGCTCACTGTTTTTTAGTACTACAGTCGAACCTCGATAAGCGGCCACCCTCGGGGAAATGGCAAGTGGCTGCTTAATAGGGGTTAGCCGCTTAATCGGGGTTTTATTTACAGTATTATACTGATATTGGGACTTTGATAGCTGGCCGCTTAATCGGGGGTGGCCGCTTAAAAGGTGACCGCTTAATCGGGGTTCAACTGTATTAGCTATCTCGAACTCGGTTATACTCGCGATCGAAACCCCAGCTATCTCGAACAACGTGTCACTTCCCCTGGCCTAAATTAACATCCCTTAAATCGAACTGTAGCTGATGTTGCCGACTGAATGACAAAGGAAACAACGTTGCACACCAATTATAACAAATTTTGGTCTTGAGGAGGAAAATGCTTGAATGTACAGTATCGTTAGTTTATCGACGATCATGCTGAAGAGTTGCGGCATACACTCCATTTGCTTTTTTCTCGTAAAAGGATAAAAAAATCGCTATCTCGGTGAACATTTACATAACGGTACCCAATTAAATGATCTATGAAGGGCTCACCTATTATCATTTACTAACACGAAATAATATATATAGTATACTGTAGTAGTAATGTAAAATACCTTGACTAGCCATAGAACTCCATCCTCATGGAAATGTGTCCATTCCACCCTGCTGGTCTCAGTCGAATGTACCGTGCTGTGATTGGAGGGTTTAACTTGTTGTATATAATGGTATCACTGTCGTGATTTCCCACGAAAAGCTAATTAAAAATAACAGAAAAGAAAAGATGGTAATGGTTAGCAGGTGACACTTCGTACGTAGTTGCATTACAGAAAAAATGTGGTTTGTTTTAAGGCCAATCAAAGATACGGAGTATACAGATATATATCTGAAAATAGAGTTACATAACATATAACCTACTCACGTATCTGATGTTGCTGCCCCGGAGGGGGAACTCCCATATAAAAGGGGTAGGGGTGCTCGTCGGAAATTGTGAAAAGGAAACCCTAAAAGGTACAAAAAAAACTTTTTGTGGGCGTGACCCCAATTCATTTTCACCCCTAAGACGGTACCATTCTAAAACACAACACATTAACTGACAATATACATTTCTTAATAGTGAAGAAGACGATTCCTTCGAATTACGATCTATTTTTCCGGCTCAGCAACCTAAAAGGTACAGCGTTAACTCTAAGGGTGGTCAATTTAGATTTTACACCCTAAGCGGTACCAAATCATGAATTTTTAACCCCTAAAAGGTACGACGAGCACCCCCGCCACTTTTATATCGAAGTCCCCCCCCCCCCCCCCCGGGTGTACTGCATTCCAATATAAATAATATGATTACTTCTTTTTGGCTATGGACATAACAACCGAAGTCACGTTTTTTTACAAATAGAAGGGTTTTCGATGACTAAACTAAGCTCTCTAATTCAGGTCAGAAAAGTCACGCAATGTGTTTGTAAACCAATCAAGCAAACATGCTGTTTTTCAACCCAATTCAAGGGTATTTTAGTTTAGTTTCACGAAAGTCATTTGCCATCAAAAGCAGTAAAGACGACATGCACAAACACACCTTGGTGAATTGTCCCGTGGTTTCTGTAAAACTGAAAAGTCACTCGCCAT
Organism: Desmophyllum pertusum; assembly: GCA_029204205.1. NCBI lineage: Eukaryota > Metazoa > Cnidaria > Anthozoa > Scleractinia > Caryophylliidae > Desmophyllum > Desmophyllum pertusum. The sequence goes on from MU826856.1 coordinate 660,754, forward strand.
CACATGTACTGTAACCTGTATGTGTGGTTACCCACTGGTTGGCTGCATTTCCTCCCCTGAGTAGCTACACGTGTCACTGTAGTGTACCAGCCAAGATCAAACCTGAAGCCAGTGGGCACGATCATTTGTACGAGGCTGACCAACTTCCTTGCTTGCTTTTAGCTCTCTTAAAAATGCAACCTGGCTCTGTATTGCGGCATGATTGATATTAGATTGTGAAGAGGCGGTTATTTGGGCGTCAGAGATCGCTCCGCTATCCATGCCAAGAGGTCCATACAAACCTAAATTTATTGAAAGAAAAATTAAAGAAGTAGGTAGGGTAAATGAGAACTAAAATATTCTAAATCGGGTAATAGAACCCCCAGACAGAAAAAATACTACTTCACTCAAACAATGGTAGTTAACACGGACGCGTTCAAATTTTCATTATTTAATTGGTCGGTGATTTTATTTGTACAGTAACACGTACACGTGCACAGTATGATGCTATGCAATTGGCATTTTAAAACCACTAGGCGTCATCACGTGATAATTCTCGCAGTAACGATTTACAATGCGACTAAGGAACTGAAGAGAGGTTCCAGGTTCTAATCACAGAAAATCACTGTACCTGGACAACCGTAGATCTCTGTCCCTCATTGATATGTGATTGTGCCACGCAACGGGTTTGAATCGAATATAGCGCGCTGTGATTGGCCGGACTCAGTATATGGGACACAACGCTATCGCTGTCCTCATTGCCAGCAAACACCTAAAACAACAGAAGCCAAAACATTATAATATTTGACGTCGATTTTTTTATGATCAGTTTGTAGATAGCAAATGTCGCATGGGGTGCCAAAGACTGCGACTAAAAAGTTAATTAAACACAGGATCATTAATTTGTTGTAGGGTTTCTTCTCCCTCAGTAGTTTTTATTGTAAAATCATTGTTATGAAATGTTAGTACTGAGATGTATTAATATACTAAATGTACTGAAGTTTATAAAAGGAGTGCTATCACGAGTCACCCATAGGAGCGTTTGATGATCAACTTGAAAAAAAAAAAAGTCGGGCAGACTTTTTCAAAGTTATGCCCTTGTTTCTTCCTTCAACAATTCACTTGCTATCTTTCACAGAACATGCATGCTGAGGAAATAAGATATTCTTTGCCCAACAGAAATTATGTATAAATCCCCATTTCATGGATCAAACTGTCAAAACTTCTTGATAGTTGTTGATCATGTTTTATTTTATTCTCATCACCTGTCTGCAAGATGTTTATCACTCTTGGGAAAGTAAATATGGGATTTATAATATTTTCCAGTCGGATAAATATGTTGATTTCCTTCATCTCCTCACCATGTCTAATATCAGAACAACCCGCTTTCTAAAAACGCTCAACGTAAAACGATCCTAAAAATAACACACCTTCGCTAAGCTGACTCCTGGCTCCCTGTACACCTGGAAGGCCAACTCCATCATCACTGTAACTGTAAACTTGTATTTTGGTCACCCACTGGTCGGATGCATATCGTCCCTGAGTCGCTACACGTTGCATTCTGGTGTAAAACTACAAAATCCACCTGAAGCCATTGATTAGAATCATTACTAAGAGCTGACCAGCCTCCAGCCTTGACTCCATCTCCCTTGAAATATAACCTGGCCTGTGTCGCGGAATGGTTGCCATTCAGTTGTGAAGACGCTTGTATTTGGTCATCAGAGATTGCTCCATAGGCCATTCCAAGAGGTGCTATTGCAACCTAAGTTACGGTTAAATGAGGAAAATGAAGTTTGTGGAATAAGGTTTGTAAGAACGTACCGTGGTTTATATTGAATGTTTGTTGGAAAAGACAACAGATCTTACTTTTTACCGTGAGGAGCGCCATTGCCACTCGATAAAGTTTTTGATTAATTTTTGACGTCTTTTTCACAACTTTCTGATGTCGTTCCATTTAACACTAGCAAATCAGATTGCAAGAATCGTGGGAGGTGGAGATGTCAATTGGCAGAACGCAAACGTGGAGCTTGACATCTCCACCTTTAATAGTTTCTTGCATTTTGATTGGTCAGTTGAAACGAAAGCCATCAGAAAGTTGTCCAAAAGATGTCAAAAAGTTGCCAAAAAATTAATCAAAGTGGCAACGGTAGGGCGATCTTCACTTTAAGCAGAGAACAGATAGTTTTTTTTAAACGGTGGGTGCTCTTGATTACTTTCGGCAAAATAAGTATATATCTCATAGTAGAATATACTGTTGTTTAAGACTATAATAATGAATACCAACAAAGAAACAAAATTCAAACTGGTTTGAAAAATTTCACACCAAAGACAAATTTATGCCACAACATATAACAAGCTGGACATCAAAACGTCGGGTGCTCCTTTTTATTAATATATTTCGGCAATATAAAATAGATCATCGTAGAATACCTGGACATCCATAAATCTCTATCCTCGTTGATATATGATTGTTGCCACGTAACGGGTTTGAATCGAATATAGCGTGCTGTGATTGGTCGACTCAGTGTGTTGCATGCAACGGTGTCATAATCCTGATTTCCACTGAACATCTAAACATAACAAGAAAGTCAACACTCGCTTCAAAATTCCAACATGATCAAGCAGGGCATACTGATGTAGATATATTTTAAAAAACAAGCGTACTAATCGTCAAATATAAATGACAAAATTCTCCAAGGCAGATGAAAAACACATATTTTACAATCTACATGTTCACTATTTTTGGGAGCATACCCTGACCTCTTGAATGAGTCGCACTTTTAGTGCTCGTACTTACACCCCCTCTTTCACAAAATCCTGGACTGTATTAAATGTTCCTCACTTGGTTCGTGATATCACATAAGTTTCCTCTTTTTCGGTCTATGGAACATAAAAATGAAGCAAGATCTGTTCACTAGCCGAGCAACTGACGAGATTGTCGCTTCACTCGGATTTGGCCTGACTTAAACGCGAGATATCTCCTTCACTTTTACGTTATTTTGGTTTGCAAATGGCGTGAATTTTCCTTTCTTAACTTACACTTAGCCAACGGAAAATGGAATGGAATCAAATAAACAACTGGAATGGAATCAAATTAACGACATTTGTCTTCAAGAAGTCTACCAAATTTATTGTATTTTCTTCAGAATGCAGTAAATGTACTAAATCGGTAATAATTTATTTTCCTCGGTCATTGTAATGTTGACAACTGATGGACATACCTTCGCCACATTATTCCATGGTTCCTTGAAAAAGTGAAAGCTGTCTCCATCATCGCTGTACTGTAACCTGTATTTGGTCACCCATTGGTCGTATCCATTCCTCCCCTGAGTCGCTACACGTGTCACACGGGTGTAACTACCAAGATCCACCTGAAAGCCATTGGTTAAGATCATTTCTGAGAGCCGTCCAGCTGCCCTTTTTGGTTTTCCATCTGCCTTGGAAATGTAACCTCGCCTGCTTTGCGGAATGTGTAGTATCCAGTTGTGAAGAGGCGCCTTATTTGTGTATCAGAGATTGCTTGATTTTCCATACCAAGAGATGTACTGCAACCTATAAATTAAAATGGAAACCAGTGGTACAGTTAATTCTTCATTTCATTTTGTAATTGACTTTTTCTTCTTCTTCTTTTATTGACCGAGAATCCACTGCGTTCCATGCAATAAATCGACTGCCAATGATGGTGCGCAATTGTGTGCACCGTATCACTTTTGCTGCAAATGATATTCAGCTCATGTGCACAACTATCTACCTTTGTAACTTAGGCCCAGTTCAGACGCCGTACTTCACATGAGCCGAATCGAATTCGATGAATTAAGTTCATGTGAAGTACGGCGTCTGAATCAATTCAGAACGGCTGATTGAATTTGGATCGGCTCAGCCGTTCTTCCCGCGTGGCTCAGCCGGAATAACGGCTGTGGACCGGCTTTGATTCAGACGCGAACTTCAACATGAGCCGAAACAAATGCATGAATTATTATAATGTATTTTTCAATATAACAGCAATTTTTCCCTATTACTTAAGTCCGGCTGAATTAAGCTCGGCGTCTGAATCAGTTCAGTCGATCTAAATTAATTTGGTTCGGCCTAAATTCGAATTCGCCGATTCGGCTCATGTGAAGTACGGGGTCTGAACTGGGCCTTACACATGAACAAAACAAAAAGAGCGCGCGCTCCCACTACATCTACAAGCTGTAATTTCTGAAAAAATGTGCGAGCTGATTAATTGTGTAATACCTGGACAACCGTAAAGCTCAATCCTCATGGATATATGATTGTTCCACTCCACTGGCATGAGCCGAATGTAGCGTGTCGTGATTAGCGGGCTCAGTTTGTTGTACACAACTGTGTGACTGTCTTGATTTCCGGTGAACACCTGACATAACATAAAAAGTAACGGCCTATTTACATGAGAAAAGTTGTCCCTGGTACCCTCCTCCCTGTTGTCCCTGTTGACCGAGCCAAAAACTTGGCCCTCTTGGGTTTGCGCATGCTCTATATGTCCCGACTTGTCCCTGGTAGGCGAGGCAAAAATAGCCAAAGTGTTTATATGGAAAACATTTGGCTCGCCCCCCAGGGTCACCTTGGGGGCGCGAGACTTACTCGCTTTGAAGGTATACAGGGTCAACCGGGCCGAGCCGGTTTTATTTTGCATTTTGTGTTGTTGTTTTGTTGTTGTTTTGTTGTTTTGTTGTTGTTTACGTTTGCTGAGCTCTATAAACTGATCTTTTAAACTAGTGCAACATGTGGTAACCAATTAGAGGTAAGATGTCTTTTCGACCAATTACGTGAGTTGGCTTTAGGATTCTGATCTAAAAGTAACAATACCTTCGCTGAGCTGTTATCTCCTTCCTGTAGAAATAAAAAGGTGATTCCGTCATCACTGTACTGTAATCTGTATCTGGTCACCCACTCATTGTATGCATTCCTCCCCTGAGTCCGCTACACGTGTTACTCTGGTATAACTACCAAGGTCCACCTGAAGCCATTGGTTAAGATCATTTGTGAGAGCTGACCAACCTCCTCTCTTGATTCCACTTATCTTAAAATGGCAACCTGGCTGTCTTGCGGAGTGGTTATCATCCAGTTGTGAAGAAGCACTTATCTGGGCATCTGAGATTGTCTCACTTTCCATGCCAAGAGGTGCTATGCAAGCTAAATGGGTTTAAAAATGGATCCATGATAGTGTAATGCACTTAGTTCAAGGCTAGTTTAAAGACAATACCAAACAATCGCATATAATTATTGTACAATACCTGGACAAACCGTAGATCTCTATCCTCATTGATGTGTGATTGTGCCACTCTACTGGCATTAAACCGGATGTAGCGTGCAGTGAATGGCGGGCTCAGTTTGTTGTGTACAATGGCGTCACTGTCTTGATTGCCATCGAGCACCTACGCATAACAGGAATCATTATTAATTAGTTTCCGCACCGTATGAGTTTGAGATGTATAATTTTAAAATACATCTATTCAGTCAAGAGAGGATTATCAGGAAGATTCGAGGAAGATCCCGTGCCCTCTGATAATTTTTTTTTAATCTAGTAATAGTTGCACGTCATTAGCCTGCGTCGCAGACGAACTTGACCGCCGGTCAAGTCCGTCTGCGACGCAGGCTACGCGCCATATGCTTATCTTAGATCATTTTTTGACTTATGGACCTACTGACAATCTATTGCGGACATACCTTCGCTGAACTATCTCCTAGTTGCTTGTAAAATTGGAAGTTCTCTCCGTCATCACTATACTGCAACTTGTATCTGGTCACCCACTCGTCGTATCCATCTCTCCCCTGAGTCGCCACACGTGTCACTCTGGTGTAACTACCAAGAGCACCTGAATCCATGGATTATGATCATTACTAAGAGCTGACCAGCCTCCAACCTTGCTTCCATCTGTTTTTAAAGTTCAACCTGGCCTGACTTGGTGAATGGTTGTCATCCAATCGCGAAGAAGCGGTTACTTGAGCATCTGTGATCTCTCCATCTTCCCATACCAAGCGGTGAAACGCATCCTAGATGATGTCAGACAAAAAACGCCGTTGTCTAAAGCAGTTCTCAGAGCATGGTTTAACCATTTTTAATCTGTTGTGGCTGGACGACAATGACGAGATATGAGTTTTAAAATATCAATTTGAAGGACTCACACTCATGGTTGGAAATATGAAAACCCTCCCCTGACTTACGAGCACCTTCATGATAAATGAAGTTCGTATTTCCAGTCTTACTGCTTGTTGGGGCTAGCGTGATCTATTAATAAAGCGGTTTTCAATTTACTGTCGAAAGCAATCCGGCTGAATTGCTTTGGTTTTGCTTTACTACGTTTCTGTGATTGGTTTAAAAAAACTCGCAGCACCTTGTCAACCAATAAGATGCAAAACAAAAACCAATCGCGACTTGGTCACACGAGTTTCCCATCGCTTGGAGCCCGTTACGTGTACTTGTTTTGTGATTGGCCATTGTATTTGCTTTGGTTTTGGTTTCACGACACTCTTTAAAATCGCTCTATATATAGATGTTATTGAACTAGCGTGAGGTCCGTATTGGGAAAATATTGGTCGAGTTCTTTTTTTGCAAGTTTATGGACCGAGCCGAAGGCGAGGTCCATAAACTTGCAAAAAAGAACGAGACCAATATTTCCCAATACGGACCGAACAAGCTAGTTCAATAAAGTTTTTATTATAATGGCTTTTAAAAAATTTGCTGAGAAATTAGTGCAACCATTCTCGGCTAACGCGCGCGCGCCAAAGCTAAGCATATTCTTGCATTTTTCAGGCCACTTTGCGAAAAGTTTAACCAAAAATGTCCGCCAGACATGAGGAAAATGTTTTCTTCGTAATAGAAAACAGTTTTCTTTTGCCTCAATGTTTCATAAAAGGAATTTGGCGAAATGAGTTCGTGAGCGGTCCATCTTTGCGGTCCGTATTGCAAAATTCGGACCGCTCAGGAACCAATCAGAATGTTCCTTTTCATCGTGGACCAGTTTGCCATATAATAAAGAATAATAAAAAACACTGAGAGGAATCGTTGTAAAAAGATACCTGGACATCCATAGAGTTCCATTCTCATTGATATATGACTGTGCCACGCCACTGGCCTCACTCGGATATAGCGTGCTCTGATTGGCTGGTTCAATTTGTTGTATACAATGGTGTCCATGTCTTGATTTCCTACAAATACCTAAACATAAAATACGGTAGCAAACAGTCACTGAATATTTGAACTGGATAGAAGATCTTGCTACTCCTGCCAAAAGTCAAATGGCGTTATTCTCTTTCTTGCTGTTTTCAGGAATGACAAGGAACGTTTTTAAGTCACTAGTGCCAGGCTCTTCGATCAGTTCGGCCGCTATGTTTGATATTACCCACTTCGTCCCGCTCCGTTTCTGTTAGTGAGAAACTGCACAGTTCCATTGGTGTAAAATTAATTGAGCACTCCATGGAAATGATAGTTAAAATCGCTTGTGGTTAGTGGGACATCTCCGATACAGGAGATACCTCTCGAAAGTGGACACGTTCACCTATCTGAAACAGAAATCTCTCGTAAAAAGACACCTCTCTCTCAAACAGATACCTCTCTTAAAAAGATACCTCTCTCAAAATAGAAACCTCTCTAACTGTTCAAGAATGTGATGAGATCTTCACGGATGGTTTGTTTCAGCGTCTCAATCTTCCCCAGACTTAATCCATCCTTGTTTCTTTTTAGTTTACTATTACCTCTTTGGTGTTTTTATACCTTAGTTAGCTATTACTTTGAGGTGATATATCGTGACAAAACTCAGTGTTCATTTAAAAGTGTATTGTCCAAGACCACAACATGAAGAGCCCAGTGCACCAACCATTACGCCACCGCGCATCCTTCAGTAGCTAATAAAACTACAGTGGAACCTCGATATAACGATACTCGATATAACGATGTTCCCGGTATAACGATCAACATTTGACAGCCCGGAAAAATGTTACAGTAAATGTATGGAGAAAACTCCCGATATAACGATATTCCCGATATAACGATCATTATCTGGCAGCCAAACGTAAAATTTACCCCGATATAACGATAAAATCAATCATCGCGCGATGAAAAAGGAGGCTTAAACACTTGAAAAAATATGACAATACTCCCGGGTAATACTTTTCCTTTATAATTTAGTTCTCATTGCATAAGGACTGTAACGTGTCTGTCAACAGCTTGTTACGATAGGGATTTATACAGTACATGACAAATCAATTATTAACAATACCCCGATATAACGATATTTTTGGCTCTTTTCCCGAAAAATCGTTATATCGGTAATTCGTTCCGATATAACGATCTAATTTGGTCAGTCCGTTGGCACATCGTTATATCGAGGTTCCACTGTAGTAAAGTAAAACGGAAATACCTTTGCCGAACTGCCGCCTGATTCTTTATAGAAATGGAAACTCACTCCATCATCACTGTACTGTATCCTATATTTGGTTACCCACTGGCCATGTCCATTCCTCCCCTGAGTTGCTACACGTGTCACTATGGTATAACTACCAAGATCCACCTGAAGCCATTGGCTAAGATCATTTGTGAGAGCTGACCAGCCTCCTCTCTTGATTCCACTTAACTTAAAATGCAACCTGGCCTGTCTTGGGGCATGATTAACATCCCATTGTGAAGAGGCGGTTATTTGGGCATCGGAGATTGCTCCACTTTCCATGCCAAGAGGTGCAATGCAGTCTGAATTGGTAGAACAGGAGAGAGTTAAGAGTGAATGTTACCAACGGTCAGACATTTGGTGGCCACAGCCGAAAAATCAATTCTGCTCATATTCTCATGTTAGGTAGACCTTAATATGAAACAAATCACTGCATACTTTGTTTGGCTGAATATCGATTTATTTTCGAGAAAATCGATAATAACCGAATTCTGTCAAAATGCCGCTTTTGGAGCTCAAAATTTAAGGCGAATCTCGAAGCTTCGCATAGCAAAATGAAACATTCTAGTACAATAAAAACTACCAAATCTTAAAGAACGATACCGAAATATATGTTGAAAGCAATTTGAGCAATTCTTGTCTTTCTATTTACAAAATATAATTAAATTTATCCGACCTACTTTTAAACTCGATTAAAAATAGGTCAAAAACTAACCTATTATTTAAGTATGTGCTACACAAAATAATTTGCCGAAAATCTGGCTTTTGGAAGGCGAAGGGTGCTTCTTTTCGATCCCCAAAGGAATTTTTGGGGAAATGATTCAGTGCGATGAAATCAAATTTTAAAGTTGGATAAAATGCGCTGATTCAACGGATACCGAAGAGTCTCCTAAATTAGTTCAATGTGCACATACACGCAAAACTTTAATTGTTTCGCAGTTTTTATACGTTCAATCTACAACTAATTTAACATAAAACCTCTAACCTTTATGTTGTTGTATCAAAGAAGAGGGCTATAGTCCTGTAGTTGTTGCTTCCTTCGCGATAATTGCAGCTCACTGAAAGATGACCAGCACGCCATGTTTGTTTAGTTAAGCCGTACTTCGGACGTGTTTGATGAGAAGATTCTCTGTTTCCATTTCCGTTCAACAGAGCAGGCTTCAAGTACTTTCCGCAAAAAAGTCTTTGTTTAACCATTAGTTTTGAACTGAACAGCGAACCAAATGTGTTAATTCTTGTCTTGTAGCTTCTTGTGGAATTTAATTAAGTCAGAACGGGTTTCAACTGAAATCGACAACTAACTACATGTAACGCAAGAAAGGAACCGGAAGTTATTTTTTCATGAGGATGGCAGGAAGAGAAGAGGGCGGGGGTATACAATATAAAAGCCTTTTTTTCATTTATAGTTTCTTGTTTTATTTTAATCTTTATTGCATAAGCGCATATTTTCTGACATTGGGAATAATTCAACTTGTTCTCCGGAAACCTGAAAAACCCCAAATCAATCCCAGGCCAAAATGGCGTATATTTCAAGTTGTATATTATTGTTATCTGCCTTGTAAGCCCAGCCATAACTTTCAATAAAGTTGTAATATCATTTTTATATGTTTCGAATAATAGTAGCTTTAGTCCGGTTGCGCATAGTCAAAGACCAAGACCCCTTTATCTATTGAGCTATTGTATTTACTTTTGCCCACTAAATGATATAGCCCTGGTCCCGTCACGGACAGGGAGAATAACGGGTCGTCAACATATTCACAAGTTCCCCGCTTAACGTCTACGGGACGTACGTTTAGGAGGGGGTTTAGGAAGGGGTAAGGAGGCACCGGATTTGGACATTAGTGTAGGACAGTTTTGAGGAAAAAAACAAAATGATGCATTTCTTTTTTGACTTGCACATGTGATTGCCGGCTTGCATGTAATTCACGCTCGCATATACAAGAATGGCTTCTTGCTTGTTAATTATTTATTTCGCACTCAGCCGTACGTGTGTCAGCAGTGAGTGAACTAGGTTGTGTAATGATAACGGCTAAACTGATCAATTGTCTGTAATGCAAGCTACTAGAGGTCTGGTCCAACCTGGTCGATCGCACAATTTTACAACCACACCTGCCAACTAATTCTTGTAGAATACCCATTTATTATATGCGGGCAAAAATGGTCCACGATCAAAAGTAGAGACCTGAGCTGTCCGAAGTTCCAATACGGAAGGCTAAGAGGGACCGTTGACGAACTCATTTCACCGAATTCCTTTTTGAAACATTGAACAAAATAAAACTGTTCTATATAAAGTAGAAACATTTTTCCTTATGTCTGGCAGCAATTTTGGTTAATTTTTTCGCTTTAAAAAAGCCATTGTACTAAAAACTTTATTGAACTAGCTTGTTCGGTTCGTATTGGGGAATATTGGTCGAGTTTTTTTTTTTTGCCGGTTTATGGACCTCTCTTGACCTCGACAAATATTTCCCCAATATTCGGTTGATGTCTTTCTACTTCTTCATCGCCAGATTTGTTTGTGCTGTAAGTACTTTTCACTACTGAGCGAGAAAAAAATCCAGCTATTTGCAAAGGTGTGACTGAGGAAGTCGCCCTTGTCAAAGATACTCAGTAGAGCCTTCGCTGTGCTTCGCTCTTCGCATTGCTTTCCATATACTCGTAGGATCAGCCCTTTGCCCGATGCGTTCTCCAGCTTGGAACCGTGCTTCAGTATCGTAGCCACAGTGAGGTTCTTTCTTGTTAGTGCTGCTGACTTTAAGAGCCCATCCCATCGGTAGCACTGAGTCATCATCCTCCAACGATATCAGTCGGTATCTTCAACCCCACCCTCTTCCAGCACCCATCAAAAATAACCTCCGGTCCAGACTCGTACCCAATCGATATTTATAAGTTTTTGCGATGAGAGAAGATTGGATACGGGAGTGGATTGAGGCGCGCGGTGGGTTATGGGCTAATTTTCCCTCGTCCCCTTTCATGATTCCCCGCGCGCCTCAACCACTCTCGTATCCAATCTTCTCTCATCCCAGAAACATATAAATAGCGACTGGGTACGAGTCTGCCTCCGGAAGTTAGGAACGTATCTGTGCGGAAAAGTACTGAAATAGCTATGAAGGGGTCACCGTCTTGGTCTTTGACTATGCGCAACCGGACTAAAGCTACTATTATTGGAAAAATATAAAAATGATATTACAACTTTATTGAAAGTTATGGCTGGCTTACAAGGCAGATAATAATAATATACAACTTGAAATATATGCCATTTCGGCCTGGGATTGATTTGGGGTTTTTCAGGTTTCGGGAGAACAAGTTGAATTATTGCCAATGTCAGAAAATATGCGCTTATGCGATAAAGATTAAATAATAAAACAAGAAACTATAAATGAAATAAGGCTTTTATATATTGTACACCCTACTCTCTTCTCTTCCAGCCATCCCTCATAAAAAATAACCTCCGCTTCCTTTCTTGCGTTACATGTAGTTGTCGATTTCAGTTGAAACCCGTTCTGACTTAATTAAATTCCACAAGAAGCTACAAGACAAGAATTAACACATTTGGTTCGCTGTTCAGTTCAAAACTAATGGTTAATCAAATACTTTTTTACGGAAAGTACTTGAAGCCTGCTCTTTTGAACGAAAATGGAAACAGAGAATCTTCCCATCAAACACGTCCGGAGTACGGCTTAACTAAACAAACATGGCGTGCTGGTCATCTTTCAGTGAGCTGCAATTATCGCGAAGGAAGCAACAACTACAGGACTATAGCGTTCTTCTTTGATACAACAACATAAAGGTTAGAGGTTTTATGTTAAATTAGTTGTAGGTTGAACGTATAAAACTGCGAAACAATTAATAAAGTTTTGCGTGTATGTGCACATTGAACTAATTAAAAAGACTTTTCGATATGCGTTGAATCAGCGCATTTTATCCAACTTTAAAATTTGATTACATCGCGCTGAATCATTTCCCCAAAAAATCCTTTGGGAATCGAAAAGAAGCACCCTTCGCCTTCCAAAAGCCAGATTTTCGATGAATTATTTTGTGTAGCCACATACTTAAATAATGGGTAATTTTGACCTATTTTTAATCGAGTTAAAAGTAGGTCGGACAAATTTAATTATAATTTGTTAATAAAAATGCCAGAATGGCTCAAATGGCTATCAAAATATCTTTCGATATCGATCTTCAAGATGTGGTAGTTTTTATTGTTCTAGAATGTTTTATTTTGTTACGCGAAAGCTTCGAGATTTGCCTTAAATTTTGAGCTCCAAAAGCGGAATTTTGACCGAATTCGGTTATTATCGATTTTCTCGAAAATAAATCGATATTCAGCCAAACAAAGTATGCAGTGATTTGTTTCACATTAAGGTCTACCTAACATGAGAATATGAGCAGAATTGATTTTTCGGCTGTGGCCACAATATTTTGAAAATGTCTGACCGTTGTAACATTCGCTCTTAAATCCAAGACTGTAGCGTCTACGTAGAAAATAGTGCACTTTTGCGAAAATACACGAACTTTGTCCGCTTCTAACAAACACGGTTATTTGAAAAACGAAGTATCTGAAGAACCAAGTCTCCGAGAAAGTAGAACGAGAAAGAAAACCATTTTCTTCTAGATTTATATATTTTACAACAGTTTGGAGCATTAAAAAGTTCGCTGGCTGTCAAGAACTTTCAACCTCTCAGAAAGAAAACCACAGTTAATCAGTGGAAACGGATTAATAGGACGCCCCAGATGTTGACACTTTTACGGAAGAACTTGAACTTTGTCCGCATCTAAAGAGAACTGTCATTTGAAAAACAGAATCTCCGAGAAAGACGATCAAGAAACTATAGTTGACCAGAAGCTAATTTGCTCCTGATTTACGTTATTACTCCGGACAATTCTCAGAAGAGTGTCCGACCGGTGTGTGGAAGGTCATAGGTTCGACTCCTGTTGGGAGAATTCGGAATTTTTTTCCGAGTAGCTGGTGTCACTATGAGAGATCTTAAACAACTTTCTCAAAGATATATACCATCATTTATTTAATTTCCATTGTTACTTAATAATCGGTGTTGAGCCATTAACTAATATTGCAACATTTTTTATCCAAGAAATTATTGTAGGGTACCTGGACAACCATAGATCTCTAGTCTCATTGATATTTGACTGTGCCACTCTATCGGAGTTACCCGGATGTAACGTGCAGTGAATGGCGGGTTCAAAATGTTGTAAACAGCTGTTTCGCTGTCGTCATTTCCATCAAAGACCTAAACGTAATAGGAAAGAAAACAATTACGAGTTTTTTAGTGGTTGACGTTTCAGAGCCAAGAAACGTCTTTGATCTAAGAGAAGCATTTCCCCATACATGTGTCTCTACCAATTCGATCCATTGATATATATTTGAAATTTATTTAATTTTCAGTCCATAGCTGAGCTATTTTAAGAGCGCTACCTGATTGGTCAGTTCGAGTAACGTAATGTCGGAGCCTCGATTTGAAGGAAACAAAAACAACTTTCACAGCAGCATGGCTCGAAACTATTAAATTTCACAAAATTATCAGGGGCATGGGAAATCCTACTCTTAGATCATCCTCTCTTGTTTTGATATACGATTAGTCCTTCCTCTTGACGAAAGAATAACCTGTGTAAAGTTCGGAAAGTAACGGTATTTTTCAGATTCCTCAATAACGAGGTAACAAGTCCCTGAATTAGAAGTGGCAAGGCCTAGCCCCAAGCCAAAAGCTCTTGAAATAACGTCATTTGGCAACAATCCTTTAACCAGGTGAAGCTTTAGGTAAAGATGATAAATTTATAATTTAATCATTTCTTTCGTACGGTAGAAGGTATTTTACGAAAAATTCAAATAAGCTTTATACTGAAAGGAACAACAAATTTGGGCAACCAAGATTATCTTGTCAATTGCGCGATGCACTTTTTTCAACGTAGCTAGACGCTGCCGATTGATAACATGGCCTTACCTTGGCGGAACTTTCACGTGGTTCCTTATAGAACTTGAAGGACACTTCATCATCAGTGTACTGTAACCTGTATTTGGTTACCCACTGGTCGTATCCATTTCTCCCCTGAGTCGCTACACGTGTCACACGGGTGTAATCCACCTGAAGCCATTGGTTAAGATCACTTTTGAGAGGTAACCACCCTCCTTGCTTGATTCCACTAATCTTCATATTCAATCTGCCTCGTTCTGGGCGCACGGTTGTCATCCTGTTGTGACGATGCGCTTATTTGGTCATCAGTGATCGATCCACTTTCCCATACCAACAGCTGCTATGCAATCTGAGTTGATTTAATAGAGAGGGTTTCAATTGAGTGTCGAAACAATTTTGCATTGCTATGCTACGTGATTGGCTTAAAAACTCGCGCCATGCACCCACTCAACCAATCAGATCTAAAAACAATCGCGACTTGGTCACACGCGTTAACCTGCGCTGGCGCCGGTTAGGTGTATTTGCTTCGAGTTCTCGTTAGTTCCTTTTGTTGTTCACGTTTGTTATGATTAGCCATTGTAATTTCTTAATGTAACTACTTACTTAGATAATGTTAACGAACATGCATCTAAGAAGCAGATTTAAGCAAGGGTCGATAGTAAACTAGACGATAGCCTGTTCCAGGCGTTCGGATAGTGGGAGAGTGACGCGAAAAGATGCGCTAAGCGCGAAGACTATCCGAACGCCTGGAACAGGCTTAGCCTAACTAGACGAGCATCATCTTGAAAAAGTTTCAACAGGCTGTTAAACGTGATTACAAAATTGTAGTTTGTATTCTCCTTTTGCTAATCATGCAACGACAATACCCTGGATGGCTGTTGCAGACTCGCTATTTCTTAATTTAATTCGATTAACAGAAATCGTCGGAACACACCTGGACAACCAAATAGCTCTATCCTCATAGATATATGATTTTCCACTGCGTTGGCATAACTCGGATGTAGCGTTCTGTGATTGGCGGACTCAAAGTGTTATACACAACGGTGTCACTGTCTTGATTTCCTTGGAACACCTGAAAGACAAACAATTCTTTCTTTAAGCCCTCGCTAAACGGAGTCGCAAGTTTTGAAATACGAACTTACGTACTGAGACTTGAATTAGGTAAAAATAATAATAAAAAAAGGAATCGTAAAAGAAAGTAAGTCGTCTCGCAAGCACATGCAAGACGTAAAAACGCCATTTTGCATTTCATATTTTCCGGAAGAGAGAGTTCTAATTACTTCATGCTATGGAAACCGGAGTTATGTGTCGGCACTGACCAGCTTCTTCGATCCTTAGGGTTGGACTTGAAGCTGTTTGATTTGCAATTATTGGTGGTGTTTATGTCATAATACACCAACAACTGTGTTTCACAAAGTTAAACGTATGAATACCTTTGCTGAGCTGTCGCCAACATCCTTCTTAAACTGAAAGGTCACTCCATCATCACTGTACTGTAACTTGTATCTGGTCACCCACTCGTCGTGCCCATTCCTCCCCTGAGTCGCTACACGTGTCACTGTGGTGTAACTACCAAGATCCACCTGAAGCCATTGATTATGATCATTACTAAGAGCTGACCAGCCTCCAGCCTTGCTTCCATCTGCTTTAAAATGTAACCTGGCCTGTACTGCGGAATGGTTGCCATCCAATTGTGAAGAGGTGCTTATTTGTGCATCAGAAATTGATTTACTTTCCATGCCAAGAGGTGCTATACAACCTATAATTTAAAAAAATATTTAAGAAATTATCGGGTTAAAAGTTTAAAACAGCGAGCTCTCGACTGCAATTTTAGATATCTTTATCCTTAGAAGATTGCAGTCAGGCAATCGAAAGCTAACCTGCCTGTGACAAGACGTTGACTGGAGAATAGCGCGCGAGTTGGAGGGGCGCGTACGAGGAAGGAAATTCGTGAGGTTTGAAAAAGGGAGAGCGCGCCCCCTTCAACGCATCTACATATTAACAAAGAATACAAAAAAGCATTGAGTACGCGTAGTTTCTTAGATGGACACCAAAATAGCCTGCTATTGACCCGACGTGCTCTCGTGTGGGGGTAGTCTATTTGGTGGTGCGTATGTTTCCCCTTTTAACTCGTGAATGCGAAAGCAATGAACGGGTTATCATCGACATTTGGTGGACAAATTTTATTATTTCGGTCGATGGGCTGTAAACTTTAATCGCGCTATTAATTTATGCATATTAATTTATGCATATTAATTTATGAATATTAATTTATGTATATTAATTTATTAATTCACGAGTAAGCTCAAAGGAACCGTTGATTTATTCCTCGTTTAACTTTAATCCCCTTTCATAAAAATTCACAAATACTGCTGATAATTGAACAATACCTGGACAACCATAGATCTCTATCCTCATTGAAATACGCTTGTCCCACTGTAGCAGGCAATATCCGAATGTAGCGTGTTGTGATTGGCTGGATCAGTTTATTGTATACAATGGTTATACTGTCTTTATTTCCACTGAACACCTTCACATTGAAACGAAAAAAAAATAACAACTGAGATGTTTTAATTTTGAGTTGAAATCGAAGCGCCATCTTGGATTTTAAGGCCTGAAAGACACTGGGGACGAGGTTATTAAAGTTGGGCGGAGTTAAGGAAACTGCATTGTGCTCTTCATTGTTAACCGACTACAGCCGACTTAGAATTACTCAGTTACCCTGGGTAGAACCGTTTGTTTTTCCAAATCTCTAAACACTTGAATGTTTTCCTATTTTTACTTTTCCCCCTCCCCTTCCCGCTCCCCCCCTCCCCCCTCACCCCCTAAAAAAATAGCGAAAACCCTTGTGAGCGCTGCGAAAGTTTACACGTCCGTATGACGTTATAGGAGACATGTTGTTCAGTCAATTCTTCTAGACGGGTTTCCTAAACTAGTTATGTGTGAGAAAGATGTTTTAAAATTAGTCAGCGACACAAGCTACTTGGAAAAAATTGGCGAGTCGAACCTATGACCTTCCGCACACCGGTCGGACGCTCTACCACTGAGCTACAGGAGACTTGTGGGAGCTTAAGTCATATTGAATGTAACTTTGGAACTTGAATATACCTAGCCGAAGTGTCTCTTGGTTCCTGATAAAAATGGAAGATAATTCCTTCATCACTATACTGTAACCTGTATCTGGCTACCCAGCCGCGGCTTAAACCAGTGATAGCGGCCTAACAAGTGATAGCGGCTTAACCAGTGATAATATGATTGTCCCTGAGTTGCAACACGTGTCACAGTTGTGTAAGTACCCAGATCCACCTGAAGCCATTGCTTGAGGTCTTGACCATTCTTACCAGCAGTCCAACCTGCCTGTGCGTAATTCAACCTGCCATGACTTGCGACATGATTACCATCCCATTGTGAAGAGGCGGTTATTTGGGCATCAGAGATCGCTCTATTTTCCATTCCAAGAGGTGATATGCAACCTAAAACGAAGAAAACAATCTGTAGGCAAGTGTTGTCTGTCTACAAGCCTAGTGGCTTATCAGGCCGGCGCTTAACTCCGCTTTCCATAGCATGAAGCAACTTGGAGTACTACTCCGTCCCCTGGTCCATTGCAAGTAGCCCCCTGATCATACCTGACATACGGTAAGCGCGCGCATTATACAATCTATGCCTCTCTTTCAACAATAACGCTCAGAGTACCGAGTTTGAAGTAACGAAGTTTACGAAAAGTGCCCCGTCCAGAATAAGCGTTCTGTCACCAATAAGCGCCCTTCGCTCTCAAATGATGAAGAAAACATCAACCTCACCCCAGGGTCTTTCAGGCGGCCTTTCAGGCGGGCCGTAAATCCAAGATGGCGGACACACCGAGATCAGCCGCCATCTTGAAAAGCAACGCTGAGAAAAAAACCTATGTACAAGGTTGAGGATTTATCCGGTAGATTGTACGCTAACAATAGTGAGAGATCATTATAGGATACCTCGACAGCCATATAGCTCCATTCTCATTGATATATGACCGTGCCACGTCACTGGCCTCAGTTTGATGTAGCGTGCTGTGATTGGTGGGCTCAATTGGTTGTACACAACTGTGTTACTGTCTTGATTTCCGGTAAAACACCTAGACATAACAGAAACGCTAAGACAGATACATGTATAGGTAAAGGTAAAATCAGCACTCGAAGGCCAAAGCAACCAACACCGCCGGAGCTTATCTCGGTTTATATAGCATAAGTGACTAAGAGTATTGCTACCCCCCCCCCCCCCCCCCCCCCCCTCTGAATGGGATGCTAGTCCATCGCAGGTTACCCCCCAATATTTTCTCAGGTTGACCTTTCAGTCTGCCTGTACCCATTTATACTCGTGGGTGGAGAGAGGCACTGTGAGAGTAAAGTGCCTTGCCCAAGAACACAACACAATGAACCCAGTCAGCGCTCGAACCCAGACCGCTCGATCCAGAGTCCAACACACCGCTACCATTAGGCCACTCCGTCTCTCACCTATGACAGGTAGAGGACATTATAGTTTTCTAGGTTAAACTGGAAAATGGTTGGAATGAGTCTAGCCAGGGACTACAGTCACCCGGACGATCACACAAGATTAACTACTGATACTCCTGGGTTCAAACCATTTACCATGCCAAGGAAGTATCACACTAAAAGCACTAGCTTCATTTCTTTTTTACATTTGAAAAGATTCTCCGCATTAGCGTCCGCATTGTGAGGATACATATCTTCTATGAACATTTAAAAACAAGAAGTCTGTTTAAGCCTGGAAGGATAGACACGGAACGAACGGAATGTATTGCTATTTGTAACAAGGCCGGCAGTAATACTTTAATTGCTAAAGCGATGACTAAGTGCTATATAAGTTAGTATTATTATTATTATTATTATTATTATTATCATTAAAGGTTGGACGTGCACTGACAGCTGACTATGCCTTGTTAATTATACAAAATGGTAGAGAACACTTACCGCTTGAAAGGAGATTGGGCTACTCTATTCTAAAGGACAGACGCATGGCTTTATTCATATCAAGTTTCCATTTTCTTTTGATTGACTATAAGCGCATGTGAACATATCGATATTATATTCTAAACCTAATTTTATTTCATTATATTTAACAATTAGACTGCGAGCTTGCATGAGGTTTCTATCGGCAGATAGTTGCATTAGCGAGGGTTGAAGCCCAGAATCAACTATCCGAAAGTCAACCAGTGGCTGATCTATTAACCCTTAACATACCAAAATTCGCACTGAAAAACGCATTTTTGGGTCACGAAACCCGTTTTCTTGGTGCTGTCACCCGAAATTTGGCTAACCGTTGCTACAAATGCCGTTTGGATAACTAGGGGAAGATTTTAAAAAGGATTTAGGGCAAAAACGTTTGATTTTATCGTTGGCCAAAGTGCATAGCACTCCTTCTCTCTTTTCCTTTCCTTTTACTACCCCTTTCTTTTCTTTCTATCTTCGGCGCTTAATACACTTCCTATCAGCTGGAAAAGTTTTGACCTAACATTTTAAGGGAGCTGAAAAATTAACCTGGAAGTATGTTGGGTGTGAGAGCCAAATTTGCCACTGATTTTTCGACAAAAATTGAACAGGTTTTTCCAGCATAACTCTGGAAGAATTTGTTAGATTTCCAAAATTGATGCACGGTTACAAAGATCCATCCTTTCTGCATCAGATGTGTCAAACTAATCTCGTCACGTGTTAGTTGATTACGTCACAAGGGCTTTGATGTGTAAGACTCCAAACTACGCATATATGCGACGTCAAGGGTTAAACATAGAATATCGATAAAAACTGATTTTTGACGGTTTTGTTTAATTGGTGGTTTTCATTTGCTTGCATGAACAACATCAGAAAATTAACCGGTAAAAGAACTGGCAAAAAGTTTTTTTTCCAAATTATAGCTTTGTAGCGTTTTTCATAACCGAGTTATTTCCAAACTACATTGTAATTTTCAGAAAATTACGGTGTTTAGTATGCCGCCGCCATGTTGTGTCCTTCAGAGGGCACAAATATGGCGCCATAAAATTGCACAAAAGTAGAGTAGATTCTACCGTCAATATCATTAGCTTTCACTTCAAATATGTTTTAAACATCACTTCAAAATTATTATCACGTCTGAAAATTTAAAAATGATATAAAAATATCCGTTTTTGTGACAGTTCAGAAACACGTTCATCCGGACATCACAAATTTCAAATAGCTTTATTTCCAAAAGGAATCACTGGATCGATACCAAACTTTGCATAGAGATTAATGATTCCCATGTCTAGAAGATATAAAAAGAATAGCTTTTTTAGGATTAACAGTTTAGATTTTAGAATTTTGATGACGTCAGATGAAAACAAAGAATACTTTACGGCCGTAATGCACAAAAACCTGCGCCGTGCTCAGAGGGCCTATCGATCGATAGTAGGTGTCCTTTATAAGCTATTGAGGGCAGTAACCCTCTCCCCGGAGTTTATACCTTTGCTGAGTTGTTCCCTGGTTCCTTGTAAAATTGGAAGATCACTCCGTCAACGCTGTACTGTAAGTTAAATTTGGTTATCCACCGTAGCCATCTGTTTGAATTCCTCCCCTGAGTCGCAACACGTGTTACTCTGGTATAACTACCAAGATCCACCTGAAGCCATTGATTAAGATCATTTCTACGAGTTGACCATCCTCCTTGCTTGCTTCCCTGTTGCTTGAAATGCAGCCTCCCCTGTTTAGCGGCATGATTGGCATTCCAATGTGAAGACGCGCTTATTTGGGCATCGGAGATTGCTCTACTCTCCATTCCAAGAGCTCCTTCACATTTGGAATTAGTTGTCAAAAAAGAAAGAAGTATCGGAATAGTTAATATATCTGATACGTAAAAATCGCGATTAGCTGTTCCTACAAACACAAGTCCATAACCATAAGTTATGTCATAACTTATAATTATAAAACTATTTTAATACTACAAAAATAGAATAGGCCAATATTTTGATAAGTAGAACTAGTCTTCTACAGGTGTGCTATAAAATTTAACGGCTCCTAAAATTTGATTTTACAATATAAGTACAAATGGCTAATTAGACATGTTAATATCCGGTTACTACGATATGGACATGATAAATAAAAAGTAAATGAATACACGCAAAATAAATTAAAGTTAATTCCAGTCCGTACTGCGCATGCTCAGGGTTTGTCTACATTTTTGTTTTGAATTTGTTGATACGTTACACTTTGGTGTGATAGCGTACATGAAGTTGTTGTGAAGTTTTTGAGTCCGCCATTACGTGTCGTTGAGTTCCTGAATGCTCGATGAGCTGAAACGTCGGTTTGGGATAACGCCGAGGTTCTTCTACTCGTTATTATTGTTTGGCAAGGATATCTTGCGGTAATAATGAAGAAAAATGTAAGTTTGTACAACAATTTAGTATTTACATCGGCGTTCGTATGCGACTCATAAACATAGCAGGCGAAGATTGCGCAGTACGGACTGTAAAATAAAATAAATTAGAATTCAGAATAACCTCTACATTGTTCATTACTGTTCACTGCGTCTATTGAGGCCATTTGGTCTCTTGCTTTACGGCCGGAAGTATTTTTCATTGGTAATTATTCCAGAGGGATGAGCTTCGTGTATGTTGAGTGAAAAACTAGTATCTAGCTACAATTGTTTGCATAAAGAGTTGAGACACTCTTCGTTTAAGAGGACAACTTCAGACATTTTAAAAATTATACCTTGTACACCCCCTCCCCCCCTTATCAACGTTGTCAAAATGTCGGGAATACATTCAACCATATAGGAAACAACACTGAAAGGGGGAGGGGGGGGCTAGAAATGAAATTATTTGTTTATTTTTCAAACGAAGACATGCTTTTGACATGAAATCCTGTTTTTGAAGAGAGTGTCTCAACCATTTTGCAACTCATTGTAGATACCGTTGGTTTCTCTTTCGAAATCATGAAAGGAGCATGGGGTGAGGGTTTGGTACGAGAAGGGATTGGGACGAGACGAGGGTGTGGCGCGCGCGAGAAGGAAACGAACGTCTTTTCTCGTCTCGTCTCGCCCCAACCCTTCTCGTCCGTACCGCCATTTTGGGTTACGTGCATGCAGGGATAAACGCTCGTCGGTCCTTACGAGAAAAGGCGAGGTAAGCAGTCTAGTTACTGTATCTAGCTTGCAGCCTAAAAGTACTTACCAGAACAATTTACCGCATGGTACGAAGCCTTGAAACCAGGGTAGGAGCTATTGTTATCTGACTTGAATATTACAAGTAAGCTGTTTGACGAGGAATATATTCCTTCCTTGGGAGGAGGGTGACCGCCATAAAATACTCCCAACACCTCCCCTGTCTCTTTATCTCCATCATACACATAAACACTGTCCGTGTTATTCTCGAATTGTAAGCTGAAGTACGTAAACATTAAGTACACTTGGTGAGATGGGCTAACCGTGATCCTCCAGGAGCAGTACTCTTCATCCGGGTACTTTTTGTGGGTAGTTGGGTGACTGGATGTCGCTGCTGTCTGCATGAAAAGTTTCGTTACATCCATCACATCCTAACAAATGAAATATACTTCACATAAAATCAATTTTCCAACCAGTTGAACCTCTCTATAACGGCCACCCCTACAGGGGCAGAATTAACTGCCGTTGTAGGGAGGTGGCCGTTGTAGGGAGGTTTCAATAAGAGTAAAGTGTATGAATCAGCGTAGAGAGTTGACCATTACTAGAGCACTTGTAGGTAAAAACTGTATTTAAATGTTTTATAACAGGCCATCATCATTTTTTTTTCTTTTTCACATATTTATTGCCATCATTTTACATACAAAAGTGTTTACAACTCAGACTTCCGTTATATATACATCATTAAAATATAGACTGAAAATTTCGCGCGCGCTCTGATTGGTTAAAAACCATGTTTTATCAGAGTATAAATCATAGAAAAGCGTGTTTTATCGTTTCGCGCGCGTAAATCTATATTTTAAAGCACATAAAGAAGCCAAAACCATGTATTATACTGTCATAAAACACTCCGGGGAATTGAGAACACTTGAGAAATATAAAAAACACTCGCCTGCGGCTCGTGTTTTCTAAATTTCTCTCGTGTTCTCAAATTCCCGTCGTGTTTTATGACAGTATAATACATGGTTTTGGCTTCTTTATTTGTTAAATAACACCTTAGCAAAGTATCTACAATAATTATCCTACACGTAACCTAATGATCTAGCTGTTATTTATTATGTACAAATGCCATCTAGCCTGAAATTGTTTCTGCGTATTGTTTTTACTGCTATATATTTCTCAGTTCTATATTTCAGGTCAATTATTTCTTTAAATACATCAAAATTGGAATTTTTGAATGTTTCCGGCTTAACCAAATGTGCAATTTTGCAAGGATTAAGAGATAATTCAACAATTCACTTTTTCTAATTTTCCAATGAACACGCCATCAGAGACTTGAATAGTGGATTTTACTAAAAAATTATTCTAAAAATATATCAACATCTAACTTCATCCAAAAATGTCAATATTGATCATTATTATATGGCAAACTGGTCCTCGATGAATAGGAGCATTCTGATTGGTCCCCTGAGCGGTCCGAATTTTGTAATACGGACCGTTAAGATGGATCGCTCATGATCTCATTTCGCCGAATTCCTTTTATTAAACATCGAACAAAAGAAAACTGTTTTCTATTAAGTAGAAAACATTTTCCCTTATATCTGATGGACAATTTTGCTTAGATTTTCGTAAAGTGACCCGAAAAATGCAATAATATGCTTAACTTCGGCGCGCGCCCGTTAGCAAGAATGGCTGCATTAATCAGTTCTTAGCAAAGTTTTAAAAAGGCCATTATAATAAAGTCGATCTTTCCTCAGAGTTCAGGGTGCTTCGTTTCGATTTCAGGGTGCTTCGTTTTCGAGTCAGGGTGCACGTGCTGATCGTTTTCGATTTCAGGGTGCTTCGTTTTCGATTTCAGGATGCTTCGTTTTCGAGTTAGGGTGCACGTGCTGATCGTTTTCGATTTCAGGGTGCTTCGTTTTCGATTTCAGGGTGCTTCGTTTTCGAGTCAGGGTGCACGTACTGATCGTTTTCGATTTCAGGGTGCTTCGTTTTCGACTTCAGGGTGCTTCGTGCTTCGGTCTTCGTTTTCGAGTGCTAATCGTTTTCGATACTACCCTTGGTCATGGCCAAGAAATGAATTCTGATTTATGGTTTATTTATGGTTAATACAAAATCATAAAAGCAAACAAGCATGGAAGCAAGAAAGCGTGAAACGTTATGAACGAGAAGATTGTTCTGCATTAACAAATAAAGAAGCCAAAACCATGTATTATACTGTCATAAAAACACGACGGGAATTTGAGAACACGAGAGAAATTTAGAAAACACGAGCCGCAGGCGAGTGTTTTCTATATTTCTCAAGTGTTCTCAAATTCCCGGAGTGTTTTATGACAGTATAATACATGGTTTTGGCTTCTTTATGTGCTTTAAAATATAGATTTACGCTCGCGAAACGATAAAACACGCTTTTCTATGATTTATACTCTGATAAAACATGGTTTTTAACCAATCAGAGCGCGCGAAATTTTCAGTCTATATTTTAATATGAAATAAACAATCGGCCGGAATAATTGTTTCTTACATGTCATCGATGAGAACGCGGAAAGTGAAATACAATGTAACATGCCACCGCAAGCGGATATATCTGTCATCCTGACCTCGGTTACCGACCGAAGGGATGGACCATTTTATTATTTTTATTTTTTTTTGGAGGGGGGTTGGGCAAACAATCGTGCAGAGCGAGTTCACTCACTCACTCACTCACTCACTCACAAGCAAAAGGTGAAAAAAAAATTATTGTACAGACTCAGGACGGAAAAAAAAATTCGAGCTCAGAAAAATTGCCCCTCGCGGTTTTGAATTTTAGAATTTGATGACGTCACGTGAAAACCAAGAATAGAATTTCACAAAAAAAAGATTTGAACGTGAAACCCAGGAAACTCTGCAGGAAACCTGTATAAAAGACCAAAACACAGTCTATCAGCGGTTTTTGCCATATCATGCATGTTGTAACTATGAAAAATTGAATTAAGTATTTTGATCTCATTTGAACTGCGTATTCACTGTGACATTTTGTTGATGTTTTGAAAGGATACTGGAATATTGTATTTAGAGCTCGATGCAAGAAACACTCAACCTGGCTATGTTCTTAGCGTGTTCTTAAAATTTTGATCAATCTCAGCCTCAACGTTCTTATAAAAAAAGGTTCTTATAAAAAATAAAGAGTGTACATGACTTGTAACGTAATGTAATTTTTATACTCGTATTTTGTGATATTTAAGTTCTAAGCGCGTTTTTGCGTTTGTGCAATGTTTTCGTCGCCGCCTTATACCTATCAGCCTTTAATAATTAAGTTCGTTTTAATCCGTTTTGACCAACGTTATCCCATAACTTATTCTGGACATGCTTTCCACCACTCTTCGAATTATTGATATACATATACATTATCATTATTTCTTGTCAAAAATAAAACTCAATTAAGAATCCTAAAAGCCTTGCCTCCGATAAGTCCAAAAAAATGGAAACCAAACGACAATGACAATAATTGCTAACTATAAAGTTTGGACTAATTTTTTTTGCTGAACAAGGAAGAGCACGAGTTGGCACTGGCACCAATCCCATTACTTCATTTTCTGGTTTGCCACCAACACTCGCCAATATTTCCGTATGAGATTAAAGGAACACTGTCCCAGCGTATTTGCTCAAAAACTGTTATAAATGCACGAAATGGTCCCTAAATCTATCAAATAAGAACTTAGAAAACTCTAACTAAATGATAAAAAGCAATTTCTTCAAGAAATTCCATACTGCAACAAAATTTTTGCAAAATTTCAAAGATTTTCGAGACAAATTTGAAACTTTGAAAAACTGACATCCTGATGTTTTTTCAAAAATCCATATTGCAATCCATTTCCATCCTCGCTGTCGTTTGTCATCCTCACTTCCTAATGGTTTCCAGTCATTTGTCGAGTGCTATTCTACAGAATCAAACCATTATTGTTCAACTTCCTATGATCTAGACTGTTTCTGAGTTTCCCAAAATCATGCTACAAATGAGGACAGTGTCCCTTTAAAGGGGCACTGGCGGGGATTTTGTTGCTTTTTTGGTCAAAATGGCGTTAAAATTATGACTCAGTATAATTTTCGGTCATACGTGAAATGCCTCCTAGAACATCAAGAGGAAGATATCACGTGACTGTTGAAGGGAGAGCTAACCGTTATTAGGTTTTCGCAATTATTCCAAGACACAATGGTAGTGTTTGAAATAGTCTGCCCGATTTTTTCAAATTGAGATGAAAAGCTCCTATATGGGTAACTCATGATAGCAGTACTTTTATAGCTGCAATACACTAGTATCAGTATTAGTAATTTTTAACAAAAAATTATTTTTAGGTTTCCATTGATGTAAATATGTATCTTGGCTTTTGTCTTTTTGACGAGATGTTCATGATAGTGCCCCTTTAAGTCCCCAGAGAAAATAAAATCCGCTTCAATCAAAAGAGGATCCTCTCTTGGCATAGTCGAATCGCACACTGATATCACTCATGTACAGGCTTGCGAAGTCGCACCGCTGTTCAGTGGATGGTTTTGGGGCATTTTCGTCTGAAACAGAGAGTATTAAAAATTTCTCGTTTTGCACTGGAACAAGGGCTGTCTTTTTTTCGTTCTTTTCCCCCAGTTGCGAGACAGGAAGACAAATTTGCAATGATGCTTTTTGGAAGGCGATTAAAAATGATTATTTATAATTCTATTTTAAGACAAACGATTTTGGAGGTATCTGGTGCAGTCTTACCTGGTAATCCCAAACTATACAGGAGGGTGAACAGGCTTACTGCTTTCCATAGCAGCATATGCATCTCCATCTCTTCCGCAGTGGAAAGAACAAACAAACTCTGCAACTAAAATCGTATCCGCGTCGAGTAAAGGTTTTATAACCATTCCATCGTCTGATCTAGCCTCTTGGTGACAGCTGAGGTCAAAAAGTACGTCATCATGCCAATATACACGTGTACTCTATATTAATAAGAAAAGCGATAATAATAAGAACTTCTTACCGGAAGTACGAAGGCTTCCTTTGACCTGAAAAGCATCCTGTGTTTTTATATCGTAAAACATGATTTGTTTAAAATTTGAATACGAGTAGTCAGGAGTTGACATATTTAAATTGAAAGGTTTTGTCAATGAAAAAAAAAAAGTCAGTGACAAAACCTTTCAATTTTTATGTGTACGGTTCAAAACTGACCAACCCTCCTGAAGGCAGGTTAAAACAAGTTATTTATACAATTAGCTCAGTATTAATAGTGCATATCATAGAAAACAAATTCAACATGGATACATTTTGACTTTAGCGCAATTTATTGCAGTACTGACAGGTACTGATAGATAAAGGGGCCCGTGTTTTTTCCTGTTTCCGGTCTTTCTTGGCAGAATATGTCATCCTGTTGTCTGTTTTTTGTTCTTACTGATATTTTATAGGGCGAGGTAATGATTACCGCTCGCGCAAAACAAAGACATCCGGTAAAACACTTGAAGCGTTTTGGTCTTCCAGTCTTCTTTTACTGGATTTATTTAGTTGTTTTCAGAAATTTCCGCAACCTATTGCTTTATAAAACTTGTACAGTAAGAGAGTTTTTTTGAAATTTCGGACGTTTTATTTCGGACGAATAATTCTCGGACTAATTTCTTGTGATTTCGGACAAAATTCGGACAAACTTTCGGACACTGTAATGTCGGAAAGATGCTTATAAAAAAATCTTATTAAGTTTTAATAAAGGTTGACAAAATGCACAAAACTCCTTACTTAAAATGTAATGAAATGTAAGTTGTTTGCAGTGTCAATCTATGTAGATCCTGAAAATGGATCTTCGGGCTCAATTTCCATGGTGATCGCTCCACGATTCCAGTAGCCTGCGTAGCTGGCGCGCGCGAAGTAAATTTTTTAGCGGCAAAGCCGCGAAAGCGAGCGGTACAGCGCGAGAGTACTCGCGCTTCATTTTACTCCAGGCTACGATTCCAGCCAACTCAAAACCTCTCCTTACATGAAATAAAACACTGGACCCAGTTTGCTCCAGTTTGCCTTACATTTGCATTTTCATGACCGCGGACCTGTCGATATTTTTGGAAAAATTTTCATCACCCCGGACCTGTCGATATTTTGGGAAAATTTCATGACCGCGGACCTGTCAATATTTTTGGATTTTCATGACCGCGGAACTGTGGATAATTTTTGGAAATTTTCATGACCGCGGACCTGTGGATATTTTTGGAAAATTTTCATGACCGCGGACCTGTCGATATTTTTGGAAAATTTTCATCACCTCCGAACCTGTCTATATTTTGGGAAAATTTTCATGACCGCGGACCTGTGGATATTTTTGGAAAATTTTCATGGGTTTATTTTCGGGACAAATTTTTGAAATTAAAAGCGTCCGGAAATTTTGGGGGTTTAGTGTATTTCTTGCCCAATAAGTGTCATGGGGAAATAATTGTTAATATTCACGTGGATTACAAAAATATAAAATTGGACTTTTGCACTTTAGAAGTTATCTTTTACCACGAAACCCTGTATAAATAATATTTCTGTTGATGTACTTTTTGAGCAAACTTTAGGTGACGCCTGAATCAATAATATTTGTATTGAAGAATTTGTGTTCAAACGAAACAAGCTTCGTAATTTTGTTGTAGGTTTAAATTATGTTTTATCATCTGCTTTGAAGTAAGTTGCCTTTACACAGCTTTCTAGGCTGAGCCTATATACAGTTTTACTTTCTTTTATTAAGTCTCCAGTGATCGTCAGCGGAATGTATTCAGGTTTCTCTAGGTTTCAAGCTGTCTTTATTCAGCCTTCGTTCAATTGTAATTTGTGAAATGTTGTATTCAAGTTTAGCGTTGGTATAAATAGAGTGACCATTATTATTGTAAGTCGATTTTACATCCGCCTAGATTTGCATCGAAGGTTTTTTTGATGTTGAGGATTAAAACGTGAAGTTCAAGCTCTGTGTGTTCCTGATTCCAGTTGTAAGTAGATCCGTACTTTGGAACTCGTGACAAGTTCCTTTCCCGCAGCCAAGTGTGTGTGCTCAGTGAGTAATCCCCAGTGTAAGTATTTCAAGTTGCGCCGTAAGCTTCTCAAAGCTTCTCAAGGTTTTCTAGTTTTCTTTACAGCGCTCGGTGCGGCAAAACCTATCGTCACAGTTAGTGGAGAACAGTGTAGCTTCAACTGGAAAAATTTGGGACAAACACGGACAAGGATACACCGACAAATTCAGTTACACACGCGAGATGTAAATCCCTTGGAGCGCCGAGTGAACAATCGCCCAAGTACACTTCAACAGATTCCCGACGGACTGCGTGAAACCAGCGTTGCCGATTTTCAGCCGATACATTCCAGTCATTTACATGCAGAGTGATCCACGCATCGCCTTGGAAGTTGAAGATATCAGTGGCTCCGAGATTGGAGAGCCAAATCACACAGTAAAGCCCAGCGCCGCTCAATTTCCAGTAATCAATTCACCAGCGGATCTTTACACATTGGTGAGAAATAGTCCAAGAAGAATAAATTATAAAAAGTCAAAACAAAACGAAAGAGAATCTCTCATCGACTTCAGTTCCAGCGACGAATCCAGAGACGAAGAATTCGAAGAAAACGAGACAGGAAGCGAAAAGGAAGATTCAGAAAATAGCGGAGACGAAAACAGCAGAGTAAGCGTCGAAGAATTCAGAGCAGTGCAGTGATGGGCTAGCCCCTTTGTAGATTAACAATTTAGATTTAGATTTAGAGCAGAAAACGAGAGGAAATACAACGAAGACAGATCAGCTCACTCAAATAGTGGATCAACAAGTATGGAAGCACAAATGCTAAAAGAGTTACAAGAACAGGTGGCTACCTTGCAAGACCAGTTAAAGTTACAGCGCCACGCTCAGCAGAAAACTACTAGTGCTTTGGAACAAGCGCCAATACCGGAGACATCCAGCACAAGAAGACCGCCGTCGTTCCATGGTTATGACTCCGAAGATGTGAACCGTTGGTTGGACAAAATGGAGAATTATTTGACACTTCGCCGCATATCTCTAGCCAGCCCAACAGCCTTGGCAGAGTTAGTCATGAGCCTTGCCGGACCTGCTGAGGATTTTTATTATTCCTTGCTCGCTGATCAGAAGGCGACCTATGCCGAACTACGTGACTCCTTGAGGGAAAGATTTGCGAACGATAATCAAAGCTGGATTGTTTGGCAGGCAGTTTCCACACGCCAGCAAGGAGCCATAGAACCTTTGGACACTTATTTAACTGACTTAACCAACAAGTTTCGTCGGTTGAACATTGCTGATGCAGACAAGATGCGTTATTTTGTTCAGGGGTTAAGACCAGAGATCAGGAAGACGGTGTTATTAAAGCAACCAAAAACATTCCGCGAGTCTGAAGAAATGGCAAGGCTAGCTTGTTCAGTGGAAAACACAATGAGCAGTGATCATGTAAGTCACATGGCCGCTCAACTATCCAATTTGTCCCAAACCGTAAAGTCCTTAGTTGGCCCTGGAACCAGCCAAGCGTCCACAAAGCCCTCGAACACAGAAGATCCTAAGCTGCTGAACATCCTGGAACAGAACAACGCCATCCTGGCTGCAATGAGTGGTAAACTGAATACTTTGGAAGCGCCAGAAGATAGCGTTTCTTCACCAACAAACAGGGTTCAAGTAAACAGGCAGGCAGCAGTCGCCGCTTTTAATGATTCCTTCAGTGAAAATACTGGCAACGCGAGTGGAATGAGAAGTGAAATATACCAGTTGAAGGAGATGATACAAACTTTAGGCCGCGAAATGGATTCCAGACTTCGTGATCTCGAACTCTTAGAAAACGGCACAATCGATGAGGATAGTCCGCAGTTCGGGGGTATAAACACAGCTAGCATAGCTGCGTTTTCAAGGGCCAATTGCAACAAGAAAGAAGCATCTGAGCTGTTGAAGGAAATTCGCCGTATGGAGAACACTTTTAACGACAAATTAGGCGGGAAATTAGACAGCCTGTATCGACGAGTAGATCACCGAATAAATGGTCTTGCCCGACGTAACCAAACCTTTCGCACAGAACAAGCTGATAACAGGGGGTACAACCGAAGGACCAAGCCAGTGTGTTATAGATGTGGACGCATTGGTCATATCCAGTATAACTGTTACAGTTATTACCAGCCAGAAGACCAGTACCAGGACCACGAAGGAAGACAAGAGTACCACACAAATTACAATCTGAGAGATGATCAGCGCCCACAACGTCAACAAAGAGCAGCGCATTTGTACACATTGGACGCTCAGAATGCATGTCCCGTTCAAGATTATCATGACAATAAAGCGAAGAGCTCAAGGCCAGCTGAACAAACATCTCGCCAACCAGTGCACACTTGTAACCTAACATTTGAGGATAAAGAAAACTCATCCGATCATATGATAGCCGCCCTACCTGAGCAAAACAAACCAGATAGTCAAGAAAACGCAGCAAGTACCCCAGATTCACAACAGAAAGGAAGATTGTCAATGACCAATGATCAGCACAAGCAAGAAAACGTTGACCCGTCATGCGGAAGTGATGCCAGCCTAAAGTCCAGTGACCTAACTACCGCAGGTAAAATAGCAGGCCCAAGCAGTTCAATTACTCGTGGATACTGGAGCATGCGTATCAGCCATGGACAAGCAGTTTTTCACGAAGACGTATGGTCAATTCCCGCCTAAGATGACGGATGGTACTTTATCATCTATCCAGACAGTTAGTGGGGAAAAAGTGCCAATACAAGGAAATATTACCGTGCCATTACTCTTGAATGGAAGTGAGTATTCCTGTGAGTTTCATGTTATGGAAAAACCCTTGCCTATGATGCAATCCTGGTCGCAATTTCCTTCAAGAAAACAGAGCCGTGATTGACCTTGACAACAGCAGTATTACTTTAAAAAGAGCAGGACGCCTTAGAGAACGTGCCATTAGGACGACAGTGCCAGTTATGGGAACATTCCTTCCTCAAAGGAACTCCAAAGAAAAGAAAGACGTGACCACTAAAGTTGATCCAAAGCCTTGCCCAAAGATCTTCGATTCCAAAATAGCCCACCGAAGTCACAAGAACAAAGAAATTGGATTTATTCAGACGCTATTTGTATTGATGCTCATTATACTGTACTTGCTCACAGTATCACACGCTTACAAGCAAGACAACGACCAGCCCGATATTCAGAGGACGCAGAGGTTCTTCGCCCACGAATCAACAGATGGTAAGATTGCAAATGATGATGTTGCAAGTTGTATCCCAGTTAGCCAAGTGAATCCTAAGGAACGTCATAAGAATTTTGACCCAATCGAATTCAAGCCACAGAGAGCGAGAGTATTAAAGTCTACTGAGCCTTACATAGAAGCAGTTGATGCCCATACAATTTCAGTGAAGCTCGTATATGCAAGCAAAGAGAACAGTATCTCACGAGAGAAACACGCCAGCCAAGATTTGAAATATCAAGAGAGCCCATTCACCGATGACCAGGATTTCCGCGAGGATAATAGAGAAACAAGCCGCACAGGAAATGAAGCAGCCCGTTATTAGTCACACAGATCTGAAGGAACTTTAAGGAACTTACGCGTTTATTTAGAGTAATGAAATGATATGAGTTTATAAGTAACTGCATGAGCACTTTGGAGTAAACAGTATATTTAGCAGTTTCACAGAGAACCTATAAAGAGGCCATGACAGAGTTTATGGAAATGAGATTATTATGAACTGAGTGTATTGATGATATTCACAACCTTTAGAGTATGAATACAAAAAGCAAAACTACAGTTAGGCCTCGAATTAAGAGATTTTTTCCCGCAC
The DNA here is from genome assembly GCA_029204205.1 of Desmophyllum pertusum. NCBI lineage: Eukaryota > Metazoa > Cnidaria > Anthozoa > Scleractinia > Caryophylliidae > Desmophyllum > Desmophyllum pertusum. Next base: position 693,955 of record MU826856.1, read on the forward strand.
AATAGTCATTTTGAGTTACACTTTTACTTTTTTTCTCGCTCAGGAGAGCTCGTTATTAAGGTTGGGGAATGTCATGGGGAAATAATTGTTAATATTCACGTGGATTACAAAAAATATAAAATTGGACTTTTGCACTTTAGAAGTTATCTTTTACCACGAAACCTGTATAAATAATATTTCTGTTGATGTACTTTTTGAGCAAACTTTAGGTGACGCCTGAATCAATAATATTTGTATTGAAGAATTTGTGTGTTCAAACGAAACAAGCTTCGTAATTTTGTTGTAGGTTAAATTATGTTTTATCATCTGCTTTGAAGTAAGTTGCCTTTACACAGCTTTCTAGGCTGAGCCTATATACAGTTTTACTTTCTTTTATTAAGTCTCCAGTGATCGTCAGCGGAATGTATTCAGGTTTCTCTAGGTTTCAAGCTGTCTTTATTCAGCCTTCGTTCAATTGTAATTTGTGAAATGTTGTATTCAAGTTTAGCGTTGGTATAAATAGAGTGACCATTATTATTGTAAGTCGATTTTACATCCGCCTAGATTTGCATCGAAGGGTTTTTTGATGTTGAGGATTAAAACGTGAAGTTCAAGCTCTGTGTGTTCCTGATTCCAGTTGTAAGTAGATCCCGTACTTTGGAACTCGTGACAAGTTCCTTTCCCCGCAGCCAAGTGTGTGTGCTCAGTGAGTAATCCCAGTGTAAGTATTTCAAGTTGCGCCGTAAGCTCTCTCAAAGCTTCTCAAGGTTTTCTAGTTTCTTTTACAGCGCTCGGTGCGGCAAAACCTATCGTCACATAAGGTCATTGGTATAATGCTAGGATTTGTCAGTAAACATGGTAAAAAGCTTCTCTTTTTAGCGCCGCTCAGAACTGCTACACTCATCCGCTGTCCTCCACATGCTTTTGGGGATATTTGGCAGTTTAAGGTAATTCCATCGGAATAAAAGTTACACTAGAAAGTTTCTGAAACTTTCCCTAGTTGAACATTGCAGTGTGAAGTTTCAAAATATAGAATAAAAAGATAGGTCACCAGCCCGCGAAAGAGATATAATCGACTAAAAATAATCGACTAAAAATATTCTTACAAAATCAACCCAAAACACGTATTTGTTCACCTTTCCAGTGATTTTTTTTTTCTGCTCTAGGAATTGGTCTATACTCCTTGTATAGGAAGATGATTACTAGACTTAATATGTGAAAAAATTATAGGTCACCACGCTCATTTACGAGAAAACGATCATTTACCGCGATCGCGAGCATTGCCATAGTCTGAAGTGTCAGCCGCCTCCTCGCTCCAACCCCCCCGTGGGGTTTGGAGCGAGGAGGCGGCTGACACTTCAGACTAGCATTGCCACAAAGAAAATTTTAATGTGCGCGCGCTAATTACGCGCGAAATTATGCGCAGAAAGGGATGCGCAGTGACCAACATCTAATTTCTCCTTACAATATCACTACATCGGTCCAGAAGACAGGTGATGAGAATAAAGAAAATCATCAAATCTGACCGTAAATGCCCGATCGATTACAAGCCTACTGACAGGCTTATAGGGGGGGGGGGGGGGGGGGGGTGGGGGATGGGGGAGAGCAATCACCATCAAGCATAAGTCAGTAAGTAAATTTTTTTAAATTCAACGTTTTCGCACAAGGCTATTCCGAGCCAAAGATATTCCAGTTCGGCCCTCCCAGTCAGTCAATAACCAATGTCCTATTGTATACTGATAGTATGTTTTGATATCAAGTATTAAAGAATGGGAGACTCTCTTAAAAATATATATCATACCCAGATCTCTTTATAGCGCGGAGAAGAGGTATCTGGGTATGAAATCCACTCTGTACCAGGGTGGGGGAGCAACCTCGTTCCCAGGGCTTTTCCCTTCTAAATGTTGCGGGTCGGGAGGGGGAAGGGGGCAGGAAGTCTAACGAGGTGGGAGAAAAGAGGGCAGGTAGCGTAAGCGGGATTACCAAGGTGGCGGGAATGGGAGAAATAGGAAAAAATGTCAAAACATTGCATAATATTTTGCGATAGAAAAACAAAGAGGCGTGAACCACAACGGAAGGGGTGGGAACCAGAAGTGCAAGGTACAGGAAGTGGAAGTTAAGGATCCCCATTTCCTCCCCCCCACTACACAACTGTTGCCTGCAACAAACCACCAACAACATTCTTTAACAACACTTTTATTGTCATTTGTGACAAACATTGTAGTCACATTTTACATACGTCATATCCATGTTCATAAAAGACGACAAATCCGGGATAACAAATTCTTGTTTCTCTACTTTGCTACCTGAAAGCAAGCAATGTTTTCAGATGCTTTACACTTCTATCTTAAAAGCCTATAAAACTTTTGTCTTTGTTATTAATTTTTGAGCCCACTAAATCTCCATTACATGAGTCATAAAACTATCGCAGTTATATTCGCACTTTTTCTTCTTTTTACGTTTTGCTCTTAAACTTTGTTTGTCCATCCACCAGTCAGGTGAACATGTCAGATTGCCTGAAGGAAAATAAAATATGAGAACAAATAAAATTATTAGAAACTAATTCCAAACCAAAGGGTAGCTCATTGAAATTTAAAAATGTATATACAAGTACTAAATTTATGCAAGATTTTTCAAAAGAAATAGTGGGTTACAAGTTTTACAGTGTTTGGGTAACACACTGACAGGCAGTTAACCCTTTAGAAGCCTTTAGAGAGAAATCAACATCAAATAATTTTCTCCTCATAACATCAATACATAATCATGAAGAAAAGTAATGAGAATTAAAGGAGGGATCACCAAATTTCTTGATTTGTAAACAAGTTCTCTCAGCCAGTACTATAAGAAAACATATAGAGTCCAGAGAGAGAATTTGTATATTAGTCAAAACAAACAAAGGCCAGCTGGCTTTATTTATCTACATTTGTATGGCTCACTAAGTTTTTTCCTGAAGTACACATATACATGTAATTTATGTTTTGATCTTTAGACTAAAATAGTTTTAAAAAACCTCAAAGAAACATCATAAGATCAATGAATATTATTCAGAAAAGAACTCCGAGTTTTACCAACAGGAGTCAAACCTATGACCATCTGCACAACAGTAGAATGCCTCAACTACCACTGAGCTTACATGTACAGGAGACTCGTGGGAGTTTACTTTTAGGCCATCTAACTAGGTTCAAAATGTGAAAATCTTTCTTTGATAGCAGAAATATCTTTCTCTGACCTGTCATGTTCACCATGGCAACACGTCGGGTGATGGGCTTCAGGTTAAAATCTGGAGACTTTCCATGGTCCTTGATCTCATCCTTGGTGCCTGGAGCTCAGCCATCGACATCAAGCGCTGAATGATTTCTGGGTTCAAAGCTGCCTGTTCAAGCTGGTTAGTGGCCACAAGCTAGGAGTAAATAGAAGAGTAATATCACCTGGTAATAACAGAGACACCAAGTTTCACTTTTTTTGGCACAAGACTCACACTTTTCAACTCAATCTCACACACTCAAAATAAAAATTTCACGCCACACATACAAAATCTTGTGCTACATGTATCTCAAAAATATCTGTAAATCTCCCACTACCATCATATTACAAATAATCAATTAATAATAAATGCACGTACAAATGTACACGTACAAACTGAAACTGATACCAAATAATTGGTTAGTAAATATCAGCATGAAATGGTAGGAGATGTCATTTAAAAGAGTGAACATTTTTGAAACATTTTCTGGGGGATTATTACCTCCAGACCCCCTAGTCAGCTCGTGCATTCAGCACTCAGACTATTAAATCGACCTCTTTATAGAAACCTCAAGCCAGACAAACAGAGAAACTTGGCATCTATGACAAAGAAGCAACCTAAGAAAGGGAACCCCTGATGGGTCTACCAGCCCTTGCTTACAATATTATTGTCTTTCACAAAAAAGTTTGGATATCAGCATCTCGCCTATGCAAGCCTATCTTCCTTTCAGAAATCTGTCACTGGTTGCTCTTTTATTATCGACAAACTCTGTATGATCCTGTTATTGGTGGCCAATCTACAAATATGCGTGATTACAGATTGATTTATAATTTATCCACACATACAGCTTTTTAAATTAGGGTCAGCCAGGGGTTTTGGGTAATATACGGTATACAAGGGTTTTTTTTAATAAATTTGGGTTAATACAGTATGATTATGCTTAAAATTATGGATATTTGGTATAATTTGGAGATTAGTCAATAGATATCAAGATCCTTGATCTACGATCACATACATAATTTGTTTGTGTATATTCTCTTACGTGAATTTCCATTTATATGGACACCACAAGGACCAACTGAAAGTGTGTCTCGGGTGTCTCGGGTGTTTTGGCTATATTGGTACATGTATAAATGTATCATACATGAAAATTGGTCAAGCCCACAGCACAATAACAGAGGCTGAGAGGGTTAAAGGTCAAACAGGATATTGTAAAGCAAGCTTTACATGCACACCCAAGGTAGACGGGATATTGCATGCATGTTTATAGTGCAAGTCTACATAGACATAAAGGAAAGAAAAATAGCATTTACAACAGAGATCTATGCTAAAGCGATTTCTGTCAGTCTTATAAGCTATAAGCCACTACGACCTCAAATTAAAGAGAAGGAAATCTGGTGAAACAAATATTTGTATTATTAAACAGAAATAAACAAAGAATAATTCATGCCAAAAAATTAAAAATATTCGGGTCATTTGTTGACCTGCGAGTGGCAACAGATTAGAACACCCGTGCCATACAAATGCAAGGTGATCGCAACAAAATCATAGTGATTTACAGAATCGGAAGTCCTTTAGTGTGTTTATGGGTAAAAGGAAACAATCTATGCGAGAGGCATTGGGTGGAGATCGATTAAAAACGCTGTGAGTCACATGACGTACAGTAGAAGCTAAAATCATTGGAACAGATCATATCAATGCTTACCTGAACTAGCAGGCTAACACGGTACAAAAACGAAAATCCACGTAAATATTGCACAAAACATCCTTTCTGTTTAAAACTTGAGTCTCGATCGACGACAAATCCGGTAAATTTGCTTTTTTCGACAAGTCCAATTTCGCTTTGGAAATCAGTTCGCCCTAATGCCCTACAGGGCTCAAAATGGTGGGAGGACTCTGGAAAGCTCGCGTTTGTTTTTATACTCCCTAGGGGTGCCCTCTATTGATATCCGGCTCATTATATTATACACCCTCAAACAGAAACAATGACAGCCTGTCTTAGTCCAGTTCTGGAGCGTAGCGTTGCGTGACAGAGAGGGGCCAGAACTGGACTACGGCCTGTCTAACAGCTTTCATTTTCATTTTCTATGTTTAATATTGTGATTGCAATATTATTCACTGAGCTATAGCTAATTACAATATACCTTTTTTTCTACCATAGAGAGAGCAGATCCGATGTCGTGTAGGCGTGACTAAGTCAGTACTTACTGTGCAAGCAAAGGAACCCTGTTCCACAAAAAAGCTATGGATTTCGAATCCTATTCTACATTAAAATATCTGAAAACAGTTACCCCACCGACTCTTACCATGATTTTATGCAAAAAAAATAATAATACTGTAATAATAATGAAAACAATCAGGACTGTCCAACCCTATTCACAAACAAGCCTTATTTTCAACCGAGAAGGATATATAAAGTGACACTTGGGCATGGGGTGTTTAAATCTAAATAAACCACGTTAGACTTACCCAAGTACCTTTAAGAGTGTATGACAGGAACTACTTGTCAGAAATAAATAAATGTTTACTAGCTCTTAGGGGTGAAAATGATTCGGAGCCACGCCCATAAAACAACATTTTGGTACCTTTTAGGGGTTCCTTTCAAAAATTTTGACGATCACCCCCATCACTTTTATATGGAAGTCTTCCGCCCGGAGTAACAACTGCGTAGCTCCCAAGTCTACAATTACATACATATCGGGACCACACAACGTAGAAATAAAACGCTTGACTAGCGTTCGGGAGCTGACTGAGAGGAATAATGGAATAAGAATAGCGAATATTGGGAATAAGAATAACGGAAATTTATGCAACGGGTCGACGCGACGGAAATCAAACCTCGACTAAACCAAAGAAAATGAAAATGAAATGAGAGCAATCCACGAAACAGAAACTGATCGATAATTGACTGACATTAATTCTTGAAGGCCCAGGTTTGAAGCTAAGCATAGTACGAAAATATACGTCCAAACTGAATCTATATGATCTTCTTCCTGTTCACGTGAGTGGCGTATTTTGCACGCGATTGCGTCACAGAGGGGTCTTAAACGTATAACACCAGGATTTTGTTTCAGTTTTAACAGAGCAGAAACTCAGGGGTCAGAAATCAGAGAAAGATAAAACAAAATATTTGCGAAAGAATTGACCTGATGGTCTTGTGAACTAAATTTGATCTGTTGTTATGTTGTGACGATGACAGGACTCTGAAGGGAAGTGTTAGGGAACCCTCAAAATACCGATATAAATCAGCTGAAAAGAGGATTAATATCAGTCTTTGCTTGCACGCCACGAGTTATTTTGTGTTGGCCTTTCGGGGACGAGCAGCTTCTTGTAAAACACCGAACAAGACACGATATTCGAGCTGAAGATTGCCTTGTTAGTGAGAGTTTATGCCTACTATGTCGCTGTATACGAACATTTTACCAACACTTCTATTGTTGTCGATTCTTTTCGCCTCTTCGCGGTCAGGATCATTTAAGAAGAATAGGACAAAAAAATGTCAGGTAAGAATGGACGGTATTTTAACCATGTTATGAAGTAGTACTTGTGCATGTCCGTTGACACCAGCTACTGTAGTTATAACTGAATTTATAGATTTACAGTTCGTGAATTGTACACCGGGCACCGCGTGCTTACCTAACTAGCTTTTCGGCTTATCACTCAATTACTGCTTTTGATTAGATAAAATCGCCTATTTATTTAACATTACCGAAATAAACTCCACTGGGGGTTCTTTTATGATTACATTAAGCGCACAGGTCACGGTATTTTTGACGAAGACGGCTTGCCCAGTATGAAGATTTTGTCTCCGCAGTTTTTGTCTGCGATGGGGTATGAGAATGATTTGATGAGGAAGTCCGCATGTGTTCATTCATTTAGCGGCAAGTCTATTACCGGTAGTTGTTCATTATTTTCTCGTTTCAGTTTGTAAACATTGTTTTGTAACATGCTTCATATCCGGAGCCATCAAAAACAAAATGCAGACGCGCACGCATATAAATAAGTGTATTCCCGCAGGCCACAATATTTAACGATATTATGTACTCAATCAAACGGATATTTAACAATTATCCTGCGAAATCGGTCATTACTTAGCCGACGAGGCCGTAGGCCGAGTCGGCTAAAATCAGACGATATTCCGCAAGATTAGCCGGATAATTGTTTTATTATTCAACAAACTGTCAACGAGTCGCAAATAAAAGCATCGAAATGTCCTAAAGGTCCTCCTCAAACTCAACAGCGCTTTGTGTCGGACGAGTCTTCTTTTGTGCACTTCCAAATATGGCAAACAACATATATCAAGGATATCTTTCATGTACGGATAACAGATAACAAGGGATTTTTTACCATATATGGGCATCGTGACAATTTGTTGAATAATCAAAATTAATAAGGTTTTGTGATTAGAACTAAATTTGGGTAAGAAACTGATTTTGGTCTGAAATAGGAGCAGTTTTTTCAAAAACCGTGTGGCTAAAAGAGCACATAATTCAAAACTGACTGAAAACCTTGAAACTGCGTCATTTATTTTTATAGCTATAGTTATTTTTATAAAAATCCACAGTTGCTCTTGAAAGAGAATGCACCCTCGTTGTTATGGTAACATGTATTCCTCAGAAGCCAATGAAAAACAAAATTATGTCTACACTTCCTCCCCACGGAAAAAAAGTCCCATTTCCCCGGAAGGTCCCTGGTAATGATGGAGTTTGCTTTTGGGGAAAAAATATAGAGAAAAAATATTTTAACTGATAAACCGGTGACTTTTTTTAAACCGTAATGGCGTGAAGAAACATTTCGAAATGAAAGCAACACCAAATATACTCTACAGCAAATTGACATGGCCCAGCGGCTGGTCGTTGAGAATGCCTCTGCAGATGAAGATTTCAACTGTTAAATACTCCTTTGGTTAGAGTAAAATATGTCAAAACAACAATTTCAGAGGATAAGTAGTTTCAGGTTATTTAGATTTAAGAATTCAATAACGTCATGACAAAAACAGTTTATAGAATAGAACAGCTATTGTTCTTGAAAAAAATATAATCAAAAATATAATCAGTGATGGTAATATTTCGTCGTTGTTGTTTTTTCCTTTTAGACAAAGAACCATACACAACCTACTCGGTTTCCTCCGCGTATAAACAATGGTACTGTAAACAACACAACAAGCTTACAAAGTACCACATCAATTTTACTATCTACTCAATCAAGAGAAAAACAAAACAATAATACTTCAAACAACGAAAGCTCATAGCGAGAAAACATTTGAAACGTCACAACCTACACTAGAGCCCATGGGTGTGAGTGAATCTCGGAAGAATAGCCCCACAGTTGAAAAAAACGCAGCACGGTACTGGCCGTGTCCTCTCTCCTCCGCAGAGGCTCAATGGGGTTTTAGGAGAAATCCGCTGAACGTGGTGTGTGCAGGCGCAAGTAACTGCGGATCGATCAACGAAGCGGCGAGCCTCTGCCAGATTTGTGTCGTTTTCTTGTACATCTTTGTCGTTTTCTTGTACATTGGACGATTTCTCAGCCCTCGCTAAATTTGACAAGCTTGAAACTTGGCAAAAATCAGCGCTAGGTATGTTGCCTACAGTTAGCGATCGTTATTTTTAAGACGAGGTTTCATATTTACTAAAAAAAAGCCAAAATGTTGGTCTCCGAATTGATCGCGAAGACCCTCCTGAAAACCCGTGGGGGGTGGTCTTGCCAAGTGTGTTATTCTTTGGAAACAATGGCGGAAGAGCTTGACTTTTCGCTCCAAGAGATGTCTCTTGACGTAAATGTTCTTCTGTATTTCGTGTTTTTGGTCTCAAATTCTTGCTGGTTGCATTTCGTTTAATTTTAGCGTTTAGTTTAACTTAATAAGCTTACAGCTTTTGGTTTGAATCGCAAGTTTTGCACTCGACGTTTTAAACACGTAGAGATTAATAAAACACATTTCATAGCCGGAAAACTAAGCTTGTTCTCTTTTCTTTTGGGACAGAATTAATAGGTTGTTGAGAGTTTCAGTGGCCGGGGAATCCTTTGCTTCCTGAATTTCTTGATCGCCACATGGCGGGTCTCGAGAATGTTGAATCTGTAGATCAACCCATCAGAACACAACAAAACATATTCAGATTTTCATGCATCTAAAGTTTTAGTTCTCTACTTGTACATCGCGTATAAACTTCCGAACAGATTCTGATGCAGCCGCCATTTTACTGACATACGGCAGTTATACATACACCACCGTACCCCCGGTGAGGAACACTGATAAAAAGTTGCCTCCCCCGGATGGCGGCCATATTGGGTGTGGTATCTGGCAGAGGCTCCCGCCGTCGCTCTCTCCGGGTTTCTCGCGCCTGCACTCACTTCGTTCAGCTGATTCTCCCATATACGAGCCTCTGCGGAGGAGAGAGGGCCGTGTCACTTGTGTTTACTATTTTGTCTGTCAGCGGTCGGAGTTGTCGCGGCTGTGTTCTTTGTTCGCTGGAAAAGGTGAGCCACTTTTGTCGCAGATCAAACTAGTTATCTCGGCCTACGTGCGTAGCTGGCGGTTTCGTTGGCGCGCGATGACAAAATACGTGAGCGGCGAATCAAAGCCACCCTCTCACGGCTTCGCCGCTCGTTTACAACACGGTAATAAAGTGATTGATTGATTGATTGATTGATTGATTGATTGATTGATTGATTGATTGATTGATTGATTGATTGATTGATTGATTGATTGATTGATTGATTGATTGATTAATCGATCGATCGATCGATCGTTTTCGTGGCATATTTTTGCCATCTCGCGCCAACGCCGGAGTCAGGAGTTATACAAATAGCCCACTTTGAAAAAGAGCGATAGCCTGGGATCCGAGTGGCTGAGCGAACGTTTGTAGGATTGTTTGGGTGGACGCGGGTCTAAATGCACTCGCAGATGGCGAATTTTATTGCACGACCAAGGTAGGAAAAAATCGTAAACAAGTAGTTAAAATGCACAACAATAATATATATTCTGGGCATCTGTAATCTTTTCCGTATTAGGTTTTTTTTCCTTCAAGAATGTTATTGTAGATTTCAGGGGAAATAACACTGCAATCAACTAAAAAATATTATTTATTTCACGCTAAAAAAAAACGCTCTATTAGTCGTACCGTTATGTGAAAAAGATGTAGATTTCCATTATTATGACTATTTTTCTGTTTTAGAATTAAGAAGATGAAGGAAGGATTTCAAGAGGAAATGGCCGTCATTTGTCTACAGTAAGGTTCTTTTTCTGTATATATTCAAATATAAAAACCACTTCCTGGCTATGATCTGAACATCAAGACGAAAAACTAAAACAGTAAAAAACTGACGAAGGACAAAAGCAATAATAAAATTAATCTTTGTGTCCCAACTGATAATCGACATTTATCCAAGATTTAAGCTTAGGCCTGTATTGAACAAACGGGCCTGTCACATTCTCACAAACCACTTCGATATGTAGGCCTCTCTCTTCCATGTTCCTTCGGATACCAGGCTACTGAAATAGGCAACTTCTTCTTTTGGTTAAAAACGTGACAGTTATATATTCCCGTCACGCTTTCCCGTTGTCAAAATAGATTTTACTTAGTATAACCAGTGGAAAGGCTTTCCGGGAATAGGGCGAGGGCCAACCAAGTCCCTGGGGGAGTGGCAAGTAACACTATGAGCCTGGGAACCAACGCCAGTGAAAGAAACACTGAGGGAGGTAAAACACAGCAACAAACCCAGGCCTTGCATTTTATTTCTATACGGGGCTAAAATAAAATGCAAGGCCTGGGTTTGTTGCTGTGGTTTTTACCTCTCTCAGTGTTTCTTTCACTGGCGTTGGTTCCCAGTGCCATAGTGTTACTTGTCACTCCTCCCAGTGACTTGGTTGGTCCTCGCCCCTATTCATCGGAAAGCCTTTTCACTGGTTATACGGGGCTAAAATAAAATGCAAGGGCCTGGGTACTAGTCTGGACGAAGGTGTTTTCTTTGTTGTCCTCGAGGAGCCTGTTCGTGGCCATCTTCCATATAAACCACTAACAGTAGATTGTTTTGTTATTTAGTGACGAGTTGGCTTCAGAGGCACTGTATTCTTCATGGAAACCTTTCATGAATGGAAATGCTGACAACAACAAAGTGAACTAGTCATTGAAACTCAGCCAAGTGATGTGTCTACTACATAGGCCAACACTTGAATGTTGTATTCTACTTGAATGTTGTCTTCTATACTTCGCTGTTCTTTCATTTTCTTCATATCAGAAAACGTGGGAATCAGCTTGAGACTCATTCCTTGAGACCCAGGGGCAGATAGTCGAAGCGAGATGAAGTAAATCGCGCAAAATCGGCGCGACGAAAGCCTGTTCTTGTAAACTTTCGTCGCACCGATTTTGCCCGATCTGTAACTTCGTCCGCACACGATTTTGCTCGATCTGTAACTTCGTCGCACACGATTTTACCTCGATCTGTAACTTCGTCACGCCCCGAATAACTGCCCCTTGGTATCAGAGGATGCTTGAGACTTTTGTATATTATTGATATTTTGTATAATTGTATAGTCGCACTTCAGCTTTTGCCATACACTTCACTAGCAATATAAACAACATTTTATTCGAGAGCCGATTGTTAAACATATTCTCTCCTGGATGCCTTCCCCTTTGTCATGGTTACGATGTTCAATTTAATAAATCGTACGAAGTTAACACGACTTAGATTTCGTTCTAAAATTTCCCTTAAATAAAAGTCTTAAAACATTTTAGTTATTAGCCTCGTTCTTTTTTGTAATTTAATTGTCAAAAATACTAATTACAAGATTGGGCCACTATAAACACTAATTATAAAACTGAACATCAGTTACAAAGCTGTCAATAATTACTTGATTGCAAGTTGTCACTAATACCACAGTTACAATTCTTAACTCGTCGGGCAGGATATAGAGAGAAACCGGTTTGAATCTAGTTTTGCCTGGACCTCGTGCTGACATTCACTGAGTCACTGAGACCAAGCAACTAGACTAGTATTACACCAGTACTACCCCTATTTTTCTCTCCCTCTCCCCCCTCCCCCCCACCCCCACCCCCCCCCCCCTCCCCCGCCACTCAGTCCCACCACACACACCGCCGATATGTACCTCAAAAACTGGACAACAAGCATACTTGGGTCGTCAACCGTTTTATTTGCTGAATGTTACTACTCGAAGGGATCGTACACATCGACCTTAGTTTAGAAAATGTTGCGCCGACCTCTCGCGTTAGGCGACTGTCGAGCGGCATACAAACGGACATGACCTCTACTTTAATGTAAAGCCCCAGCTAAACTGACGATCAAACATTTTCATCAAACATCGTGTTACAAAATATTGTAATCTAGTGACTAGCGACATATATTTGATAGGTGAATGTTACTGAGTCAATGTGTTTTAGCTGACGCGCTGATGAGCTCTAATAAGAGCGAAACATCTGTCCGTGTCTGCTGTCTAGTTTTGAGTGCTAATCATGCCAGTCTAGCTAAACCGTGGTACTGAGCTGTGTTGAGAAACTGCTGTATTTTTCATTTTGAGATCATTTAGCCGTTTCAATCCAACATGATGTTGGTTAGAAATGTTTGATCGTTTAAAGTAACACACAGCTATACACACTTTTCCTATAAAAATCCAACACGCTAAGATAAATATTTGTACGAGGACACTCTTAATACACTGCGAGGATAAATATTACTCTGAACACGCGAGGATAAATATTACTCTGAACATCGCGAGGATAAATTATTTGTACGAGGACACTCTTAATACACGCGAGGAAAAATGTTTGTACAAGGACACTCTTAATACACGCGAGGATAAATGGTTGTACGAGGACACTCTTAATACACGCGAGGATAAATATTTGTACGAGGACACTCTTAATACACAGCGAGGACAAATATTTTTTACAAGTACTGGTTAAACAAATTAACGTTTCATCGTTCTTTCAAGACAGTTGAGATCTCATAATTTCACAGTTCTTTTGACTAAAAATATATAATAGCCACAGTTCTTAATCTTGTCCCCCCCCCCCCCCCCCCCCAATCCTAAGACCTCAGAAAAGTCAAAGTAATCAGGTCTCGCAACATACTTTAGAGCGGTTTTCAATTGAGTGTCGAAAGTAATCCGGAATTGGCTATGTTTTGCTCTACTACGCTCTGTGATTGGCTTAGAAAACTTGCGCTACCTATTCAGATGCAAAACCAAAACCACTCGCGACTTGGTCACTCAGCTTTTCCCGCGCTTGGCGGCCGGTTACGTGTATTTGCTCCGAGTTTTCGCTGGTTCATTTGTTGTGATTGGCCATTTGCACTTGCTTTAGTTTGGGTTTTGCGACTCTCAATTGAAAACCACTCTATCCGCTACAATTGATATATACCCTGCAACAATAAAAAAAAATGAACTTTTAAAGAATATTCTCTCGCCGCGCGTGGGTCGCGCTCACTCGCGCTCTAGCGAGACCTGACCTATCTACTCACAGTCCGTTACATTTATGTTATTGAATCTTGACGTTAAGATTATATTTTTCAAATACTAATATTTTCTTATGCTAAGGCTATCCAATATCAAGAAAAACCTGCCTGTATATTCGTAATTGCTAAGTATAGTTACTCCTTAAATTCTTCATTTTCACACATCTTTGTGCTAGTGCAAAGTACGAGAAAAGCGGCAAGTTACTGCGGATTACTGCAGTTAACTTGACTAGTAAGCACTAATAAAAAGATATATAAATCTACCTTTATTCAGTTGTAGTTGTATATTGAAATAAATGCTGTTCGGCTTAAATTTTTTAAGCCAATTCAGTAGATCTTCTTCTTCATACCAATCGGCAAAAGTTTGGTATGGGTCTTAAAAGGGTCTTTTTTAATTTTTTCACTGTTACTTTTCCCAGTTAAGTTCAGCTCCTTTTACTTTTTTTCTCTGGTTTACTACATCTACAAAGGGTCAAATCCTTGAACAACAAATCGCCACATGCAGCACTCTACATGGTATTCCAGATAAGGACAAGAAAAATTCGTAGCCGTTAGAGATCTCTCCGCAAGCCATATAGTGCAAACCATTCGTTACCCAATAGATGGTCTTTGTATCACCGTCCTCCATTTTATCGTAGGTGTCTTGGCCTTTGGTGAACTCACTGCTAGTCTTGTCTTGGATGTTGACTTTCATTGAACCCAAGATAGGACAAGACAATGCAAATTCGATGACACGGGTTACATCTGCGTTGTGAGGTTGGTCGTCCGATAGGACTTTTCCGTCTAGGTAAATAATTATATATCCACCAACAGAAAAGTTGTCATTTGGTTGCTTTTCAACGCAAGAATGAGGCTGAACATCTTCGGTAAACTTCAGGTTGTTAAAGAGATTGCCCACTGTAGCACAAAAATTTTCATTGGAAATTTGGTTTTTGTTGATAAATTGTACAAACCTATTAAAGGGGACGGAATGAGTATCTCATGTTTTGGACCTCCCTCCAGTTTAATTTCAACCGACTGGCGAGACACGATTTCTGCTTTTGATTCGACTGCCTCTAAATCCGGCAGCCTAGGAAGACCAAAACCGCGTGTAACCATCTCTACTAACCCCTTGCCTGTGAGTTTCTACATAAGGCGACGATCTTTGTTAGTTTTCCACCTTCAGACGGAAGTCTTCCCAGGAATGTCAAGTACTTTTTGTCTGACAGGAAAGCAAGTTTTTCCTGTCGCATCTTCTCTTTGACTGCTGATTTTCAGATCTACCATTTTCATGTACCTACGGAAGTGTCTTTCTCCATCGAGATCTGAAAATTTTCCTTTAGCGGTTACCAAAAGCGCCATTAAACAGTTGTATACCTTACAGTAAGTAACCACAGCATTCACGAAATCTGCCACGTCAGGATCTTTTTGTCAGGTTGTTCTTCGTACTTAAAAGGCAGTGGTGACTCGAATCTGTTGGACAGCTCGCCCATAAACTGAACGTAATCAGTCCACAAGTTTGGATCCACCAGTTTCTCCCCATGTTTCATCGTGCGCAGCTGTAGGAATTGTTCTTTCACCGCGGACTATAAGGCCGTTGTATGTTTGGTCTTGTAACTTCTTGTTGAATCAACCAGCTCTTTAATGCACAACATTAGCTAGTTGTTCCACCATACTTGGCTTCTTGGTTTGTTGCTGTCAAAACGGCACAGTGATGCTGCAGACGGTTCCAATAATCACGCCAACAGCTTCCCCGCCTGGCCCACCGACCGCTGCTCCGGCAAACGTCGCAACACTTGAGATTATTTCCATAGTCCCACTCACGGGATCCTCCACTTTGGAACTTTTGGATAGCACTCGCTGTAGCGGTAGCGATCTTTACACCAATTCTCGATACCTTCTGTAATTGATTTGTCTGCAGAACTCTTTTTCTGCTTCTCAAACCAGTCACCTATTTCGTCGATCTTCTTTCGAAATCTTGCTTTGAGAGCCAGGGAGTCATGTGAGTCAGAAAATTCGGACAAACTTGAACGAAAGGAGGACCAGCGAGTCTTCAGAAAAAGCCATTTTTATCTAAATAAACGGAACAAGAAGAATGTTCAGTTGTATTGTTCTTGTTGTATTGTCATTGGGTTGCAGGGCGTTTCCGCTTCTCGGTGTTTATATGAATATGTATCACAATTTTGACAAGGAAATGACTTTTCCATTTCAATAGGCTATTTCCGAGTTGCTTTTGCCTCTGTTTCAAAACGAGTCCCTGTTCATGAGTTGATTTGCAAGACGTGCAGGTAAAACTCATTTCCATATGAAAGGTTGTGCACCAGGACTCGTTTTGAAATAGAGGCAAAAAGCAACTCGGAATGGCGTATTTTTTTGATGAATTCAAATATCTAAACGATGTCGCGTTTTAGTTTCCCCGCTCTTAAGGGTGAAACACAACGTCGCAAATCCAGGCAGAGGTCAGCTTAGCTTTATAATGATCGGCCAGGGCTCGGCTCCTTAGTTTAGTTTGAGGTTTCTCCGTGCTGATATATAAAATACAACTTTTATCCATTTAAAGCAGCTTTGTTTTCGTAACGTTCATTAATTGCTACTGCACACGAAGTTTTCTCGATCAGTAAAGTCCTAAATATAATCCAAATGATAATTCACTTGTTGTTTTGAAATTCTCCTTGCTTGAGTTAACACTTCTTGTCTACCCATGCAGCACAAAGTGCGTCATACTTGCCGGAGTTATAGATTATCTGGTTAAGAAATGATCTTAAACCAAATGATTTTCACTCGCTATTGGTCGTCCCATTTATTTAAAAGCAGCTTTACATTATTATGAACAAACCATAACACTTCAGCCACAGCAGCCCAACCAAAATTTAAATTCAAATGCACCCAAACTGGAAGGTTGGGTTAAGGTTCTCTAACTACAGTATTACACAATGAAACATTCTGTAGAACTGAGAATCCAAGGCATTGATCTGAACTCGTGGTTGATACAATTTTGTTCAAAACTGATAAACCTCTTTCAAAAACAAAAGACAAAACAAAATAGGGTTTTCTAATAAAGATTACGGCATTTCCATTCAACTTGGATAATAAGTTATGGAAAAATAAGTTACGTTTTTAGTCATGCAGCATTTAAGTAGTTGGCAGTCCAATATTCTTTGTGCCAGCAGATATTGGCGAATTCACTTGAAAGCTCACTACAAAACTTTTTCCCGATCCTCGACTGCTGAAGTTTGCCAATAAAGGTGTACAAATTTCAGTGTCTGTGTGTATCTGACCAGTAGTTAACTGAATAACTTTCTAAAGCTGTAACAGCTACATGTAGAGTGTTGAGTGCATATTGTTTTAAGTGTTCTCGCTTTTAGTTAACTCTTCCTGTTTACAAGACGCACAACTTGTTGGCATTAACCCTTTAAGCCGAACAGCGAATGGCCTTTTCTCCATGTTTTTATCGACTATGGTATTGTAACAAACTCTGCGCTAGTTGTCTTTTTGCCTCGTAATTTTTCAGTCAATCAAGGAGCATTGGAATGTGACGCCGGAATCTTTAATAAACAGCTTTTCTTGAATGGATTTAAAACGGTGCCGATCAGTTGTAAAGCAACAGAAAGGCAGCTTTCACAGCTCTGTGTTGCTT
This sequence comes from Desmophyllum pertusum, assembly GCA_029204205.1. Taxonomy (NCBI): domain Eukaryota; kingdom Metazoa; phylum Cnidaria; class Anthozoa; order Scleractinia; family Caryophylliidae; genus Desmophyllum; species Desmophyllum pertusum. The sequence goes on from MU826856.1 coordinate 711,264, forward strand.
TCAGTCATAGTCTCGTAACACTTTGCTTTTCTCATTTTCATGCGAGCTAACAATCTCGTGGATTCAAGACACATGCAAAACACGGTTTCTGTTTACAAAAGCTGAAGAGAAGACGGTTTGCAGTTATAGATACAAACACTACAGCCGTGTTTATCATATATCACTTTTTACCGACAGTGTTCACAAACTAACGTATAAATGTTCTTCTGCATAAATATGATGGGTGGTTTCTGCGGTTTCTCAAACATTCAGCATTTTCGCCAGTGAAATATTTTACAAGAGCATCAGTTTGTCACTGATGAGTTTACAAGAAGAAGCTTTGAATGATTGAAGAGCAAGGAAGGGAGCGACCTTTTATAACAATGAACTAGCAAGATATAACAATCAAATTGACGAGAATAGAAAATCAGTTTCCTGTGCATGGCTGTCACGTGCATGAGCCATTCAATTATTGCAAAACAATGCCTTATTTAGTAGTTGCTCTCTGCCTCGAAAAACACCAACCACTCAATTGGTCCATTTCTCGGTAATGACGTATAAATACAAATCTTTCGAGTATCTTACGTCTTAGTGCCTTTCTTTAGATGCTGTGCGAAACACCACGTTTTCTAAAGCTATTCAAAAAACAGACTCGCCACACCATAATGCACAGGTTGTTAACAAAATTTTCCTCGCTTGGGTTAACACTTTCTGTTTACTCAACGTAAAGTTGAAATCAACTTGGATGGAAACGGAAAATACGTTTTAGTCCAAAAGTCCTTTGCAATCGTCGCGATCTTCGATTGTTTTGTTTCTGTGCATAGCTGATCAATAGTTTATTTGTATTTTCATTACCTGCATGGGTTAAACAAGCCTGTAACAGAGTGATGTTCTCGCTTCAGTTAACTTTTCTTGTTTGATGCATATTTTCAGTCAACAACCAGAAACGAGTTTCGGAATAGATTTACAATTATTGAATAGAGTCCAGTAAAGTTGTAAAGCAATAGATGTCCAGTGTTTACGAACCTTTAGCTCTGTTGCTCACTCACTCTATATTTTTTGTGTGAACTAACCAACTTGTTAATCAGCTCAACACAGTTCAAATGTCGTTGAAATGGTCGATTATTAGTCATAACAGCTGGATAGAGAAGGGTTTGTTGGAGATGCAAACACTGTAGAGCCGGGTACATGTAGCTTGAAGAAATGTACTTTTTAAGCACGTTTGTCAGTGCAGCTGAGCATAGAAGGAATCTCTCTTTTTTCCTCAAAAACTGTAGTGTAGTCAACTCAAACAAAAAGTATCGAAAAGTATCAAATCTGTATTAAGAACATTACAAGAACATTTCGGTCGAGGAAGGAGAAACTAGTTGTCTAACACCCACAATTCTGGAGTTAACTGCTACCAAGACACAAGCATATCATTTTTATGTCGCATTTCAAATTTTTTTAGTCGAGCAACCACTTACCTTGTGTTTATTCCGTCAACCCTTTGCTGATGAACTTAGAGCGAGCAGCTTCGATAATTAGAAATAACAGAGAAGGGAGCGACTTTTTTATAACAAAGAACTAGCGAGGCACGTCAATCAAATTGGGCGAGAATGGCAATTTAACTTCCCGTGTATGGCTATCACGTGATCAGGACCCTCAAATGACGTGTTGACAAATGCAATTCTACAAATCAGTCGTGCACTTGAAATGATCAGTTCCACATGCCAAGCAAATCACACGCACCAAACTAAAAATTTGAGTCATGATATCTATCAATTGTAATAATTAGATTTTACGTTATGCAGGGCCCCTGTGAATATCAGCCTAGTTGCTGAATGGGCCACCATGGGTAAATAAAGTCATCATCATCATCATCATCATACAATCAACATTCTTTCTGTAGAATAATTCAAGGCATTGATCTGAGTGCTCGTGATTTTGTGGTTGATACAAATGTCTTCAAAACAGACCAATATCGTTCAAACAAAAGAAACAAAAATCCATTATGCCCCAATTACACTTTCCCTTCAGGCTTGTTTGCTTTCAAGAACAACGACCATTCAACGGTACAGCGCCCTATAGCCTGTTAGTTTTCTCGATATGATGCATAATACAAATCGCTCTTTGGCCTCTGATCCTATAGTTGTTTTGATATCTTTCTTTAACTGTTACTAAAAGTTTTTTCAAGATAAACAGAATCAACACGATTATACACAGGTTGTGTATTTCTTTTGTAAAATAAAAGTGTCCTCGCTTGAGTTAACACTTCCTGTTTACTCAGTAGTCTCAGTACAAAGCTGCCGACTTCTTCAGCACACTTGAGTTTAGGACGAAAGAATATTAAACCAGATGCTTGTCATTCTCTTTAATATTCCTCCATTTATTTAAAAACAGCGTTGCTTTGTAAATAAACCATCCATTTAAAGTACTAGTATAACCTTGCAACCAAAAGATGGACCAAACTAAAGGTTGGGTTATGGTTCTCTCTCTCGTGCAATTTGCATTCTCTAGAAGAATTCAAGGAATTGAACCCCGTGAAGTGCTCGCTTTGTGTTAATACGATTTTTGATAAAAGCAAATGTGTCAGTGGCATCTTCTTATAATAAACGACCCTTTCAATTATTAGCAAGACATTCCAAACAGAAAATAAGTCGATCTTTGTATAGTCCATTTTTAAGTGATACCCTAGTAGTTTATTACAGTCCAATATCTATCAAATTCGTACTTTGTGCCAGAACCTTTTTCAGTTCTGCTCTGAATATTAAACGTTTTCTACTGATACAGTTGTACAAATCAGTACAGATTTTATGTGTACCTGGCCAACAGTTTAGAACTGAACATTCGCTTTCTGAACCTGCTACAGATTGCAGATTCTTTACATATCTTTTTCGCAGTGTTCTCGCTTCAGTTGACTTTTCCTGTTTCCCTACAAAATGGTTCAACAGAATATTGATGAAGTGTGCCCACTAGGTTGTTTGGAAAATACTTTAATTTATCATCTTTTAACATCTTTAGAACTTGCCGTCATTAAATAGGCGATCTTAATTCCCGTGTTTTGTTGAAGATTGCATGGCAATAGCGCCACCTCATTTTGATGTGGTATTTTCGCATTTTTGGTAAACAAGTCTTACAAAGTTTTACTAACGCAGCTTTTAGATTTTATTGAATGAAGACAAAATGAAAAATAGAAAACAGTTTCCAGGGGCCTAACTTTAAATACACACTATCATGTATGACAACTCCAAACCATACATTTTGAAGCTTTTTAGTCGCACTTTAGTATTTCGTTTGGGCGTTTCTCGTGTTAACTGAAGCGGCAGTCCTATTAATTATTGTGTCTGTTTGCAAACGTTGAAGAGAGGATGGGCTCAGTATGGTAAAACTAAAACTGCGGTGGTAAACCAAAGAACAAGTAGTTTTATAAACATATTCCGAGTGAAAGTGGATTTGATCAGTCATTAATAAGCTAATCTAAGCCAGTGGAACTGTGAGTTTAAATAAATCGCAGAGCTGAAAACCTTCCTGAACTGATTGCGATGCGCAAGAGTTCCAGCGATGTTTTGTTCGGTCCTTAAATTCTTTTCAGATTTGCAATATCTGATCTCCCTCCAACGATCAGCACAACTGAATCCAACCAAATTGGATGCACCAAACTAAAAGGTTGGGTTATGGTTCTCTGACCATCACACAATGAAAATATTGAAATAATTCACTGTATGACTTGTCATTTCGAATAAACAAGTTTTGTTCAAAACACAATATGGACAATTAAGGGACTGTGCAATAATTATCAGGAGGGGGGTTGGAAAATGGGCTTCATGTAGCCAAATATTAGGTAATACCCCCCCTCCTAAAGGAGTGAATTTAGTTATTGCCCCCCCTCTAATCAGTCAGAAATTATATTAAAGTGTTCTCGCTTCAGTTAACTCTTCCTGTTTACAAGATGCACAACTGAGTTGTTTTGAAAATCTTTTTTTTTCAGTTTTCAGTATCTTAACAACTTGTTGGCATTAACCCTTTAAGCCGAACAGCGAATGGCCTTTTCCCCATGTTTTTATCGACTATGGTATTGTAATAAACTCGGCGCTAGTTGTCTTTTTGCCTCGTAATTTTTCAGTCAATCAAGGAGCATTGGAATGTGACGCCGGAATCTTTAATAAACAGCTTTTCTTGAATAGATTTAAAACGGTGCCGATCAGTTGTAAAGCAACAGAAAGGCAGCTTTCACAGCTCTGTGTTGCTTTCAGTCATAGTCTCGTAACACTTTGCTTTTCTCATTTTCATGCGAGCTAACAATCTCGTGGATTCAAGACACATGCAAACACGGTTTCTGTTTACAAAAGCTGAAGAGAAGACGGTTTGCAGTTATAGATACAAACACTACAGCCGTGTTTATCATATATCACTTTTTACCGACAGTGTTCACAAACTAACGTATAAATGTTCTTCTGCATAAATATGATGGGTGGTTTCTGCGGTTTCTCAAACATTCAGCATTTTCGCCAGTGAAATATTTTACAAGAGCGCATTAATCACTTTACAACTTTTTTTTGCCGCGATATCTCGTGCTGTCTAACGCTAGTAATGTTAGGGGAGGTTGTTACTTTACTTTTCTATTTGGTAGGCGTGAGTCGAACTATCACTTACCTTAGCCTTATTTCTTCAGTTTGTCACTGATGAGTTTACAAGAAGAAGCTTTGAATGATTGAAGAGCAAGGAAGGGAGCGACCTTTTATAACAATGAACTAGCAAGATATAACAATCAAATTGACGAGAATAGAAAATCAGTTTCCTGTGTATGGCTATCACGGTGCACGAGACCCTTAAATTCATTTCAGTGACATTCAATTATTGCAAAACAATGCCTTATTTAGTAGTTGCTCTCTGCCTCGAAAACACCAACCACTCAATCTGCTCAATTGGTCCCATTTCTCGGTATGACGTATCAATACAAATCTTTCGAGTATCTTACGTCTTAGTGCCTTTCTTTAGATGCTGTGCGAAACACCACGTTTTCTAAAGCTATTCAGAAAACAGACTTCACACCATATATAATGCACAGGTTGTTAACAAAATTTTCCTCGCTTGGGTTAACACTTTCTGTTTACTCAGCGTAAAGTTGCAATCAACTTGGATGGAAACGGAAAATACGTTTAAGTCCAAAATTCCTTTGCAATCGTCGCGATCTTCGATGGTTTCGTTTCTATGCATAGCTGATCAATAGTTTATTTGTATTTTCATTACCTGCATGGGGTTAAACAAGCCTGTAACAGAGTGATGTTCTCGCTTCAGTTAACTTTTCTTGTTTGATGCGTATTTTCAGTCAACAACCAGAAACGAGTTTCGGAATAGATTTACAATTATTGAATAGAGTCCAGTAAAGTTGTAAAGCAATAGATGTCCAGTGTTTACGAACCTTTAGCTCTGTTGCTCACTCACTCTATATTTTTGTGTGAACTAACAACCTTGTTAATCAGCTCAACACAGTTCAAATGTCGTTGAAATGGTCGATTATTAGTCATAACAGCTGGATAGAGAAGGGTTTGTTGGAGATGCAAACACTGTAGAGCCGGGTACATGTAGCTTGAAGAAATGTACTTTTTAAGCACGTTTGTCAGTGCAGCTTAGTATAGAAGGAATCTCTCTTTTTTCCTCAAAAACTGTAGTGTAGTCAACTCTAACAAAAAGTATCGAAAAGTATCAAATCTGTATTAAGAACATTACAAGAACGTTTCGGTCGAGGAAGGAGAAACTTGTTGTCTACCACCCACAATTCTGGAGTTAACTGCTACCAAGACACAAGCATATCATTTTATGTCGCATTTCAAATTTTTTTAGTCGAGCAACCACTTACCTTGTGTTTATTCCGTCAACCCTTTGCTGATGAACTTAGAGCAAGCAGCTTCGATAATTAGAAATAACAGAGAAGGGGGCGGCTTTTTTATAACAAAGAACTAGCGAGACACGTCAATCAAATTGGACGAGAATGGCAATTTAACTTCCTGTGTATGGCTATCACGTGATCAGGACCCTCAAATGACGTGTTGACAAATGCAATTCTACAAATCAGTCGTGCACTTGGAATGATCAGTTCCACATGCCAAGCAAATCACACGCACCAAACTAAAAATTTGAGTCATGATCTCTATCAATTGTAATAATTAGATTTTACGTTATGCAGGGCCCCTATGAATACCAGCCTAGTTGCTGAATGGGCCACCCTGGTTAAATAAAGTCATCATCATCATCATCATCATCATCATCATCATCATCATCATCATCATAAAATCAGCATTCTTTCTGTAGAATAATTCAAGGTATTGATCTGAGTGCTCGTGATTTTGCGGTTGATACAAATGTCTTCAAAACAGACCAATATCGTTCAAACAAAAGAAACAAAAATCCATTATGCCTCAATTACACTTTCCCTTCAGGCTTGCTTTCTTTCAAGAACAACGACCATTCAACGGTACAGCGCCCTATAGCCTGTTAGTTTTCTCGATATGTTGCATAATACAAATCGCTCTTTGGCCTCTGATCCTATAGTTGTTTCGATATCTTTCTTTAACTGTTACTAAAAGTTTTTTCAAGATAAACAGAATCAACACGATTATACACAGGTTGTGTATTTCTTTTGTAAAATAAAAGTGTCCTCGCTTGAGTTAACACTTCCTGTTTACTCAGTAGTCTCAGTACAAAGCTGCCGACTTCTTCAGCACACTTGAGTTTAGGACGAAAGAATATTAAACCAGATGCTTGTCATTCTCTTTAATATTCCTCCATTTATTTAAAAACAGCGTTGCTTTGTAAATAAACCATCCATTTAAAGTACTAGTATAACCTTGCAACCAAAAGATGGACCAAACTAAAAGGTTGGGTTATGGTTCTCTCTCTCGTGCAATTTGCATTCTCTAGAAGAATTCAAGGAATTGAACCCCGTGAAGTGCTCGCTTTGTGTTAATACGATTTTTGATAAAAGCAAATGTGTCAGTGGCATCTTCTTATAATAAACGACCCTTTCAATTATTAGCAAGACATTCCAAACAGAAAATAAGTCGATCTTTGTATAGTCCATTTTTAAGTGATACCCTAGTAGTTTATTACAGTCCAATATCTATCAAATTCGTACTTTGTGCCAGAACCTTTTTCAGTTCTGCTCTGAATAATAAACGTTTTCTGATACAGTTGTACAATTCAGTACAGATTTTATGTGTACCTGGCCAACAGTTTAGAACTGAACATTCACTTTCTGAACCTGCTACAGATTTCAGATTCTTTACATATCTTTTTCGCAGTGTACTCGCTTCAGTTGACTTTTCCTGTTTCCCTACAAAATGGTTCAACAGAATATTGATGAAGTGTGCCCACTAGGTTGTTTGGAAATACTTTAATTTATCATCTTTTAACATCTTTAGAACTTGCCGTCATTAAATAGGCGATCTTAATTCCCGTGTTTTTGTTGAAGATTGCATTGCAATAGCGCCACCTCATTTTGATGTGGTATTTTCGCATTTTTGGTAAACAAGTCTTACAAAGTTTTACTAACGCAGCTTTTAGATTTTATTGAATGAAGACAAAATGAAAAATAGAAGACAGTTTTCAGGGGCCTAACTTTAAATACACACTATCGTGTATGACAACTCCAAATCATACATTTTAAAGCTTTTTAGTCGCACTTTAGTACTTCGTTTTGGCGTGAATTCTCGCGCGTATTAATTAACTGAAGCAGTCCTATTAATTCTTGTATCTGTTTGCAAACGTTGAAGAGAGGATGGGCTTATAGTGGTAAAACTAAAACCGCGGTGGTAAACCAAAGAACAAGTAGTTTTAGAAACATTTTCAGAGTGGAGGTGGATTTGATCAGTGATAAAGCTAGTCAACTGAAACCAGCTGCGGAACAGGTAGTTTGTTTAAATCGCACAAAAAACCTTCTTGACTGATACGATGCGCAAGAGTTCCAGCGATGTTTTGTTCGGTCCTTAAATTCTTTTCAGATTTGCAATATCTGATCTCCGTCCAACGATCAGTACAACTGATTCCAACCAAATTGGATGCACCAAACTAAAAGGTTGGGTTATGGTTCTCTGACCATCACACATGCAAATATTGAACAATTCACTGTATTTGTGAGTTTTGTTCAAAACACAATATGGACAATATGTGGTCGTGGCTCTATATCTGTGTACAAAATCATTCTAATAAAAAAGTTAGTTACGTATTGCAATCAACTTGGATAGATATGGAAAATACGCCTTTTGTAGTCCATTGCTTCAAGTGATATACTCGCTCAGTGGAAGCTTCATGCATCACGATTGAAAGGTTACTCAAAAAGTCCTTTGCAATCGTCGCGATATTCGATTGTTTCGTTTCTGTGCATAGCTTATCAATAGTTTCTTTGTATTTTCATTACCTGCATGGGGCTAAACAAGCTTGTAACAGAGTACTTATTTTCGGCACTTGCACTTACAACATATATGTATCAGTGATAACACTAAACCTTTTAGTCATAGTCTTGTTCTCCTCCTTTTCACTTTGAACTACCAATCTCATGGATAAATGGATTGGACGGTTTGTTGTAGATACACTGAGAGCTACAGTGAGTAGTAAAACCCAGAAGTCGTGTTTAGCATATATCACTGACTGTCTATAACCAAAATAATATAATAACCAAAGTACAAACAGGTTGTTTATTTATTTTTCAAAAGAAAATTATCCTCATGAAAGTACTTTCGTCCGGCTCCATCTTCGATCGTTTCGTTTCTGAGTATAGTTTTCTTGATCAATAGTTTATTTGTTATTTTTATTACCTGCATGAAGCTAAACAAGCTTATAACAGAGTACTGATTCTTGACACTTGACTAATTCTAATCTTCCTGTTTTGACGCCGATTTCAATACAGTTATTGAATATAGAATTCAGCAAAATGGTCAAATTGTAAAGCAATAGAAGGTCAATGTTTCTCACTCATATATACACAATAAAACTTCAAAATCCATCCTTTTGAATACATTTCTACATTCTCGTGTGAAATAACAACCTTATTGATCAGTTCTAGACAGTCCAAACTTTATTCGAATGGTCAATCATTTCTGGTCACAGGAGCTAAATAGAGGATGGTTTGTTGGAGATGTAAACACTGTAGATGTAGTCGGAGAGGGTTAATCGCTGTTTTTTTTAATCACAAACGATTGTATACCGGCTCTAATAAAAGGGTATCGGAAAGTATGAAACCTGTATCAAGAACATTACAAGAACATTTCGGTCGAGCAATGAAAATGCGTTATCTTCGGCTGAAAGACACACCTTCAATTTTAGAGTTAACTTTTGTCAAGACACAAACATGAGATACCACTTACCTTTTGTTTTTTTCCTCAATCCTTGGCTGACGAACTTAGAGCGAGCAGCTATAGCAGGGAAAGGAGTGGCTTTTAACAACAAAGACTGACTAACGGGACATGTCAATCAAATTGGACGTCAACGACAATTTGACTTCCTTTGTATAAGGCTATCACGTGATACTGACCCTTGAATGATTCGTTTTATCGGGGTGTCAAATGCAACTTTACAATTCGTGCACATGCAATTGTTAGTTCCACATGCCGAGCAAATTAGAGTGAACCAAACTAAAAATTTGAATTATCTTTCTCTAAATACCGGCCACACAATCAACTTTTTGTAGAATACAAGGCATCGACCTGAGTGCTCGCAATCAGTTTGCGGTTGATCCACATTTCTTCAAAACAGACCAATATCGTTCAAACAAAAGAAATAAAATCCATCATGCTCCAATTAGTAGCTTCCCTTAGGCTGCCTGCCTTCAAAACAACGACATTTCAATTTTACAACACCCCTGCATAAAACTGTTAGTTTTGTGTGAATTCAAATCTTGCTCAGTGGTCTTTTTCATTAACTGCTACTTAAGTTTTCTCTAACTAAAAAGAAACTTGTCCTTGCTTAACACTTCCTGTTTTATCAGTACAAAGCTGCCGACGACGTCAGCAAACTTGAGTTAATTTAGAGATGAAGTGCGCTTAAGGCTAAGAGGTTTTGTCATTTTCTATTCGATTGTCTTAAAAGCAGCAGGCTTGAAATCATACATTCGAGTTATTAATGAAAGCTTCCAACACTGATAAGATGTGCCAAACCAATAGGTTGAGTTATGGTTCTCTCTCTCAAGGTATTAGTTATCCAAACACAAAGTGCTCGTTAATACCATTTCTTATTCAGTTCTTGTTTTTAAAATTGTACTCGCTTGAGTTAACTCTTCCTGTTTACCCAGCACTCAAAGCTGTGACGACAGTCCCTCTTAAGTTTAGAGATGAAAGAATCTTAAACGAGATGTTTTCTCACTGAGTTCCCTAATGATCCTCGATTTCAATTTTAAACCTTCATTCCTTTACAAACAAACTGTGCCATTTACGCCCACTTCGAATGATCAGTTCAACATTCCAAAAGAGTTGAAACGTTGTAAAACAACTTTCATTGATTTCATAGTCTGTGTTACAACATGTATGAATAAATAACACTAAACCATTTAGTCGTAGTCTCGTAACACCTTGTTTTTCTCATTTTTACTGTGAAGTAACAATCTCATGGATTTTTTAGACACATGCAATCAGTTTCTGTTGATAAAAGCCGAAGCGGGATGGACGTTTTTGTTGTAGATACAAGTACTGCGGTCAGTAGTAAAACCAACAAATCGTGTTTATTATGTGTTAGTCGAACTATCACTTATCTTGTGCTTCAAGTTTCCTCAGTGTTTCGCTGATGAACTTACGACAAGAAGCTTCAAGCAATTGAACAGCAAGAAAAGAAGCGACTTTTTATGCACTCATTTTATTAGTGACATTCAATTATCACAAAATAATGCTTCGAAAACACGTCACCGGCCATTTGATTGGTCTCAATTTTGCAGCGTACTAGCATATATACAACTTAATATTTCGGGTAACTTGTGTTTTTGTACCTTTCTTTAATCTACATTGTACGGAACAGGACGTTTTTCAACGTTTAGGAACCAAAGTACAAACAGGTTCTTTATTTATTTTTCAAAAGAAAATTATCCTCACTTTGGTTAACAATTTCTGTTTACTCGGCGCATATCAACTTGGTTGGAAACGGAAAATACGTTTGAAGTCCACTGCTTCAAGTGATACTGCTGCAGTAGTAGTTGATCCGCGTGGAGCTAAACAAGCTTATAACAGAGTACTGATTCTTGACACTTGACTAATTTACTGTGATGTTCTCGCTTTAGTTAACTTTTCTTTTTTTTGACGCCGTATTTACAGTCAACAACCAACGACAATTTGATTTCAACTGTTACAGTTATTGAGTGGAGTTCAGCAAAATAGTCAAATTGTAAAGCAATAGAAGGTCAATGGGATCTGTTGCTCACTCATATACTGATAAACGGCAATAAAGCTTCAAAATCCATCCTTTTGAATACATTTCTACATTCTCGTGTGAACTAACAATCTTAGTTGATCATGTCTAGACAGTCCAAACTTTATTTGAATGGTCAATCATTTCTTGGTCACAAGAGCTAAATGAATGGTTTGGTTTAGGACCACACTGTAGAGGTATAATGGATTAAAGCACGCTTGTGCTGAGTCTGAGAGGTTTATCACAAACGATTGTATACCGGCTCTAATAAAAGTATTAAGAACATTACAAGAACATTTCGGTCGAGCAATGATAAACGTGTTATCTTCTGATGGAAGACACACCTTCAATTCTAGAGTTAACTGTTGTCAAGACACAAACATATCATTGACTCATAGTTTTCTGTAGAGATACCACTTACCTTGTGGGTTTTTTCCTCAATCCTTGGCAGACGAACTTAGAGCGAGCAGCTTCGATAATTAGAAATAGCAGGGAAAGGAGCGGCTTTTAACAACAAATATAAAGGGACATGTCAATCAAATTGGACGTCAACGGCACTTCTTATCACGTGATACTGACCTTTAACTGACTTCCATTCGTTTTATCGGGTTGACAAATGTAGCTATGCAACTTTATAAATCGTACACATTGAATTATGACTGTTCCGCATGCCGAGCAAATTAGAGTGAACCAAACTAAAAAGTTGGATTATGTTTCTCTAAATACCACACAATCAACTTTCTGTAGAATAACTCAAGGCACTGATCTGAGTGCTCGCAATTTTGCGGTTGATACAAATTTCTTGAAAACAGACCAATATCGTTCAAATAAAAATCCATAATGCTCAATTAATACTTTCCCTTAGGCTGTCTGCTTTCATGAACAACGACCATTCAATGCCGGGATTCAATGTTAAAGCGCCCTGTAGTCTGTTACTGTATGAATACAAATCTAATCCAATAGTTCAGTTTTTCCGATATCTTTCTTTAAATGTTACTAATCACGGTTTTCTCAAGCTTAAACAGATTCAACACAGTGAGGTTGTGTATTTCTTTTTTTTAATAAAATTGTTCTCGCTTGAGTTAACACTTCCTGTTTACTCAGTACAAAGCTGGGGGCGACTTCAGCACACTTGACGGTTTAGGACGAAAGAATTTTAAACCAGATGCTTGTCATTCTCTATAATATTCCTCGATTTATTTAAAAACAGCATTGCTTTGCAAATAAACCATCTATTTAAAGTACTAGTATAACCTTGCAACCAAAAGATAGACCAAACTAAAAGGCTGGGTTATGGTTCTCTCTCTCTTTCATACAGGTAGCATTATCTGCAGAATTCAAGGAATTGATCTGAACCCCTGTTAAATGTTAATACAATTTCTGATCAATCAACTGTGTCAGTTGCGTCTTCTTATAATAAACGACAACGACCCTTTTAATTATTAGCAAGGCATTTCAAACAGAGAATAAGTTGTATAGTCCATTTTCAAGTGATACTCTAGTATTTTACAGTCCAATATCTGCGGATCAAATTTATATGATTATATATTACTGGCCCGAGGCCAGAATCTTTTTCAGTTCTGCTCTGAATAATAAACGTTTTCTGATACAGTTGTACAATTCAGTACAGATTTTATGTGTACCTGGCCAACAGTTTAGAACTGAACATTCGCTTTCTGAACCTGCTACAGATTGCAGATTCTTTACATATCTTTTTCGCAGCGTTCTCGCTTCAGTTGACTTTTCCTGTTTCCCTACCAACTGGTTCAACAGAATATTAACGAAGTGTGCCCACTAGGTTGTTTAGAAAATACTTTAATTTATTATCTTTTAACATCTTTAGAACTTGCCGTCATTAAATAGGCGATCTTGATTCTCGTGTTTTTGTTGAAGATTGCATTGCAATAACTATGCGCTACCTCGTTTTGATGAGGCATTTTCGCATTTTCGGTAAACAAGTCTTACAAAGTAGCTCGACTGTTTTACTAACGCAGCTTTTAGATTTTATTGAATGAGGTCAAAATGAAAAATAGAAGACAGTTTTCAGGGGCCTAACTTTAAATACACACCATCGTGTATGACAACTCCAAATCATACATTTTGAAGCTTTTTAGTCGCACTTTAGTACTTCGTTTTGGCGTGAATTCTCGCGCGTATTAATTAACTGAAGCAGTCCTATTAATTCTTGTATCTGTTTGCAAACGTTGAAGAGAGGATGGGCTTATAGTGGTAAAACTAAAACTGCGGTGGTAAACCAAAGAACAAGTAGTTTTAGAAACATTTTCAGAGTGGAGGTGGATTTGATCAGTGATAAAGCTAGTCAACTGAAACCAGCTGCGGAACAGGTAGTTTGTTTAAATCGCACAAAAAACCTTCTTGACTGATACGATGCGCAAGAGTTCCAGCGATGTTTTGTTCGGTCCTTAAATTCTTTTCAGATTTGCAATATCTGATCTCCGTCCAACGATCAGCACAACTGATTCCAACCAAATTGGATGCACCAAACTAAAAGGTTGGGTTATGGTTCTCTGACCATCACACATGCAAATATTGAACAATTCACTGTATTTGTGATTTCGAACAAACAAGTTTTGTTCAAAACACAATATGGACAATATGTGGTCGTGGCTCTATATCTGTGTACAAAACCATTCTAATAAAAAAGTTAGTTAGGTATTGCAATCAACATTTTATTTTTTATCATGTCACACCTTCATAGCTAAGTGTATTACACAATAAACTTGTATCTTATCTTATCTTAACTTGGATAGATATGGAAAATACGCCTTTTGTAGTCCATTGCTTCAAGTGATATACTCGCTCAGTGGAAGCGTCATGCATCACGATTGAAAGGTTACTCAAAAAGTCCTTTGCAATCGTCGCGATCTTCGATGGTTTCGTTTCTATGCATAGCTGATCAATAGTTTATTTGTATTTTCATTACCTGCATGGGGGCTAAACAAGCTTGTAACAGAGTTCTGATTTTCGGCACTTGAGTCAGATTAAATGTGGTGTTCTCTCTTCAGTTAACGTTTCTTGTTTTGATGCGTATTTTCAGTCAACAACCAACGAAGAGTTTCGGAGCAGACTTCAAAACAATTATTGAACCAGTTGAGTCCGGCAAGATAGTAAAGTTGTAAAGCAATAGATGGTCAGTGTTCAAGGACCTGTCACTCGATCTGTCGCTCACTCCTAAATACACAATACAGCTCTCTCCAATCCATCCGTTTCGAACTTCTTAATTCACAGTAGTGATAGTATTTTTCTACATTTTCATTTTCGTGTGAACAAACAACTTTATTTTATTTTTATTTTTATTTTTTATCTTTATTGATCTAGGCCGTCCAAACGTTATTGGAATGACAATCAATTATTAATTACAACAGGTACGTTTGTCGGATATGCAAACACTGTAATGGAAGCACAGTAAAGAAATGTACTTTTTAAGTACGCATGTGCTAAGTAGAGAAGGAATTATCTTTCTTTTCTCATTCAAAATGAGGTTACTCTTATAAAAGAGTATCGAAAGTATCAAATCTGTATTATGAACATTACAAGAACATTTCGGTCGAGAAGGGACAAACGCATGTTCCATTTTATGGACCACTTCAGTTATGTAATATCTTAATAGTTAATTTTGTTATTTTTATATTTTTGAAAAATATTTTTTTATTCTTTAATTTTATTTGCATTTGTATATTTTTGGTGTTTCGGCTTTTACATACAGTACACCAAATGCCATATATTGAAAATCCTTGTAATAATTTTAATTAAAGAAAATTATTTCTTTTTTACAGCAAGGATCCAAAAAGTGCGACCACTTTTACTTAATTCGCATTCTTTCCTGCTTGTAGACTATCCTTTGGACCCTTGCTGTAATAGTCAACACGTCTAGATATTTATCCAAATGAAAAATTATCTGAATGTTCACGAATAAATATCTTATAGCGTGTTTTTCGTCATAACCGCCATATTGGTGTCCCCGTACAAAATAATTTTTATTAACTTCTTTTGTTAGGGACACCAATATGGCTGCCACGGCCTTTGTCATTTAATTCCCACAGGACTGAGCGAAAACGCTCTATTAGGCGTGGACCATTTAACTTCTGAGGGGGGATTGGGTGATTTGGTATAGGCGCGATTTTTTTTCAAACCCTTTCATGCGCAAGAATTTTTTTCTCGTGGCATGTGTGTGCATGATATTTTTTTCTGAAATCGCATGTGTCAGCCCACATTAGGTAGTGTCTTGCATGACATTTTTTTCGACAGTAGTCGTGTGCACGATTTTTCTTCTTGTACAAGTGTGCTTGCAGGATATTTTTTTTCCAAATCACCCAAAATCAGCCTCCTCCTCAGGCACTTCGCATTTGTTTTTTGCGATTGGACGAGCAACTGGGCACGAGCCCGAAGCGCGAGGGACCATGGGAAGGGGAAAGTTCGCCTTCCCTCCTTCCTTTGCGCGCCCATTGGAAATAAGAGAGACGTCTGGGTACGAGGCTGACCCAAAATCAAAACATACAGAAATGATTGGATATTTGCTGAAGAGCGGATTAAATTACTACGAAAAACGTTTTCTCAGGGGTCTAATTTAATTTTGTTTTGACATTCCAGTAGGCTTAGGCTCGATTTCCGCCGATTTCTCGAGTCCGGTCTTCGCCGGGGATGAGCGTGGGCTCATTTTCCCGAACAGCGGCTGGTAATCGAGCCTATAAGCGCCATGGAGTCTGCAACAATATTTTTCGGGTAAATATAAATGATTTGATTTCTTTTTTGAAAAGCCCTTGCAAGCAAAAAGTTTGAGACTGTTTCTTTAATACGAAAGCCCAGTGACCCTGGGTGGTTTATTGATGGTCTAACGGGACCGCGAAAAAACGAAAAAACGAAAAAACCCTAGGTTAACAATACTTCACATACACAAAACGAAGAAAGAAAAAAAGAATTACAAGAATCAATCAACAAAAGCGGCAAACTAATTTAATTGTAAACAATTCATGATAATCGGTTCAATAATTCTTAAAGTAATCAGTTCCAGGTTGAATCACAATAATCAAATAATAATTACAAAAACCTAATACAAACTAATATATAAGCTAATTAACATTTTTTATATGCAAAGGACCTTAAGGTTAAATAATTAACAATTAGATTATGAGCTCGAGATTTCTATGATGTGATAGTTGATGAGGCCGTAGGCCGAATCAACTATCACATCATAGAAATTGATTATCACATCATAGAAATTGAGAGCGTATAGTATTACCCCTTTAACTCCAAATCATCCTCCAAAATGTCGGAGAAACGAGAAGAAACCGCAATTTTGTAGACGACCTCCAGCCACTGCACACTAATGGCTGATAGTATACGAGTAGCTCAGCCAATCAGATTGTCTCATTTTCATTAGCATGCTAGTAGATTTTTTACTAATAAGTGATAGATACTAAATATTCGGAGTGATTTTAATAAACCCGTGAAATAGTTACTACACAATTAGATATTGTTAGACACTAATTCCATTGTTTTATTTTGTTTAGTTTTGACTATTTAGCACTAATTGTTAGATTTTGTTTCACGGGTTAAATGAAATCACTCTATATACAGAAGGCTAAATATTAAAGTTGAATACTAATTATTAAGCACCATACAAAACGCGTATAGAGCATCTTCCATCTGCGTACGCGTTTACCCTGGTTGCACTTTATGGCACACCGGGGGTGTGCCATGGGCGTAATGAGATGGAAGACGCCTTCGGGTTACTGGTCGCTGAAAAGCACCATTGGTCACGTTGGACTGATCCAAAACATACTCAATCAGAAATTCTGGATAAATTTTGATCCATTTCAAAGGCAACAAAAGTGTCATATAAGTCACTTGTAGGATCATCTTTCGGTGGTGGCCTTCGATATGAATGGTGCCCCCTTGCGTAGTTACCAACCAGGACAGTCGCCAAGAACATGTATCTTGATCCATTTAACCATCACTGTATGAAGAATTTGTAGCGAAATAGCTTCCTTTGCCGTAGGTTGTTGCATTTCTGCCACTCAATCTAAAGTCCACATTTTGCTTTGAAATGGCGTCGACTGTTTCTTGCCTTGTACCATGGAACAATTTTTTCTCATTTGCGAATGTCATGTTTTCTTTTTTCCTGCAAACAATGAACACAGATAATAAGTCTTTCAAGACGAGAAGCGTTATGACTCTTAACTAATATTAACAATATTTAAACAGCACGCTCCTCTCACTAAGGTGGTTTTTAAGGAAGTCATGAAAAAATTAATAATCTAAAGAAAGGAAGATATCCATGAACCGTTGCGCGTAATTGGTGATTTTCATCAACGTTACAAAAACTGTTTGCTTGCATGAACAACACCAGAAAATTAACAGGTAAAAAATAAATATATAAACGTTTTGTCCAAATTATAGCTTTTTAGTGTTTTTCAAAACAGAGTTATTACCAAACGAATTTTTAGAAAATTACTGTATTTAGTATGCCGCCGCCACGTTTGTGTCCTTCAGAGAGGAACAAATATGGCGGCCATAAAATTGTACAAGAAGTAGAGTAGATTCTATCATCAATATCATTGGCTTTCACTTCAAATTTGTTTAGACAGTTCAGAAACACGTTTATCCGGGACTAACAAAACACTGGATCAATACCAAACTTTGCATAGAGATTAATGATTTCCATGTCTAGAATATATAAAAATAATAGCGTTGCAGGATGGACAGTTTAGATTTTAGAATTTTGATGATGTGGGTAAAAATACATATCCTTTTACTTGTGTTATCCATACATATGGCAACCTTATTTTTATAAACTAAATTCGATTTTGAGACGACATTACGGCTTTATAATGACGGCTAGTTGGGAGAAAATATATTCCGTATTGGAATATACGGAATATATTTTCTCCCAACGCCGTCATTATAAAGCCGTAATGTCGTCTCAACATCGAATTTAGTTTTGTATCGCGATTCAAACATTTTTGGACAAATTAAAAGGAAAATTAAGATCAGTTGTTGTTGATTGAAATAGAAATTCCTACTATACGCGACGAAATGTGCACGAATACTTGAACGCGAAAGCATTTTATCGTTTCGAAGAAAGTCGGACTTTTTTCGCCGGTAAATTGCTTATGGAAACAAAATCAATTCAGAATTATGTCCCAACAAAGTTTTCTAAAGTACTGTACAGCTCCGCAAATGATCCCGGGACCGCAAATGATCCCCGACCGCAAATGATCCCCAAATTGGACCGCAAATGATCCCCGACCGCAAATGATCCCCGACCGCAAATGATCCCCAGAATGGACCGCAAATGATCCCGCTAAAAATAGAGGAATGGCGTGGACGGTGGAACGCGATTTTTTCAGATTTTGAATATTTTCCCCAATAACTGAATCTGTGCACGCTAGTCATTTTTATGACGGAAGTGATATATATTGATGCAGATTTTAGAAGAAAAAAAAATGAACTCAAAATCACTGAACGAGAATACCAGATATATTCTAAAAATAGTTAATTCGAGAAGGTGTTATTTTTGGTTTTCGCTGTAAACTTCATCCGCGTCTAGAAAGACTGCAGATTTATATTGCTTTCGCGTCACCAAGATTCATTTATCTATAAATTTCGAGATTAAAGACGGTATTCTGCGCCATGAAACAAGCTATACATGGCCGGAAATTGAAACACCTGTTACAGCAAACTACTTCACGAAATCGGCAAATAACATTTCCGGTGAATTATCGTGATTATTTCATGCTGTTTTGGCGACATCGACTGCATTTAACACCCGGCCCGCTTTGATGAAGTGTGAAAACTGTGAAATTTTTTTCAGGCTAAACTCACTCTCAATCAACAACACGATTTTTTTGAATTCTCCTTTTTATTTGTTAATAATATTATTTCATTTAATCTGTATTTCGAGCAGATTATATATGAAAGCGTTACATATCCTTTCTTTACTATAAAACGTTCATAAGTCCGACGTGACTTATCACACTTTGATATTTCGTGATAACATTGTACATTTCAATTATTTCAACAATAACATAACTGACCATAACAGGCAACTTCAACGGCAACAACGCAATGTTTTACTACTTTTACTTTAATTAGTTTCCGTCCAGGTTTCACTGACAATTTTGCTCGATGAATGCCGTCCACACTGTTTAACTGATTTCATGTAACACGCACACATCACAGAAAACGTTGTCGTCTGAATAGACCTGTAAAGCTCCACCACTCTCAAAAACTCCTTGGGTATAGCACTGGAACTTCTTTCCACAATTAGGACAAATTTCCTGTGTGACTTTTTCCCTCGCCGTATTTGTTTTTCAATAGGGAGTTTAAGCAAATCGCTACGGCTGGCCCTACTACGGCTACAGTAACCGAAGAGATCTGGGGAGAGTACGTCCCGGCGGTCTGCCAAATTTCAAGTGTAAGCCAAAGTGAAATACGAATAAAGAGTTGAAACAGTGTTGAAAGTCTCTTTTATTTAGTTTTTCACAACTGAATGCCTTCGCTTAAAGGAAGATGGGTTTCCTTTGTTTTTCTAGGACCAATCGATTATTTCTGAACGAAAGCTGGGAAAGCTGCCATACACTTTGTACATGACTGAACAAGATAATTAATCTTTTTGATCGATGCATTGAAATGTAAGCTGAAGATGAGGAATATCTCAACGAATTTCGTGTGAATAACAAAAATATACCAGTACTCACCGATGCAGAGCGCGTATCGTATCCACTAAACTCTCAAAGCAAGCTTTCACCGAAAAAACAACTTGGTGCTCAATACGATTATTTTCTCTTCGCCATGCCGATGACACCTTCATCAAACCTATTCGTAAATTACAAGCGTACGAGAGGCAAACTTGACGAAATGTTCGACCGAAATTGACTTCAAAGGATATAAAATCTGTTGGAACGCTTAAATGCTGAGAAATCCATTGGAAAAGGATGGAGAAGCGAAATAAACCCGACGTACTAGCCACTACGGCAAAACCTCTCGACTCACGTAGTCAAATTTCACGCTACGGCTGGACAGAACCGACTGACATGCGCAGTGTCTCATTTTTTGAGAAATTGACTTCCGGTAGCCGTAGTAGCGCGAGCCGTAGCGATTTGCTTAAACTCCCTAATTCCTTCGCAACGGACAATAAAAGGAGAATTCAAAAAATTCGTGTTGTTGATTGAGAGTGAGTTTAGCCTGAAAAAAAATTCACAGTTTTCACACTTCATCAAAGCGGGCCGGGTGTTAAATGCAGTCGATGCCGCCAAAATAGCATGAACTAATCACGATAATTCACCGGAAATGTTATTTGCCGATTTCGTGAAGTAGTTTGCTGTAACGTGTGTTTCAATTTCCATGTATAGCCTGTTTCATGGCGCAGAATACCGTCTTTAATAAATGAATCTTGGTGACGCGAAAGCAATATAAATCTGCAATCATTCTAGACGCGGATGAAGTTTAGAGCGAAAACCAAAAATAACACCTTCTCGAATTAACTATTTTTAGAATATATCTGGTATTCTCGTTCAGTGATTTTGAGTTCATTTTTTTTTCTAAAATCTGCATCAATATATATCACTTCCGTCATAAAAATGACTAGCGTGCACAGATTCAGTTATTGGGGAAAATATTCAAAATCTGAAAAAAATCGCGTCCACCGTCCACGCCATTCCTCTATTTTTAGCGGGATCATTTGCGGTCCATTCTGGGGATCATTTGCGGTCGGGGATCATTTGCGGTCCAATTTGGGGATCATTTGCGGTCGGGGATCATTTGCGGTCCCGGGATCATTTGCGGAGCTGTACAGTACCAAACAGCAATGAAATGGGAAAATAATCCAATTTTGCACCGAAAAAGTTGATTTTACAACTTAGCGCGTGCACATCGCGAAAGCAAGTGAAAACGGTAAACAAACTCTTACAATAAATAAATGACGTTTAATACTCACCATACGCTAACTTTTAGATTGAGCAAGTTGTACCGGCGAATAAAGCACTCCATAAATGAGCAAATGACGAGATATAAAACGATTGCCGACGAGTTCATCGAAGGAAACTTTTGAATTTTGAGGCATACGCCGAGGAACCCAATTCAGTGCCCCGGTGCCAATCTGTATGTTTCAGAACCAATCACCGGGCCCGCATTTGAGACGACATTACCGCAAAAATAATGTCGTCTCACTCGTAAGAAAAACTATAGGTGGATCGCGATACATTGTGATTAACATATAATTTCTTCTAACAAATTATATAAATATATTTTTCAAGAAGAGAGGTGAAGAAAATACCCCGGGGGGGAGGGATTCGATATTAAAGTGACGGGGGTGGTCGTCGTACCTTAGGGTGTTAAAATCTAAAATGACTACCGTTATGAGTACCTTTTAGGGTATAAAGAACTAGTTTTTGTCTTAGAATTGGCACCTCTTAGGGATGAAAATTAATTCGAGCCACGCCTACAAAACGAGATTCTGGTACTATCACCCAGTCACTTTTATATGGGACCACCCCCCCCCCCCCCCCCACCCCACCCACACACACACCCCACCCCCGCCGGAAATCAATATCTAGCTATAAAGGGAGTCTTGCATATTTGATGTGCTTACTGGATGCACATTCACAAAAGACCCCTTCCTAACTCTAAAATTAAATAGGGAACCTAAACAAAGTCTGTGACAATAACCTTCAAACTTCATCCAAAAATTACTTACTGTGATACTGTTGAGTTTCAAGGGGGTGCGATGGGTGCATCTCAGACGAAAGTTAATTTTTTGAAAAAACAAATCGTAAAATTGTGCTCTAAATCGCTTACTGGTGAAGTTTGAACGTAAATTCGACCAAAAAATCCTCAGCCGAGTGTCAAATGTTAATAATCCCCAGTCAGACACTTGTAAACAAACATCCAAATTTATCAAGACTAATCAATAGTAATAATAATAATATTATGTTAACCCACCTTGAGGCTCAAATATGGGTGCTGCTGGTGGCTGTTGCCGGGAATTACCGTAGTTGTTTTGCTTTTTTTGGGGGGGTGGCTCTGTAGAGTCAGATGCATTTGGGGTGGTGGGTAGTGGCTCTGTAGAGACAGATGCATTTGGGGTGGTGGGTGGTGGCTCTGTAGAGGCAGGTGCATTTGGGGTGGTGGGTAGTGGCTCTGTAGAGTCAGATGCATTTGGGGTGGTGGGTAGTGGCTCTGTAGAGTCGATGCATTTGGGGTGGTGGGTAGTGGCTCTGTAGAGTCAGATGCATTTGGGGTGGTGGGTGGTGGTGATGGTGTTTTCTTGATGGCCAGACACAGTAGCCTATTATTTTTCCTTTTTTTTTTTTGCTCTGACCTTCTCAAATGGGCTATTGCCCATTAATCTTCCAAAATTAGAAAGAAACACTTCTTCTCGAAGCTTAGGATCACGGCTGGTAAATAGCTGGTAAAGGTCTTTTTTAAGTATCAGGTCTGTCCAATTACCAGTCTGTTCTAAGGTGTCAAGTGTCCATTCTTGGACTTGTTCCATCTCTGAAAAGAAAACACATAGAACAAATTATGAGATAAAATGAAATTGACAATGTTACTTATGTGCATGAATCGTTACGCATTCTATTGGCTTGCTTAGGTTTTTAAGAGAACATTTCTGCCTCAACAAAATTGAAGATAATTGTATTGAAACTTCGAAATGATACTCATCACAAGGAGAGAGGTTCATAACAACGTGCAATAAGGGGCTGTGCAATAATTATCAGGAGGGGGGGGTTGGAAAATGGGCTTCATGTAGGAAGATATTAGGTAATGCTCCCCTCCTAAAGGAGTGAATTTAGTTATTGTCCCTCCCCCCTCTAATCAGTCAGACACTATGTACGACCCCCCCTCCCCCCCCCCTCATAGTATATACACACACCTTTATACAAGTACCTGCATTTTCTCTACACGCACCTGTGGATTAAAATCTTATAACAGAAAGAAGAGCTCCTACCAGAGGTCTATAACTAGAGGTTTTCCATCTCTGGTATTGGGTCTTGGCCCATCAGATTCGCAGTTTAGGCTATTTTTAGACATTTTTCGCGCGCGAAAACCAGCAGCCAATCACGTTGAACCATTTTTTTAAATATGCGAGCGCTACTCAAGGGCAGAAACTTTGCCCGGCCAAGGAAAAGCGAAAAGCGTCACAAGCAGAATGTAATAATTGTTTAAATACTTCACTAAATTTAGGTCAAACTTCGGTATACTTTTTGTAAAACTATAAATCGACTGAGTGATTTTTCAGTTCAATCTAAATGAAGCATGGATTTGTATGAATTCGGCGGCAAAACTTGGCGCGGTGTTCCAGTTGGCAAGTTGAATGAAAAGAAAGCAAGACAAAGGTTTTCTCATCTTCGTTCAATCTCTCCAAAGTTTTCGTATATTCTGGAAAATTGTGCAGATGGTTTAGCTTAACATGGAAGATTCGAAATAATTGTGGAGCTGAACATTATATACATTTTACAAGTTGAACGGACAGCTCAGTACGCAGCCGAAGGTTTCACTTGTTTATAAGCTTTATACGGCGGGCAAAACTTGCGCGACTACAGAATTAACGAACTGAGCTTGAAATCAAGTTCATTGAAGTAAAAGAACAAAGGAAACCCTCAATGTCTACATGGATGGAAGAAAGAGAAATTTCACTGTGAAGTGATCTTTGAATAACGGCTTAACGTCCTTAACTGATCCATGGATATTTATTGTGCTGATTTTAAAAACTTAATTCAGCTGGAATTGACAAGCCTCGTCGAAATACAAGGTAACAATACTGAATAGACTAAGCTTAAAACCTTGTGTTGTAAACAGGTTTTCATTCTTTGGACGAATTAATTGTGTCCGCGGTCTTTCCCGTAAATTAATTTCAGGCTGCCTTTAGTGCTCTTTCAGTCGCATTAGTTGTACATTTTACAGGCATTTTCCTATTAAATATTTCGTTCCAAACTTCGTGGCATTATTTAGTAGAATTAACTTTTGTTTGATTTAGAAGGGCCAAGGCTTTTTACTTAGTGATTTTAGCCATCTTTTCATCGACGAACAAACCGTCTTTGAACAAAAATTGTCGGAGCTAGTGCGTTCAATGACCATATTTGTCAGGCATGGTGCGTGATTGGTTGCTGGTTTCGCGCGAAAAGTGTCTCAAAATAGCCTAACTGCGAATCTGATGGGCCGCGCGCAATGCTAGATGTGAACCTCTAGTTATAGACCTCTGCTCCCTACTACATGTTTAATTGTTGGACATCCGCGTCTGGAACAAACATCACCTCCGTAGCAATGTACAACAGAGTCATAAAAGAAGGAAAAGAGCATGTCCCACCCCACCCCACCCCACCCCCCCCCCCCTCCCCTCCCCCTCCTGGTAATTATTGCACAGTCCCTAATATGGAAAACCAGGCTTAGTGGAGTCATATTTGACTACCGACGTTTCGGCATTACTGCCTTCTTCAGGGTGACAAAACTGGCAAAGGAAGTTCGTTATTTGCATTCGCATGCAAGTATATTTTTATTACATTATTTTTATGGGGTTTTTTTATTGTCATTTATCTGTGCCACGCAGCCACCGAGCTTTTCAGCTCATATTACTGGTGTATCAACGATATAAAAAGAGAACTGGCCCGGCCATTTTCACACTTTAGTTGCCAACCACCAAAAGCGCAACTGACAAATAAACCTGCGCTTTTTGTACGACCGTTACTGATAAAATTTGTTGCATTTTTGTCTGGGCCGATTGCATGGCGAAATTTCAGCCCGGGCTGAAATTTTTAGCCGCAAGGGGACTGGAATTTTGTTGCGATTACATGACGAATTTCAGCCCGGGCGCTAAATTTGAAATTGCGCGGGAAGAGTCATCAGAGAATCAGGAACGATTTTAACTCCCGGCAACTTATTTAGATATTGGCTGAACGCTTGTAGCACAAGGTATATAAAAACAAAAGGATCCATTCTTATTCAATGACATCGAATAAGATTTTCAATTTATCGCCTTTATTCCTTTCAGTTCTCCTTCGCAATCGCCATCGTGTTTCATTGAAAACACAGGAGCGATTTTAAAATACCCGGCAACCTATTTACATATCTGCTGCACGTTTGTAGAACGCACGTTTTGTAGAACAAAAGGATCCACCATTCTTATTCATGACATGCATAAAAAGTAGCCGGTTATTCTACATTCAGGCAAAACATAATAAATCCGCGTGTGTCCAAGTTCACTTTTATACCTCGTGCTGACAAAGGCGTTTCAAAGCTCTATCTAAAAATAAAGTTTCGCGGGGAAAAGTTTAAAAATCGCTCCCTGATTCTCTGATGGGGTGGGGGGGGGGGGTGACTCTTTCCCGCGCCCAAATTTTTTGAAATTTGGCCCCCGGGGCCTGGGGGCTTACAAAATTTCTAGCCCGGGACTGGGAAAAATTTCGGGTTTCATGTAAATTCGGGGGGCCCCTTAAAAACCGGGGGCTTGAAAAAATTCAGCCATGTATATAATTGGGCCTCAGGAAATGGTATAAATTTTTGTGGTTTTTTTCATGAGATTTGTTTTGGATTAAACATTGTTTAGTGTTTTGCATGGGGGGGGGACGTTGGGAACTCAAACACAAAAACAAAACACACAACCCGTTGCCCCCCAAACGAACTGGCCCCACGAAGGTACAAAAATTGTGCATTTTTGAAAGGTTGTGAAATAAGGGGAGAAATTGGCCATCCCTTTTATTTTGAAAAAACTTTTTCCTTGTTAAAAAAACTCTCCAATTAATTGAAACAAAAACATTTAACAATGCTCTTTTAAAGGAAAAAAAACAACAATGTGGGAAGGGGTAATAATTCGGGAAGGGGGGGGACCAAAAATTTTAAAAAAATATAGAAAACAGCTTGAGGACACACGGCCAAATGAAGCCGATTAAAACGGTCCGTATTATACCATGTAAAAAATAACGTACGATAAAAATACGACAACGGCGAAATTAAAAAACAGAAAGGACGCGCAGTAGGGGGGCGGAAAAGAAGGCACTTTTTAAAAATTTCCCAGGCGTTTCCCCCTCCCCTTCGCCCCCCTTTTGTTTTTCTTGTTTTAAGGTTTTTGAAGGAAAAAGGTATACTAAGGTTTATGGGGGTGGGGGACGAAGGGTTTTCCTGACCCCAACTCGGGCCAGGAAGCCACCACGCCGAAAAAAATATTTTATGGCGGCTGTGTAAAAAATCGCAGTGTTTTTAAAAAATTACCGTTTGTTAGGGTTTATGGGAGGCAACACCCAGGCCATTACTTGTAAAACTTGTAAAAAAACTCCCCCTGAAAGGAAGTCTGCAACAAACCAGGTGGGGGGACAGGACAAAACACCGGCCGAAAGGGAGAGGGAAATAAAAAACATGGGTTTTACCCGGCAGGGAAAGTTCCGCACGGCCGCTTTTGCCTTCCACTACAAAACTAAAAAAACCCCATTAAAAAAACAATTTGTTTTCTCCCCCCGGGAGGGACCCACGGAGTCAGATATGGACCCAATTTTTTTTTTTTCAGGTTATTTAAGGGACTTACACAAACCATGTTTATACCCAGATATGAAAAAAAACAAAACGACCCCCGTAAAAATTACCTTTTTGTTGCTCTTCGTCTCTGCTTTTCCAAAGGGGCTGGTTTCTAGTGGGAAAAAAAAAAAAAGCTTGGGAGTTCAAAAATGGGAAAAAACCGGTACAATCTTCGCAATCTCGTTCCCCAGAGTGGTAAGGGGGCGAATTTGGGAAGCGTAACTTTTCCGATTAGGTATCGGCGGCGGCCCAACGGTGGTAATTGGGAAGCTGTATGGTTTAAATTCAGTGGTTTAATGTGATAACATCCTGGGCGTGTGTTGAACTTAGTTTTTTTATAATGGGGTACGGTAAAAGGCATCAAATGTCTGCATGGTACTTCAAAAAAATTGGGCCGGGGCCGCCCCAAAAAAAATACAAACAAAACAAACATTATTTAAAATTCTTGTTACATTTAATTTCTTTGTACATCAAAGCAAACAAACCGGATCAAAAAAAAGTCCTGAATACACCAAAAAAAAAAAAAACCACCCACAAAAGTAATTCAATTTTTCCAAACGGGAATGGAGTAAAAAAAATTTAACGCCTTTTTTTTGCCATAAAAAAAATGGGCCATTCCACCTTTCAAACCAAGTGTACCCCACAAAAGGTCTTGGGGCCGTTTCTAAACCAGATTTTCCATTTTTCGTTGGGTTGTAGGGTGGTCCCTTGGCCCATGGGTGTGGAATTCCAATCGCTTGGTTTTTTTCTTGCAATTTTTAATTTTTTTGGAACACCGGCCCCCGGGTGGGGGACAAAAGCCCAAACTTCGATAAAAACCCTAGTTTACTGTAGAATTTTCCGAAAAAAAAAAGTAAAAACGGGGCCCCCGGGAAAAGTTAACGTAAATTTTTTTTTTTACCCGGTCTATTAAAACCCCGGAAAAGTTTAAACGATCCCCCCCGGAAAAAAGTAAAGCCGGGCCACCTTTCAAAAAATAATGTTTACCCACTTTGTTCAAAAAATTTTATATGTAACGTTCCAAAGTAATTGCCAGTTTGGTATGGCAAAGTAAAAATACCCAAAATTTTTTACCAAAAACTTTGGGCAGGTTGGGGGAAATTTGAATTAAACCGGGTAATTGAAAAAAAAAATGGCCTCCTCCCCCATTAAAATTTTTTAAAGGCGGGAAATTGTCGTGGAAACAAAATTCGTCTTCCTGTCCTTTACTTTAGAAACCCTTGGCCACAAGGGGGGACAAATAACTAGAACCGGAAAAAATTAAACATTTGACCCTAAATTTACTACACTACAAAAAAATCCATTCCCCAAATAAAAAAAATTGGTCTCTACTTGTATTTGCATGATGGGAACTTATTAATTGAAATGGATTGGGGAAAAACTTTAAAAACATAAAAAAATATGTTTACCCGCGTTCCCCTTTCTTTGTGTAAAAAACGGGGCCTGGCTTAAATTTACAAACGTTTTTTTAAAACATCCGAAAAAAGTAACACGGGGGGGGCCCCCGAAAGTAGCACGGGCCACCCCGGGGAAAAAGTAACGGGGGGCCCCTTTTTGGCCTTTGCTAAATCCGAAAGTAAACGGGGGGGACGTTAAACTTCCGGGGGGAAATTCTGACGGATTTTCCTTACCCCCAAAGCCGTTCAATTTGGTTCCGTATTTTCGGAGCCTTTCAGGATTTCCCATTCCAGATTAAATGGATGAGGAAACCCACTAGTAGAAGACGTTTACATTTTTGCACGTGAGTTAAGATTGGGCATCCAGGGCTGAAAAACATCCTTGGGTAAACTTTCCAGGTTTACCCTTTTCATCCCAACAACCGAATTCTTGGCCTTGGGGAAAACATATTTTTTTCCATGGGGGAAAGTTAGTCTCGTTGAATTGAAAACTTAAAAAACAAAAAAAACCGTACAAACTCCCAACCGGTTTGCACCCACCGCCCCGAATTTCTTGGACCAGTCCTTTTTATGCCCCTCTTACTTTTACCTTTCCACCCAACTGGGCGGGAGCCACTTTAACCCCGCAAGCAGATTTCCATAGTGGGTCATACGGGGAAAAGGCTTTCGAAAAGAAAAAAAAAATAACAAAACCTGTCAAATTTTTCGTTTTCGGCATCTTGCCCTTTGGAACCACCACCGTACTTTTTAGGGATCTACCACGGTCTTTCTTGCTTGCTTTTACGAAAAGGGTCGATTTCCATTTTATTGGGCCACATTACCCATTTTAAAAAAAAAAATTTATGGACTGGAAAACATGTTTACCCCAAGATAAAATAAGGCCATTCTGTTAAAGGAAAAAAATTAAATTTCCTTGAGAAAACGCCCTTTTTTAATTAACCGTTTTTTATTTAACCTGCCCATCCAGGCACCCTTCCCTCTAGGATTTGCTATTAACCAGAAAAATTGCCTCTCCCGGTGGGGGGGTAGTCTAGGGGAAAGTGGTGTGTTACTTTTTTCCCCCCTATTTTATTCCTCCATTCTTTTAGTTCTTTTATTTTTCCCCCCCCCATTTCATAAAAATTCAAAGCAAGATAATATATAAATTAAACAGAGGGAAAAAAAGGGGGGGGGACACCGTTTAAAAAAAAACAAAAAAAATATCCTTCAAATTTACCAAGATAAAAAAAATATAAATACTATGGGGTAAAAATTCTAAAAAAAATCAAAAAGGTGTTTTTCTACAAAAATATGGAAAAATGTTTGAAGGGCCTATGGTTTTTTAATTGAATTTTTCCTTTGCTTTTGCCTTCTGAAAAAACAAAAAAAACTGTCCGGAGGAGGGGTCAGAAAAACAGTGCCCCCCACCTTAAATTTAATTTAAGCGGGGGGGACAACTTTTTAAAAACCGGGGGACCCAAAGTTTAAACGGAAAAAAAACAAAAACTATTTCCGGAAAACATTTTCCACATTTTTCTATGCCAAAATCCGGGGGACCAAAAGGTGTTAATTATTTTTTATTGTTTTTTTATTTTAGTATTTTTTATTATTAGTTTTAAGGGAGGGTTTAGGAATTATTATTTATTATTTATCTTGGGGAGGGGGAACTTCCTATAAAAAAGTGACCCGGTGGGTTTTTGGAATCAGTCAGGGGGGGAAAAAATTTTTTGCAAAGGAAAAAAAAAACTCTTAAAAATGTACCCAGGGAATTCTCGTTTCTGGGTGGGAAATTGTGGGCCCGAATTTCACTTTCCAACCCCGCTAACAAGGTAACCCAAATTCTTAAATTTTTTCCAGTGGTTACATTTTGTTTACCAACAAAAAATTTTTTAGTCCTCCCAAAGGTTTTAACGGACGCATCGGGTTTACAAAAAACTATACCCTATACAACAAAAAACCCTTTTTGTTACTTTTTCTTTTTAAATGTTTTTGGAAAAAAATGCCAAAATAAATTAGGGTTTTAAATTTATATTATTAACCAACAACTTATTCTAAAAAACCTAGGGAAGACACTTTCAGGTTGAACTGGTTCCTTTCGTTTAAACGTTCCTGTGGGCCATCACAGTTTATATTCCCCCAGGGTTCTATTTGGTTTGTTTTCCCCACTAATGGGGGGGTCATCTTCTACAAACTGTTTAAAAAAACCTGGTCCCTCCTTATTTTTAACCCCGCGGAGTTTTATTTGGGCGCAAAAAACACGTGGCAAAAGGGGGGCCAAAAACAAAAATGGGGGGGACAGGCATTGGAATATTTCTCGAAAAAGAAATCGAGAGATAAAAAAAAGGGGAAACAACCCCCACTGTTTTTTGCAATTTGGGCTGTTTTCTTAGGTCACTTCAATAGATTACAACGGAAAAAGTCCAATTTCAAAGGTTTGTTTTTTCGTTTGCTTTTTTTTAACAATCAATTCCCCACCAAGGTTAGGTTACTCGCCCCGCTAAAAAAAATAAATTTATAAGGCAGGTTTCTTCGTTAAGATATAGAAACCCCAGGTTTTTACTCAAATTATAAAAAAGGTTTTTACTCCTGGCTCATATCTGGGTGTTCCACTTTCGTCGCCGGACGGAGGGGGGGGAACTCCCTATGAGTAACTGTGTTTCAAAACCTCCTTGGCTCTTGCTAAAGGATCACAAAAAAATCATGGGGACAAAAACAACAGCGGCCAAATTTCAAACTGGGGCCTTGGCCTCCCAACCAATTGTGCTCCTCCTTGTTGCAATTTTTACTCTCCTCGTTGTGCCCATGAAGTTGGGCATTTCCCAAGGGAAATTCTCAAACCTAGAAAACAGGGGCTCCTTGGGGGCTTCCAACCCCAGGCCTTTAACATTTTTTTCATCATTTTCATATCGTAAGGGGTTTCTTTTTTGCCACGTGAAAAACTTCCATGACCACAGGGTTTTTTATATTTTCTTGCATGTTAATTCTCGGGCCCGGGGCGGGCTTGACACTTGGCAAAACTTCCGATGGACTCTAGGCATTTTTTCTCTGTCTGGTTGGTTCTTGCCAATCGTGGTGAGTTCAGTATTTGTTTTCGCAATTTCAGGTACAAATAAATTTGGAGGTAACCCACCAGGAGGGGGGGAAAAACAAACGGGAAAAAATGCCCAACCAAAGGCCTAAAATTATTTCCTTTCCAGCAAAGATGTGAAGCGCGGGGCTCAATTTTATCGTGGCACAACAAAAAAAAAACTCGAGTGGTTACCACTCTCCTCATACAAAAAAACTCATGGCCAGAAAAGCATATTTTTTTCCTTGCAATGGGGGAAAAAAATCCCAAAGTCTCGTTTATGAAAAAACCTGAAAACCCAAATGTGCCGCCCCTTTTCCTTACTGTTTACACGGTAATCTTCCGGGCCGATCCAGGCCGATCGAATGCCAGGTGAATTTCTGTCCTGCGGGGGGGACTTTTGGCTTGCCCCCCCCCCACTGTTGGGCGGGGGGGGGGGGACGCCGGGTTTCCAGGATGGAAAAATTTTTGATTGTTTTCCCCGTCAAGTTTTTTATCTTCACCGAACTGGGGGGGACGAGGTGGGGGGGTGGGGGGGGGGTGGGGGACACGTTAGTGGCAAGCAGAAAAATTTTGCCCCACCCTGTATTCCTGAATTTTTTTCTGGGCCAAAAAAGTCTAAGCTGCATCTGACTGGCTTCCAAACCCAGTGGGCTTCCTTACCCACGCCCAATGTTTTTCTGGCTTTTAAAACGGGACGGGATCTTTGTTAGTTTTTTCCACCATCATTAACCGGGAAAAAAGTCTTTCCAAGGGGGGGAAATGTTCCAAGTTATTTTTCTTTTCCCTCCGATAAAGGAAAAAAGGGAAAAGGGTTTTTTTCTTTCGTTTGTTTTCTCTCTTTGGGGGACCAAGATAATTTGTTTTTTTTCCCCCCGAATTTGTCCACCGGCGTCCTTTCCATCCCATTTTTTATTACACTTCCATTTCCCAGGGGCTGCCAAAAAACGGGTTTTTCCTTTAAAGCAGAGGCTGTTAGTAAGAGCCCATGAAACCAAAAAAAAACTGTGGAAACCTTCCAACCAAGTATGCTCGACCACAAGGGCCAGTTCCCCACGGAAAAATTCTGCCCACGTCCAGGATCTTTTGCAGTTCAGGTTGTTCTTCCGGTTACTTAAAAGGGCCACGTTTGGGACTCGAAATCTGTTTGGACAGGGGGGCTTTTTCCCCCCACCGCATTAAAAATTTGAAAAAAAAACACGTAAATTCCATTTCCACAAGTTTTGGGGGGAATCGTTCCAGTTTTTGCTTTCTCCAGGGTTTTCAAATCCCACCAAGCAGGCTGGGGTTTTCTGGTTTTTTCAGGGTGGACACACCCCCGGCGGTCTAAAAGGAACCGTCCGGTATTGTTTCTTGATCCTGTTAAACATTTGTTGTTGAAGTGGAAAACCAGTGTCAATCGTGGTTTAACAAACTTTTTGGGCCAAGCTGATTCCACCAACAACTGGGTGCTGCTTTGGTTTTACTTTTTTGGTTGAGACATCGCTCCCCAATAAAAAACAAAACAACCGCTTACAGAATTGTCCCAATAATGTCGTGGGGCCATAAGGGTCCCGGGCCCAAACCCAGGGATTTTCCAAAAACAGTTGGGTGGAGATGACTGGGTTTCCAAAAAACGCCCTCTCGTGATTTCCCCAGGGGATTCTGGGACTTTTTTTGGGAACTTTTTCTATTTGGCTATTTATCGGGGGACCACAGAGGAAACCTTTGGGGCCCCCAAACACATCTCAAAATATATGCCTTTGGTTTTTCCTTGATCTTCTTCTGCCCTTCCTTTTCAACCCCACCCAAAAAAATCCGCCTAAATTTTCGTCAAGTATGTGTTTGAAATCGGGTTTTTCGGTGAGGAGTCGCGTGAATCACAAAAATCAGACAACTTCAAACGCAAGGAGTTGAGTATGTCCTCCATACTGGAAGCACTATGAAGATCGTTGCTGTCAGATTCCGCCATAGGTAACTAAATAAACAAGAGAATGATGTATCAGTAATCAATCATTGATCACGGGTTGTTACTGCATTCCTATTGGTTAATAGGACGTGCGGTTTCATGAAATAAACTTACGGCAAATAATGTATCGAAATAATTCACGGTTGACTTGCGATATTTGCATAACAATACACTTGAACATAGAAGCGAGGCAATTTCGGGCACAAGCTGCAAAACATCGTGTTTTTTCTTCAACTCCTTGAACTCGTTTAGTATAAAAAACAGTTTTAAAATGTAGAAGAACTACAATTCTTTTAGTTTACATTGTTTTTAGAAAAAATTGTAAAACGACTTTTCTCTATAGTTACGTAGCTTTTACATGTAAATACAAGTATAAACTAAGGGTTGGCTTGCCTTCCGAGTCAGTACTGGAAATATTTATTGTCCTGCTATCATAAGTAGCGTCACGAGGCCTGACTCGTCACCAGACGTCTCTTGTTAGACACGGTGGATGATAACGTGTTTCTCATAATAGACGACTGGGAACGAGTCAGTGACGAGCCAATGAGCGTCTGCGTAGGAGGACATGTCGAAATCGAAACAAGAAAAAACCCCAGAGATCGCGCGATCAAACATCACTGTGTTTTTCAAAACCTTTTCGAAAAAGCTTGAGCGGAATCAGAGAAAATAAGGGACAGAGAGGGACACGCCCAGTCCAGGCCTTGGGATATGTGAATTTCACTAAAGTTATTTTTTAACCCACACCGGAAGTCGGTATGTTACCCTTAACGTCCGCACACGCTGCACACGCCAAGCGGGTAAGCGCAAAATCTCAAAGCAATGGCGGTCCGCGCGGCGGTAAGTTTTATCGACGAAGGCGACTTTCGAACCAAACGAAAATGGTATTTCTTGAGGGATTATTCGGAATGGGAGATAGATTCTACAATTTTCTTTCGAATCCAATGGATCGCTAAGGAAATATAGTCTGAAGTGTCAGCCGCCTCCTCGCTCC